>JAWNPU010000023.1:0-600000 GCA_035047325.1 Drosophila vallismaia | reverse complement strand
TTTGTTTGTTGCGTTATTGTGAGACAATTCAAAAAGTCTTAAAAATTTGGTTTGTTTAATTTTACGGTTTAATTTTTTCGATGTTTTGCTGTATCGTTTAAAGGGTGCCGGTCGCTGCTAGGGCATCAATTAATTTATAGTTTGAACGATTTATTTAAGAAATCCTTCAAATTGGAATTCGATAAAAAGGGATATTTACTGATTCAAATTCAATTAGCAACTGAATTACCTATAGTTGCCCTAATATGTGATTCTTAGCAGAATGTTACCTTGGCGTCGATGCTCTTGTTGGAAGCGGATTGACGTCTTCTTCGTTGCATCAAATTGGTGGCTTATTGGCCACGAAATGTGCTGATGTTGTGCCAATTATTTATTGGTGCAGTTGGCGATTTTCTTGGAATCGCATGGTGGGTCCGGAAGCTCTTGCCACATAAATTCATAGAGTTCGTATTGACAGCTTGGCGTGTGCAGGAAATTAGTCAGACTCTGAGCTTGCATATTTGAGCGCATTCAATTGGAGTTTACTGCTGTTGGGCTTAGCATATAGGTAACTTTATTGTTATAATTTTGTATTTATATTATCGATTAAAGGGTTTGGGGAACTCGCGATGAAACTGCGATTAATCCATCACGGATGTATAACAGTACTATACTAATGGAGTTCGTAAAATTAAAATAAAAAATGCGCAGGAGCATCTTTCTCGCCCTCAGTCCCATTACTTGTCTCCTCTTCAAGAGTTTTCGAGCCAACTGGTTAGGGTACAATTTAAATGAAATTAAAAATTCAAACAATGTTTTTTCTCAACTAACTCATTTAAATATTGATTAAAATTGGAGGAATGATTTTAACATATTTTTGAGCTAATGTTTTAGGGTACGGAGGACAAAAGAATTTTCATTTGTAATTGTTTAACAAAAATAAAAATTTATTAATAATTATATATGTAATTTTCTGAAAATTACTTAGACAATCAAGTTATATATTATCCTCTTGCCAAGCAAAGGTTTTGTATTTTCTCCTATTTCCAAGAGTATTGCATCGTCTACGGGAAAAGTAATTTCACTTTTCTCAGTTTTATTTAATTGGTTAAGGAAACCAAATTCTACTTGAAACACGGAAATTAATATTAAAATTTTACATGGAAGGGAAAGGTGCTCGGGTTATTGGCAGAACAATGCAGAAGCCTGCTTATAGGGTGCAAACTATAATAAAATCATACGGCGACTCCGGCAACCTCCAGGTTAAGCTCAGGTCAGGTCAACCGAAAAAACTGACTGACAGGGAGGAACGGCAAATTGTTCGTTCAATTAAAGTCAACCCAAAAATTTCCGCTCCGAAAATACAGGAGGAAGTATTTAGGAGCTCAGGAAAAATTGTTCACCCTCAAACTGTGCGAAATGTCATCCATAAGGATAGGTACAACGCAGAAAGCCGGAACACCTCGCAGAAAGCCGGTAATTTCGTTGGCGAACTGCAAGAAAAGGCTGGAATTCGCACAAAAATATGTGAACGAGCCGGAATCGCTTTGGGACAATGTCATATGGAGTAATAAGAAATCCTAACGCCGCATAGGTCCTTATAAATGTAACACCTACTGTGAAGCACGGCGGCGTAACATAGTGGTTTGGGGCTGCATTCGGAGTGCTGGAGTTGGGAAACTTGTCTATATTAAGAGTACTATGGACAAGCATTTATATTTAAAAATTTTGAAGGAAAATCTTAAAGACAGCGCGACGCAGCTCCAGTTGAATGAGAAGACTTTCCTATTTCAGCACGATAACGACCCAAAACATACGTCATATATGGTCAAGGAGTGGCTGCTCTACTACTGCAAGCAATTGCATACACCTCCACAGGCTCCCGACCTTAATCCTATAGAGCACATTTGAAATTTGTTGGAAAAAAGGATAAGGAAGCACAAAATAACCTCAAAGGAGTCCCTAATGACGGTTTTGCAGTGTGAGAGGGACAAGATCTCAGAAAAGGACACAAATGTATTTGTGCACACTATGCAGCTTCGCCTCCAAGCAGTTATTATAATTTTTTTTTTTATTATTATCATTCTTATTTTGTATTTAAAATCTGTCCGAATGGTCAATCATTAAATGATTTGGGGTGACATTGACTTAAGGGAGGTACATGGAATGTATATCTAATGATTTTGACTTAGGTGTCTATTGGTGGGGGAGTTCAAGCGGGTGTTTCCTTTTCCGGCGTCTTAGGGATTGGCTGTTATCTAGGAGCTTGATGGCCAAGTGGTTGGGGTGGTTGTCCAGTCTTTTTGTATATCTTTCGCTGAGTCGGGTGATCTCCTCTGCTACCGATGGAATTCCAAGCTCTTTATGGATTATTGAGTTTTCAAGGTACGGATAGGCGTTAGAAAAAGTTCTCAGACATTTATTCTGAAACCGCTGTATTCTGATGCGGCTGGAACAGCTTTCCGTGCCCCAAAACTGAATCCCATATGTCCAGATTGGCTTCAGCACTACTTTGAAAATAGGCAGTTTGAGTTTTTCTTTGAGCTTGGACCTTCTCCCCAGGAGCCAGTGCAGTTACTTAAGTCGTAGGTTGGCCTGGTTGCGCTTGGAGGTCCTACCAAATATTAACACTATAGAATTTATGATTTTTCAGAGTACTTAAACTTTTTTGGGCTCAAATTATGGATTATTTTTGTGAAATTGGTTTTTATTACCGTTAATTCATTTAAAATAGTAAAAAGAAATATTTTTAAGTTCTTAGATTTGTATAGTATAACCTAAAAAACTGAATAACATATTGAATTTTTCCTTTTTGTTTTAATAGTAATTTGATTGGTTTTAGTTGAAAAACCATGGTGTACTTAAACTTTGTTTGCCAATGTATATACTTATGCTATCATTTGGTCGAGATTAACAAACAACTAAATTGACTTCATTCATATTTTTTTTTACTTTTAATAAGTGACAAGCTGAGATTGAATCTTACCTATAGATTGCTTCTAAACAATAATGAGAAACAAAAAATAATAAAAAATAAAATAATGATGTAATTGATTCTGATTTAATGGAAGCTTCCTGTTAGCAAAATATTGTTTTTTTTTCGGAAAGAAATTCACAATTTGCATAATCGGTATCTTACCTCTTATATTGTTCGAGTAGCTATTGGTTGCACTATCGCAAATTTCGAAAACTTGTCAATACAGGTCAAGAATTGTTTCTAATTTTTTGACAAAATATCGATGTGCAGATTCTCACCTGAATATGAAGGAATCGGGGACTCGCTAAGTCATTGCTTCTTTGGATGTCTGTCATATTTGGAATGAGTACAGATTTTGTAGTTTGCCACAATCTCTGTGATTATTTTGTTAATTTTTGGGAAGTAACACTCTTCCAATATTTGATTAAAATTTTATTGCGTTGCTCTGTGCGCCCTGTTGTGTTCAGTCATAGCTATTTCATTCTCGTCACTTTTATTTAAAATTTCGGTTACCATATCTACACAGAACTTTGCCATAGGGAAAAGCTTGCACCAACTTGTGGTGGATACATGCCAGTGTTGGTACACAATGTAATGCATTAACTAAATTGTGATAAGCTACTGCCTTCACTTCGTTTAAGATATTGCTTGTATCGGTATCATGTACTAAAAGACGACATTTCATGCCGAATAATATAAAGAGAGGATCCACAAAAAAAATATTACTTCAATAAGTTTAATAAGATATTGATTCGGCTATAGCCGATATACAAATATTTTAATCGCTTTATTGCTGAGCCAGTAGTTTTGTAGGAGAGTTCTTACGAACGTATTGAACCTAAATCATCAAAAAACCTTATCCTGTGGAGGAAAAATGACGTCCGGCATGTACATCTTAAAAGGAAGAGCCCTAGACACACCACGGCAGAAAGAGGACATAAAGGGTTTACCATTAAGGGCGCTTGATCTTGCGCCTCCGCGCAAGATGACCATGTCCGGAAATTGCTCGTGCAGAACATCCATCATAGCGTGTGCTGTGTGGCACGTAGCGCCGTCCTGTTGAAATCACATGTTGTCCAGATCCATATTCTCGATTTCAGGCCAAAAGAAGTTGGTTATCATCGACCGGTATTGCTCACTATTGACGGTGACGGCCACACCATTATCGTTTTCGAAAAAAATATGGACTAATCACGCTTCCGGCCCAAAATCCGCACCAAACACTCAATTTCTGCGGAAGCATTGCCATTTGGTGAACCTCGTGTGGATTGGTCTCGTCCCAAATACGGCCATTTTGCTTGTTGACATAGCCATTCATCCAAAAATCATCGCGACCGTAAAAGGGGCGAAGTGCGCGGAACTAAAAACCCATTGTTATAAAACATGCTCGACACTGTTAATTGCCATGGTGCTTTGGGAGGACTGAATATAACACACTGCATATCACATCTGTCACTCAAACAACATGGCCGCAATGAGCTGTCAAAGTTCGAGCGTCCCTTTTGGAAAACCCTGTATAATTGGCGACCAACAACAATTAGAACCAACACCATTAAATAGGATTTACAAAACATGTAAGTGCAAAACCCAAGATCAAACTGTGAGATATCAAAAAATAAAAAAAAAAACTTAGATCAAAATTAAAACCAAACACGCTCACATTAAAAATAGTGTTCCATACAAGTGCAGAGTAGATAAACATGGTGAGTTTATTTGCTGATGAGTTGGCCAGGACCGCTTAGACAGATAAAGGTAAAATATGGCAGTGAGAACAGCTGGGATTTGGAGCAAGATCGGGGTACGCAAGTAGTTAGTCGGATAAATTTCGAGATGACGCCCTTCCAATTCAAGCACTAGTAGACAATGCTGTCAGGCAAGCCTTTTCCCAGCAACAGGGTCATTTCCAAACTCAATTAAATACAATATGTGCACAGTTAGACAGATTAAGCATACCATAGACGTCCAAAAAAGTTGTAACTTACCAAAGAATAGTCAGCTACCGACGCGTATGAACTCTTTAAGCCCTCTCTTTAACTCTTTAATTCTTTAATTAGGAACAACAAGATTAGGGCAACAAGATCACTGCTGGTCTCACATAATGCATTCTTAAATGTCGATGCTATTATAGCAAGGATAGATTGTATTTACGCCGAAAAGACATCTTTACGACTTCTACGCCATGGACTAGGTCCGGCAAGGCGACTTAAGTCTTATGCAATATTACGACGAAGTCGAAAGAAAAATGCTTCTCGTCATAAACAAAATTGTAGTGATCCTTTAACTGTGAGCTATATACCTTATAAACATATTTAGACAAACCCATTCTTCTTCAAGCCCATTCTACTTAGTAGACTGACTCAGAAAATTTCATGCCATTGTAGGCTTCGACCTGCCAAGGTTGTAGTAACACTGAGTAACCGGAGTAGTAACCGGAGTAACACTGAATTTAACCTAAGATCCTAAAATGCTCCATCGAAGCAATATTCTGTAAAAGAAAATAAGTTTCGTGTGTCATAAAGCCATACACATTTCGCTGTCAACGTCGCAGTCGGCGTCGCGCAATGCGTGTTTTGCTGCGCTTCTGATTCCCTTGCCATAGATTTTGCTTGTGGCATAACTTCCTTGTTTCTTATCCGATTTGGTTCAAATTAAAAAATTAGATAGCTTTTATAAGCATCAACGCATATGCCGAATTGCACAGCATTCGGTTAATAATTGTGGGCGTGGCAGTTTTTTGCGATTTGCGGGGTAGCGGGGGGTGATATCAAAATAAAACAACAAACTTGTACTGCGTATATTAATTACCTATCCAACGATATATGGCACATGTGTGTAGCTCTTGTAGTTTCTGAGATCTAGGCGTTGATACGGACAGACAGACGGACGGACGGACAGACGGACATGGCTATATCGACTCGGCTGTTGATGCTGATCAAGAATATATAACTTTATGGGGTCGGAGATGCTTCCTTCTGCCTGTTACATACATTTGCACCATATTATGATACCCTTTTCACCCATTTTCATTACAAAGTAAGTGGCAAAAGAAATTTACCTCTCCTATTTGGTATACCCTGTATTTTATTAAAAATGGGTGAAAAGGGCATCATAACTTGGTGCAAATGTATAAAACAGGCAGAAGGAAGCATCTCCGACCCCGTAAAGTATATATATTCTTGATCAGCATCAACAGCCGAGTCGATATAGCCATGTCCGTCTGTCCGTCCGTCCGTCTGTCCGTCTGTCTATATTATATTCAATATTATATCAATCAATATTATATTATATATATTATTATTATATATAATATTATATTATATTTTATTATATATTATTAATAATTATAAATATTGAATTTTAAAAAATAATTTAACTTATTTGTTTTTAACAAATAATATAAAATTTAAATTGTTGTGGTACTCTTTAATAATAAAATATTGTTTCATTTATTTATTGATACTCAATTAATAAATTGTAAGCATGTCTAAGGGAACAGGGTATTTTTCAGTCGGGAAACTTGTTTTCTTGTTACTTGTTTTCATTACAGGATTTTGATTACAATTATTTGTATTTCGGCAATAGCTATGGTGCGAATAACGGACTATTCTCATTGTAATTAATTTAATATTTGAAAATTGAGTATATTTAAGACACTCTAGTAATTTTTCCGATTTCGTCAAAAAGCTCAATTAGACGATTTAGTTGTTCCGAGATTATTTCATATAATTCTCGTACCTTCTCGTTAGCAGTTTCCATGCTGACTCATAATTATTGCCAAAACCCAGTAATAAATTTGGATCAACATTTTTTGCTTCCCCTTTTAAAGCACTTTTAAGGAAGCTCAGCTTTAAATATGAGCTTAAATATACTGTTAAGTGCACTAACATAGCTTTATTACCTCCTTCTTTGGTAAGGTAGATAAATCGTTTCCACTAAATTGGTTTGGAAACCCTTCCATTGATATTAAATCAGAAGCAGTTTTTGTTCTGCTCTGATACATTTTTATTTTTAATCTGTAATGGAATGGCCTAAACATTCCTTTCCTAGATTTCTTTTTAGGTTTTGCTTAGGTATTCCTTTACTGGATCGATGAAATTCTTAAGCCTCGCGTCTAGCTCTGTTGCATTATTTCTAACTATCTTTTCTTTTGACGATATTTTTTTCATCTATCCCTTTTTTTTTAAGAAGTATATGTACTTATAATTAAAAAAAAAATAAAAAAGGAACAACTAAATGGACTTAACGTCGATGCTTCCGCTGATGCTGCCGCCGATGCTTCTTCTTCGTCGGTATTACTTGCTCGCCAGTGTTCTTGTTCCCCGCCTATGTACATATCAACTATTTATATATTTATGCCCATAGTGACTTCAATGAGTAGGTATGTACGCTGGAAGTATTTTTTTACCTTTTCTCTTGTATGGTGCTGTCACCTTACGCATCTCCATTGATTTTCCTTTACCGGCTTGTAATTTATTTTTGGGTTATGATCGTGAATATACGCATTATATTCTTTTATCTTCGGATTAAGATTTCGATCCGACACTGCAAATATTAAAGGCTGGTGGTATATAAATGTTGACATCACGAGTGCCGTACAGAAACTGTTGTAACTTTCCTAAAGCCCACACTAAAGCCAACAATTCTCGTTCATTCGTGGCAAAGTGTGACCCGCTATCTGTTGTGGTTCTAGAAAACATTGTAATAGGTATTTTCTCTTGCGAGAGGGCAGCGCCGATACCGTTCGGACGCAACCATTGTTAGATCGAACGGTTGTAATCAATGAACTACATCTTCGGAAGCCCAGAGAGCCTGTTAAAAACATTGCGAATACAGCATAGTCCTTAATAAAACATTGGGAATAACTGGCTAGACCTAAAAGTGACCTAAGTTATTGCAGTTTTTGTGGATCTGGGTACTCACTTATGGTGTCTACTTTCCCTGGATAGGTCTTTGCACCACCGATTACTATTAAAACAAGGTATTCCGAACTTTGTCTGAAAAATGTGTTCTCTATGCGATCCATGTGCTTAACGTGATCTCTTAAATTTTATGAGAAAATAATCACATCTACGTAAACATAGCACGATTTGCCAATTTTTTTCCCGTAGACCGTCGTCAATCGCTCTTTTGAAAATGCCTCCCGCATTTTTCAAACCGAACGGAAGTCGACAAAATATTTTCCGCCGTTAACTGAGAAAGAGGTTAAATCTGGCTATAGCTGGACTTTAAGTCCAGTGTTGTAAAATACTTTGCTTTACCCAAATTTGCCAGTATCATGGGAATATTGGGCATTGGGTATGGCGATGGTTTTTTCTTTCAGTTTCCCAAAGTTTATCACAAAACGCTTATTCTTATTTCCCAGATCATTATGGCCGCTTTTCATACCCTTGCAGAGGGTATTATGATTTTGTTCAGAAATTTGTAACGCATTAAAGGAAGCATCTTCGACCCCACAAAGTATATATATTTTTGATCAGCATCAACAGCCGAGTCGATATAGCCATGTCCGTGTGTTTCTATGCAAAAAATAGGCAGGAGTTTTAAAGCTAGCGTTTTGACATTTTTACCAGATCATTATTTTTGTTGCACGCAGATCAAGCTTAAAAATCGGTCGGATCGGACCACTATATCATATAGCTGCTATACAAACGATCAATCAGATTTCAAGTGTTTGTATTGAAAACTTTTTTGTTCTCAAAGCTATCGCAACCGAATTCAACAGTTATTTTTCTGACATAGTCATACATGATTTGTGCAAGGTTGGTCCGGATCGGACCACTATATCATATAGCTGTACAACCTACCGATATGAAAACAAGTCTTTGTATGGAAAACTTTTTTGTTTTCCAAGCTATTGCAACCGAATTAAACATTTTTTTCATTTGACATAGACTAACACGATTTTGGAAAGTTTGGTCCGTATCGGATTACATATCATATAGCTGCCATACAAATGACCGATCTGAATGCAAGTCTTTGTAATCTTGAAAAGACTTCTGATTTTTACATAAGTACCTATTGCAATTTTGTAAAGATCTGCAAGGGTATACCATCTTCGGCAAGCCGAAGATAACTTTTCTCACTAGTTTTTTTTTATTTCAAGCTCTCACCAGATTACGTACTTTTTATACTCTTGCAGAGGGTATTATAATTTTTTCCATAAATGTGTCACGCATTAAAGGAAGCATCTCCGACCCCACAAAGTATATATATTCTATATATATATCAGCTCACTGGGCATCTCTTCTTCATCAGGGGCATCTTGAACACACTCAGTTCTTTCCTCAGGCCCCGGCCAGCTGGCTGCCTCAAAAATGCAGGTCCTCTTAGCTCCTCAAGAATGCAGGTCCTGCTGCCTGTCTAGCATCCACGAAGACGTGTGATTCTATGGCCCGGACTGCTCCACGCCCAAAATAATGGCGATCGAAACTGTCCCACGACGTACATCTCTTTGCGCCAAGTCGCAAATGCTTTGCTTAACTCCCCTGGTAGTGGTTTGTCCCACTGTATCGTCTGCCTCCAAATCTCTCTCAGCAGCAGCTTCGATGTAATCATGACGCAGCACAGGAATCCCAGGGGATCAAACGTCGACATCACCAGGCTCAAATATTCCCTCTTCGTAGGGGCTCGATCTCCACTCAGAACGCTGCTTGGCACTCGATGATACTCCACGTTGAATCTGAAGTCATCCGTTGCTACCTGCATTCACCCCATCCGACGCTCTTGACGCGTCCAGGTCCTAAAGCCGTCTCCACGGTGAGCGAGCTGGATGAAAACTGTCATAACTCGAATCCAGCATCCGCATGTATCTCCTTCACTCGGGTAGATATGCTGATAGCCGCGCTCTTTGTAGCGAAACTGTCCACATAGTCATCGACATAATGGTAGTCGGTGATAGCCTTGACTGCTCTCGGATCCGAATCCCGAAACTTCAGGGCATTCACGGTCTTCACGTAATGTGCAGCGCTCGGCGAGCATGCTGCTCCAAAGGTCATTAAGTTCATCTCATAGACATCCGGATCTCTCTCCAAAGGAATCGTTGGGAACATCTGTCCTCAGGTCGGATCAGCACTTGGTGGAACATCTCCTTGATGTCACCGCAGACTCCGACTCCTCACTCTCTGAAATGAAAGAGCACAGCTTGCAAAGGCTTAAAGTGCTGAGGCCCTTTGGCCAGCTCCGAATTTCGCGAGATTCCTCCAACTTTGGCTGCATCATACAGAAGCCGTACCTTGCCGGGCTTGTTGGGGTTTTCGACACCAAATTGTGGCAAATACCATAACCGGTCGCTCCTCACCGCGACATCATCCGGCTGTAGCTTCCTTGCGTATCCTTTAGACACGTAGTCCTTTATAATCCGATCATATTCCTGCGCCAACGGCTCATTGCGCTTCAGCCATCTCGTAGTTGACCAGCCATCTCGTAGCTCTGTGGCAGCACAAGGTGTTCGTCCTTCCAGAGTAATCCCGACTGGTAGCGATGCCCATGGTGTCTTCAAGCATCCATTGTGCCCGCACATCGTGCCCGCTGAAACATGTGGCGCGGGCTTCACTCCAAAGTTCTCCTTGTCGAAGTAGTCCTCCACCATCTGTTCCATCGCGTCATCCACTGGCACGGAAAGTAGGCAGGACCTCGGTGATGGCGTAGTTGATTGCCCACTTACGGGCCCAAACACAACCCAGCCCAGCTCGGTTGCGGCCGCGTACGGTCCCTCTCGAGCGAACCGCCGCGTTCTAAGTGTCAATCCGAGATGTCCGTGATCCAGGCCGATGAGCAGCTTTGGAACCGCGTTTCTGTAGGGCTTCATCGGCAGACGCGCATCCCTATTCACGCCTTGGACATCCTGTCGACTCAATGTCTGCATCGGTACACTCAGGCTCGATATGGCATACACGTTTCTCAATACGTGGCGAGTAAGCTATCCAATTCCGCTTATCTTTAAACTCACCACTTGGTAGGCTCTCTGGTTGCCCTACCAAACCATTGGATATTTAGCTGACGATACTCTCCTTGCACTCCAAGATCTCTTCGCAGCTCGTCATCGATCATCGTGACCGAGGATCCATCATCTAGGAGCTCATACGTATCCACCTTCCGCCCAGCTCCGTACAGCGTAACTGGCAGTATACGGAACTGTAGGCGGCCTCATTCGGCGTCGACGCAGCTCAAATTCCTACTGATCTGCGTCTGGGAACTGCTGGTTGCTGGTTCCCTCCGTGGCGTCTGAAACCACATCGCTGCTGCGGCCTTCGCTCCTCGTCCGCGCCATGTAGCAGACGGTGATGCATCTTTCGGCATCCATTGATCTGGCACTCACCCTGCATATAGCAAGATCTAGCGATGAGCCCGCCTCTTAGGCATGTGAAGCAGAGTCGGTGGCTCTTCACAATTCTCCACCTTCCCGGCGGCAAAGCTTTAACGAATTCTCTGCAACTCGTGATTCCATGTTGTCCTCCACAGATGGGAAAACCTCCATGCCGATCATCCTGTTGATCGCATTCGCTATGGTTCATGCTCGCATGCAGAACTCGACGCCTCGGCTCATTTCCCTCGACGTCCAAAACCGTGCACACCACGTTTGCGTACTCCTGTAGCCACGCGCTGAAGTGGACAACAGTGGGAAAGAGCACAATCGTTGCAGCATGCCTTGCCCAGTCCACTCGCTTGCTTGGCCACAAGTTTCTCCATGAGGGTTGGGTTCTCCAGGTGCTGCTCCGCCTTCGCTGACTGCAAGAAGGCTGCGAGGTTACTCATTCGGGTAGCGAAAGAAATGATCTTTGCCAAATTGTGCTCCAAAATTGGCTGTTTAGCTGGCTTCGTATAAGCTGCTCCGGTCGGCCGAACCTAAAGCGCAGCTGCTCCATCACGGCGCTGACATTCGCTGGATGAATTACAAGCGCCTTCACTATCTCACGGGCTTCATCCTTCAGTGCCTTCAGTAATCTTTGGTTGTTCTCCAGATGTGTGCAATTGTACGCTCGGGTCGTCTCCATTAACGGACAGCTGAAGATCGGCCACTTCTCGACGTGCCCTCCAAATACAGGCAAGTCCGGAAGCTTCCTTGGCCCATATGCTCCTTGGGTTCCATTCGGTGTCATCGCGGCGTAGGATCCAACAAGTGGCGATGCTGTCGCCACATTGTGGACGCTCACGCCTTTAACCTTTTCCAGCTCCTTCTCCAACGCTGCAATTCTCTCCATGAGGTCCAACGTGAGGGGCTGGTTCCTCTCCGGCTCTGGGCTCGCAGCTGTGACGGGAGTACTTCCAGGTTGGGAAGCTATGGTAGTCACCGTAGTGGTCGGGCAAGAAATCGGCGCCGCCGTGATATTCACCCGCGGCCGGGTTCCTGCTCCACTACTCACTGGCTGCTGATCCGCTCTCGTTGTTATAGGGGTGGCTTCCCCTCCATTCAGCCGGGCACTCTTGCTGGGGGAATGCTGCATCTTCCCCAGCTTCAATATGGCGGCGCCTGTGCGTGCTCCAAAATGGTGTCTCCGACACCTCGTGGCCGCTGGCTGCGGTCACAAATCCTCCTCGCTGGTCGTCTAAACCGTCACTCCAGCTCCTAGCAACTCTTAAACTGGCCGTCTAAATCGACACTCCAGCGCAAGTTGCCCTTACAGTCTTTCTCGGACTGCGAATAAAAGATGTCGTCGCTCGAGTGGTGTTGCCTTCAACGGCTACCCCCCCTTGGATCACGAAGGAAAGGAAAGACTCTTCCGGCAGTAGTAGCTCGTTTTATTCTAAGATCGTTTTTTAAGGTTATTCAGTATAAATTATTTTAATCTTATCTTACCGCAGTCAATAACCCATAGCCAAAGTAACCTTCTTCTACCAACAAATCAAGAAAGAGCGCGCTCATGCTCTCCCGCTCTCTTAGCTCCGACAGAAGCCTCGCTACCTGCAACAACAACAGCTGGAGATAGACCGACAGCCCGCTCTACCTCGTCATCGGCTGCACCCGCTCACGCTCTGACTGAGTCAGCGAAAGCAAAACCGCAAGCAATAAACGGTACTGCTGCACTACCAGCAAAACAAAACGAAAACGTAAACAAAAAAGCTGGGTCGACCTGGCAGACTGGAATGGATCGCTACATTACAATAAAGCGAAAGCTCAGCCCGAAAAATTCAGATTTGGAAAACAAGCCGAAAAATACACGCGACAACTCTACCTTGATCAAAAATGTAGCCCCTGCAAATACCAACAGATTTGCCTTGCTGGTAGATACCGCTGAGGACGTGCCGCTGGGATCCGTTGATATCGAACCGAAGAAAACAAAACCTCCGCCAATATACATCCGCGAGAAGAGCACAAGCGGTTTTGTAAATACTTTGATTGGCCTTATTGGAAAAGATAGCTTTCATATAATTCCCCTCGTAAGAGGTACTATCAATGAAACCAAACTTCAGACAAAAACGGAGGACAACTACAGAAAAGTCACAAACTATTTTACCGCACAAAAAATAGGCTTCTACACTTACCAGCTTAAAAGCAGCAAGGGCCTGCAAGTAGTCCTGAAGGGCATTGAGTCTGATGTTACGCCCGAAGAGATAACTGAGGCGCTAAAGGAAAAGGGATTTTACGCCAAAAGCGTGTTCAATATCAAAAACAGAAACAGGCAGCCCCAACCACTCTTCAAGATTGAGCTTGAACCAGAAAACAAGCATCCTAAAAAAAACGAGGTTCACCCAATTTACAAACTCCAGCTCCTTCTGCACCGTAGGATCACGGTAGAAGAGCCGCACAAACGTAACGCTCCTGTACAATGTACAAACTGCCAAGAGTATGGCCACACGAGGTCGTATTGCACACTTCGCCCGGTGTGCGTAGTCTGTGGAGATCTCCACGACTCCAAACAGTGTCAAACTAACAAAAAAAATGCATGCGAGAAAAAATGCAATAACTGTGGGGGCAATCACACAGCAAACTACAGAGGCTGTCCAATCTACAAAGAGCTGAAAATCCGTCTTCACAAAAGAATGAACACGGCGCGGGCACACCAAGGAACAGCTACGCTGATACCATCAGAGACAAATCCTGAAGTAATATTCTCGAAAGCAGCAAGTTTCGCTCCCTGGCCTACATCCAACACTAAAAATACAACATTTGCAAACGTTTTAAAATCAGGAATGACGCCTCCAACCCAAAATTCCCGTACTCCACATGAAGTGCACACAAAATTAGACACACAACAAAACTTTAACCCAGCTGCGCAGCAGGAAACAAAAACTGAAGCTATGATGCAAGCCTTACAACAGAGCATGATGGAATTTATGACATTTATGAAGACCACCATTCAAGACATGATGCGTAATCAAAACCTTTTGATAGAAATGCTTGTAGCCCAACAATCAAATAAATAATGGCTACCTTACGCATAGCTACGTGGAACGCCAATGGCGTTTCACAGCGCAAACTTGAGCTAGCTCAATTCCCACATGAGAAGCATATCGACGTAATGCTTCTTTCGGAAACTCATCTCACAAGCAAATACAATTTTCAAATAAGAGACTACCATTTCTACGGTACAAATCATCCCGATGGAAAAGCACACGGTGGCACCGCCATACTCATAAGGAACCGTATGAAGCACCACTTTTACAAAGAATTTGCGGAAAATAATCTTCAGGCCACATCTATCAACATTCAGCTGGATGACAACACTCTCCTTACACTAGCGGCCGTATACTGCCCCCCCCCGTTTCACAGTATTAGAAGCTCAATTCCTGGATTTCTTCCAAGCACTAGGGCCACACTTCATTGCAGCAGGCGACTACAACGCTAAACATACTCACTGGGGATCGCGACTTGTGAACCCAAAAGGAAAACAGCTTTATAAGACTATAATAAAAGCCACTAATAAACTTGACCATGTTTCCCCCGGGAGTCCTACATACTGGCCATCAGACCTCAATAAGCTGCCTGACCTGATCGACTTCGCAGTTACAAAAAATATTTCCCGCAGTTTGGTTAAAGCTGAATGTCTGCCGGATCTGTCATCTGACCACTCGCCTGTACTAATTCACCTCCGCCGGTACGCAGAAAACGTGAAACCACCATTCAGATTGACTTCTCACAAAACAAACTGGCTCAGGTATAAAAAATATATAAGTTCACATATTGAGCTAAGCCCAAAACTTAATACTGAATCTGATATAGAGAGCTGCACGTGTGCATTGCAATCCATCCTTACTGCAGCAGCTCTTACTGCAACACCCAAAATAACAAATAATACAATTAATTCAAAAAAGACCAACGCACAAATCGAGCAACTCGTCCACGTAAAACGACGCTTACGCAGAGAATGGCAATCTTCCAGATCCCCAACTGCAAAACAAAAGCTAAAAGTAGCCACACGGAAACTGGCCAACGCTCTGAAACAAGAAGAGGACGACGATCAGCGCCGATACATAGAGCAACTCACACCAACAGGCACAAAACAAAAGTCACTGTGGCGAGCCCACTCAACTCTTCGCCCACCGACTGAAACCGTTTTGCCGATAAGGAATTCCTCAGGTGGTTGGGCCCGTAGTGATGAAGACAGAGCCACCACATTTGCCGCTCACCTACAAAATGTGTTCACGCCAAACCAGGCTACTAGCACATTCGCACTACCGTCCTATCCCGCAAACCGCCACCAGCAACACACCCCAATTGTGTTTCGTCCTAAAGAAGTAACTAAAATAATCAAAGACAATCTCAGCCCGAAAAAATCCCCCGGCTGCGACCTTATAACACCGGAAATGATCATCCAGCTGCCACATTCTGCAGTTCGCTACATAACCAAGCTCTTTAATGCCATCACCAAACTTGGTTACTTCCCACAACGATGGAAGAGGTCGATTATCATAATGATTCCAAAACCTGGTAAGAACCATACAGTCGCTTCATCTTACAGACCAATAAGTCTACTCTCATGTATTTCGAAACTATTCGAAAAATGCCTGCTGATCCGACTTAATCAACATCTGATACACCACAACATAATCCCAGCCCACCAATTTGGATTTCGCGAAAGCCATGGAACCATTGAACAGGTGAATCGTATTACAACGGAAATAAGAACTGCATTTGAATATCGCGAATACTGCACAGCAGTATTTTTAGACGTATCCCAAGCATTCGACAGAGTCTGGCTCGATGGCCTAATGTTTAAAATTAAAACATCCCTACCCGAAAGCACACACAAACTTCTAAAGTCTTACCTCTATGACAGAAAGTTCACAGTGCGGTGCAACACTGCCACTTCCACTGATCATATAATTGAGGCTGGAGTCCCCCAAGGCAGCGTTCTTGGGCCAACCTTATACCTCATCTATACAGCCGACATCCCTACAAATAGTCGCTTAACAGTATCCACATTTGCCGACGATACAGCTATCCTTAGCCGTTCAAGGTCCCCTATCCAAGCTACAGAACAGTTGGCACTGTACCTCATCGACATTGAGAAGTGGCTCTCTGACTGGCGAATAAAAGTAAACGAGCAAAAATGCAAGCACGTGACGTTTACGCTAAACAGACAAGACTGTCCTCCGCTCTTGTTGAACAACATACCACTCCCGAAAGCAGATGAGGTAGCGTACCTAGGAGTACACCTTGACAGAAGACTCACATGGCGCAGGCACATTGAAGCCAAAAAAACCCAACTTAAACTCAAAGCCAACAACTTACACTGGCTCATCAACTCTGGTTCTCCGCTCAGCCTAGACCACAAGGTCTTGCTCTACAATTCTATATTGAAACCTATCTGGACCTATGGCTCACAGTTATGGGGCAATGCCAGCAACAGCAATATTGACATCATACAGCGAGCACAATCAAAGATCCTGAGAACCATCACTGGGGCACCGTGGTACGTTCGGAGTGAAAACATCCAAAGAGACTTAAATATCCCATCAGTTACCAACGCAATCACGGAACTTAAGGAAAAATACCATAGCAAGCTTTACACGCACCCCAACCACCTAGCGCGAGGTCTAATCCAGCTCAGCAGCCGTTCCCGTCTCCGGCGAAAGGACCTACCAACCCAGCGAATAAATTATTAGGGCCGTTTAATCATAGAACAGTTGGAAAAATAATACAACTGTTCAAAAAATACTTGTTATAGTTAAGATTTGTAAACTTATTGTTAGTTCTTATACAAGAAGATTCAATAAATAAAAAAAAAAAAAAAAAAAAAAAAAAAATCTTACCGCAGTTTGCCTTCAAACTCTCGTGCGACAAGGCATGCTAAGTTTTTCGCGGCTTGCGATGGCGGCAACAATGTGCCCGCACATATTTATCTACTAAATCGCCTATCGATTACACCGATCGATCCGCGACAAGCATCAAATAGCCGAGTCGATATAGCCATGTCCGTCTGTCCGTCTGTTTCTATGCAAAAAATAGACAGTAGTTTTAAAGCTAGCGTTTTGAAATTTTTACCAGATCATTATTTTTGTTGCACGCAGATCAAGTTTAAAAATCGGATCAGACCACTATATCATATAGCTGCCATACGATCAATCAGATTTCAATCAGTCTTCAATCAGTCTTTTTATAGAAAAAATTTTTGTTCTCCAAGCTATCGCAACCGAATCAAACATTTATTCATTTTATATAGCAATACATGATTTTTTAAAGTTTGGTCGGGATCCGACCACTATATTAATAGCTGCCATTGTAAAGATCTGCAAGGGTATACCATCTTAGGCAAGCCGAAGATAACTTTTCTCACTCGTTTTATATAATTTTGTGTACTTTTAGACACTCCACTTACATGCTAAAATCTTTAATTGTAGGTTCTTTTTATCGCTTTGGCACCAATTATTAATTAAAGTATTATTCTAGAACCTCCTGATTTCTAAAAATCGAATTTCAAATTTTCAATGTGCATGCTCTTTCGAAATTTTTCATTACAGTTACTCCGTCCCACGGAGTAGGCCTCCAGCTATCCTTAAGATCCTGGTGTGGCTTCGCGGTCGATTAACTGAAGACTATGCTGTGGTGGTTGACTGATCTCCTGTTGCTAGTCCTGGACAACAATAAAAATAAATAAAATACATAAATTGCCGAAGTGATATGTATTTATTTATTCGACTAATAGCGAATCCGCTTCATATAAAACTAAATTTAAAACCACCGGCAAGCGGAGGAATCTAAAGCTACAATAATCGGTCGGCAATCTGACTTGGCATAAGCGCTCTTGCGGCATATGAGAGATATCAAATTCTATTTCCTGACAATTTACTCAGGGCGCTGAACTCGGCTTTTCGCTGCTTTAGTACTATAACTGCCATTCCCAATCTTTTCTGATTCTTTATTGTCTTTTCTCTCTTTTTTTTGTTAAATGATTAAGTGCGAGGGGCACTCCTTAACTTACAAGTCTCGGATGTGAAAATGAGACTGGGGTAGTATTGTACGTCAGGGTACGATTATTTTAATACCGAAATTGCAAACGTCTTTTAAGGGTCCTTCATAAGTCATAATACCAAACCGCTGACCCAGCATTATGAACGCAGCTTTTAAAAAACATTTTTATATTTTAGTTTACTTTGAATTCATATGAATAAAGTGCACAAGCTCTCCATTACCAACTCCGGTTGCTGCAGTTAAACTGCAATAGTTTGCTCAGATATGGCTAATAGTTAAAAGGGGAAAGACACCTCTCATTCCAAGTTTATCCACCTCAAAGCACCGCCCCTATTAGGATGCTCGTTCCACCTGGTGCGAATATAAGGCTGTTTCAGTACGAACTTAACAATGCCTTTAACCTTAATACAGAGATAAATACAGCAGACGATATCGAGAAAGCGGTTGAAACTTTTATGAAGAAGATCAAAGATGCAGTTCAAATTGCAGCTCCTGGCGACGCAGTTCACCTACGCAACTTGCATAGCAGCGTCGCTCTCTCTCCGGAAGCAGTCGGACTCAACTCTCAAGAAACGTCTTCGGCGTCAGTTCATCAGGACAAATGACCTAATAATTGACAGATTGTACCGAAGGATATATATACTTGGGCAAAACCTGGAAAAAAGATTCCAGCCTTTCGAGACAGCTTCGACAAGACGAAAACAACTGGTTGTTGAATCCCTAGAAGCCCGATTGCAGATGGCTCTTCCTGTAAAGCCTATTAAACTCACGGAATTGGAAGATGATATCAAATCCCTTCGCAACAACAAGGCTCCTGGTGAGGATCACATTGACAACCGCTTCATTAAGCTGATGCCCCACAGAGCTTTGTTATTCCTTGTTCTGATTTTCAATTCTGCTCTTCGACTGGGACACTTCCCAAGCGCCTGGAAGAAGGCGAATATCATTATGCTCCATAAAAATGGGAAGCCAGCAGAGGAATTAGACTTCTATCGCCCAATAAGCCTGCTTCCAGCATTTTGCAAATTACTTGAGAGCTGCATCCTGAGAAGATTGCTCGAATCCCGTAAGGTCCAAAAAGCTATTCCAAAGTTTCAGTTTGGTTTTAGACTCAGGCATGGCACACCTGAACAGCTACACCGCGTAGTGAAGTTTGTGCTGGAAGGTTTCCATGGAAAGGAGTACGTCGTTGGAGCTTTTCGGGACATCCAGCAGGCTTTCGACAGAGTGTGGCATGAAGGACTTTTGTAAAAGCTTAAAAGCCTACTAAATCCTCAACTGTTTTTTATATTAAAAAGCTTCCTACACGAGCGATCCTTTAAAGTAGTACAGGACGGAATGTCCTCAGAAAGAGTCAGAGCAGGTGTACCCCAGGGAAGTGTGTTAGGTCCAACACTATATAGCCTGTTTACGCACGACATGCCCTCAGCTGAGAAAATGCTAATTGCCACCTTTTCTGATGACACTGCGGTCCTGGCCAGAGATACTTGCGTCTATACAGCTACCGATACGCTTCAGCTTTACCTAAAAAAATTTGGAAACTGGGCCCAACGCTGGAACATCGCAGTCAATCCGGAAAAGTGTGTTTCCGTTACGTACACCCTGAGAAAAGACATATCATGAGGTGTGTTTCTGCATGGAGAGCTCCTCACACAATCGGACGCCCACAAATACCTCGGTGTCACTCTGGATAAGCGACTTACATTTCAATGCCATGTAACGGATGTAACTCGGCGGCTCAAAACAAAGGCGAACAGCATGGCTTGGCTCTTTAGGCCTGGAAACAAACTTTCAATTTCAAACAAGGCCAAAATTTATAAGGTTGTATTGGCTCCTATTTGGAAATATGGCATCCAAGTATATGGTATCGCCGCAAAGTCGCACCTCAACAAAATTCGTGTGGTGCAGTCGCAAATTTTGCGTAAACTATCTGGAGCGGCTTGGTACGTCCGCAACAAAGACATTGAAACGGAGCTGAGGGTACCAAGGATTGGCGATGTCATAAATAAACAAGCAATCGCGTACATAAATAAATTGGGAAACCACCCTAACCAGTTGGCTCGAAAACTCTTGAAGAGGAGACAAGTAATGGGACTGAGGGTGAGAAGGAGGCTCCTGCGCATTCACCCAACAGATCTGCCAAGAAGATATATAAATTAATTAATTAAATTAAATAATGCCTGTAGCCTCTATAGACTCTAAAGTATGTAAATATGTAAATACTCGATAAAAATTATGAATCTCTGCAGTAGAAGTTACTATGAATACTAAAAGTAGACTGCAATGTAAATAAGTACAATTCTAATAGAAAAAAAAAACCAAGTTTATCAACACCAGAAATTATATCGCTTTCGGATTCCGAAAACATTCAAAAGAGGTCCGCTCCTTGAAACACACAGCTTCCAGAGGCAGCGACTTCTTCTTTTTCAGCTTTGCACCAGTGCGGTATTCAACAGCTGCATCCCCTTATACAAAAATATGTAAATGGGATCCAATGGCTAACAGGGGTTTAAGTCTTCAGCAAATAAAGTAAAACAATATTTTCTATTCTAGTGCATGGAGTTTGTTCGGTGTCAAAGAAATTTTATAATAATATAATATAAGAGCGCATACATTCGGATTTCGTTTTTACCGTTTTTTATGCTTTTGTTCAGTTCAAGCGCTGTTGCTACCCAACAGCCATAGACTTTATCTATGGTTAGTTTTTCTTTCATCCACTGCTGCCCACACATCCCTGTCTGCGCAGGCAAATTGAGCCCCTTATGAACTCCCAAAAGGTTATAAAAATAATTAGATTCACTGAATGCCAGTTGACAGAAGCAAACAATAGGCAGACAAATATAAATATCAAGGTGCAAGATGGTATTAATCAATTCGCTTCGACCGTAAATCAGATATTGCTAACAACTAAAAACACTAAAGATAACACAGGCCACTTATATGAGATACTGCTGGCTAGGCATACAATAATAACGAAATTAATATAATGTTAGCTGTGACACCTCCAAAAAATTATATTTTTAGCCCAAATAGAAGCCCACGGGTTCCTCCATACGGAGTCATAGGTCAATCTTCTAACATAATTCTAACTTTATTCTAAAATTATGTATAATTAGCATATAATTTATTAGTATAATTAGTAAGAAGGTCACGATTTTCCCAATCACTCACAAAGGATAGTTCCTTTATAATAACCGATAATGTGATAGAAAAGCGTGGAATGCAATTAAAAACTGCACCCCAACGCTGGGACCCACTTTTTGCCAACTTTCAACGGAAAGCTTATGCGAAGAGCAATGCTCCCGGAGCATTTAACAGAGGGCCGCTCGTTGAAACCTACAGCGCCACAGCTGTCAGAGGCAGCGACTTCTTTTCTTTCAGCTTTGCGGAGCAACAGCAACAGGTCCCGCCACCCGCTGGACAAAGCAGATTTCTACTGGGTGAAGGCTATCCTCCATCGTGCATTGGCCAATACATCCTGCCAATACGGGTACTGAAGCCAACGCGATGCACTCGTTCTGGAAGGCCACACGCGCTATCAAAAGACGTTGCCTAAGGAAAGCACCATTGGATCAAGCTCTCCGACATGCCGATCCAACTGTTCGATCCTGGTGAGATACCCAAAGTTATTGCCGAGCAAAACTCAAAAGAGCACCAGGCCGTTGCTATATGCAACGCCACTCTAAAGGCCCTGCCGAGCAGAGCGATCCGCTACGTAGCGATGGTCTTCAACGCTACTGTGAGGCTGCAATTCTTTCCTCCTCATTGGAAGATTGGCATTATCTCCATGATTTACAAATCTGGCAAACCGAAAAAGGACCCTGGACCCTACCGCCCGATCAGTTTCATCCACTCGATCTCAAAGGTGTTTGAGAGGCTGATTGCCGCCGGATGGTGTGGTTTATGGATGCCCAGGGAATCATGCCAGATCACCAGTTCGGATTCCGTGCTGGTCACTCCATGGTGGAGCAGCTGCATCGAGTGGTCGAGAAAATTTTAACTGCCTTCGACAGCGACGAGTACTGCAACGTTCTCTTTTTTGATGTCCGGGTGTTATTCCTGGGAGTCATACTCCACTGTCGGCTCACTTTCTCTGAGCATATGAGTGCAATGAGAATACGCATACGGGCCGCGTTGTCAAATCACTACTGGCTTATGTAGCAAACTTTCGCTGTTAATCAAGATCACAATATACAACCAAATCATAGCTTCTATTTGGAGGTATGGGTGCCAAATTTGGGGCCTGGCCTGCGACACCCAAATCGGAAGAATCCTTAATAAATTGTATATAAAAAAAAAGTAATACATAAACTTAACCACCAATCCTAATAAACACAATTCAATAGTCATTATATGCATGATATAGGCGGTTTGCATACACTTAACTTTTTATTTAAATCAATCCGCGACAAGCATCAAATAGCCGAGTCGATATAGCCATGTCCGTCTGTCCGTCTGTTTCTATGCAAAAAATAGACAGTGGTTTTAAAGCTAGCGTTTTGAATTTTTACCAGATCATTATTTTTGTTGCACGCAGATCAAGTTTAAAAAAATCGGTCGGATCAGACCACTATATCATATAGCTGCCATACGATCAATCAAATTTCAATCAGTCTTCAATCAGTCTTTGTATGGAAAACTTTTTTGTTCTCCAAGCTATCGCAACCGAATTCAACAGTTATTTTTTTGACATAGACATCTATGATTTGTAAAAGTTTGGTCCGGATCGGACCACTATATCATATAGCTGTCATACAAACTACCGATATGAAAATAAGTCTTTGAATGGAAAACTTTTTTGTTTTCCAAGTTATTGCAATCAAATTCAAAATTTATTCATTTGACATAGCCATACACGATTTGTGAAAGTTTGGTCGGGATTGGACCACTATGTTAATAGCTACCATTGTAAAGATCTTCGAGGGTATACCATCTTCGGCAAGCCGAAGATAACTTTTCTCACTGGTTTTATATAATTTTGTGTACTTTTAGACACTCCACTTACATGCTAAAATCTTTAATTGTAGGTTCTTTTTATTGTTTTAATAACTAATTAAAATATTAATTAAAGAATGATTCTAGAACCCCCTTTTTTTATTTATCATTCTTATTTTGTATTGAAAATCTGTCCGAATGGACAATCATTAAATGATTTGGGGGTGACATTGACTTAAGGGAGGTACATGGAATGTATATTTAATTAGGTTGACTTAGGTGTCTATTGGTGGGAGAGTTCAAGCGGGTGTTTCCTTTTCCGGCGTCTTAGGGATTGGCTGTTATCTAGGAGCTTGATGGCCAAGTGGTTGGGGTGGTTGTCCAGTCTTTTTGTATATCTTTCGCTGAGTCGGGTGATCTCCTCTGCTACCGAAGGAATTCCAAGCTCTTTGTGGATTATTGAGTTTTCATGGTACGGATGGGCGTTAGAAAATGTTCTCAGACATTTATTCTGAAACCGCTGTATTCTGATGCGGTTGGAACAGCTTGCCGTGCCGCACAACTGAATCCCATATGTCCAGACTGGCTTCAGCACTATTTTGTAAATAAGCAGTTTGAGTTTTTCATTGAGCTTGGACCTTCTCCCCAGGAGCCAGTGCAGTTGCTTCAGTCGTAGGTTGGCCTGGTTGCGCTTGTTGATCAGGTGAGGGCGCCATGTGGGTCTGCGGTCCAGGGTCAGCCCTAGATATTTGGGAGTGTTATTCATAGGGATGATTTCCCCGTTGTGTGTGACGGGGGGGCAATCCCCTTGCGTAATGCGAAGGTTGTGTGGGAGGATTTCTCCGCGATGACCACGATGTTCCATCGTTTCACCCATGGATCTAGAGCATCCAGTTGTCTCTGTATGATGGCTGATGCTTCCTGCGGATCTGTGGCAGAGGATAGTAAGGCGGTGTCATCTGCATATGTAGCTACTGTGAGGTTCCGAGAGAGGGGTGATGGAAAGGTCCGCTGTGTAGAGTGTGTATAAGATGGGTCCAAAAACACTGCCTTGAGGTACTCCTGCACTTATAGGCCTAGGCATGTTGATTGATGATCCGCATCTCACTCGGAATTCTCTTTGATGTGTGTACGACTTGAGGAAGGCGAAGTGGGAGCTTGGAAGGTGGGATTTAGTTTTGAAAAGGAGTCCAGGGTGCCAGACTCTGTCAAACGCCTCTAGTATGCTCTCAACAAGCCGGTGGCATTGTTGAGGTGTTCCATGAAGGCGTCTGAAGCCAAACTGGTGATCAGGGATCAGTCCGGCCTCGTCCAAAAGTGGCAGTACTCTACGCAAAAATACTCTTTCAAGTATTTTAGACAGGATTGCAGGAAACTAATCGGACGATACGATGCTAGATTGGCTTCAGGTTTTCCAGGCTTGAGGCTGTTGCTGCTGTTAAAGATCTTAGCCAGCCTTTGGGAACAGATTAGGGGCAACATTTTCAGTGCTGTTGCATCAATTCGGTCAGAACCTGGTGACTTGCCATTTTTAAGGAGGCGATCTCCTGCACAATCTGCTTTGGTTCGACGGGCTGTATTGGCGTGCCAGGAGCACTTGGGCTTTCTACGAACCTTATGATGGCAGCTCTTTCTTCGCCAGTGAATCTATCGAAAGGTGAGAATGCACTATGGTCAGATGGTCAGCAAAGACTTCTCCTCTTTCGACCTCAGACCGACACCAGGACCCGTCCACTTTGCGCACGGATGATATCTTCTTCGCAGGTCTTTTAATGTGCATCGTGACATTTCACAGATTGTGCTGCGGGTCTCCAGGTGCCAGCTCCTTAAGGAATCTATGGAAGGAGTCCTGCCGTAGGATGGTTAGCTTGTCCTTCAGTTCCTTGGTGGCACGATTAAGTGCTGTCTTGTCCCTGGGGTTGCGCCAGGAAAACCAGACTCTTCTGAGTGGCCTTTTTTCGGCCACGAGGGCCGCGATTTCAGGAGACCACAAGTGCACGTCTCTTTCAGGTGTTCTCGGGGTAGTCGGAGGAGGTGGACTCGCAAACTCAGCAGCATTGTGCATATCTTTGGTTAATTTTTCGATGGCCGCATCTACGTTGCTTGGTGTGAAAAGAGGGGGATCTGGGTACAGGGAGGAAAGCATCCAGAACGTAAACTTGGGGGTCTTTGTGTGTTTCCCGGTGAATCTTCTAGGCGGGGTTTTTCTGAGGACGGGGATGTTTAGGAGCAAGTTTACTGCGCTGTGGTCCGACAGCAGTTTATCATAGCTTGAGCATGTTATCTTAGAGTGTCCTATGCCACTTAGAGGTCCAATGGACTCGAAAAATTCTGAAGGTGGGTCTCGGCTATCGAGTGTCTGGCTGGGAAGTAAATCGCACCAATGATGATATCTCCCGTGGGGTAGAAATCCTGGTCATGACGCACTGAGCCCATTCCTCCAGAAACGCGGGAAGTTCCGTGTGCTGAATGCCACTCCTGATGAGCATAGCTGCTCCACTGCGTGCTCTACCAGATGGATGGTTGACATGTAACAGTTCGTATCCGCTAATGTTAAAGTAGGATCTGGGACAAAAGTGGTATTCCGAAACTAGAAGAACTTCGATAATGTCTGTTTTCATGAGATGCTCTACTTCGGCTTTGCTCCTCTGCAGGCCGTTTGCGTTCCAAAAAATTATATTGAGACTTATTTGCATTACTTTCTCTTGAGGATGGGAGCTATAAACTGTATCACCTGCGAGAATATCTGCGAGATCAACTTTTCCATCATCCTCTCAATTATTCCTTCCATGTGGGCAAGCATCATTTCAAGCCGGTTGGGTTTTTGGGGCTTCGGGAGTGGTTTGAGGGGTTTTTTTGGGGATTCGTTGGCTGTGTTGCTTGGTTTCCTAGAAGTACGTCCCTGTAACTCGTACCATTGATGGTAGTTGGTATCTGGATGAGAGGTGGTTTGTTGCTACTCTCAACGGGTCTGGCTTTAGGAGAATGCTGCGCCTTTGCCTTTTTGTAGGCAGGGCATCCTCTGAACGACGCAGGGCTGATCACAGCTTGGCAATGTAAACAGCATTCTTTCTCGTCATTTTTTTTGGTGCATGACCTAGAGTCGTGAGAATCACCACATTTCACGCAGCGATGTTCCAGGAAACAGTAGCGATGAGTGTGTCCGAACCCTTAACATCTGAAACATTGTGGAACATCGTTGAACTCCAGTGGGGGCTCAACGGTGACGACTGACCTGCAAATCCTCTTTATTTTGAAAACCTCTGTGTTGTTGCTCGCTGGTTCTAGATTAACAAAAAATATCCCCAGTGGTTGTTTGGATTTCCTGCCAATGGGATTGTGCAGATCCCTCACAGAATGGCCGTATTTGTGGAGTTCTTCTTTAATTTCAGTCTGGTCCGTTGAGTGGTGAAGTCCCTTGATGACCGCCCTGTACGCTCTCTCGTCCTTTGGTTGGAAGGTGTGGTGCCTTTTGTTATGTGCCACGAGGTGCTGGCGTAGGGCTGTGTAGAACTCCTTGTCTGGCATCATTACGCGTACATTATTATTTCTCTCCGTTTTGTCATCATCTTGACAACCGCGGTAATGTCGGTCACGTCTGGGATGTAGATCGGGGGAGGCTTGAGGGTTTTCGGGATCGGGTTCGGTTTCACTGCCGTTTTAGATGCCAATGCCTCTGAGGCAGTTTTGGGTTCGTCATGTTCGTCGTCATTTTCTTTGCTTGAGAGGAGGGCAAAGGGGTTGTTTGCCAGCTTCCTATGCAGAGCTAGGCTATGCTGGTGCTAGGCGTGAAGTCTGGCTTCTCTCCTTGCCTATTACGCGCGGGCTTGCGCTTGATCTCGCTGGGCTCCGAGTAAGAAGAACTCCAGCTAGAGTCTCTGCTCGAGCTGCACTTCCTTGCTTTGAGGGCCTTCTTGCAGGGCATTGTTTTGCCGAGCTTGATGGCACGCAGCAGGGTCTGCCAGTACATACTCTAGGCTGGCGTTCAATTAAATGCGCAGTCCACCAAGTCTCAAGTGCGGGCAGATAGTAAAAAAAAAATAAAATAAAATTGGAATAACAAAACACAAAATTCCGAACAATAATTCAATTTAACAACGAAAATCAAGTTCTTTGTTGATGAACGATTTTTCAATGGTCTAGAACCTCATGATTTCTAAAAATAGAATTTCGAATTTTCAATGTGCATGCTCTTTCGAAATTATTCATTACAGTTACTCCGTCCCACGGAGTAGGCCTCCAGCTATCCTTAAGATCCTGGTGTGGCTTCGCGGTCGATTAACTGAAGACTATGCTGTGATGGTTGACTGATCTCCTGTTGCTAGTCCTGGACAACAATAAAAATAAATAAAATACATAAATTGCCGAAGTGATATGTATTTATTTATTCGACTAATAGCGAATCTGCTTCATATAAAACTAAATTTAAAACCACCGGCAAGCGGAGGAATCTAAAGCTACAATAATCGGTCGGCAATCTGACTTGGCATAAGCGCTCTTGCGGCATATGAGAGATATCAAATTCTATTTCCTGACAATTTACTCAGGGCGCTGAACTCGGCTTTTCGCTGCTTTAGTACTATAACCGCCATTTCCAATCTTTTCTGATTCTTTATTGTCTTTTCTCTCTTTTTTTTGTTAAATGATTAAGTGCGAGGGGCACTCCTTAACTTACAAGTCTCGGTTTCCTTAATGGAGTGTAGTGGAGAGGATGTGAAAAAGAGACTGGGGTAGTATTGTACGTCAGGGTACGATTATTTTAATACCGAAATTGCAAACGTCTTTTGAGGGTCCTTCATAAGTCATAATACCAAACCGCTGACCCAGCATTATGAACGCAGCTTTTAAAAAACATTTTTATATTTTAGTTTACTTTGAATTCATATGAATAAAGTGCACAAGCTCTCCATTACCAACTCCGGCTGCTGCCGTTAAACTGCAATAGTTTACTCAGATATGGCTGATAGTTAAAGGGGGAAAGACACCTCTCATTCCAAGTTTATCAACACCAGAAGTTACCCCGCTTTCGGATTCCGAAAACATTCAAAAGAGGTCCGCTCCTTGAAACACACAGCTTCCAGAGGCAGCGACTTTTTCTTTTTCAGCTTTGCACCAGTGCGGTATTCAACAGCGGCATCCCCTTATACAAAAATATGTAAATGGGATCCAATGGCTAACAGGGGTTTAAGTCTTCAGCAAATAAAGTAATAGCGCATACATTCGGATTTCGTTTTTACCGTTTTTTATGCTTTTGTTCAGTTCAAGCGCGATATGCCACCCAACAGCCATAGAATTTATCTATCGTTAGTTTTTCTTTCATCCACTGCTGCCCACACATCCCTGTCTGCGCAGGCAAATTGAGCCCCTTATGAACTCCCAAAAGGTTATAAAAATAATTAGATTCACAGAATGCCAGTTGACAGAAGCAAACAATAGGCAGACAAATATAAATATCAAGGTGCAAGATGGTATTAATCAATTCGCTTCGACCGTAAATCAGATATTGCTAACAACTAAAAACACTAAAGATAACACAGGCCACTTATAGGAGATACTGCTGGCTAGGCATAGAATAATAATGAAGAAATGAAAAAATATAATGTTGACTGTGACACCTCCAAAAAATTATATTTTTAGCCCAAATAGAAGCCCACAGGTTCCTCCATACGGAGTCATAGGTCAATCTTCTAACATAATACACTTTATTCTAAAATTATGTATAATTAGCCTATAATTTATTAGTATAATTAGTAAGAAGGTCACGATTTTCCCAATCACTCACAAAGGGTAGTTCCTTCATAATAACCGATAATGTGGTAGAAAAGCGTGGAATGCAATTAAAAACTGCACCCCAACGCCGGCACCCACTTTTTGCCAACTTTCAACGGAAAGCTTATGCGAAGAGCAATGCTCCCGGAGCATTTAACAGAGGGCCGCTCGTTGAAACCTACAGCGCCACAGCTGTCAGAGGCAGCGACTTCTTCTCTTTCAGCTTTGCGGAGCAACAGTGCGGTATTCAACAGCCGCACCCCCAGGCCTACAGGACTTATACAGGACTTCCTCTATACTTGG
This sequence comes from Drosophila vallismaia, assembly GCA_035047325.1. Classification (NCBI taxonomy): domain Eukaryota; kingdom Metazoa; phylum Arthropoda; class Insecta; order Diptera; family Drosophilidae; genus Drosophila; species Drosophila vallismaia. The sequence continues at coordinate 570,685 of JAWNPU010000023.1, read as the reverse complement.
TGGTATGGTTGGTTAAACACAGGCTACGGTTTGTTCTTTTTATACCCTGTACCCATTAAAAATGGGTGAAAAGGGTATCATAATATGGTGCAAATGTATGTAACAGGCAGAAGGAAGCATCTCCGACCCCATAAAGTATATATATTCTTGATCAGCATCAACAGCCGAGTCGATATAGCCATGTCCGTCTGTCCGTCCGTCCGTCTGTCCGTCTGTCTGTCCGTATCAACGCCTAGATCTCAGAAACTACAAGAGCTACAGACATGTGCCATATATCGTTGGATAGGTAATTAACATACGCAGTACAAGTTTGTTGTTTTATTTTGATATCACCCCCCGCTACCCCGCAAATCGCAAAAAACTGCCACGCCCACAATTATTAACCGAATGATGTGCAATTCGGCATATGCGTTGGTGCTTATAAAAGCTATAATTTTTTAATTTGAACCAAATCGGATAAGAAACACGGAAGGTATGCCACATGCAAAATCTATGGCAAGGGAAGCAGAAGCGCAGCAAAATACGCATTGCGCGACGCCGACTGCGACGTTGGCAGCGAAATGTGTATGGCTTGATGACACACGAAACTTATTTTCTTTTACAGAATATTGTTTCATTCATGCATATATGCATACTAAGTAAATAAATTGTAAGCATGTCTAAGGGTACAGGGTATTTTGCAGTCGGAAAACTCGACTGCTGCTCCTTTACTTGTTTTAATTACGTTTATGGCTTAGTTCACCAAAAATCCTTCTCACTCTTAGAAACAAACAATATCGTCAGTAAAAACATTAGATTTAATTCCATTTACTCGCAGCCTTGCTGCTTATAAGCTAGTACCTATAAACAATTTTATTTTTGGCTTGAAATGGTTACGATTTGGAAGTTGTCCCTATTTAGAATCGAAAGTTCGGGGTTTTCAAGTTTTTCTTGATCAGTGGCATTACCTAAAATAGCTTGGAAATAGAGGAAATAAATTTATAGCTGTCCCTTTTACAGAAGGTATGTTAAATAGAAAAAATCTGCAAAACCACAAGTGCACGTCTCTTTCAGGTGTTCTCGGGGTAGTCGGAGGAGGTGGACTCGCAAACTCAGCAGCATTGTGCATATCTTTGGTTAATTTTTCGATGGCCGCATCTACGTTGCTTGGTGTGAAAAGAGGGGGATCTGGGTACAGGGAGGAAAGCATCCAGAACGTAAATTTGGGGGTCTTTGTGTGTTTCCCGGTGAATCTTCTAGGCGGGGTTTTTCTGAGGACGGGGATGTTTAGGAGCAAGTTTACTGCGCTGTGGTCCGACAGCAGTTTATCATAGCTTGAGCATGTTATCTTAGAGTGTCCTATGCCACTTAGAGGTCCAATGGACTCGAAAAATTCTGAAGGTGGGTCTCGGCTATCGAGTGTCTGGCTGGGAAGTAAATCGCACCAATGATGATATCTCCCGTGGGGTAGAAATCCTGGTCATGGCGCACTGAGCCCATTCCTCCAGAAACGCGGGAAGTTCCGTGTGCTGAATGCCACTCCTGATGAGCATAGCTGCTCCACTGCGTGCTCTACCAGATGGATGGTTGACATGTAACAGTTCGTATCCGATAATGTTAAAGTAGGATCTGGGACAAAAGTGGTATTCCGAAACTAGAAGAACTTCGATAATGTCTGTTTTCATGAGATGCTCTACTTCGGCTTTGCTCCTCTGCAGGCCGTTTGCGTTCCAAAAAATTATATTGAGACTTATTTGCATTACTTTCTCTTGAGGATGGGAGCTATAAACTGTATCACCTGCGAGAATATCTGCGAGATCAACTTTTCCATCATCCTCTCAATTATTCCTTCCATGTGGGCAAGCATCATTTCAAGCCGGTTGGGTTTTTGGGGCTTCGGGAGTGGTTTGAGGGGTTTTTTTGGGGATTCGTTGGCTGTGTTGCTTGGTTTCCTAGAAGTACGTCCCTGTAACTCGTACCATTGATGGTAGTTGGTATCTGGATGAGAGGTGGTTTGTTGCTACTCTCAACGGGTCTGGCTTTAGGAGATTGCTGCGCCTTTGCCTTTTTGTAGGCAGGGCATCCTCTGAACGACGCAGGGCTGATCACAGCTTGGCAATGTAAACAGCATTCTTTCTCGTCATTTTTTTTGGTGCATGACCTAGAGTCGTGAGAATCACCACATTTCACGCAGCGATGTTCCAGGAAACAGTAGCGATGAGTGTGTCCGAACCCTTAACATCTGAAACATTGTGGAACATCGTTGAACTCCAGTGGGGGCTCAACGGTGACGACTGACCTGCAAATCCTCTTTATTTTGAAAACCTCTGTGTTGTTGCTCGCTGGTTCTAGATTAACAAAAAATATCCCCAGTGGTTGTTTGGATTTCCTGCCAATGGGATTGTGCAGATCCCTCACAGAATGGCCGTATTTGTGGAGTTCTTCTTTAATTTCAGTCTGGTCCGTTGAGTGGTGAAGTCCCTTGATGACCGCCCTGTACGCTCTCTCGTCCTTTGGTTGGAAGGTGCGGTGCCTTTTGTTATGTGCCACGAGGTGCTGGCGTAGGGCTGTGTAGAACTCCTTGTCTGGCATCATTACGCGTACATTATTATTTCTCTCCGTTTTGTCATCATCTTGACAACCGCGGTAATGTCGGTCACGTCTGGGATGTAGATCGGGGGAGGCTTGAGGGTTTTCGGGATCGGGTTCGGTTTCACTGCCGTTTTAGATGCCAATGCCTCTGAGGCAGTTTTGGGTTCGTCATGTTCGTCGTCATTTTCTTTGCTTGAGAGGAGGGCAAAGGGGTTGTTTGCCAGCTTCCTATGCAGAGCTAGGCTATGCTGGTGCTAGGCGTGAAGTCTGGCTTCTCTCCTTGCCTATTACGCGCGGGCTTGCGCTTGATCTCGCTGGGCTCCGAGTAAGAAGAACTCCAGCTAGAGTCTCTGCTCGAGCTGCACTTCCTTGCTTTGAGGGCCTTCTTGCAGGGCATTGTTTTGCCGAGCTTGATGGCACGCAGCAGGGTCTGCCAGTACATACTCTAGGCTGGCGTTCAATTAAATGCGCAGTCCACCAAGTCTCAAGTGCGGGCAGATAGTAAAAAAAAAATAAAATAAAATTGGAATAACAAAACACAAAATTCCGAACAATAATTCAATTTAACAACGAAAATCAAGTTCTTTGTTGATGAACGATTTTTCAATGGTCTAGAACCTCATGATTTCTAAAAATCGAATTTCGAATTTTCAATGTGCATGCTCTTTCGAAATTATTCATTACAGTTACTCCGTCCCACGGAGTAGGCCTCCAGCTATCCTTAAGATCCTGGTGTGGCTTCGCGGTCGATTAACTGAAGACTATGCTGTGATGGTTGACTGATCTCCTGTTGCTAGTCCTGGACAACAATAAAAATAAATAAAATACATAAATTGCCGAAGTGATATGTATTTATTTATTCGACTAATAGCGAATCTGCTTCATATAAAACTAAATTTAAAACCACCGGCAAGCGGAGGAATCTAAAGCTACAATAATCGGTCGGCAATCTGACTTGGCATAAGCGCTCTTGCGGCATATGAGAGATATCAAATTCTATTTCCTGACAATTTACTCAGGGTGCTGAACTCGGCTTTTCGCTGCTTTAGTACTATAACCGCCATTTCCAATCTTTTCTGATTCTTTATTGTCTTTTCTCTCTTTTTTTTGTTAAATGATTAAGTGCGAGGGGCACTCCTTAACTTACAAGTCTCGGTTTCCTTAATGGAGTGTAGTGGAGAGGATGTGAAAATGAGACTGGGGTAGTATTGTACGTCAGGGTACGATTATTTTAATACCGAAATTGCAAACGTCTTTTGAGGGTCCTTCATAAGTCATAATACCAAACCGCTGACCCAGCATTATGAACGCAGCTTTTAAAAAACATTTTTATATTTTAGTTTACTTTGAATTCATATGAATAAAGTGCACAAGCTCTCCATTACCAACTCCGGCTGCTGCCGTTAAACTGCAATAGTTTACTCAGATATGGCTGATAGTTAAAAGGGGAAAGACACCTCTCATTCCAAGTTTATTAACACCAGAAGTTACCCCGCTTTCGGATTCCGAAAACATTCAAAAGAGGTCCGCTCCTTGAAACACACAGCTTCCAGAGGCATCGACTTTTTCTTTTTCAGCTTTGCACCAGTGCGGTATTCAACAGCTGCATCCCCTTATACAAAAATATGTAAATGGGATCCAATGGCTAACAGGGGTTTAAGTCTTCAGCAAATAAAGTAATAGCGCATACATTCGGATTTCGTTTTTACCGTTTTTTATGCTTTTGTTCAGTTCAAGCGCGATATGCCACCCAACAGCCATAGAATTTATCTATCGTTAGTTTTTCTTTCATCCACTGCTGCCCACACATCCCTGTCTGCGCAGGCAAATTGAGCCCCTTATGAACTCCCAAAAGGTTATAAAAATAATTAGATTCACAGAATGCCAGTTGACAGAAGCAAACAATAGGCAGACAAATATAAATATCAAGGTGCAAGATGGTATTAATCAATTCGCTTCGACCGTAAATCAGATATTGCTAACAACTAAAAACACTAAAGATAACACAGGCCACTTATAGGAGATACTGCTGGCTAGGCATAGAATAATAATGAAGAAATGAAAAAATATAATGTTGACTGTGACACCTCCAAAAAATTATATTTTTAGCCCAAATAGAAGCCCACAGGTTCCTCCATACGGAGTCATAGGTCAATCTTCTAACATAATACACTTTATTCTAAAATTATGTATAATTAGCCTATAATTTATTAGTATAATTAGTAAGAAGGTCACGATTTTCCCAATCACTCACAAAGGGTAGTTCCTTCATAATAACCGATAATGTGGTAGAAAAGCGTGGAATGCAATTAAAAACTGCACCCCAACGCCGGCACCCACTTTTTGCCAACTTTCAACGGAAAGCTTATGCGAAGAGCAATGCTCCCGGAGCATTTAACAGAGGGCCGCTCGTTGAAACCTACAGCGCCACAGCTGTCAGAGGCAGCGACTTCTTCTCTTTCAGCTTTGCGGAGCAACAGTGCGGTATTCAACAGCCGCACCCCCAGGCCTACAGGACTTATACAGGACTTCCTCTATACTTGGTGGTATGGTTGGTTAAACACAGGCTACGGTTTGTTTTTTTTATACCCTGTACCCATTAAAAATGGGTGGAAAGGGTATCATAATATGGTGCAAATGTATGTAACAGGCAGAAGGAAACATCTCCGACCCCATAAAGTATATATATTCTAGATCAGCATCAACAGCCGAGTCGATATAGCCATGTCCGTCTGTCCGTCCGTCCGTCTGTCCGTCTGTCTGTCTGTATCAACGCCTAGATCTCAGAAACTACAAGAGCTACAGACATGTGCCATATATCGTTGTATAGGTTATTAACATACGCAGTACAAGTTTGTTGTTTTATTTTGATATCACCCCCCGCTACCCCGCAAATCGCAAAAAACTGCCACGCCCACAATTATTAACCGAATGATGTGCAATTCGGCATATGCGTTGGTGCTTATAAAAGCTATAATTTTTTAATTTGAACCAAATCGGATAAGAAACACGGAAGGTATGCCACATGCAAAATCTATGGCAAGGGAAGCAGAAGCGCAGCAAAATACGCATTGCGCGACGCCGACTGCGACGTTGGCAGCGAAATGTGTATGGCTTGATGACACACGAAACTTATTTTCTTTTACAGAATATTGTTTCATTCATGCATATATGCATACTAAGTAAATAAATTGTAAGCATGTCTAAGGGTACAGGGTATTTTGCAGTCGGAAAACTCGACTGCTGCTCCTTTACTTGTTTTAATAACGTTTATGGCTTATTTCACCAAAAATCCTTCTCACTCTAAGAAACAAACAATATCGACAGTAAAAACATTAGATTTAATTACATTTACTCGCAGCCTTGCTGCTTATAAGCTAGTACCTATAAACGATTTTATTTTTGGCTTGAAATGGTTACGATTTGGAAGTTGTCCGTATTTAGAATCGAAAGTTCGGGGTTTTCAAGTTTTTCTTGATCAGTGGCATAACCTAAAATAGCTTGGAAATAGAGGAAATAAATTTATAGCTGTCCCTTTTACAGAAGGTACGTTAAATAGAAAAAATCTGCAAAGATAAGAAGAAAGGGGAAGATTTGCATCCGAGTTGGGTTTTAGAAGTTCTTTTAAACAGATTCAATGGCGCCTTGATTAATCCTGTATTAAGGGTTAGAGAGGCATGACCCGCACTTCAGTATCCTACGATATATGGAATATATATATATACCATATATATGGTATATACATATATATGTAACGATGGTTATCGATATGCGACGATCGATGGTCATCGCAAGGGGTGGCGTCGTGAGCGTGGGCAGAGGAGGAGTGAGTCGAGAAGGAAAAGACCGAGTTGAAAGTTGAAAAGTAAGAAAAAGATCGTCAAGCTGAAAAGTTGTCATGTCCGGAGTAAGGCAAAGTTGTGTAGTCGTCGTATGTCCGGAGATCAAGAAGTGTTGGCACGAGTCATCTTTTTATTAAACACTAAATAGAATAACCAAACTATTATAACCAAATATTATTAAGATAAACAATTGTGTAATCAATAAATATCCTACATTTGGTGGCTCGTCCGTATAAACAATAAAAAGTTGACCCATTTGTAAAGTGCAGAAAGTTGAACAGTTGTGGCACGTCAAAAGTGCCAAATATAAAGTTGTAAATAAAAAGTTGTGAAATTACGCAAGTTGGTTGGCGTCGGTTAGAAACTCCTAGAATCGTGGTGAATAAATTTGAGTTGATGTCAAGCAGCGAATACGAAAGCACAAGTGAGGAGGGGAAAAAGGGACAGCGATATGGTGCCGTCACACGGTCGGTGGCAAAGCGAGGAGACGAAAATGAAAATGCAGAAGAGCAGCGTCTATCAGAAGTGTGTGCAGACCAAATAAAAAAGATGCAAGCAGAAAGTAACAAAAATCTACAACAAATAATTCAGCTGCTTACTCTTAAGATTCAAGCTGATGAAATTACCCAGAAAGAGCCGAAAGTAACTGCAGACAATTTTGCAAAAATTGTACCCGACTTCGATGGCGTCAACATCCCAGTGGAGATTTGGCTTGAAAATTTTGAGCAGAATGCAGATGCATATGAGCTTACGGAAAAACAACGATATGTGCAGGCACGAGGAAAAATGGTTAAAATGGCCAAGTTGTTTCTGGAGTCAGAGTTGGTGAGCACATATGAGCAACTTAAAAATGCCCTAATTGGCGAATTTAAGCGCGCATCGAAAAGTGCCGATGTACATGCAAAGTTGACGCACAGGAAGAAGAAGAGCGACGAAAGCATGCACGAATACATGCTAATATTGAAAAAAATTGCAGCACTTGGACAAGTCGATGTTGAGTCTATTATCGCTTATATAGTTGATGGGCTGGATATTAAAAGCGAATTCAAATTTGCATTGTACGGCTGCAAGTCATACAGCGAACTGTTGGAAAAATATGAGTTGTACGAGAGCAAGTGTGTTATCGAAAAACGGCAAAAGCAATACAGTGGTGGCATACAAAATTTAACCGATGGAAAAAGTATTCGTTGCTACAACTGCGGATCTAATGAACACATGAGAAAAGACTGCAAGGCAGAAACAAAATGTTTTAAATGTGCAGGCAGCGGTCATATATCTTCAAATTGTCCACAAGCTGTAAAAAGTGTTCTAGTCGTAAAAGATACTAAGCGCTTGAAAGTAGTCTTGCTGAACGGTACAGAGGTCGCCTGCCTTGTGGACACAGGATCCGATGTGTCAATCGTATGTCAGTCTTTGTACAATAAACTTCAAAGTACTGTGATGCAGAAGTGTGATTCCGTTATACGAGGCCTTGGAAACGTTAAGACGCAGCCGCTAGGTTCATTTATGGGCAGAGTACAAGTTGACGGGATCGAAGCCATACAAAAGTTTGTTGTGATACCAAACAATCACATCGAGAACGACGTAATACTTGGCTTTGACTTTGCATCGCAGTTCTGCGTGACTTTGAATGACGGAGAATTCATCTTTACAAAGGCGTCAGCGCGGCCGAAATGCGCTGAATCAAAAGAGCTAAGTATTTACAATATTGTTGAGACTGGTAGTAACATAGATGCTTCTCCACAGTACAATCCGATGATCGAATCAATGATAGCAGAGTATAAGCCAGCCGAAAACAACGCTGAATGCCCGGTGTCGATAAAGATCGTGCTAGAGGAGCAAACAAAGCCCCAGGAAGATAATCAAGAGCAAGTGGAGCAACTGCAGCAGCAGGTGGTCAAGCTGAACGAGGAAATCAAGGCCTAGATAAATGCGAACATTGAGAATCGAGGCAACCTAAAGCAGCTGAAACAGCAGTTGCAGGAGCAGGAACTGGTCAACAAAGAGCTGCGTCGCGAACGCCAGGAAGCGGATGAGGAGATCTTCCAAATGGACCAGGAGAGTAGCCAGCGCAAGGAGGAGAACGCCAAGCTCAAGCAGGACGTCGCGAGGCTACAAAAGGAGCTTGACCAAAGGCAGCAAGAGTTGTCCCAGCTGAAAGAGAAGTTAGTGGGCCAACAGCCCTCTCTGGAGGATTTGCGGCGCCAACTGGAGTCGAAATCCACCAAATTCGAAAAGTCCAAGGAACTGATCAATCACCGGAATACCACAATTCAATCTCTCCAAAAGGAACTGCAGCAGCTACGACAGAATCCGCCTGACCAGGAAGAGCGAATCAAGCACTTGGAGCAGCTTTGTGAGGAGAAGGATAAGGAGATTGCCGATATCCAGCAACAGAAGGCGCGAGAGCTCAGGGGGAAGCTCAAGAAGTATGCCCTCAATTTGAAGAAGCGCGGTCAGGAGAACGCGGAACTGGAGCAGCAGCTTCAGGAGCTGCGCAAACAGCTGGAGGAGAAGCAACGCGGAGCGGATCATGAAGTTATAGCGGATGCACACAGTGTTGGCCATTTTGCATTGCAAAAAACAATTCACACATTAGCTAGCAGTTTTCTCGGGCCATATGAAATAACTAAGGTAAAAAGAAACGGCCGTTACGATGTACGGAAAGCAGCTCAGGTGGAAGGTCCTACAATAACTGCAACATGTTCAGAGAATATGAAGCTATGGAAATACGCGTCTACAAGTGAGGATCTATGGTCGTCTGGGTCAGACGACAGTGATCAGGATGGCCGAATGTAACGATGGTTATCGATATGCGACGATCGATGGTCATCGCAAGGGGTGGCGTCGTGAGCGTGGGCAGAGGAGGAGTGAGTCGACAAAGAAAAGACCGAGTTGAAAGTTGAAAAGTAAGAAAAAGATCGTCAAGCCGAAAAGTCGTCGTGTCCGGAGTAAGGCAAAGTTGTGTAGTCGTCGTATGTCCGGAGATCAAGAAGTGTTGGCACGAGTCATCTTTTTATTAAACACTAAATAGAATAACCAAACTATTATAACCAAATATTATTAAGATAAACAATTGTGTAATCAATAAATATCCTACATATATATATATGGTATACACATATATATATGGTATATACATATATACAAAAGCTGGTAGCAAGAATTACGGGGGTTTACATATGGATCACTAAACTCTTTAAACCAACTTTTTATGAAGCCAAGCACACTTTTAGCTTTATTAACCATTATGTAAATATGGTTGCAAAATTTAAATTTTCAATCCCATAGAAAGTACTTGCTTTGTACAAATGCTTTGGTAAAGTCAGTATCGATAAGAATTAAATGACGGGCATTTCGGAAGCAATCTGTACATAAGGAAGTGAGCACCAAAAGGTTTGTGGTGGTGAAACGAGAACCATGTTTATAAAACCATGTTGAAATGGATAAATAATTGAATAGCAGAGGTGTTATAAAAGTGGCGTGATTAATTTCAAAAGCTTTGGAATTGGTTTGTGGATGCCTATATAATAGGTAGTTTCAGATAGGTAGCTAAAATGAAGTTAATTTCTTACCAACACGTGGTACTGCACAACGCGAAGTGGTACAGCTAAGAACATTTTAGAGCATATTTTTTTTATTTAAATTATGCTCACTAAAACATGTTTGCTTAATGACAAAACACGATTGTTTGATATAAAGAATATACAGTGTATTTCGCAAATTAGATTTACAAATAAGCAAAAACAATATAGGCTTTATTGTTGCTAATTACATTTTTATATTAAGCTTCAGTAATACATAGCCACAAGCAGCCAGAATACCGATCCCCAGAGAGATTCTGCTGCTCATTGCAAAGAAGAGGCGCTTACGCTCCAGATGAGGTCCCGCCACCCGCTGGACAAAGCAGATTTCTACTGGGTGAAGGCTATCCTCCATCGTGCATTGGCCAATACATCCTGCCAATACGGGTACTGAAGCCAACGCGATATCAAAAGACGTTGCCTAAGGAAAGCACCATTGGATCAAGCTCTCCGACATGCCGATCCAACTGTTCGATCCTGGTGAGATAGCCAAAGTTATTGCCGAGCAAAACTCAAAAGAGCACCAGGCCGTTGCTATATGCAACGCCACTCTAAAGGCCCTGCCGAGCAGAGCGATCCGCTACGTAGCGATGGTCTTCAACGCTACTGTGAGGCTGCAATTCTTTCCTCCTCAGTGGAAGATTGGCATTGTCTCCATGATTCACAAATCTGGCAAAGTTTCATCCACTTGATCTCAAAGGTGTTTGAGAGGCTGATTGCCGCCGGATGGTGTGGTTTATGGATGCCCAGGGAATCATGCCAGATCACCAGTTCGGATTCCGTGCTGGTCACTCCATGGTGGAGCAGCTGCATCGAGTGGTCGAGAAAATTTTAACTGCCTTCGACAGCGACGAGTACTGCAACGTTCTCTTTTTTGATGTCCGGGAGTTATTCCTGGGAGTCATACTCCACTGTCGGCTCACTTTCTCTGAGCATATGAGTGCAATGAGAATACGCATACGGGCCGCGTTGTCAAATCACTACTGGCTTATGTAGCAAACTTTCGCTGTTAAGCAAGATCACAATATACAACCAAATCATAGCTCCTATATGGAGGTATGGGTGTCAAATTTGAGGCCTGGCCTGCGACACCCAAATCGGCAGAATCCGGAGCATCCAAAACAAGATGGTGAGGACGATCACTGGCTGCGAGTGGTATGTGAGAAACGCCACCCTTCCACGCAAAAATGACGACAGGAGCGTCATTGCAACCGACTCGCTAAGGGTCTTACCAGATTCCGATTACAAAGGAGGCTCAAAAGGCGACTTCTCAGGGACGTAATCCACAGGGTGCCAACAAGACGGACAGCAAGATGATGATGAACCAAACTATGTAATCCCCCATCGTCTCTTCTTTTATTTTTATTAGGTTTTAATTATTGTTAATTTAGTATAAATTTAGTTAATTATTTGTTAACGCTAAGCACACTTAGCCGGTAAGCCCTTCGAGCAGTATTAATAAATACTAATGACACCAAGGAGTTCCTAAATACCCGGTATGCCTTAATAAATAGTATATAAAAAAAAGTAATACATAAACTTAACCACCAATCCTAATAAACACAAACCAATAGTCATTATATGCATGATCTAGGCAGTTCGCATACACTTAACTTTTTATTTAAATCAAACTTATCTCTCCTGGGCGGATCTCTCCTTATTAAAAATACAGGATAACACATCGTCACTGCTTTTTGTGACGTATGGCAGATATCCCCTCATCTTACCTGGACGAATAACTCATGTAATACTTCTCACCTAGGCGGATAACTTTTATGTGACAACCAACAACAACTTATCGTCTTACATGGATGACTACCTCTGTCTCACAACCCATCTTCTAACCTAGACCACCAACACCTTTATAGATAAGTCTGTGTCACAACCAATCGTTCAGAATTTCAGTATCTAACATTATGCTTATAATAGTCAAGTATTTCAGCATATACACGTACCTGTGTGTATTTTTCAAAAACATACCTTTGGTTCAGGTTCCAATAAATCAACAATTCTTATTATCTCGGCAATATCAGATCATCCTGTGAAGAATGTTATAAGCTCATAACGATCACATGCGGAACTGCATTTTACATACTTAGCCGCACGATGTCTGAGGTATTTCGCTGACAACGCACAGCCAGGACTAGACCTAGGCGCCACGCCTCATCTCAAAGACTGCTCCGTCAACGACTGCTCAAGTGGGGCATACATGTTTAGAGGCAGTTGAACATAGATAGCTACAAGCAGTGTTTGGAGCATCCAGATTACGACTATATTTATTGGTGCACCAACCATGCCAAGCTGCTAGAACAGCGATTCATCCCATCTCGAGCCTCATATTTTGGAGAACAATCCAATCCAAGAAATATCTATTTAAACGAACAGTCCTGACATGCTTACCCCGCAGTGCTCGACATCGAAGCCATACTAAGCTCTTGCCTTATTACTCTACCATATTCCAGAAAAAACGATCTCACGGCCCTGACTCTTGGTAGTTTTCTAGTTGGCAAACCATTCACAGCTTCTCCATAGGAATTCTATCAGGCCATATTACTCGCTGGAACAACTGGATAAACCCCGAAGTACTTCTTATTATTACTGCAAAGTGTACGAAAACATACAAACCTTTAAAAGTCGAACAGCTAGTCATTAAGGAAATAACCAATCACCAAAAAATTTTAGCCCAAGCCTCTGCAGTAACTGCGAATTTAATACATCAGCCAAATTTGTCTGATTTCTCCTCCATTTGTCACTTCTTGTGATACCTCGAAAATAAATAGAACAAAGGCATTAAATTCGAACTGTCAAACAGGTAAAATTAACCACGTAAGAAATTTTTTTGTTCGGCTCCTGGATCTGTGTCTTGAATCTGAGCCTGATGGAATTACTCTTTCCAGAGCCATGCCTCTTCCGACCCCAGAAGATCCTTACCATCCATTACTGGAGGTTTCCATTAAAACCCTTATTTGTACCTTGCTTTCGTGTGGCTGACTATGAGAGATAAAATAATTTATTTCTTACACATTAGAAATATTCTATGAAACTTTATAAATGTTCAAGCGATCCGTCTTGACCTACAAGGCGTCTTACGAATTTAAAAAGTATTAAAAAAGGCTTTTAACGAAACATGAAATAAACTGGCTTAGTATAAACTTAAAATAAACATACAATAAATAAACTGATCAAGCGATCTATTCGCAAAATTTTTTCAAACAACGTATTCACCTCCTTCAATTATGGATCAGCCTAAGATACATGTATATAGTATACAATTAGCCAATCTTATTTTTAGATCATCTTTCTCCGAAAGCCAGAAGTACCAGGCTGCGTGCTTTAGCAATGCATTTAATTCGGTTAATTACTCCTTTTGAGTAAACTGAATCTGTTGCGATTTGTTGCGATTGCCAGTTACTTAGCTGAACGAACCCAACGCCTTGTCCGAGCTACTTTGGAAGTCCCCCAACAAAGCCATCTTGGTCCGTTACTTTTTACTACCCACTTCCACCCTGCTCTAACGAACTCACTGATACTTATAAGGTTGTCAAATATCTCCCTTCCGCTTTTTTGTCTTTTGAATTTCGCGGCTATGTACAAAGCGCTACAGAGCTCGTACTAGGCAACACTATACATAATTTGAAAGGTCTTGACATAACCTCCAAAACAACGCTATGCATGATTAGTTTGGATATTGCGTTCAACAGTTATAGACGTGTAAACATGGAGTTCACTAACGCCGAAATTCGCGCTATTTTAAAGTTTTCCTTCGTTAAAGGCAAATCCGTAAGAGATTAATGGTGTTTTGTGGGATGGTACTCTATCACTTCGAACCGCGGAGGAATGATTTCGATGATTCAGAGCCGGTGAAAACGACACCATGGATAAGCCAGCCGGCGGAAGACCTGTGACGACAAATACCGATCAAATCATGGAATACATCGAGCTAAACCGGCATATGGCATCTCGTGACATCGCCCAGGAGATGGAAGTTAGTCACCAAACCATTTTGAACCATCTGCAGAAGGCTGGATACAAAAAAAAGTTTGACGTTTGGGTGCCGCATAATTTGACGTAAAAAAACCTTCAGGACCGAATCAACGCCTGCGATATGCTGCTGAAACGGAACGAACTCGACCCATTCTTGAAGCGGATGGTGACTGGCGACGAAAAATGGATCACATACGACAATATCAAGCGAAAACGGTCTTGGTCGAATGCCGGGGAAGGAAGGTTTTGCTGTGTGTTTGGTGGGATTGGAAGGGAATCATCCACTATGAGCTGCTCCCATATGGCCAGACGCTTAATTCTACCATCTACTGCGAACAACTGGACCGCTTGAAGCAGGCGATCGACCAGAAGCGTCCAGAATTGGCCAACAGGAAGGGTGTAGTGTTCCACCAGGACAACGCCAGACCACACACTTCGTTGATGACTCGTCAGAAGCTACGGGAGCTCGGATGGGAGGTTTTATCGCACCCACCATATAGCCCGGACGTTGCGCCAAGTGATTACCACCTGTTCCTGTCCATGGCAAACGCCCTTGGAGGTGTAAAGTTGAACTCAAAAGAGGCTTGTGAAAAGTGGCTGTCCGTATTCTTCGCAAATAACGAGGGGGGTTTCTACGAGGAAGGTATTATGAAGTTGCCGTCTAAATGGATACAGATCATCGAACAAAACGGCGCATAAATAAATCCGATCACTGTAACACTTTTTATAAAGCATTGAATGAAGAGCAAAAAAGCGGAAGGGAGATATTTGACAACCTTATATGTATAAAGACTAATGGAACAAAATTCAAATATTTTGCAACTTAAGTTTTTCGACCATATTTTCACGTTGGTTAATGAAGCCAGGGGTGTGCTTCATTAAAAAATTGTCTGAATTCATTGACCCTTATACAACTAAAGGTTATATATGTCATTAGTCCGTCGGATACTGCAGTACGGGTCATGCGTCTGGAGCCCTCAAACTCATCTGATTCTGAATTAAATTTAAGAATCTAAGAACTATATCTAATATTTTCCTCAAATCCGCATTTAATCTGTACAAACGAACTTCTTGCTATTCGCTCTTGGGGATCTGGGATCTTCACGTTCCTTCCTATATTCATTCCTTCTTATCAATACAGACAAAAGCACCAATGAATGTAACAGAAACTCCAAATAAAGTCTTCGATATTGTGTTAATAGATACCATAGCAAAAATATAATGATAAAGTCACTTTTAAAATAGAAAAATATTTGGTTATAATGCAAGTACCAGATAAAAGTGCATAAAAAGTTCCCAAGTGCCCAAATACAAAATCACTTCGATTACCTTTGAATATATATATATGAAAGTTAACGATGGCTGTTTAAAAATTCAGTGACTATTTGAATACAATATATTTTTATCAAAAATTAAGCATTTTATTTCTTACCAGAATCAAAGAAACTCATTTGATTCTGAATTAAATTAAAGAATCTGGAAACTATATCTGATATTTTTAATTTAACTGAAAGTGTATATAAACTTCGGCTCAGCACAAAGTTAGCTTTCTTTTCATGTTAGATATAAATAGCCTGCCCTATATTCGGGGATAATGCAGTGTAATGGTTTAAATTGTTTGCGTTTTCAATGCCTTTAGAATTTAAACGGTTCCCCGTTTTCAGGAGTAAACATAAATAAAACATAAGTTATTTTTTTATAAAATTTATTTTTTATTATTATATTATATATATAGATATATAAGTATATATTATTTATTTATTATAGCTTGAACATTGACCTTATGTGCGAAAAACTACATAATTTGTTGCAAGCATGGATTGTTTTGAAGTAATTTTATTTACATAAAATATTCTGAAATTTATTTATATTGGAATAAATTTTCTCAATGAGCTTATGGTTATAATTCTTTTTTCACAAATTCATTCTAGGTGCTTAATAAAATCAAGGAAAAAGACGAATGTACATATAAACAAATTGACTCATTGTTGTTTAATTGAAATAAGCTAGCTGCTCTTTTCATATGGTCAGTAATATATTAGTTTCTTTTTGCTATTCCATCTAACAAGATTTCTTCTAAATCGGCGGAGTGCCCATCATTATAAATAAAAGTAGTTAATCCGACTAAAATTAAACTAAAATTAACAATAATCTCCTTTTTAAAGTTTATTTCCAAAGTCATGGTTTTTTTAATTTAAATTCTTCGTATAGGTTAGTATTATGGAATAAATATTAAAATAAAGAGCCGCTGTTCAACATTCAATTTAATCAGTACCGATGCGACATTTTAATTGTTGTTGTATCCAAATAGTAGACATTTGGTAATATATTAAAAGTGTCCCAGGCAACTTCTTGTTTTTCGAATTTTGAGGGGCGTTCACGTTTTTTCGGTACAATAATTCATATAAAATGGTTATACTCGTATTAGAAAACTCGTTTTTGTAATATATTTTTGAGGCGCATCAAAAGTCGATGTAACCATATCTGTCTGTTGGGCTGTACGTCTGTCTGCCATCTGTCGTTCGGGCAGTCTATCAGTCCGTGTGTCAGTTCATCCTGACAGATGAACACGTGGGTCCAAGACACTATAAGACATAAATACATTGTACTAAGTAAGTAGTCCCCTGCAGTGTCAAGGCAGATGCACTGTCAAACATCTTTGGCTTATTATATAATATAATTTAACCATGAATCAACTTACAAATGAACATTGCTTGCGAATAATTTAATTTAATTATCAAAATGCATGTTCTGCTAAGAAAGTTGATCGCGCGCTTTTTTCATTTTAAGGTCAGTTAAATCGACCCACTGAAGCGGCTATGCGCGCTGTTGTAACTAAATTTCGGACCCAATTTACATTGCTAGATATTAAACCGTCAACACGCTTACGTAGACTGCGAACTGAAGAAAATATCACAGCGGTATCGGACAGTGTTAATGATGACCATCAAATATCGATTAGTCGCCGTTTACAGCTATTGGGGGTCTGTTACTCAACAACGTGGACAATTTTGCGGAAGGATTTAAGTGTGAATCCTTTCGAAATACAGCTGGTGCAAAAACTGAAGCAGAACGGTCTACCGCAACCCGAATATTTGGTGAATAGGCTCTGGAAAGTTGACCGGAGATCCACTTTTTTATCGAAAAATTTTGTTCAGCGACCAAGCTCATTTTTGGCTTAATGGGTGCGTAAATTAGCGGAATTTTTGATTTTAGAGTCAAGATCAGCCAGAAGCATCGCAAGAACTTCCAATGCATCCAGACAAAGTCAAAGTTTTTTGCGGTTTATGGGGTGATGGCATCATTGGAACGTATTTCTTCAAAGATGATGCGAATCGTAACGTAACTGTGAATGGAGGGCACTACCGTGAGATGATTTCCTACTTTTTGTGGCCAAAAGGCAAGAGCATGACTTGCATGACATGTAGTTTCAACAAGACGGTGCCACATGTCACACAGCACGCGTAACAATTGAGAGACGATTTCGGTCAACATTTTATTTAACGTTCGGGATCGGTCAATTCGCCGCATAGATCGTAAACTTGAGTAAAGCTGGAATTAGGAAATTGGCTTTATATTAAAACGCTAATAGCTTAAAATTGTTAATAAGAATCTGCACGAATTTTATTATACGTGCTCCCGAAGGAAGTGTGGATCAGCAGCACGACAACGAAACCTACGAGGAAAAGAATCTTAGAGCGCATGCTATACTTTTGGCGATGGTAACGTTTGAATGCGTCTGGCAAGGAGTTGGAACCAGCATATATGAAGCAATGGGAGGCAAGGCTGCAGCCTTAATTCGCGACCAACAAAATCATTCATTTGATAGTTGCTTTTGAAGAACAAAGTAAACCAATTGTCATTCTAGTGAGCATCTTTTGTATGAATGCCAACAATTTTTTGATATTTTGTTTTGATAAGGATGTCAACTGACATCCATGTCGCTCTGTCAAAGTTCAGGGAGTTGTAGAGCATGCGTGCGCTGAAAAATTGGAACCCAAAGACGAAGATGTCACGAAATGCTCTCTCGCTACACACATTCGGGACGAGAATGCTAATATTTTGAACATATGCGGGAAATTTCATCAAACGAAATTCCACATGATCCTTTATTACAAGTAAAAAGTTTTCCCATAGGGACGTTCGAACTTTGATTGCGGATTATTGCGGCCATGTTGTTTGAGTGACAGATGCCAAATGCATTGTATTATATTCAGTCCTCACAAACCACCATGGCAGGTTACAGTGCACGTGCACGTGCAAATCACAAAATTGTTTTATAAAAATGGGTCTTCAACGGGTTCAATGGGTTCGAGCAACGATTCGCACACTTCGGCCGTTTACTCGCGATGCTCGTCCTGCCGGGTCGGTTATCCGTCGATTGGTGGACAAATTCAAGTCAACCGGATCACTAAACAATGAGCCGGTTCCGAGAATATCGCCGCTGTACGCGACAGTGTCATCGAAAACCCGCGGCAGTCAATTCTGTGTCATGCACAGGAACTCGGCCTTTCGCAGACGACAACTTGGCGAATTTCGCGTCGGGACTTGTGCCTGCACCCCTACAAGATCCAGCTCACCCAGGAGCTTAAGGTTAATGACCATAGACAGCTCCGTGTGTTCGCTGACTGGGCATTAGAGCAGTTGGAAGTTGATGCCGATTTTGAAAAAAAATCATCTTCAGCAACAAGGCTCATCTTTGGATGAATTGCTATGTCAAAAAGCAAAATTGCCGTATTTGGGACGAGACAAATCCACACGAGGTTCACCAAGTGTCAATGCATCCGCAGATAGTGATCGTTTGGTGCGGATTTTGGGCCGGAGGTGTAATTGGTCCATATTTTTTCGAAAACGAGAATGGTGTGGCCGTCACCGTCAATGGTGAGGGATACCGGTCGATGATAACCAACTTCTTTTGGCCTGAAATCGAGAATATGGATCTGGATAACATGTGGTTTCAACAAACGGCGCTAGGTGCCACACAGGACACGCTATGAAGGATGTTCTGCACGAGCAATTTCCGGACATGGTCATCTCGCGCGGAGGCGACGTGAACTGGTCAGCGAAATCGTGCGATTTGACCCAGCTGGACTTTTTCTTGTGGGGTTTTTTTTAGTCGCAGGTCTATGCCAACAAGCCGCAAACCACCGATGCCCTCAAAGTCAACATACGCCACGCCATCAAATACAGCCCGATTTGTGCACCAGAGTAATCGAAAATTGGACCTTTCGTGTACGCTTCACTAACCGAAGCCGTGGCGGTCATTTGAATGATGTCATGTTTCATACAAAATGGGGTCGATGAACCAAAAAAATTTCGTAAGTATCTCTCCTTCATTTATTTTTTTTCATTTGAAAGATTAATTAATTTTAAATTATAAATTATTAATTAATGGAAAACCCTTTGGTTTTCGACGTCTTATATCGCGACTATAATGATGAGGCGTTAAAAAAATACTTTTTATCGACTCCATTATTCAACAAGCCCTGTTTGCCCTGTACCTTGGTTCCAAATGTACATAAGCGTCTTTTGAATAAACATAGTTAAATTGTTCTGTCCAATTGAGGTGTTTGATTTTCTGTGAATCATATGCCGAGAGGATCCGTTGGAATCCAGCGTTTCCAACTTTACACGGTCACATATTGAGCACCATGCGCGCCCTCCTTAGAGGACCAAGTGGTTACTGCCCACCAACAGGAGCTTCCAAATGTAGCAAATATTTAGTTGGAAGATCTTTACCTAGATGACCTAGATGAAATAAAATGCTGCTCAATCGACACGAACTATAGCAACTCATGTCTTTTTCAAGCCAAGGAAAGGAGAAAGGGATATCGAATACCAAAATGCATTCAATGGGTCGAATACGTCGGTCAAGGTTTTATAAATCCATTGGAACTCAAAAAAGGACACATTGTCGCACAATGTAAATATAAATAGCAGTACAAAAAGTCAAGTCACGTTAGATGTCTCATATTCGGCCCACTTGCTTTTTCGTAATCGATCGTAATCTAGTTCAAATAACTCTTTTAAAAACTCAAATCATGAAGAAATCAATAAAAGTTATAATTAATCTGTTTATGTCGGATTTTTATCAACATTATCAATCATTTATTTTAATTAAATGTTTTAACTTTGATTTACTTGGTTTTTGTTAGTCTCTAGATCCTTAGCCCTACTTTGATATTTAATAAAGGTAAAACAAGCCTAAAAGCCAGAATTATTGAAATTAAAATTAACAATGTACTTATAAGAGAAAGGTCATGACATCTAAAACCTATTTTTTTTTTTGAAATGTTATAAGTGATATCATGACATCTAAAATCTATTTTGTTAATAGCGATTAATAATTATAATGATATGAAACATTATCAGTGATATTCACTGTTTCGCTATTTATCAGGCACATCTTACCTGATATGAAGTTTTTTTTCAATCCTTTGCGTAAAATATCGGTTGTTTTTCTATTTCGGTGTAATTAAATATACCCTAAGACATTTCAGTTTCCGGATATTTTTTAAATTTTTTAATATTTATCAATATTTTGATTTATCGCTTTCAAAATATGCTACTTCTGAAGCGATATGTTATGCCACCTCTATTTCCAATCATCAAAACATGTCCTACGAAACGAGTCCCACGGAGTGGTAACTTGACTTTTGAAAACAAAAAAAGTCACTTGGGGCCAAATCCGGTGAATACGGTTGTTGATCGATGGTATTGAACAAGTTTTTAGTCTTAAAATCGTTCACAAGTGCAGCTCGGTGTGATGGCGCATCAGCTCTTTTTGAAAAAGCCGACGCGTCTGATACCCAAATTATCAGCTACTGCAAACAAACTGATTGGCAGATCGCG
Source organism: Drosophila vallismaia (assembly GCA_035047325.1). Classification (NCBI taxonomy): domain Eukaryota; kingdom Metazoa; phylum Arthropoda; class Insecta; order Diptera; family Drosophilidae; genus Drosophila; species Drosophila vallismaia. The sequence goes on along the minus strand of JAWNPU010000023.1, from coordinate 549,852 downwards.
CTCATTTTAGGCAACGTAATTAAGGAAAGAGCTACCAGCTTAACACAAAAAAAGGATTGAAAATATTCAGCGCGGGCAATTTTAAAGGACATTTTCCCGAAACTTAATTGTCTTAGGGTATGTAGGATTTAAGACTAATCCAAAAGAGCAGATCCCGAAAAGAATCATTAGAAGAAGCCACCATCAATTTTGGTCCATGAATATTGATTAGCGAGAAGCCAAAGAGCGATTTAACAGAAGTCGATTCCGGAATGTGTCGAAAATCGCATGTTACAGTAGCAACAGGAAAGCAGAAAACGCAGGTTGATCAAGAAGCGAGCGAGTACAACGTTAGGATTTCCGTAAAACGCCGCTCATCTCGTGTAGAGATGAAGACTTATTAAAATTGTTGACCAGATCAAGAAAATCTTGTTCAACGCATTTATCTGTTTAGGATATATACCCATATAAATACATATTAGTATAAACGGAATTTTACTTTGTATTTCTGCAGTATGGATGGTATGAAAAATTTGAAATTTCATACCTAGTGTTAAAAATCTTTAGATATAAGTAGAGCTACTCCGCGGCTGGCCATGGAAGCTAATGCGTTTAAATCATATTTATTGCATATTGTTACCGAACACTTCGCCCAATAAGTCGATCGGTTTGACGGACTGAGTGACAAGTTGCGCCGCATTGTTGAAGCCAAATGTCTTCTAGACCATTCTCACGCAATTTTGTATGGCTTGAGACCCAAATTATCTAATCATTACGACTTGCCGCACATTTTTTTTTCATTTAATTGTATCTTATAAACTAAATTCATGAGGTACAATATTTATTGCCAGAGGCCGTTTAGTTTTTGTGTGTTAATTGTTTATGAGTAGCTTAATTTAATAGTAGTATAAAATTATAAACAATGACATTTATGAGAAGTTGGGTTAGGGAAGGGAATCTTAGTGATGTGGTTAGGTGTTTAAGTGTTGTGGAAAAATACAGTGATCTTGTATCAATTCTGGCTACTGTATCTGCTTGTTCATTTCCGGGTAATTATTATAGCGGCGAGAGTGGATATGATGAATTTTTCTTTTTCTCTTGCGCTTGCAAAGATGAATGTGAAGATTGATGTATAACGTGGTGTAAATATAGCTTTTATGGCTATGTTTTTTTGATTTATAACACTTAGTGTTGTCCCTTGGAGCAAGTGTCGATGCTCCATTGGAATCTGGTTGACGAATCCGGAAATCCAGCTTCTGCCAATATGTTGCTGAAGGGGGTGGTCCGAAAATATTTTAAAGAATGTCGGATGGAGGCGTGGCAGGGGGATGATAGTTTTTTACAGAGACCATTGTCAATTTTGGAGACAATTAAATTTGTAATATTTATCAGTGAAGTGGTTTTGCAGTTAAGGCTCCCACTAACTTTATTAGGGTTTTAATCTGTTCGTTCCAGAAGCATTTAGTATTTGATAATTGATATTGTCATGTCCGAGGCTAAATTCTTAAAGTCTGTTGAGGCAAGATTGTAGTTCTATTGGTTTGATAGATATTTCAATGAGATAGCTCTGCTATTTACGGGATATGTAGTGTGAAGTATAGCACTATAGTGTGCTTTGGTTTGATCCAAATGGACTGGGAAATTAGAGTCTTTTGAATAGTCTGACCAGTGTTTGGCGAGTGCGCTGGCTATCATAGTTGAGTCGCAGGTGTTTCCTATCTATTTCTATTGTGTGAATGTGGTGTTTTTTTCTAACTTCGGTAATGGTGTGAACTTTATCCCAGAATGTTTTTGTTGTGGTGTTAGGGTCTTAAGTAAAGTTTGCAAATGCGCTTGTTTTTGCTCTTTTTACGTTTAATTTGAGTTAAGCGTTTGCTTTGTTATATTTCAGTATGTTTTCGAGCTTAAGGATCTTCTGCGATTATTGCTGCATTTAACTTTTTCAATTTTTAAGGAATTATACTAATAGAGTATTTTGAGCTTAATTTGTTGGGGTTTAAAGTTTTTATTAATAGCACTTGTTTTGATGATTCTTATGATTTGTGCTGCAGATTTGTTTGAGTTGTTACTAATGTATATTTTTTTGTGTGATTGTTTATTAATGTTAGCTTGGAATAACGCCCAATTTTCTGAGTGAAGATTGTATGAATGTGTTTTAAGAGTAAAAGGTGTGTGTGTTTTTGGAAACAGCTGAATATTGGAAAGTGATCGCTACCGTGTAGATCGTTAGATGTTGACCAGGATGAGTTTAGGTTTAGTGGTGGGATGCATATGGAGATATCATCATTTTTATATGTATTGTGAGTAGAGTATTATGTGTGATTTCCTTAATATTATTATTATTTTTTTTATTATTTGAGTTAACATGTTTACTGTTACCTATGTGGCAGCTTTTAGATTGTACATAAAAATTGAATACTGAAAGGTATGTCAATACATACTGCACATCTAGTAAATTACTATTAAGATTTAAATTACTTTAATTACATAATGTTACAATTAAATTAATATACTATTATATTATTTTGCAATACAATTATTTTTGTTTTTTAGAAAAAATCTGGAAGGAAGATCTTAGGGGGTAATAATTCAGTCTTCTTTTTCGTGGGTGGGTCTTCTCGCCAATGTGTTGGGATGGAGGCCAAGACATCTTAAGTATCTTTCCGCCTAAATCGCCTATTTTCTAATTGTTCTCATGTACCAGGGCGTTACAAATATATCTGATTATCTTGCTTAGTGCAACTCTTATTTTTTTCAGGTTTGATTTACTTGTAATTCCATATACTTCCATACCATACTTCCAAATTGGGCTCAAAATGGACTTATAGAGGCGGACTGTATTTGTTAACGATAGTTTGTTTCTCGGTAAAAGGAGCCATGACATTTTTGTATCCTTTGGAAGCCCAGCTTGTTTAATCATAGTTGTGCGCCTTTGGAACGTTAATCCTCTGGCCAAAATCACACCAAGGTATTGCTTGTAGTGGGTCTTGTGTTGAATTGTGGAGCCAAGCATTGTAAATCCTGGGCAATTCAAATTCGCCTTTTGGCGAATGTTACCCAAGCACATTTGCTGCAATGAATTCCTATATTCCATTCCATTGCCCACTTTTAGAAAGCCGTTACGTAATTTTGTAGGCCCCTGCTTGCAGTACTCATTTCTTTACTTCTGACTGACGCAGTGTCGTCCGCCTATGTTGCTATTATACTGTCTTCGCCTTCAACTTCCGTACAGCACCACGACTCCGGCATGTCGGAAGTGTACAGCGAATACAAAGTCGGGCCTAGCACACTACTTTGGGGTACACCTGCCAAGATGGATCGCTGTGATGTTTTCTTGACATAAAAAAACACACTAAATTTCATTTCTGCAAAAAAACTTTTGATTAGTATAAATATTTGCGGCGTCAAGAGCGTTTTTAGCTTCGATAGAAGACCGTCATGCCAAACTCTGTCGCAAGCTTGTTGTATGTCTATAAATACTGCTACAGTGTACATCTTGTTCTCCATTGCCTCTAAGGCAAAGTTGGTCACCCGGTAAAGCTGTGTGCCATGACTTTTTCGGAAACCGAAATGCCATTGAGGAATAGCTTTTCTCACGCTACTCCGTCTGAGGATACGATCCCTTTCCATCATTTTTCCCAGCGCAGGTAAAAGACTAATGGGCCTGTATGACTCTACTTCAGCTTGTCAGCCTTTGGAATTATAGTTATTGAGACGCACCAGCCACTAGTAGGATTCTAGATGGGAGCCTTTTGGGATAACCTGTATTTTAATGCTGTTCGTCAGTTTCCACAACGAATAGTTGGTCGATGCATCAGGGCTTGCATTTTCCAGCATATCATTAAAGTGGTCTTGCTTGTTTTTCGCCCGAACTTTTCTTCGACGGTTAGACAGTCTTTTGTAAATGTTGTGGGCACGGATGCCTCCTATTCTTGAAACTTCTTTTCTTGCTCTTCGTTTTAGTCGTATGTTAGTCGAAGCATATTGTGTCTATTCAGGATGGGTAAATTTATACTTGGGGCAGCAAGTGTCGCGGCCAACTGTATTTTGTCCATAAAGATCTCTACCGCATCTTTAATGTCTTCTGGATGGTTAATATCGATGTTTAGATTAATGCTTCTGTCCAAGGTGTCTTTGAATTTTTTTACTGAAGAGCCGGGTAATAATAATTAAAACTTGACTAGAGCTATTTCGGATGGCCGTTTCCTCGACTGCATGTCCTAAGGTTGCCCCACCATTGTTGCTTTGCATTGTAATCGCCTCCTGCTATACATTTAGGCCCCAATGCGATTAGTAGTTGGCCGAAGTCGTTTTTGGCCCAGGGCTCGTTGGGAGGAAGATACAAAGAGGCTATTTTGATGATACCACCATTCGTTGGTACATCGAGGCTGGTTATCTGGGAGTCAGTTCGCATTATTGGCTTATTTTGACGCCATGACGCATATGAGTCTCTGTAATTATCATGATGGAGTGGAGAAAAAGTCAAATTTCTTTATTTTTCTGTACAATTCCTCTTACGTTCCATAATCCGTTTTAAAGTAGAGGCCATCATTTTTTAGCTATCAGAACTTGGACTATTTCTCGAAAAGCCTTGTTTGCTTCGATCGTTTCAGTGATTAGTCTAAATAAATGATCTAATTGATCGTTAATATCCTGGATAGTCTTTAAACAGAATGATGTTTCTTGTTAGAAGTGCAATCCTCGCCACTTACAGTCGAATTTTGTTTAGTTGGAGTTGTTTCGAGTACTGTTTCTTACTATATCTGCATACAAACATCCGTTTCTGACAGTCGTGGTGATCGTTACTTCTGCACGGCGGCTTTCAAACTCTTCATTATTTTTTAGGTTGGGAGATCTAATTCCTGGCTTTAATTTTTTGGTTAACTGCATTCTGACTTTGCAGCCTTTGAAAATGGCAGGATGATTCTCCATGCAGTTTGCGCATGTGTACTGTTTGTTAAGCTGGGACTCGCATTTTTTTGAGTTGGTAGGGTGCTGTCCCGCACAATTTTCACAAGTTGTATTTGAGAAACAACATTTGCGGGTGTGGCCAAAATTTTGGCAGTTGAAACATTGAGCTATGTTTTTGCTTCGAGTGGCCTTCTCTACCGTATCCTGTGCCTTTCAATTCGATTCACTTTGAGTGACTCGGCTACATTGGAAGTTGGCTTAAGGTTTACAAAAATTTTGCCTCGTTTTTAAATTGATAATTTTTTTGTCATCGTTTTCGTCAATTGGTATTTCTTGCCATCTAGGCTTCCTTGGCGAGTAGATATTTAAGACCACGAAGCCTTTATCTGTGAAACAGCGCTCAATTTCTTCCTTAGGAACTGTTGAGTGTATGTTCTTTAGCACCAACCTGTAAGGTTTCTCCTCACGGAGCTCTGGGCCAAAACTCACATTCCAAGGCAGTCAAACTACGGACCACATTTCTAAAAGCTGTTGCATCTGACGTAGAGATTCGCGAAATTCCTGCTTTAGAAGTCCGAATGATATAATTTTCCGCAGAGTTGAGAACGAGGGAATTTTTGTCGAAGATGCAAGCGAAGAGGTTTCCTTGCTCTTTTTCTTGTTTGTATATTCTTTATCAGAGTCGGTAGGGACCCGTTTCCTACGTCTAGGCGGGGGCATGCTCTGAAAGGAGCATCCTGTTCGTGGTACCTCTTGTAAGCTATAAGCACCTAAAACTGATATAGACTCCAACTGTCTATAAGCAATCTTTGCTCGTAAATCTGATTTAGTGCAACCAGCGACTTCCGACATCTCGGATTCGATCGACCATTCTTTCTCTTGAAAAGCCCTTTTTTTTATTTTTCTCGATGAAATAATAAAATTTTGTTGTTTTTGCCAAAAACTAAGTTTTTTTTGTTTGCATTTTTCGTCGGAAAATATTTTTATGAAAATAAAATCAAACCGACTCCTTCTGAATGATTTTCTGACTGACTTAATTTAATACTATTAAGTTGTTATTTTGGAAAAAATTTGCAATTAAAAATTATTTGCGGAAGAACCCCAAAGCTGTTACCATGCATTTACATCATTTTAATTGTATAATTATAATTATAATTGTTTTTTGTTTTTTTTTCAAGGAGGGAGAGATCTTGGTACTTATCTTTGTAACCGTTAATGTTCCATTGAAGTATATTTGTTGTCATAATATTGGGGATGTGTTAAGTTTTTGGATTTAATTATTTTTGCCAAAAATTCAATGTCCCCATGAAAACTTTTTGTTTCGTAGACATTGAGTTTATTTGGTGTTTGTTTTGTAAAGAATTTCTGCAATGTTACTGTCTGTGTCCATGTCTGAGTTGTATGTGTGTGGGTTCTGTTCAATTTTTGAGTGTCTCGTTATTTTTGATGGTGTCATCCTTTTTACTTTGTTTGAATAGTTTTTTTGTGTTGTTTCTGCTAGTTCTTTTAGGATGGGAGTTTTAATTGGAGAGTTATTAGTGTTCAGGTTGTCTTTTGTTGCGTGGCTTGTGGTATTTTTCTTTGGCTTTAATTTTTAGTATTTCTTGTGTTTTTGTTTAATTTTGGGCACTCTCTACTACTGGAGGCATGCTCGCCGTAGCAATTAACTCAGTATGTTCGTGTGGTGGGTTGGTGGGCGGGGACCAAAGGTTCACAAATGAAAGAGTATTACCTTTGTAGTGTTTGCCGGTGGGCTCTGTATGTGTGAGATTTGGATTTTTTAAAGTAGGTTGTACCGGTCAAAATTGAGCTATACAACTTCAATCGAAGATGTTTTGCCGTCAATTTGTCGTGAGTATTTGCATATATCGACTACGCTCAATGTTTTTAGCTCTTTTACAATTTCTTCGTTGGGTAGATTATTTAAACAATCAAAACACTAAAGAAAAATAGTTCGATTTTTCTGGGATTAAGAAAAAGTTCAGAGTGCTGGTGAAAAGTTTCACACCCCAAAACAGTTGCACTGCGATAAGAGTTTAAATGGGAAAGTTTATCGACTGAATCGGATCGGTGGGTGAACTGCAGGTGCAGACATAGAAAAATAATTTACAACCATTCATTTAAAGTTGTCGCAAATTCTGCAACCGGCCGGCATCGGCCCAACTCGCAACTGATCGATGCTTAGTCAGGTGAGGCATTGATCTTAGATGGGTAACTATACAATTAAGGATGTTGGGACTCATATGGAATCCAACTAAAGATGTTTTTATATTCTATTCTTTGCAAATTATTTGCACAAAATAATAAATCTAATTATTTATTATTTGCCTTTTCGATCCCTTGGTACTATTACAAAAGCAAAAATAATTGTTTTGGAATAGTGTTTGTTATAATTAAATTGGGATGAAACTACTACTACTACGACGAACTAGTCCCTGTAAATACCTTACCAATACATGAAGACCACCAAAGACATTCAGAGCCAATCTACAGATTTTCTGATTCCGCATCATGAGCTTATGGATGTTGTTAATGTCTTCGTGTGGTGAACGGTAATAATGTGGCAGTGCATTCGCTTACTGCCAGATCACGTGTCACCACTTAAAACCAAAAAACTATCTCGGCTGAAACTAAAGGATAATTTTTTTAAAAGCTATAGGATAGTTAAAAAAAAGGAATAAAATCTTTATTTAAATATATAGTGCGGTTCATTAAGTTTGAATGTTTAATGTTTGAAGATTATATCATGTAAATGTTGACCGTGACTGCGCAACAAATGGTCCATCCGCTTAGTCCTATTTTGGCATACTCTTTCTTAGATTTCGGCCGGTATGTCACGAATAAATGGTTCAATGTTGTTCTCCAATGCGTCAATTAACGGATGTCTGTTTAGACATTATATTTAAAAAAGCCTTATAAAAAATAGTTTAAAGTCGTTAAATGGCACGATCTAGGCGGCGAATTGACCGGTCCCGAACGTTAAATAAAATGTTAACCGAAACCGCCACTCAATAAGTCAATTGTTACGCCTGCTGTGTGACATGTGACACCGTCTTGTTGAAACTACATATCATGCAAGTCATGCTCTTGCATTTTGACCCAAAAAAAGTTGGATTCATCTCACGGATTTCTTAAAAGCTATGGACCTTAAACTTGTGAAAAATTTGTCTTTTAGTTCATTTATTATTATTTGTTTAACCAGATTTATTGGCAAGTTTTGTTGGTGCTGCTCACATTAACCCCTATTGTGGTAGGGTTGTCTCATGGAATATGCTACAACTCATCAGCTCTCGATCGTGTCCATCCCAACATTCCCCAAATAGAGCGTCAATCGCAAATGGCCAAAACCTTAAATATGGCAAGGTAATCATTTCAGCGCATATGCTTAACCATACGAAAAAACCTTTAACCTACTAAAAAAAATGGCAGCTCGTCTCTGTCATAAAAAAGACGACGAAGAAATTTTACATTGTCCAATAGGTCAATGGTCGGCCGTTTAATGTATGACCTGCCCCCAACTCTACTTTCCCTGGCATTTACGTACCCATACGACGTTAAGCTTGTCTTCAATTTAAATCATCTTCTGCCTAATATAATATAATATATAATCTTCAGTCCGAATTGTAAAAATTTCCAAAAGAGGTGTTCGACCAATCTCTTTACTTAGTCGTTACACTTAGTGGCTTTGATATTAAAGAACAGAACCACAGATTCAAAACACGAGCCAGTCGTATAGGTGACAAATAGAGAGATTTTTTTAAAGAATTTTATTCAAGTAGGACAATAAAAGCTCCATGAATTGGACGTATTGTTTTTGATGTATAGATAATTTTCTTTTGATATCACCGGCTTGATGATATACCACCGGCATATATCTTTCCGCTGTCGGGATGACTTCTACAGGAAGTCGGGACGACTTCTACGTAAGCTAAACGAATAGTTTCCAGGTTATACCTTTCTGTCTCGTTAGCTGTGGATAAAAACTTTCTTATGTGTTTGCGTATAAGAAATATATCATATAATATATCATACAGGGTGCGTTATGAAAGTAATGCGCATGGTTTTATTGTCACGTAACTACCTGTCGTAGCACGCTCGGACCTGTTTGAAAATTTGGGGCGGAGTCTCTCCTTTCCAACGCGCTCGGTCTCAGTTCGCTCTGAGCAATAGAAGTGGTAGGACGTGTCGTAGAGCGAAGTCATTTTTTCTGTTGCGTCACGGTGCGATGGAGCGTTCGCTGGAACAGCGGTACGCCATAAAGTTTTCTGTGCGACTTGGCAAAAATGCATCGGAAACTTATCAAATGCTTCGAGAGGCCTTTAAGGAGGAGTGCATTTCGAGATCTCAGTGTGGAAGGTGGCACAAGGCCTTCAAGGAGGGTCGAGAGGAGGTCACCGACGATCCACGTTCCGGACGTCCAACAACAGCACGAATTGATGAAAACGTTCGCCGTGTGCGAGAAACTTTGAGTTCAGACCGTCGGTTAAGCAGCCGGGCAATCGCTGACATCCTAAACTTGTCAATATTTGCGGTACATGGAATAGTGACGGAGGATTTGCAAATGCGAAAGGTCTGTGCGAAGCTTGTGCCGAAGGTGTTGACGGAGGAGCAGAAAAACGTTCGAGTTTTGCGCTGTGAAGAATTGTTGGAATCGATTAGAAATGATCCAGGTTTTTTAAAATTTACTGTAACTGGGGATGAATCCTGGATGTTCGAGTACGATCCAGAATCCAAACGACAGAGCTCCGAATGGCACACAAAATTTTCTCCCAGACCCAAGAAGGCGCGTATGAGCAAATCTCGTATCAAAACAATGCTGATTGTCTTCTTTGACGTCCGAGGAATCGTCCATTTTGAGTTTGTACCGCAAGGACAAAGTGTCAACGGAGCCTTTTACCAAGAGGTACTCAAGAGACTGAAACGCCGAGTCGTACGCGTCAGGCCAGACATCAAAGACGTTTTCATGCTCCACCACGATAACGCCCCCAGCCACACGGCCTTCGTCGTCACCAACTTCTTGACCCAGAAGAAGATCTCAGTTGTGCCCCAGCCTCCTTACAGCCCTGACTTAGCTCCGTGCGACTTTTTTTTGTTCCCCCTACTGAAGAGAGAGCTAAAGGGAAAACACTGGGAGTCGGTGGAGAACATCCAAGCTCGCGTAACAAGGTTCCTGAAAGGCATTTCTGTCGAGGAGTTTCAGGGTGATTTCCAGGCGTGGCATACACGTCTCCGCAAGTGTATTGACGCAAGAGGGGACTATTTTGAAGAATTTTAATAATTTGTACGGATTGTACAAATATATTTTGGTTAGAAAATGCGCATGACTTTCATAACGCACCCTGTATGATACACCGTATCGGATCCCGTACGGCTTATGGTGCCTTGAGTGCGTTGAGGGTGTTGGCCAATCGGAGCTCTGTATCGTGGAGCTTGCGTAATTTATCGACTGATCCATCAATCCGTGGATGTATCCGTGGACAAGTAGTGATTTATGGTTGTAGACTCCTTTCCATGCAGCCTGATCTTAGAGATATCAGAATTTCAAAATATCATTATGGTATCGGTTCCACAAGGATCTAGTAAAAGCGACGCCATTGCAGATAATCGTCGTTTTACGTTTTATTAGCGTATGTAAATGACTGTCGGTCAGGTTGCCTTTCATGTTACTTGTGTCAGACAACTGTTGTCATACAGTTGCACAGTTAACATTTTTTTCCGAAAGATTGGTGAGCCCGGCGTGATCTGGACCGGTTCTGGACCATCAAACCTAAAGTAATATGGCACCAAAAAGATCCTCAACCCCAATATTACTGCAAACAAGGAGGAATTATTCAAACAACAGATAGAACTGGTATTGGCAGCCAGGCAGTTTATAGAAAATTAAAACAAGGAATCAATCGAACGCCGGAAAAAGCAAGACTATTACATCTCAGCACTAAGACATGTATTTTCAACGCAGAAAAGGGATCGAACGAGACTTAGCCTAAGAAACCCAACCGCTAAGACATGACATTATCACCAATAAAGTCAGTTATAAACCTGAACACCAACGTGTACCTTACTGATAGGAATATCGCTTAAAAAAACACGACCCGTAGCCGTTTTAATCAGCTCTCCGCTCCATGTTACGTCCGTTACTCATGTAAAAGAACCATTTCGATCCCGAAGGATCAACTTGTCCATCGGCGGATATTATATGGGATAGATCAAAAATTATCTTTTTTATCGTTGCTTGGTTCGTTGCCGAAATTTAACCTCGCAAAGTCGTATTTATTAAAAAAATTCTGTGAGAAATTACCTAAGTTTAATAAACATATTTACAAAAATTTTAAACTAAAGCTTTTTTCCAGGTCTTTTCTTAGCACAATGGTGAATATTAAAGAATTCCGAGCACTGATTACCATGATAATATTTTTTTTTGAACTAAAGGTAAGCATTTTCTGTTAGTTTTTAATAATATATTTTAATTTATTTAAACTAATTCATATTAATTACATATTGGCAATTTTTAAATTCATTAAAATCATCTAATTAATCAATGTACAGAATCAAAAGAAACTTTTTTTTTTTGATTCTGTACATTGATTAATTAGATGATTTTCATTCATGCCATCAGTCTCAGTCTCGACACTCGGGGCCCAATTCGGTCGGGGGCTTCACCGCCCCATTTGCCCAATACCCAGTCTCATAGCCAAATATTAATGGCGATATAGTGGAACCATTACCACCATAATGAGATAATTCATTCTTTCAATTCACTGCGAACAGTCGTGATTTTTTTGCACTCTACGCTTTTTAATTATTGCCGTAATTTAGAACAAACTGGTGTTTGTCAAAATAAAGAAATTAATTATTTAAATATATAGCTCCCGATATCTTATCGCATCGTGACTGTGCTTTAGTATATTTGGTGTGAAATCAATATATTTTAATTAACCAAATAAGGTACTGTGATTTATTTCAATCTCTCTATTTTTCGTTTTCTGCATTTCTATCATAGTTGGCACTCTTCTTTCATCCCACACATTCCCGCTCTCTTATCTATTACATCTACTAACATCTAAGTATAGTGTTTAAGAGGAATAATACTTAATAAAAACAGAATTTTGCTTCGAAATATTGTTATAAATGTAAAAATTTTTATTTTATTTTGTATATTAAATATACTTGGTGGTATGGAGTTTTATAGCATCTCCGATATAAAATAGTGCAGAAAGGCGATTTCCGCGTCCCAGCCTAGAATCCCCTGATGACTATATGAAAACGTCTTCCATGCTAAATTTGCCGGTTTCATCACCTCAGTTTCGGATGCAATTTCCTCTAATTCGGGCCTCCACTTTTGCTCTACAGGATGTCGTTGTGTTCAAAAAGAGATGCAAACCTTCATGCGGTATGTTAAAAATGGGTTACAAGAGTTGCTCGGTGGTTTCAATCAAAGACCAACTACCTGCACTTGATTTCCCATTCAGCAGTATCCAGCTGCTAAATGAGTTTTCTAAGTGTAAAATAACCGCTGTTAGGAGCGCCGTATATACCGAGATCGCTTTTCAGCCTGATCAGCTGATGACCATGCAACCGCTTATAACTCTTGCTACCCCAAGAGCAGGAGTCGGAAAATTGGGTTCCTGATTTTGACTCCTTAGAAATTGATAATATATTATATCAGCTTATATCCAAGCCAAATCGAAGGCCGTTTTTAGAGTGGTGAACACATACATCACTCACGGACCGGACTAATCACTACAAAGAAGAGGAATCTCAATGGACTCCGATTTCACTTCTGAAGAGGTCAAGGTAATGAGTTTGGTTATTAAGAATGCCTCTGTGTGGAAACCACTTTGTCTGCTCAATCACTAATTATCACATGCTCAGTATTACCAGCTTCTAGAAACCGTCAACACACCATGATTTCACTGACGGTATGTTCGGCATCTCCCTCGGTCAAATTAACCACTGAGGAATTCTTTAGGTCGGCTTCTAGATCTACGCTTTGTTTCTCATCCCGATGGAATTACCCTTTCCAGAGCCATGCCACTTTTGACCCCAGAAAATCCATACCACCCAGGCTGACTTTCAGAGACTAAGAAACTTAATTTACACGATTAGTCCGATCTCTGGGCATTCACCGATATTAATATCGCTTTCGAAACTTTCTACAACATATAATCGCTCATTAAAATAAATTTCCAAACTCCCGGCTTTTGAACAACTATTATATTTTAAAGGAAATTAACAAGAAAAACTAAGCTACGTACTCTCACAATAAGTCACAACGACATTCGCGCTCAACGCCAACAAAAGCAAGACAAACGTCGTCTCTCATCGATGCGAAACAACGCCTATTTCCCATGTGTCTTCGCAACCCGCGAAAGTGCACGAAATAAATGCAAACGTCGATCGGCCACGGTCAATCACCCCCAGCCCGACAGCCATGAACTTAAGCCAAAAACGAACGAGAGACTTCGTTCTTGCTCACCGGCAATCCCAACGATGTGCCAAAGAGAAGTGACCTCTCCCATGGCAACCGAAACTTCAACCTTATTTACCACTGCACTCGCAACAACAACATATACCGCAACGGTATCAACTGCGCGCACGGTGTCTACTGCAATGCTTGTTTCTGCTGAATCAGCAACAATGCCAAAAACAATGCAAACCTGGTTGGATCGCTACATCCAAATTAAAAGAAAATTAATCCTACAACAAATTTTGCGGCAGGAAATAAAATAAAAATCATTCGGCCCACAAGTCAGCGAACTGGGACAAAAGAGTCCAACAGATTTGGAATACTGGCAGATGTTGACATGGATCTACCCCGCAGCGTCGGTAAAAGTCGACGATCACGAACCACATGAGCCAATCTAATTAGAAGCGAATGAAATATTTAAAATCATCATAGATAAAGTGAATTCAAAAAAGTCCCAAGGATGCGATCTCTAAACATGATTATCGAGCTCCTATAACTTGTTTTCTATTCCTTGCTTTTTAACGCTATCGAAAAACCAGGGTTGAATATCGCTTAAAATTAAGATTTGAAAACTTATTGTTAGTCTCAAAATTCCTGAGAAGATTGAATAAATACAGTAAAGTTTAAAAAATAAACATGGTTTCATAAAGGGCCGCTTTGCCACACAAACGTCTTGGAGCTTTCGACCTTTGGCTTTTAACCAGCTCTATAATCTATATCATCTAGTCATCTATATGGACTTTAGCAAAGCCTTTCAATCTGCCAACCACTCACTCCTTTTGTTAGAGCTACATCGGGAGTCATCCCAGAAAGCCATATTGGGCCGTTACTTTTCACTATTTTTATTAACAACTTACCCACTGGTCTAACGAACTGTCTGGTTCTTATGTGTGCAGATGTATGTAAGCATTGTCTATATTCCATTCTTTTCAATATAAACTTCAGACTGATTTGGACAATTTTATATACAATTTTTTTTTAAGACTCAATGGGTCAAAATATAAGCCAATGGCTTTTTAACGTTCGTGGCCTAACCAGGCCAGATATATTCTCTATGCGAATTTTTCAGAATGATTAACCCAGACTTTATCTTTAAAGACTTTTTATGCCTTTAAACTTAAATTTTTCGACCATATATCTACGATGGTTAATAAAGCCAAGGTTGTGCTTGGCTTCATTAAAAGATGGTCTAACGAATTCAATGACCCTTGTATAACTAAAAGCTTATACGTATCTTTAGTACGTCCAATACTGGACACCAATACTAACACGCCTAAAATTTAACATTCCAAATTGGCTAGAAATTGTATTCCTCTGTTCCCAAGTTGTTGTAGATCTACATTTGCCTAGCGTGAGCCTTTTTGGATTTTACAGTTTTTTAGCGTAACGGCCTATATTCTATTAGTTCACACTTCACTTCCTCTTCTATTAAACTCATATAAAATAGTCAAAGTAGAGCAGAGGAAGCCGAAATACAGTCAAATGTTTATGCTGAGATACACTTGTCGCGCTACAAAATAATAGTCGGCTAGCCGACTCAGCAAACCATAAGCGCCAACTCTGCGCTTGTGATGCAGGCAAGTGTCAGGTTACTAATTCTAGGTATTCTTGGATGGAAGCATTGAACGACAAGTTCGCTGTTACGGTGATTTTCGCGCGTGGATACTTAAAAAAAAATGGAAGAGGCCTGATACTAAATTTATGTGTTAACAAGTGCATATTCGACAGAAATTGACGCTGACCAAAATTTATTTGTGTCTTTTTGCAACATTTTACACGACGTAAACTTAAGTTTTAAGTTTTTTCCACTTTTAATATAATGCACAACGTTTTATTTAAAATTACAATAAACCGCAACACCAACTGTCAATACTTTTAACATGCTTTTACATAGCTTTCATAAGTTTTTCGCATTAAGACAGGATAACCCTCTAAGTGTGAGATATTTATTCGTAAATATGGTAAAATGTTTCTTTATTATTTTATCTAAATTCCACTACTAGTAACTTCAACTACTTTTCACAATTTTACGATTCGTGTTGAAAAACACAAATCCAATCTACTCCAATGACCTTCGGTATATTGGTGAAAATTCAATTTCAAAAGAACAAAATACAATCTTCTCCAATGACCTTCGGTATATTGGTGAACATTAAATTTCAAAAGAATTAAAAGTAATTGAAGTCCGAAAAATATTTTAAAAAATGAACAACTTAACTGAGACTGGATTAATTATTCGAACGTTTGAAACCATGGTCGTCCAAGTTCGGACCTTACATTCCCCATACATCCGATGAGGTGCTAAAACTGTTTCAGATTCGGAAAAAAACTAAATTTTGCTCCAACTGCGCCGACACAGAACACATTGTAAATAATGAAACATGCCATCCACGATTAAAGACGTACGATAAACGATAGCTCTTCTCGATTGGGCGAGGTGGAGAGGTGGACTGCACGTTAAACAACGGGAGCCGCGCGAAATATCACAATTCATTGGGAATATAGTGCCCCTCTTTAACAAATCTAAATAACTGACTGCCATTAAAACTCTACAAATAGTCGACCACTTAAAATTCCGTTTTATTTATACTATACGACACATCCACCCTACAAAGTGACATGGTCAGAAAGTTGCCCTCCCAGCGCATAATATACCAGAAACAACAACCACATCACAATCAACTGCGTCAAAAGCTAACAATACCTCCATCACCATCACTTTTATCATCAAAATCTACGAATACCAGGCATTTCACTTTATATAATATTAGGAACTTCAAGTACACTCCATGGACTCATGGAGAAAAACCTTGCAAAAATATACTGTAAAATTTCCAAACCGAAGTTTTCGATATTTTTTGCAATTATACCCACAAAAAGATAACGTAATTTAATTTATTTAACAATGATGTGCTAAATATAAATTCAAATAAAATATAATTATTCTAAGACTTCTAACTAAGAGGTATTCAAAGATTTTTAATTTATTAACATAAAGGGAGAGCTCAGGGTATAAAGTATGAGATAAGAGGTTATAGTTTTTACAAATAGTGCGAAAGGGATCGTGTCCAGCGTAGTTGGATCTGCAATTAGGTAGCCATTGGGGTCGGGAGTACCTAGTTTACCTATTAGTGATGCAAAAATATAGTTGGTTTAGAAGGTGTTTAGAATCAACCATACCATATCAACCAACCAGGTTCGGCGCTCCTTTAGAGGAAGTAACTTCAACAATTGTCAGGATCCTAGTTTAAGCTTTTTTTTGTGCAAATAACAGAAACTGCTTTTGCACCGACCCAATGGTTTTTTTGGTGAGAGGAGTATTGAGGACTCCAAACGTCAAGCAGTATTCAAGGATAGCACGAACTAGGGTGATATGTAGGGATTTGGTGGTGAAAGGATCATTAAATTCTTAAGACCATCGCTTAATAAAGGCTAACATTCACTATCACAGAAATGTGATCATTAAACTTAAGTTTATTATCGAAAAGAACTCCAAGATCATTGATTGTGGAAACACGATCAAGGACGTGATTTGGACGCGATAGAATGTCAAAAGTTTACATTTAGAGCAGTTTAGAAAAAGAAGATTGCTTGAACATCACATCTAGAGCTCATATAGGTCTAGTTGCACAGGCCTGTGCAGGAAATGTTCCGAGAAGGAATAGCATAACTTGACATCATCAGCATCCATAAGCGTAGACGCATAACTAATCACATTGGGAAGATCGTTTAAGAAGAGTATAAACAACAGTGGTTAGGACCACTGGGACTACTACCCTGCGGGACACCCGCTGAGACATGGATGACCTTTGAATTGAACTCGATCTGAAAGGTAGGAAGCAATCCACATAATGATATTTGGAAGAAAACCAATAAGCGAGAGTTTCCGTAGCAGGAGCTGATGTTTAACTAAAACAAATGCTTTGCTGAAGTCAGTATAAATTACATCTGTTTACATCTGGTTAGTTGTTGTCGAGCGAAGCTTAATGGGAAGATTATGCTCTTGCATGCATGTTGCATCTGCGATGTAATGAGTTTCTCAAGAAGCTTGGGAATCGCAGAAAGCTTAGCAATGCCGTGGTAGTTATCAAGCCTTAAAGCCTTTTTTATTAATAGGTATATGATATGATTCATTCCATAATTTAGGTAGGGATGTTAGCTCCAAGGATAGGTTAAATAGTATAGTAAGAGGTAGGCTAAGAAGATCGGAGCACCTTCTGAGGATGCAGCTAGGTACATTGTCTGGCCTGGTGAAAATGAGATTTTGATTGATGAAAGAGCCGTAAACACATCGTGACAGTCGAATTTAGAAATATAGATATGTTATTTATTTTGGGTAAACCAGATGGATAATTAGAGGAGGGATCAAATGAATCATCGATATTGCTGAAATTAGAAAGATAACTTTAATCAATATTAGTCAGGTGATTTCTTAGGTCACAATAGTCGATTTTTTTAAAGCACTTTTGACAAGGCTGCGCGCTATTACTGTGGGGGACTTCTAGAGAATCAATAATTAGCGAAACTAAGAGTGTTGGATGATGTGAGTCCTCAGGAGTAGATAAGGGAGGAAACCTTATAATTTTCACAGATGAGGTAGTATTTGAGAAAATGAGGTAAAGCGACCTGCAACGGGAGTTTCTTATAGGGTTATAGGGTTGGAAAACGGCACAGTCGGTTAGGCCATCAAGGAAGTCATTTTGGTTAGTGGGTAACAGCGAGCTATCATGGTCCGAGTTGATCAGTGAAATGAGGGGCAAATTGAAATCCCCCATAACTAGAATAAGATCAGCATCATTTAGCAGAGGCAAAACTGATTTAATGGCAGCTAAGTGGTGCATATAAATGATTGCATCACACAAAGGAGGAATGTAGGAACAAGTAATGAAAAGGTTAAAGGACCCAGTATGAATTTTGTATAGCTAGAAATTTAATTCCAAAAGGATTAGTGATAGTGATACGTTCCACTGAGTAAATGTTGTTTACGGCAATCAGAACGCCACCTCCAAAGGTTGGGCGATCTTCCCGAAAGACAGTGTACTTCGACAGAAAAATTTCATTGTCAATGACAGAGAAGTTTAGCCATGTTTCTGTTAGCACAATAGCATAAAAGTCAAAAGAGGCACTGTTTACCAAGACAAGTTAAAAACTTAACTTGTTAACAGTTTAACAAGAAAAAATCTTGTTGCTCAGTTTTTTGAAATAGCAACAGGACTGTAACCCTGAGAACCTCTGGTCAAGAATTCATGAAAAATACTGTGCTCGACCCAAGTTGCAGGTTCTAAAGCTTTAGCAAGGGAAGCATCTGGTAAAATTATTTTAAATGAAGATATGCTACGTTTATGTTTAATATTAAATTTAGTCACAAAAAGTTCTGAGGGAGCTATACTAAGATTATTTCCAAGATGACGCCTTACTTCATATAATTAGTTATGCCTCGACATTTATGTAGGCTTCTTTTTTTTTGGAACATTCACTTCACAGACATCTGCAATTGGTCTTTAATAAACTCTATTCGTGGTGCACAAACATTCTCTTTCTTAACTGCTCAAAATGCAAGATTATGACGTTTCACAGCAACGTACCTCGTATGGTTTCATACTCTCCTGAAAGTCATAATGTTTAGAATAGTGTTTCCATAATCAATGATCTTGGTGCCCTTTTTGATCACAAACTTACGTTTAAAGATCTTATCTCTATAAAAGTAAATAAAGCCAGAGGAATGCAATATTTTACTAAGCGCTGGTTAAAAGATTTTTCAATTGATTCCAGTCTAGCTCGTCCTATCCTCGAATACTGCTCTTGCGTTTAAAGTGCACAATTATACATAAAAATAGTATTGATTCTGAATAAATCAAACCGTGACGCTGGCAATCGCCTTCCGCCATATCGTTGCCGGCTTAAATTGTTAAACCTATCATCCCTGAAAAAGCGTTGAATATGTGCTGGGGTCATGCTTTCTATATATGCTTATCCGTGGTATGTTTGACTCCAAGCCCTTTTTAGACCAAGAATTTTTTTCCCTCCCTAATAGACTAACTAGGTCAATATTGGGCTAAACACTATTCTTTTCCCACTATATGTAAAAATTAGAACCTCTGCAATTTAAAAACATCAACGATTAAAACTTTTGCGATACTTGTTAAAAAGACTTTTGTGTTATTACACTGCAAAAAAAAGCAAAACAAACGCAGTAGTGAACACTGGATTTAAAAATAAGTTGATGACATTTAAACTGAGACTAAAAAATAGTAAATCACTATATTCCACTGATAATTTTACAAAAAAGGTAGATGTAGGAAGTCAGGACTTTACCTTTATAAGTACATTGTTAATTATCATTATAGTAACTATAAGCCTAGTATATATATATATAGTATATAGTATATAGTATATAGTATATAGTATATAGTATATAGTATATAGTATATAGTATATAGTATATAGTATATAGTATATAGTATACAGTTTATAGTATATAGTATATAGTATATAGTATATAGTATATAGTATATAGTATATAGTATATAGTATATAGTATATAGTATATAGTATATAGTATATAGTATATAGTATATAGTATATAGTATATAGTATATAGTATATAGTATATAGTATATAGTATATAGTATATAGTATATAGTATATAGTATATAGTATATAGTATATAGTATATAGTATATAGTATATAGTATATAGTATATAGTATATAGTATATAGTATATAGTATATAGTATATAGTATATAGTATATAGTATATAGTATATAGTATATAGTATATAGTATATAGTATATAGTATATAGTATATAGTATATAGTATATAGTATATAGTATATAGTATATAGTATATAGTATATAGTATATAGTATATAGTATATAGTATATAGTATATAGTATATAGTATATAGTATATAGTATATAGTATATAGTATATAGTATATAGTATATAGTATATAGTATATAGTATATAGTATATAGTATATAGTATATAGTATAAAGTATATAGTATATAGTATATAGAATATAGTATATAGTATATAGTGGCCTTTGATGTCCTCTGGTTTCAGCAGAATGCCTTGAAATTGGGAGACCAGGCAGCTGTGGAGATCATCTGCTGTCGTGGCCTCGTGCATTCCACTGCAGGATAGTGCTATTCTTTGTGTAACCGTACGTACCGAAGCCATGTCTTTTAGAGTTGCTTCCAGCTCGGTCTTAAATTTGGGGACGCTGTCGGAGACTTTCCCATCTACTTCCAGCAGTAGTTCCCCTTGCTGAGTTCTGCGGACTTTGCGAACATGTTTGCCCAGTTCGCTGAGGTTCGGGTCCGTTTTCAGTTTCTGGAGCATTTCCGCATACGAGGCCTCTCCCGTCTCCTTTAATATAAGTGCCTCCGGCTTCTTCCTCAGGCTGAACTCAGGCTGAACTTTTTTACACTTTTTTCCACTGAGGGCCGAGAGTTCCAGTAGTACGCTCTTGTCATCTATGACGACATGGCGCCGAACTTCGAACGCGGATAGTATCGCGTTAATTTTATTTCCCATCCTGGCGAGGATGCTCCTTAGGTCTTCATTTTGGATTCTCGCGGCGAAGTCTAAGAGCCTTATAGGCGATCCCGTCGCTGATTTCCTTCCTTTCCTGTACGACGGCACGCTGATAACGTCCTTTGCCTTCGGGTTGCTCGTATCGCTAGCGCTGCTGGCTACAGTGGCTGAGAGGTCCGGCTCTGCAGCACTGCGGGGTCTAGTCGGTATATCCTCCAACACAACCGCCGGCGCAGCGGTTCCCGCGGCTAGATCTAAGAGCGATCCGATTGGTGATTTCCTTCCTTTCCCGTGCGACGGCACGCTGATAACGTCCTTTGCCTTCTGGATACTCAAATTAGTAGTGCTGCTAGCTACAGGGGCCGAGTGGTACAACGCTGCATCACTGCGGCGTCAAGTCGGTAAATCCTCCAGCACCACCGCCGGCGCAGGGGTTCCGGCGTCCTGCACCGCAATTCCTCCTCCTTTTGTTGGGGACGTTGACATTCTGGAGCTTCTTCTGAATGGGTCATCATCGGTGGGGGCGGGTCTCCCCGCTGCTCTGTCCATTTAGTTCCCGATCACCAGATGTGGCAGCACTGTTGGTCTACGATGAGTTGTTAGCTCCACCGACTGATTTAACAGATGGGCCTCCCACCGCGAAAAGTGCGACCGAAAAAGAACAAAAAGAGAAATTGTCTTTTGGACAATTATTCTTATTTAAACACTTGCTTTTGGTTTGGTTCGCTCAGCCGAACCATTACACGTTCCCACGATGCAATATAGGCTTGTTGTAGCTGGGCTGTCTCCGTATTTACGATTTTTTTCGCGCTGCGTATGTTGAACACGTCCGTATCTATCAAAAGCTTAAAACTTTCTCCACTTTCATTGCGGTGTCACCTTACTCATGCGTTTATATGTACGTTTGTTTTAAAGAAATCAGTTATAAAATGCATTATTTATTATATAGATTGTTGTTTTGATCCCTTTTACATTCTTTTTATATATAATATTAATATATATGGTACACATGTTCAATGCTTGAACATTCTACCACGGGCCACAAAAGTGTGGATTGCCATACATTTTCAATAAATTTTCCTTTCGATATTTATATTTTTGTAGTGGACTGTATTTAATTAATTTGTAAATTAATTTGTATTTTAGTTGTTCAATTTTATACTTGTTTAATTGAACATTTAAATATTCTCGTTAGGGCCACTCAAGTTTTTCTTTTTTCCATTGTTGTTTCTTACTTCCCAATATTAGGTGGGGAGGGTGATAAAAACTTTTAAAATTTTAGTTAACACATAATTTTTGAGTACAGTTTTCTTTCTTTAATACTTAAATATATATAATTTTCAATGTTATTTAAAATTTGTGTATTGGTGTAGGAATTGTTATTGTTATGATATAGCCTGACTTGATTAAAATTTTGATTTTGCTCCGTATTTTGCGTTTTTATATAGGTATATATATGTAGGATATTTATTGATTACACAATTGTTTATTTTAATAATATTTGGTATTATAATAGTTTGGTTATTCTATTTAGTGTTTAATAAAAAGATGACTCGTGCCAACACTTCTTGATCTCCGGACATAGGACGACTACACAACTTTGCCTTACTCCAAACTTTCAACTCGCTCTTTTCTTCCTCGACTGACTCCTCCTCCTCTCCCACGCTCACGACGCCACCCCTTGCGATGACCATCGATCGTCGCATATCGATAACCATCGTTACATTCGGCCATCCTGATCACTTTCGTCTGACCCAGACGACCATAGATCCTCACTTGTAGAAGCGTATTTCCATAGCTTCATATTCTCTGTACATGTTGCAGTTATTGTAGGGCCATCCACCTGAGCTGCTTTCCGTACATTGTAACGGCCGTTTCTTTTTACCTTAGTTACTTCATATGGCCCGAGAAAACTGCTAGCTAATGTGTGAATTGTTTGTTTTGCAATGCAAAATGGCCAACACTGTGTGCATCCGCTATAACTTCATGATCCGCTCCGCGTTGCTTCTCCTCCAGCTGTTTGCGCAGCTCCTGAAGCTGCTGCTCCAGTTCCGCGTTCTCCTGACCGCGCTTCTTCATATTGAGGGCATACTTCTTGAGCTTCCCCTTGAGCTCTCGCGCCTTCTGTTGCTGGAGATTGGCAATCTCCTTATCCTTCTCCTCACAAAGCTGATCCAAGTGCTTGATTCGCTCTTCCTGGCCAGGCGGATTCTGTCGTATCTGCTGCAGTTCCTTTTGGAGAGATTGAATTGTGGTATTCCGGTGATTGATCAGTTCCTTGGACTTTTCGAATTTGGTGGATTTCGACTCCAGTTGGCGCCGCAAATCCTCCAGAGAGGGCTGTTGGCACACTAACTTCTCTTTCAGCTGGGACAACTCTTGCTGCCTTTGGTTAAGCTCCTTTTGTAGCCTTGCGACGTCCTGTTTGAGCTTGGCGTTCTCCTCCTTACGCTGGCTACTCTCCTGGCCCATTTGGAAGATCTCCTCATCCGCTTCCTGGCGTTCGCGACGCAGCTCTTTGTTGACCAGTTCCTGCTCCTGCAGCTGCTGTTTCAGCTGCTTTAGGTTGCCACGATTCTCAAGGTTCGCATGTATCTTGGCCTTGATTTCCTTGTTTAGCTTGACCACCTGCTGCTGCAGTTGCTCCACTTGCACTTGATTATCTTCCTGGGGCTTTGTTTGCTCCTCTATCACGATCTTCATCGACACCGGGCATTCAGCATGGTTTTCGGCTGGCTTGTACTCTGCTATCATTGACTCCATCATCGGATTGTACTGTGGAAAAGCATCTATGTTACTACCAGTCTCAACAATATTGTACATACTTAGCTCTTTTGATTCAGCGCATTCCGGCCGCGCTGACGCCTTTGTTACAGCTTGTGGGCAATTTGAAGATATATGACCGCTGCCTGCACATTTAAAACATTTTGTGTCTGCCTTGCAGTCTTTCCTCATGTGTTCATTAGATCCGCAGTTGTAGCAACGAATACTTTTTCCATCGGTTATATTTTTTCTGCCACCACTGTATTGCTTTTGCGGTTTTTCGATAACACACATGCTCTCGTACAACTCATATTTTTCCAACAGTTCGCTGTATGACTTGCTGCCGTACAATGCAAATTTGAATTCGCTTTTAATATCCAGACCGTCAACTATATAAGCGATAATAGACTCAACATCGACTTGTCCAAGTGCTGCAATTTTTTTCATTATTAGCATGTATTCGTGCATGCTTTCGTCGCTCTTCTTCTTCCTGTGCGTCAACTTTGCATGTACATCGGCACTTTTCGACGCGCGCTTAAATTCGCCAATTAGGGCATTTTTAAGTTGCTCATATGTGCCACCAACTCTGACTCCAGAAACAACTTGGCCATTTTAACCATTTTTCCTCGTGCCTGCACATATCGTTGTTTTTCCGTAAGCTCATATGCATCTGCATTCTGCTCAAAATTTTCAAGCCAAATCTCCACTGGGATGTTGACGCCATCGAAGTCGGGTACAATTTTTGCAAAATTGTCTGCAGTTACTTTCGGCTCTTTCTGGGTAATTTCATCAGCTTGAATCTTAAGAGTAAGCAGCTGAATTATTTGTTGTAGATTTTTATTACTTTCTGCTTGCATCTCTTTTATTTGGTCTGCACACACTTCTGATAGACGCTGCTCTTCTGCATTTTCACTTTCGTCTCCTCGCTGTGCCCCCGACCGTGTGCCGGCACCATATCGCTGTCCCTTTTTCCCCTCCTCACTCATGCTTTCGTATTCGCTGCTTGACATCAACTCAAATTTATTCACCACGATTCTAGGAGTTTCTAACCGACGCCAACCAACTTGCGAAATTTCACAACTTTTTATTTACAACTTTATATTTGGCACTTTTGACGTAATTCCACAACTGTTCACCTTTCTGCACTTTACAAATGGGTCAACTTTTTATTGTTTATACGGACGAGCCCCCAAATGTATGATATTTATTGTTTACACAATTGTTTATTTTAATAATATTTGTTATTATAATAGTTTGGTTATTCTATTTAGTGTTTAATAAAAAGATGACTCGTGCCAACACTTCTTGATCTCCGGACATAGGACGACTACACAACTTTGCCTTACTCCGGACACGACGACTTTTCGGCTTGACGATCTTTTTCTTACTTCCCAACTTTCAACTCGCTCTTTTCTTCCTCGACTGACTCCTCCTCCTCTGCCCACGCTCACGACGCCACCCCTTGCGATGACCATCGATCGTCGCATATCGATAACCATCGTTACATATATTTTATTATTTATTATATATTTTGCTAGTTGACCTATATCTGCTGCATGATTCATATTTCATACTTGAAGGCTTAAAGGGATTCCAAACAATTTCCAAACATTTATTTTGTTATTTGTCTAATCTTGTCTCTCCCAGTTTTAATAACTTGGGGATATGCGGTTTTATTTTGACTTGTCTATTGACTTGTCTAATTGACATGGTCTATTCAATAAGTATCGGGACTGGTGTTGTAAATTTAAATTTATTGTAAGTATCTTTACAGTTATTCTTCAAAATACATCCCTCCTGCATTGGTACACTTTTTTTGGTGCGTCTGCCACTTGTCAAAAGCGCCCTGGAAATCGTTTTCCGGAATACTTATAAGAGCCTGTGCTCTTTGAGTTCTCTTTTCATTCGCGGAAATAGGAAAGAGTCAGGTGGAGCCAGGTCTGGTCTGTAGAGGGCGTGAGGCAACGTTGGCACGCCGTATTTCGCAAGCAGCTGCAGCGGCTTTTTGTTCTTCGGTCAAGATTTTTGGGACCAGCTTCGCGCACACTTTCCTCATCACAAGATCCTCAGTTACAATAGTGTAGACAGTTCCGACTGAAATGCCGGTCTCCTCACTGATAAGGTCAAAGGTTAAACGCCTAGGTTTAAAACTCTTCTCACTTTGGCCACCTAAAAATTTGTTCGAGCTGTCCTTGGGCGTCCGACGCGGTGCTCGCTTCAACGAGCTCCCGGCCTTCTTTAAACATTTTGTGCCACTCGAAAACTCTTGTATGGCTTATGGCATTATCCCCATAAGCCTGTTTAATGAGTTCAAGGCTCTCCGACGCTGATTTTCTGAGTTTAAAGCAAAACTTCACAGCGTAACGTTATTTAATGGTACTGTCCATTTTAGCGCTCAGAACGCAGCCAAAAATCTCGCTCCACCAAAAATTTGATGAGCCCGTTGCATGAGCCCGCTGGCACGGAGTACGGAATATGAAGTATTCGGAGTAGGACTCTGTAATCCAGATAGGGGTGACTGAGAGTTGATAAGCCAGTGGAGACTACTACCCTTAAGCTTATGGTGTGTTTTTTTGGCTTCGATGTGCCTGCGCCAGGTGAGACGTCGGTCGAGGTGCACTTCAAGTTACATCAGTTTATTTGCTTTCGAGAGTACGGTGTTGTTTAAGGTGATCGAAGGACAGTCTTGCCGATAGATAGCCACTTCTTTACGGCCACTAGGTGTACAGGATATTTGGATCGACTGTATCGTCGGCAAACGTAGAATTTGTTAGCAGCCTGCTTGTGGGTATGTCTGCTGCGTAAAGGACGTACAGCGTTGTCCAAGTACGCTTCCTTGGGAAACAGCCTATATAGCGTGGTCGTCGGACATGTCAGAGTTGCATCTCACAGCAAAGGTTCTGTTGTAAAGAAATGACTTCAGGAGTTTTTGGGTGTTTTGGTGAAGCATTGTTTTAATTTTGAACATTTTCGAAAGCAGTTCGTATATCTGATGTTATTCGATTGAATTGTTTAATGGTTCCATGTTTCTCTCAATAGCCGAACTGATGCGCGGAAAGATTGCGCTGGAAGCTTTTATGACTGCGTGTCTTTAAGAAGGGGGTTATTTGGATCATCAGACATTTTTCAAATAGTTTTAAGAGACAAGACAATAGGTTTATAGGCTTGTACGATGAGGTAACTGAGTGGTCTTTGCCTGCCTTTGGTATCATTACTATGATCGATTGATCGATTTTTTTCCATCTCTCTGGATAGTACCCGAGCTTTATAATAGCGTCAAAAAGCAAGGAAACAGTATAGTAGTACAGTAAATATACAGAAAAGTATGGAAGCTCCATAATCATCTTTGCATTTATTATACAAATCTTTGGAACTTTTTTGGATTTAGTTGAACCCTTATAAATTTACATATTTCATTCGCTTGAAATTCAGTTGGCTCATGTGGTGCTTGGTCGTCGTCTGTAACCGTCGGTAAAACAAACGAACATGTAGCAGGGTTCGGCTGAAGCACACGTTGAAAATGTGTTGCAAATGTGGTAGCTCTATCTTTATCGCTGCCGGCCCATCCACTAGTGATATTCCTCAGTGTTGAATAATTTCTGCCGGCGTGGTTAAACTGGGATGAGATTTCTTGCATAGTGAGTTTTTACTGCGTGAAATTGATAGTTACTCCATACCCCGACGTTGGGCGTTTTTATCTTTTTGCGTCAGCGCAGTAGACATTTTTTGTGAGGCATTTTTGAATCTTTTCTTTGCGATTGGCGATCTACGAGCTTGCCAGTCCCGTCGCATACGTCGTTTTGAAAAACGAGCCGCTCGATGTCTACGATTGTCATCCCATCTCTATCATATCTCACCCCATCTCTATTTGGGTGTGTTCGGATGGCTGTAACTAAGACACTCTCCAGGGTATTTGCTGCGGATTCAATATCGCCATCAAAGTTTAGCCTTGGGTTCAGCTCAATGTGTGAAATTATGTATTTTCTGTATTTGACCCAGTTTGTTCTCTTTAATGTTAATCTGCTAGCCTCCATTGTATTCTCAGAGCGTTGGAGGAGGTTCAGATTTAAAAGGACTAGCGATTAGTCAGATAATAGATCCGTAGAGATTCGGCACTGATGAGGTTTCGAGAAATATTTTTGGTTATTGCGAGGTCAATCAAATCGTAGGCCATGGTCTGCCTAAAGAAAAGTAGTCAGCTTTCTGTTGTTGCCTTTATGATGTCGTTATTAACTGTTTTCCTATAGGGGCGACGAGGCGTGATCCCCAGAGCGTGAGTTTGGCGTTGTAGTCACCTGCAGCAGTGAAGTGGTCCCCTAGGGTGTCCAAGAAGTCCAGAATGTTGTTCGGAGGCATTGAAAAGAGGATATAGCGCTGCTTCCTAGTTGCCGCTTCCTAGTTGTATGTTTATAAATGTGGCCTGCAAATAGTTGTTTGCAAACTCGCTATGGTAGCGGTGTTTGATGCTATTTCTTATTAGGATACCGGCAGAAGAAACTCTAGCTTGTAAATAGGATGCACTTCAATTTTCCTGATAACTTTAGTGTCAGGTTCCAGATTTAAAGAGTGGTTACGGTTTCGTCTTTGTTCAGGATTTTAAAGACGGTTTTGGCCTTGAAACCATTATCATTTAATGCCTGCATAATCTCTGAAGGCGTTACTTCAGGCTTTATACCCTTGAGTACGACTTGGAGGTCCTTACTACATTTAAGTTGGTACGTGTAGTAGCTTTTGTTATTTTTGTTTAAAAAATGTCCAAGAGTCCTAAAGCTCTCTTCGGTTTTTACTTGGACTTGGGTATTATGTGGAGGTAGTTTTTTTCAACAAGTAAACTTATTTTGTTAACCAATGTATTCAAGCTTTTCTCTCGAATGTATATAGGTGGGGGCTTTGGCTTCTTTTGATCCTCTTCGTCAGTGCTGTGGGGTAGATCCCTATCAATATCTGCCATTATTCCAAATCTTTTGAATTCTTGGCTCTCAGTTCTCTGACTAAGATTGTGCCGTTTGATCTTTGTTTTATTTCCCGCCGCAGAATTATGTATGCTCAATTTCCTTTTTATTTGGATGCAGTGATCCAACCCAGCGTGAGTGTATTTGATTTTATAGCTGGTTTAGGAGAGCGTTGCAGTCGACACCGTGCGTCGATACCATTGCATCAATTGTTATTTTTGCTGGTGCAGTGGTTAATGATGCTGACGTTTTGGTTTTCATGGGAGAGGTCAGTTCTCTTTGGCTTATCGTTTGTATTGCCTGTGAGCAAAAACGCGCACTTTTATTGATGTTGGCATAAATTCATGTGTCGGGTTGATGTTTATTGACCGTGGTCGATCGACGTTTGCATTAATTTCGTGCACTTCCGCGGGTTGTTTCGTATCGATGAGAGACAAAGTTTGTCTTGCTTTTGTTGAAGTTGACGTTGGTTGTTTTGTTTGTAGTAGTACAAAAGAAAGGAATTTTATCGGATCGAGCGTCTTTTCGCTAAATTTTTGTGCTAAATTGTGGGTAATTATTTGACTTTTCACTTGGAGAATTCGGTATATTTTCGGAGCACAGAAAATAAGCACATCTACACTGTTCGAGTATCTAAGGTGAACTATTATCTGGATTTTGAAGAATCTTTTTTCCACTTATGCCTTTGTTGTGAGAAATTTTAATAATTTTTTTTTATTTACTCCTTTGCAAGTTCACAAACTCTCATATATGGAAAACAACATTCCTAGCTTCCCCATCAAAACACTTTACAGGTAGCTTAGCTTCAAAGATGAGCAAAGTCTACCCTTAAATGCACTAGATCATTAAAGAGCTCGAAAAATGGGCCAAATCTTTAGAATCTCTCTGGATATGGATACCTTTATTTTTGGTAGGGTAGGTAAATCGTCAAATTTTTACTTTTTCCTTCTACTTTATGTCCTGCACTCTCCTGGATTTTGCTCTATACATCAGCTCTATATTGGACTCCATATGCTTTTTTGTTTTGCATTATAATTAAAATTTAAGTTATCGACTAACTCTGCGTGCAATCGTTCGGACCTAAATTTCGTGATTTTATTTTCTACATCTCTTAAAAACATAAAGGTATTTTCCTTTATGTGCTAACAAATATAAAATATACACATTTATTTTTTTAAATCTATTCCAAGGAATAAAAGCCCATAACGACTACAAACACATCCAGAAAAGTCGTAATCCATAAAGCACGAATATACCCGACACCCAGTACTGCTAGGGAACTCGCAAAGATTCCGACTCAAAACGTAAGCCACGACCCAATACATAACGAGCAACGATCAAGCAGCTCGGAAGCTCTTAGCATGAGGCAAAAAAATAATATTCACCACCAACGATACTTCGCTTACAATAAATTAGCTTTCTGGTTCCCTAAATATTTTGTGGTTCTTAACGCTTGGATCCTTTGTAGGGACTCTCTCGCTTAAATTCCTGAGGAAAAAAAAGGAACAGCCTTTATAACAAAAAAGCTTAAAACGGAGGTTCTGGTACGCACCTCAGCAAGCACAACAGTTTTACGCATATTATATAGGCTTAATATCCTCAAACCTGTCGTTTGGAAATAACTGGTACATCGAGTGCCTAAACCACCAGATTATCAAATTTTTGTAATTAGCGGCTAAACAAAGCACCTTCGCCACAAAGCCAGAGTCCAAGATTGATCTTCGGATCTTCAGTACTAAGTGGTCACTAAACAAACCTTGTTCTACATATTTATAACATAAATGCCCTTTCCCAGCCTTATTCATTATAAAAGTAAATGCCTCATTTAAGATGCTGTCCTATCGCACAAAAAAAAACTGTCTCGAATATATGATATCTGCTAAAAATCGATTTGTATATTAAACGGTTGCTTGGTACCCACCTACAATGTATGATAATAAAGTAATGAGACTGATTATATTGCCAAGATTCTCTTAACCCTTCAACATTAATATTCCCTGTCCCTTTTCCCGACATTCTTCCCCTCTCCATTCGTTTATTTGTAATCGCTTTAGCTAATTTATTTCGCCTTCTGTGTAGTGTTGAGTAAACGACTGTACGTGGTGCTCGTCAGGAAAATGAATACGAAATCGAGACCAACGCGTCGCGATACAATTTTGCGCCAATTTTGGGGAAACATCTTCGGAAACGTACGCTAAAATTTTAAAAGTGCATGGTGATAGTGCTGTGGGCGACATTTCTGGCGAATAATGCTGTTGTTGTAACACGGCAATCCCTTTAGAGGCCAAATACTGGGACACGCTGAGGGCAGTGTGGCACGTTGTAATAAAGGATCCATTAACTAGCGGTGTCTGGACACACCTTATTGGCTCGTTTTCGCAATATTTCGAGTACTTGGCGATAGTAGACTTGATTTGCGGTTTGCCCCAGTGCACATTGAGCCAGCGAGCCGATTTTTCGACGAAAATTTAAATTTTTCATAGAAAGTAAACCTGTTTTAATAATAAAATTTGAATAGTATATACTTGTTCTAAAATGAATCAAAAGATTTTAGTTGATTTGATGCATCCCTGAAATTTTGGCAGCCCTTCTAAGTCAGCGGAAAAATTTTGTTGACTTGCGAGCGTGCCAAAATTTTTGTGGTTTAACCAATTTTCACAAAAATTATGGAAAAGAAATACCAAGGTATGTAGAATATTTGTATTAAAAAAAATTTCGTTCATGTTTGTTAATGTGTTTTTTGTGTGCGTTTATTCGTGTTGTCCAAAAGTAGAAAAAAACGTAACCAGCTAACCCTTCTTTTGCGGAATATAACTAATTTTGTGCCAATTTGTGCCAAAAAGTAATTATGTGTCTTTATAGTGCAAAGTGTATATAAACTAATTTTAAAAATCTTTTTTGCTCCTTTTTGCTCCGATGTGTATAATCCTTAATATTACAGCTGTGGTTGAGTTCGCCTATGAGCAACTGCTTGATATCTACATACAGAACAATCGTAGCGCATCTTCCGTTTCGAGTTGGATTTATGATGAACTGAAAGAATTCGACTTAAGCACGGAAAAAAAGAATGAAATCAACACCAAAGTGAGAAGCTTTCACCTTTACATACAAAAGAATTTGGCAAATTGTAATAGAAATATGGCCAGATTTAAGACAAAGCATACCAAATGGCTTTCGTCCAACATGGTTATAACAGTAAGTTCATTCTTGTCTTCAAATCCAAAGCCCTCTACATTGACGCCCACCCATTGAATATATTAACGCCGGTCCCCGTCAGAATAGAAAATTGGCAACCGATTTAGCTGTAAATGAGGGTCAAAACACACCTCTTCTTGTGCATGCCGCTGCAGTTTCGGCCAAAAAATCGAACGATAAAGATACAGCCCATGTGTTATTAAGGTTATGTGTTAAAATAAATTAATTAAAAACATTTGCTGAATTTAACGAGTGATAGCATTATTAATTACCGTACAATTAAGAATAAGAGGAAACCTATCTCATATGGGCGGCTAGGGATGGCGTGGTCAGATCGGTCTGAAACTTGGATATGTTTTTATATGCATCGACACTATCATATGTACGAAATTTCAAGAACCTAGCTTTAAAACTTTAATTTTCGTCGAAAAATAGGCTCGCTGGCCCAATGTGCAGTGGAAGAAATTCTTTGTGTATCATTCCTATGCATTAGAGAGTGTGTCCTTTTCGGTTGTCGTTTTGTCGTTATAGTAGAACGACGCTAAATAGTCGTTCAGGGATATGTGCCATTCAAGATCTGAAAGGCAAAGAACCCGGTCTGGAATCTCGTTCTTCTTGTAAAGCGTTTTACTGGGTAGCTTGCTTCAATGGGTCTGTAAACGAATGGGTCTGGGTAAGCTTAGGTCTATTCGGGTAAAGCCGAACGTCATTGAGAGGAAAAGAATAAGAGACAGCTGATTTGAAATCTTATGCAGTTCATTACCAGCTTTTGCTGTTTAGTTATGTAAAATTTATTGTTCAATTTTGAATAAAAAACAAATTCACTATTACATCTTTTCTGTATTCGGCACGGTACTTTTCCAAATTATTTTTCCTATATTAAATATATTAGAGTTTTAAATATTTTATTTGTATATTAGAATCGTCACTTAATATGACAAAAATATGTTGCTTGATAACAGCTATTCGTATGTTTCGTGACCGAAATATTTGAAGTCCAGAGGCTTTTCTTTTATTAAATAAAGTTTCGTATTAGGCTTTGTTATATTATATTATTATGTTTTATATTGAAATTTGTTTTCATTCTTTATTTTGTATTATATTTATATTTTTACTTTTTTATGAAATATTATTATTGTCCTTAGGGTTTCGCGGATTCATATATGGATGTTTCCTTAACAAACGTCAAGTTGGAAGATCGTATTTCCAAAGCAGTTATGCCTTTAAGCTACGAACTGTTTATAGAACCAAATATAAACCTAAAGAGATTTAATGGTATGGTGCTAATTCGTCTAAAATGGATTTCTGACTCAAAAAAAGTATATTTTCACTCACACACGGATTTAAATATGAACGAAGAAAAAATTAAACTTAAAATTCTTAATAATATAAAGAAGTAAGTATATTCGGAAAATTTATTTTAATTCGGTAACAAATAAATGGACAGAAAGTAACAATGCTATTTAATTTATCAGCCCTCAAACCCAACTGGTTAAAGGGAAGCGCAATACAATAAAAATTTAAAAATTAGGTGTAGTTTTATAAATAGTAAAATCTCTAAACAAACATCCATTGACGATTTTTTTTTAAGAATATTACCGAGTGATTGATGTGGCGATTTTCTTTAATTTATATGTGGAGCCAAGAAGTTTATTGGATTTTTATTTACTAGTGGAAGTCGCTCGCTTGTGCCGCCTGCAAACTTAAGAGTAACAGAGTTTTGTTAATTTTCTTTACTTGAAGCTAACAGAATGTAGTGCCTACAGCGGCCACCCACTGTCGAAGTGTCGAGTTAGCAAAGCTGTCAACTATCAAAAGCCACGGTCAGGAAAACTATATTGTATTTGTTGCTTTGTGAGGCTCTTTTTTCCTTATCGTTGCGGAATACAGCACTGTGGAATAATTTTACAAATTGTCTCGTTGCACTGCACTCTCTCTCCTGTATAAGCATCGCGGTTGTACCTATGCAAGCTAGTTCAAATCCCTAAAAGACTCCTGTCCTTATCCAGGGACCTATGTGAGTCTGATGTTAAACTCTTATACCATATAGTGTCAAGATTTGCGGTAATTCAAAATGGTTTGATAGATGTTTAACTTTCGCTGAAATTGTTTACGGGTGAGGTTTCTGGTCTTAATTTTTTGAAATGTTGAGCAGTTTCCGGAATGCGTGCTGCTGTTCTCCGGATAGCTGCACTTGAATGTTTCTTGATCTGTGACTACTAAAACTTTAGTTTCGCTTGTTCGTGAGATTGTTCGTGTTCTAAGAGAGTAATTACATTACTTAGTCGCAGAATATCGTCCATGGTTATTTGATAAATGGTGGTTGTATTCTGGAGGCCAAATGAAAATCTACAAAACTCGGATTTTCCTCCATTTACCGAAAATTATCTTTTCTAGTGGTAGCGCTCTGCTAGAACAATTTGATGATAGACAGATTAAAATCTAGAGTCGAAAAAAATTTGGCGTTGGTTAGGTTCCCTTATATCATTGCGATATTTGGTATGGGACCTTTCGTTTAATTTGCGAAAGTCTATCACGAGACTATCCGATTACCCGCTTCGTCGACACCTTTTTTATCTACTACTCATATTGGGTTACTGTAGGCGAAACCCATTTTTGAATTATACCATTTTTTAGCATTTGCAAAGCAGTTCTTCTTGTACTTTAGCATAATTAAAAACGCAGGCTTCCTTGTCCTCCTTGTCTGCCCGTCTTCTATTTTGATAGGCCGGGGTTTGGAAAGGGTGGAATATTTTTGAGTTCAAGGGGTCAATATCCAGGGGCTCTTGTATATAGTTTTGTGGCGTGCTGCTACGCGGATTTTAATGGTGCTATCTCTTGTTGACGACTTTGACGTTGACAACCATTCGGCTTGCGATCCCTATCCTCTTGGCTCTTTGCGAACGTAGCCGTGAATAGGTAAATCTCATGGTTTGGAATCAACCTCTTGTGACAGGGTTAAGGAGGATGAAGGTTTTTTTGTTTTGCCGAGAAGAGAACGTCTATAATATTACGCTACAAGCCTAATATAAATACACTTAAAGCGTCTTCACGGAACTGGTCACACCATACCTGCATCATATGACATTTAAACCTTATTTAACCTTATTTATAGTAGTGTAAGTTTTTTCTCACCTCATCGGAATATTGTAACAAGGGCATGCCGCATTGTCTGAGTGTACCCAAATCCTGTTCTATGCACCGTTCGCTTGTAGCTTTACGTGAAGTCAGAGCGGCTTATAATTGCATAGAAATTTATTACATTTCCAAATAAGGTCAGCACGACATCAGCGGTTTCCCTAACCTTGCTTCTAATAATAATCACTGTCTCATAATGGCGTGAGCTACCATCATATCGCTTGAAAATGTAGTATGCGGCAGCAGCAGCTTACCTCCAAGAAACATACGCCTCTTGCTGCCCCGGAAATTAGGGTAGGCATTTAACTGCATCTAGGGGCTCGTTGCCCTGCACGTCCTCCCTTTTTATTTATAGCTGTGTATGCTTTAATTTCTGTGGTCAAAGCTGGGGCTTGGGACTGCGCGACGCGCAATTCTGCCACCTGGCTGGCAAGTCCCTCAATAGTCTGTGAAAGTTCATTTTCCCTGCGCGGATTCTCAGCGGCCTGTTCTGCTAAAGCGCTGATTACAGCTGCCTGTATTACAGCTCTGAGGTGGTCTGGGTCCTTTGTATTGCGGGGGAATTCGCGGTTACATGTCTTGGTGTAAAAGATGTTGCTGTCCTTTCGGTATCGGATTCTGAGTCGCTACCGTACTGTTTATTACTCCTATAATGTGCGAATCGGGAGTTCATAAGTGGCTTAATTTGCCTGCACAGGCAGTGGCCCCCGAGTGTGTAAAGACAAACAAACAATAGATAAGGCTATGGCTGTGTTGTGGTATATCGCGTTTGAACTGAATAGGAACATAGAACAATGGTAACCAACGAAAAGCAAACGTACGCACTGTTAAGTTAAATCATTAAATTTTAATTTTCGCTCAAATTGAATTCTTTGTTGCATGAGGCCATTTTTGGCGTTGACCGAAGTTTCACTGGACTAGCGTTTAATTTTATTTACTATATTATTATTTATTATTATACATTTTTTGTTTCTAATTTTCGACAAATAACATTAACTTTATGAAATGACTATAAGATTGGCGTTGATCATTTGTCTTTGAAACCTAACCAACTCAATGCACTAAAATGTATTATTTTAATTTATTTTCTGCAGACTAAAACGGGGTTAGGCATAATTTCCCACTTACATATTTTTCTCCGTTGTTGGTGATGGATATTACCACCCAATTGCTAATCTTAAAAGTGTACAAAATATATTATCTTTCTTCCTTAAAAGGTAGAGGCCGGCGAATTGTCGTCGGAATATTTTTCGCCCAGAATATTCTCTGGCTATTGTTCTTGTATCAAAAGATTGTATTGCGACTATTATTGCTTGAACAAAAAAAATATTCCCAAATAATTCCCAATGCTACTTTTCGATAATGTAGTGGAAAGGTTACAAGGAAAATTTTTATTTACGACGTTATACTTAGCTAATGGATTTTTTCACGTCGCTGTAGAGGAAGGCTCGAGGAAAGTAACATCATTCGTTAGGCATGCAGGACACTATGAAGTTCTTTATATGCTCTTGAAATACCCAAATTTTTCAGATAAATTTTCGAGATACGTGCAAACAATATTTAGAAAAATGGGTAAGACGGAACCATTGAATCGTACATGGACGACCTGATTATTCTCGCTAGAGATACAAAATATGGTGTCGAAAAGTTCACTGTGCACTGAACGACTCGCTGTGGGCTCAGCACAGTTCGTGAATATGTGCATATGATGGAAGAACTTCTCTCCGTTAATAATCAATTCAACAAGATCAGCTTTGGCTGGATTAAATTTTATGAGCTATCGCTCTTTATTACAAACAAATCGAGCTGTACCTTTCTCATGTCTATCTAATCTAAGTTCAGTGGGCAAGGCCGACCAGCATATCTCACCACACCGGTGAAAGCAATGGGAACTCGGCGCGGCCCCTAACGGCGTTTATGGGGAATTTGCCACTAAGGTGAGCACAAGTATCATAGGCTGCCAATTTGCAGAACTGCTGAGACATCGATGTTAATTTCGGCTACTACGTTGTTTTTAGTTGCAGAAATATGTGTTGAGGTGATACGGGAAAAATAGAGACCTTTTTACAAGTATCTTTAATATTAGGATATGTAATTGGGTCATGGGTAATACTATTGGGCTAAATGACTTTAATTTTAGACGACTCTTTCACTGATTGTAATGTTTTATTATACTCTACCGTGGCTCTCATGATGAGCTCGACGGTGTCATTTACCTTTTTTACTATTTTAATGCACCTAGCTAGCTCCGTTAGGGTGCCATGGAATCGATCGACTTGCTCGTTGGAACTACTGTGTAAAGGGGGTGCATTAACAATGTCAATGTCATACAGATTTTTTAATAATAAAGTTATGGTCTCCGAGTTGAAAGATGGCTTATTATCGCAGTGTAACGTTTTGATATTTGGGAAAAAATTTACCTGGGCAGCCCTATGAGCGCTGTGGTGTTCGCATGTAATTATATTTTTTGCTCATTAGCATCCGTGATATAGTTCACGAATCTCTTGCAATGACAAAAATTTGTTGCTTGGAATTCCGTCACTAAGGCATGCTGAATGCATGCTAGAGTGGGAAGGTTGCAGTAGATAGCATTCAAAACATCTACGTATACATATTCTTTAACCAATCGAAACATCGAGTCTTTTTTTATCGAAGTTTATTATGTGTCGGTTTTTAGTCCCAAAAATTCTAAAATCTTGCCGTGAAGGCTGCTTTGCCTCTTCCAGGATTATTTGGTTCCTGTAGCCGTTCAAGGGTTTATCTGTGGCTTTGACTGTGTAGGTCAATAAAAGTTCACTTTTGTATAGTGGTTACGTCAGATTGGGGTTCACATTGCATAGCGTTCACATTTTCTCTGGACAAAACATCGGCCACAAAATTTTCTTGTAAAAAATCTTGGCGTTGTGTTCCACAATGAATTCTTTCCATCGGTGTATTTCGCTCAGATACAGAGAAAGTAAGATGTTGATTGTCCGTATAAATTCGGATCTCCGTATAGGAAATTTTGTAATATCCCTATAGCCCAAAACGATTTCTATTAGTTCTCTCTCATTTGTCGCATAATTCAGCTCGCTATATTTTATTGTGTGAGATATATGGGCCTGCCTTGGGTACTCAAATCGAAGTACAGAATGATATATTCTGATGTTAAAAGTCTCTCCAGCGCTCTAACGCTCTGTGTTGGGTTTTACCATTTTTTATAGCGATCCTTTTTTACAAGTTGTTGGGGACAGTGCCATTTTCTCCCTTAAGTATGGAGGTAAGTGGTCGAGCTATGGCAGCGAAGTCTTTCACGAAACTTGTGTAATAACTGGCCAATCCTAGAAACGACCAGAACGTCCAATTCATCAAGTGCAAGCTCTGCAACGCGGAGTTCGCCTACGAGAATGGCCTCAAGGTGCATCTATTCAAGGTGCACGGTCGGGCTGAAAAAACAGATTTTAGACTTAACAGATAATTTGCTCCTTTGGTGTTAAAAGCTGGGTCACAGTAATGCTTGCCTACGGAAACTGTCGCTCATTGGTTTTCCACCAAACCAATGCGGGGTCTCGCAGGGTAGTCATCTAGGACCACTCTTGTTTCTACTCTTTGTTAACGATGTAATGTGATTATGTATGACTCTACGCTTATGTATGCCGATTATGTCAATCAATGCTATTCCTTTTTAGAACATTTTCTGCACTGCATCTGCAACTAAACCTAGATGAGCTCTATTCGTAGTGCTCAAGCAATCTTCAATTCCTAAACTAAATATTCAATTCGCTAGAGAATTTTCGTATGCCACGAGCTCTGCTTGGCTTTACTTGCTTTACTTTTTTTAATCTGAATTCCATCGTAAACAAAATTTACGTGGAGGTCTCTTTAAATGCTTGCCTGGCTTGGGAATCATTACTATGACCGCTTTTTTCGACCTTTGGGGATAGTATCCAAGTTTCGAAATATCGTTGAAGAGATTGTGATGTCCAGGTGATTTTCTGGCTAAAGATCTTTTATGGTGGATGCTATCTCACTTTGGCTGAATTTAATTGGTGTGGTATGCGCGCATATTCTGTATCTATTGTATACAGTAAGAGCCGAATATTTTGTTAAAATATAATGTCAAATTCAGCCCAAGGGAAAGTGTAAGAAGATCACTGACTTCAGCTGAACCGTTACTAGAGAAGTAGAAAATCACATGCGCTCAAAGAACACTCTCTCTATAAGCTAAAATAAGGTATATATTAGCAGCTCCGCTGCTGGCTTCGCCGGAAGCGCAGCTTCGCGGTCTTAGGTTAAGCGAACCTTTATAATCAGATATAAAGAACACTCAAAGAACAATCGAAGAATAGATTTCGGAGTCGGGGCCTTCCCTGCTCCCTGATTAATTAGATTGACTTTTTCTGGGTCAGGACTGTAGTATAGTACAAGGTGCAATTCATTCGTATTATTAAAAAACGAATATTATTTGTTTTTTTTTTTTTTTAATTTATTGGTCGCCTTCAAAATAGTCTCCTTTTGCCTGAATACAACGTTTTGTACGAAAAATCGACGCTGCGGATATTGATAATTCCGATTCCATATATTTAAGCGATGATTTCGGCTCTTTTTTAATGAATTCACGCAAAATTTCCTTGTTTTGTTCATTCACAACATCTTTTGGCGGGCCCGAATGTTCGACGTCTTCCAAGTCCTCCCGTCCCACTTGAAAACGTTTAAACCACTCGTGAATACGGCTACGGGATAGACAATCATCGTCATAAACTTGTTTCATCATTTGATGAGTTTCCGTAATAGTTTTACCAAGTTTGAATCGTCGTTAAAATGTCACATGTAGCGCGATACCTCAGCTGTTATACAAGTCAGCTGTTATATAAATTTTGTATTCAGGCAGGAGACTTTTTGAAGGCGACCAATACATTTAAAAAAAACAAATAATCTTCGTTTTTTTTTTAAACTGTAACTTTTGA
Organism: Drosophila vallismaia; assembly: GCA_035047325.1. NCBI lineage: Eukaryota > Metazoa > Arthropoda > Insecta > Diptera > Drosophilidae > Drosophila > Drosophila vallismaia. The sequence goes on along the minus strand of JAWNPU010000023.1, from coordinate 509,959 downwards.
ATTGCAACTTGTAAAACGACCGTCCTTAAAACCACTTGGTCCTTTAAACTCCTGACCATTACATTGGATTTATAGGTGGTAAATTTGTAGTGACTGCAGGTGGGATAAATGAGTTTCTAGCAGGATTGGGTTGGAATACCTTCTGCAGTTAATCGGCGAACGCATTAGCTCTATCTTCGTCGCTGCGTATCCAGCTTCCAGAGGGGCCTCCCAGTGTAACGACTGTTTCAGGTGAGTGGATATTTTTGTGTGCTTTCCATAAAGGGTTCTTTTTGCTGGTGGGCGATAGTTGTTTGATATATAGATGCTGGGAACGCCCAAAGCAAATGTGCTTCCTCATGCTTAAGTGCTCTGGTTACGTGTAGCTATTTCTACGTGTAGCTATTTTTAGTTATTCTTTAGCCATTGGGGATCTGTGATTCTAACATTCTCTTCTTATTCTTCGTTTTTTAAGTACTAGCTGCTGGATTTCGCGATTTGTCTTGCAATGGTTTGTCATTTTGTGTGTGTCTGGAGGGGTAGAGGCCTTAGCTGCAGTAACAAGTGTTTTCTGGATCTATTTGGCTATCAAAATCTTCTTCGGTGAATACCGTATGAGTTGGTTCCATATGCGTACAAACATATTTTGCGTGCCTTACTCAGTTGGTCCTGTTGTCTGTCAGCCTGTGGGGCCGCTCAGTTATATATGGTGGATGCCAGAGAGTAAGTAGAACTGTAGAGTGATCTGATGATAGTTCTGCAAGTGATATTATTCCTTGGGATCTTTCTTGTTATTGCGAAGTCAATCAGGTCCGCGAGCTTATTTGGATCTGCTGGCCAATATGTAGGCCTAACCGGAGTCACGTAATCGAGTTTGTTTCTTTCGCTTGTTTATCATTTGGGTTCAAAAAGCGTGATTCCCAGTGCGTATGCTTGGCGAGTTCAAAATTTCATGCATTGGTCCTCAGAAACTAGAAAACGAGGTGGGCAGTAGACTGCGTCCAGGGTCACGTAATCGAGTTTGTTTCTTTCGCTTGTTTATCATTTGGGTTCAAAAAGCGTGATTCCCAGTGCGTATGCTTGGCGAGTTCAAAATTTCATGCATTGGTCCTCAGAAACTAGAAAACGAGGTGGGCAGTAGACTGCGTCCAGAGTGGTGGTGCCGCTGTTCTGTTATATAGGTGGTGTTTGATGCTACTTCTGATAAGTATTCCAGTGCCGCCATAGGCTTTGTCGATGGATGGTTTGTAGAATAGAATAGGTATCCTGGAATATGAAAGTTGTGCTTGTCTGTTAAGTGTGTCTCGATATATTTGTCGGCTAAGAACTGGGCAAGTTCGAGTTTGTGCCGTGAAACGCCATTGGCGTTCCACAGAGATATTTATAGTGGAGACATTATTTGGATTTATGTGTCACAAGAGCTATCCGCCTAAGACGGAGCCGGTTGTGGCGGAGTGTACCTGACGTGGGTGGTCTGGGCGCGTATTGATTATCCGTGTTTGTTAAGGCGGCTCTTCATTTCCTTGTAAACTATACATCCACGCTAGTTCGCTGTGACTTTCGCCGCAGTTGCTGCACATTTTTGCAGAGATGTCTTTCTTGTTCTTAGGGCAGTTTGCTGTGCTATGATCTTTACTACAAACTACACAAATAGATTTTAGCGTGCAGTAAGTCTTGGTATGGCCATATTCTTGGCAGTTAGTGCACTGCACTGGGCGATTGCGCATGTGTGGCTCTTCCACTGTGATACGCCGATGCAGTAGGAGCTATAGCTTGTAGATTGGGTGAACTTCATTTTTTTTCAGTGTCCGGCTCTCTGGCTCTAATTCGATTTTAAACATTGGTTGTGGTTCCTTATTTTTGTTTAATATGTACATGACGATTTTTGCCTTAAAATTTTTTTCCTTAAGCGCTTCTCCGATTTCAATGGTCTGTACAGGACCTCAATACCTTTGAGAACAACCTGTAGTCCTCTGGCGCTTTTCGTTGATATGTGTAAAAGTTTTTTCCGGCTTCATCCAAGAATTTGGTCAGTAGACGATGGCTATCCTCGGTTTTAGATGGGACCTTTGTTTCGTTTATGTTCCCCTTTCTTAAGGGGATTACGAAGAATGAGTTTTCTCCTATTAGTCGGGCTATTTTGTGTTATTTCTGTGCTGGGAAAATCCGCTACTCCCATGGGATAAGGATATAGCTTCGAATATACGGGCTCGTTTCTTTCCGAATTGAACCAATTACCGAGGTGTTAAATGGTAGCGAAACACTTGTTGTCTCTTAAGGATAATTTTTTAAATTCAGCTTTGAATGAATTTGGGACTATTAAGTCGTCGATTTTGGTTAAGTTCACATCATCGTATTCGTGGTATTTGAGCTGTTCGGCTTCTTCTCCATACCTGATTGCACCGACGTTCGCTAGCAAGTCGAAATCTATTATGATATCAAACGTGGTAATGGTATAGAGGTAAAAAAAATTGAGCCTTTATATGTTCATTAAGCACTTTTCGTTTACCTTACTGGAACCATGAATAGAACTCACAGTGAATGGGGATTAAATAGGCCTTATGTTCTTCAGTTCCTTTCGGGGCTTTACATAATTTTTTGCCGCTCCAATGTCTTTAAGGATTTTCGTAGTTGTTTCCGCCAGCTTTCGCTCAATGAATGGAAAGCGAAACCTCCGGTCGGCACCGGAATTTTTCCCATGTTTCTAAGGCGCGCGATGTTGGCCCTTGTAGAATTCATTATTTTGATTTCATTGCTCGATCGCCTTGGCATATATGGCCGCGAACATACTTCGTTCAGTGCTGGCCAGTGCTGCTGGCAGGTCTTTGGGTTGTGCTGGAAACACAACAGACCTTAGGGATTTTTCTATACCCGAAATAAGTACGTGTAGGGCGTCAGCCCTAACATCTGAATTAAGCAATGAGGCTCTATCGTCGTCACGTGTCATAACAATCTTGTTCGTAAGGAGGGTCAATTCATTCGACCTCGTCGTAGTATTGCATTAGGGTCAGGTCGCCCTGAAGGACCAACTCAAGTCCCTGCCGTAATAAGCGCAAGGATGGTAAGCATTTATGGTGAATGTGTTTTCTTCCGCTTGTGCCTGTGCTGGTGGATATCTTTGGGGCTTTCGGACCAACTCTTCTTCACTGCCGCTCCCATACGTAATCGCCTTGTGGTCGGCTACTCTGCCAGGTCGGTAAGGCGGGGATCTTGTTTTCCGGGGGTCGCACTGGTCGATTCGATTGGGCTCAGCGGTGCACCTGAATAAGTGCAGGATATGATGGGAGAACTTCTCTCCGTTACTATCTGCCCTTAAGACTTAATAATCAATTCAACAAGATCAGCTTTTGCTGGATTTAATTTTAATAGCTATTGCTCTTTATTATAATTAAAATCCAACTGAATCTTTCTTAGCTCTTAACTTATATATATTATATATATTGGATCTTAGACAACCCTGATCGCCTCAATCGATCGACAATTGGTCTCGCTGCCCAGGCGGATCTTCAACTGCGGTCGACTAGGCCGCACAGACAAAAACAGAAAAACCAAGCGCTATGCCTTATCTGTGTCTGTTCAAACCACATTAACTCCGAAACTAACGATCAATGTCAAAACATCAACTGTTGTACCAACTTCAAGGAAAACACAACAATTTTCCATCACAGCATATTTGACAGACAATGCCCAACAAACAAACAAAACGAAGTACAAGCAATCAGCGTCAATGCAAAAACCGAGTAGAAACAGGCAAACTTAATTTACAACCAACACTTCCACAATATTCCAACGCTTTCAACTGTGCAACACAACCGCAACCACAAAAAGAAGTTCAACCTCATATGCAGATCTAGGAACATCAACACCAACAAAACAACTCAACACCCAAACCGAAATGGGGTTATCATCAACAAACTTATGAAAAAATGTTATCCAAAAAACTTTTTTTTTTTTTTATTATTCCTTACGGTAGGAAAATTAAAATCTTCTAAAGATACCACCTACCGTCCGTAGCTGGCATGCACGATTCATAACCCCCATAGTAGAGTTATGCCTACGTACTAAAAACAAAAACCTCTTCCTCTTCCGTCCTTTGTAAGCTCACCGGGACTTCCAGTCAAGTTATTGCTTCGGTGAGCAGGATGTGGAGCCTGGTTGTACTCCCTTCCTTGTTGATTGGCCTAGTGGCGCGCGTCCTAAATCCCTGGTGTCGCTGGGTATTTGTTCTCCTGCCATCGTATATCGTGTACTTCGCCTGTATTGCATGAGTACATGCTCTTCTGTTTCCTCAGCATCGGGGCAGTAGAGGCATTGAGCTGCCTCTACGTGGTGGAACCGGAGTAGGTACGCCCGAAAGCAGCCATGGTCCGTGAGGAACTGGGTAAGGTGGTAGTCCAGTTTTTTGTGGCGGCAATTGGCCCACGTCGTTAAATCGGGGATCAGTTGGTAGGACCACCTCCCCCGTTGCGATGTTATCCATCTGTTCTGCCACTCTCCCATCAGTCGCTCGTGAGCCTCCAGCCGTGTAGAACCTTCTCGTAGCTGACAAATGGCCTTTATCTCCAGGTCGATTGGAGGCAAGCCTGCCAGTGCTAGTGCTGCGTCTCCGGATAGGGTCATGAATCCTCTGATGAGCCTAAGGGCTCCCTTCAAGTAAGTGGCTTTCTTGGTGGCGTTGCTCCATATTGGTGCAGCATAGAGCAGCGTTGCCTTGGCTACCGCTACCAGTAGTTTCCTTGCCGGGTAGTTTGGTCCTCCTTATTGGGCATGAGCCTGGACAATGACGCAGTTGTTATTGCTGCTTTCCTGCTTGCGTAGCTAGCATGATCCTTTAAAGATAGACTGTGGTCTATCATTACTCCCAGGTATTTTTTGAGGAGTCTTGTGATGCCACCTGTGTTCCGTTGACCGTGATCACCATTCTTTCCACCTTCTTCCTGCTGCTTAGTAGGACTGCCTCGGTCTTGTGCGCCGCAATTGCTAAGCTCTCTCTAGCCAGTCGATAGCCATAGTAATTGTCGCGTTGCACTTCTCTTCGAGGACTGCTATTGTCTTGGCCACTGCAGTTATTGCCACATCGTCCGCAAAGCAATGTAGCTCAGCTCCTAAGGGCTTGTTGATGCCCAGGATTCCATTATACATAATGTTCCACAGGATCGGTCCAAGCACAGATCCTTGTGGGACCCCTGCAGAGACACTGTAGCATCTCGGGCCAGCGTCCGTGTCGAACCAGAGGACACGATCCGTGCAGTAACTTCCAACGACGATCCTGAGGTACTCCGGGATGCACATCCTATGCATGGCGCTGAGAATTACTGGCCATCTGTCACCATGGAGAGCATTTTCGGCGATGGTTCTCACCGCCATAAGTGCGTCCAGGGTGCTCCTACCCTTCCGGATTCCGTGCTGCTGCGTACCTAGTCCGTTGCTGCTCTCCGTCATCACCTCTATTCAAGCATACAGGATGCGCTCGAATAGCTTGCCCACGATGTCCAGTAGGCATAGCGGGCGGTAGCTAGTTGCGGCGTGTGCTGATCCCTTGCTTTTCGGCAGCAGAACTAATTTCTGACTTTTCCACCTCGTCGGGAAGACCCCTTCCAAGAGACACTGCTGGAAGGTTTTCCTGAATATCTATATATTATATGAGGTTCTATATATCTATTTAACGCCGCTGCCTTGACGACTGCTCCAGGAATTCCATCCAGGCCAGGAGCTTTGTTGGGCTTGATTCGCGTGGCTGCCTCCACAACTTCGAGGTCTGTAATGCACGGGAAGTCTCAGGGGGGGGGGTGTTGTGGGGGGGATAGCTACTGCTATTGGCTGCCATAGAGTGGTCTGCCTTGGGAATAGTTCTGCTACTATGCTAGCCAGGACATCCGGGTCAGTTGGAGTTGCCTCTCTCTTCCTTAGCTTGTTGGCTACGAGTTTGTAGGCAAGTCCCCAGGGCTCTCTATCCACGGTATCTAGCAGTTCCTTATAGGCCCGCGCTTTGGCAGCCAATATGCCGTGCTTCAACTCGGAGCGTTTTCTTCTAAAAGCCTCCACGAGTTCTTCGTGCTGGCTGCTGCCTCTAGTTCGTTGCGCCCTTCTTCTTGCCCTTAGGCATTCCGAGCGTAGCTTGCTTAAGTTGGCGCTCCACCAGTGCACTGGTGGCTTGCGCTGCTCTTTTTTCTTCCTGGGCATGGTTGCATCGCACGTTGCCTCAAGCATCTTCATGAGGTCGCCCGCCATTGAATCTGCGTGTCCATTTGAAATTCGAAACGAGTCGATTTGATATGTCAGCATATCTTCGTCGATCTTCCTCGAGTCCCAGGCTTGCCCGACTGATCCTCTCTGCCGCCTTCAAGTCCTGCCCTTCGGTAGGATGCAGAAGGAAATCAGTGCGTGGTCACTCAGTGTTACAACGTCGTGGACCGTCCAGCTCGCGTTGGCCACTAACCATCTGCTGATGTAGGTGATGTCGATGTAGGACGAGCCCCTATCGTTGTTGAACGTTGGTTTGCAGCCGTCGTTTAGCAATACCAAGTCCAACATGAGCATTGTGTTTATTACTGCTCGTCCTCTGGGATTCGATATCCTGCTGCCCCATTCTACTGCCCGTGCATTGAAGTCGCCCGCGATGATCTTCGGGCCGCGCCCTCTCGCATGGCTGCCCAGCACCTCCAGCATCTCCTCGAACTGGTCGCTAGGGGGGGCGTAGCAGCTGTAAAAGTGCACTCCTTTTATCTTTGCGTATGCTATTCCGCGCATTGGCGAGGATGCCAATTCCTGTATGTGTAGGTTGCTGCAACACTTGATGGCTGCTTTACCGGTCTCGTCCAGTATCATTGTGGGGTTGCCACGGACGGGGTAATAGGGTTCGCTCAAAAGCATGATGTCTACCTTGCGCTCCGCCGCAGTTTGAGCCAGGAAGCTCTGAGCAGCTGCGCAATGGTGAACATTCAGCTGGACAATCTTAATGCATTATGGTGGGACTTCACTTCTTTAAGTTCGCTGAGGTTCGGGTCCGCTTTCAGTTTCCGGAGCATTTCCGCATACGAGGCATCTCCCGTCTTCTTTAATATAAGTGCCTCCGGCTTCTTCCTCAGGCGTTTTGGCTGAACTTTTTTCCACTCGCCTCCAGTGCTAGCCTCCTTGGCAACGGATGCATAGCTACGCGGCTTGGACGTATTTTCTTTGGGTATACCCTCTGAGCTCACCGCGGAGTAGTTGCCGCGCTTGGGTGCCTGTGTTTTAGGCACCTGACCTTTGGGCATCTGCCTTCCTAGCAGTTCCCTTACTGGTGTAGCCTTTGGTCTAGGCTTTTGGGGCTCAGTTTGGGTAGAAGCGGTCTTAGAAAGATTCCCTTTAGAGACTCCTTCGTAAAGCTCGATGGCCCTGTTGCTGAGAGCCGAGAGTTCCAGCAGTTCACTCTTGTCGTCTATGATGACATGGCGCCGAACTTCGAACGCGGATAGTATCGCGTTAATTTTATTACCCATCCTGGCGAGGATGCTCCTTAAGTCTTCGTTTTGGAGTCCCGCGGCGAGGTCTAAGGGCCTTATGGGCGATCCCGTCGGTGATTTCCTTCCTTTCCTGTGCGACGGCACGCTGATAACGTCCTTTGCCTTCGGGTTGCTCGTATTGCTAGCGCTGCTGGCTACAGTGGCCGAGTTGTCCAGCTCTGCAGCACTGCGGGGGCTAGTCGGTATATCCTTCAACACAACCGGCGCAGCGGTTCCCGCGGCAAAAAACTTTAAAAATTCGTATGTGTTGCTCGTGCCACACATAATTACCCTCCAGGAAAGATTTTAGTTCAAACTACTCTCACATAACTATTTAATCTTCTACCGAAATTTTTTAATGCAACCGAAAGAAACATTGCCATCTAAGGCCGAAATCGATTGCTTAAAAAAGTTTAAAATTTTAGCAGCGTTGTCTGGAAGTGGTCCAGATCGCGCAGGAAGCGATACAGATCACCGGCCTCCTCCAACTTGGAGTCGCGCTCCTTGAGCATTTGGGTGAGCTGCTCCCAGATCAGCTTGATCTGAGCGATGCGCTCGCGGATCAGCTGCGCCTCCTCAGGGTGCTCGTCCTCAATGTTGTTGGCCTCGCGCTCCAGGCTAGACAGTTTGGCCTGGATGGCGGCCAGGTCGTGGTCCATGCCGCTGAGACGACGCTGCAGCGTCATCACTCCAGTCAGATGCATCTCCAAGCTGTCAGTCTCGGTGAGGACAACAAATTTTTCATTATCTACATGAGCTTCGCTAGTGAAGTACACATGATTATATTTTTAGAAATTTTTTTTCGCGAAATGGCGAAAGCTTAAAAAAAAATTTTGTTCAAAAAAAAAAACTTGAGATTAATTGCTTATAACTTTCGTTGTTGTTAATCGCTAAAATTGTGTACTTCGCTAGATAATCTAATGAAGAAGCTACTGTTAAAATTTCAAGTTAATCGAATGTAAACTTTTTCAGTATATCGCCAATTTTAAAAACATGGTTTTGAGAAAAACGCGTTTAAAGTTTAAAAACAAGGAGCCTAAAAGTTGTACGGTATAAATTTATTTGAACGAATTTTAAGCTTAGGTCTGTACTTGTGTATTGTAGATTTTGATTCTAGGATAGTCCACCAAAAATAAGTGGGTGGATATTACCTTTTAACACAAAAAATAATTTTAATGAACACTGCTTCAGGTGAACAGGTCAAACTCTCCTAATCGTTTTTTTTTAACCATAATATAACGGAATGCGATGAATTATGTGCCAGAAAAAAAAAACAACAGAAGAATTTTTATATTTGATACAAATCACTGAAGCAAAACAGGTCCACCCATCAAAAAACAAATTACAACAATGCCGAAACGTTAGTAACATGCTTTAACAATGCCTATACCATACATGACCAAAGGGACTAATTAGAAAATTCTCACGGGTCCAAAGCATAAAAGTTCTTAATTAATCCAAGATCATATTTTATACAATACAGTTCCGATTATTCTCAACAATCCTTTCAAACAAGATAATGCCTAGAATAGTACCGAAAGATATTTCAATACAAACAATAATTCAGTAGAAAAAAACAACACGATTGTTGGGAGCAGGGCGATCTCTTCCAAAACAAGTCCAACGCTGTCGGTAGTGAGTTTGACTTAATATAATTATAAGCCGAATCAGAAATAAAACAGAATCCTTTCAGTATGGTGGTAAGTTTAAATATGCAAAATCATCCGCCGCTAGGGGCAAAGCTGAAAAAATACAAAAAAATCTATGTAAATTACCATAAAACTATATTGGTCCATTTTCCGCTGTTCCAATATTATTCTACCTGAAAATTCCGCCTCCTTGCAATACAATTCTAATGTTGACCGGTTCGAAAGGGGGCATCTGGAGATCAGTAGCTACAGGACCCGAAGAGGACCCATCCGCACACGGTGTTCTGGGCCAATGGAGCTTCCTGATCTCCAGGGATTACACACGTTTCTACCGAACGGACGCCGTTGGGGGCACGCTCACACTTCTAATCTGGATGAGCGATAAGAATGCTACCATAGCAACGACAGGAGCAGCGGGCCTTTGCTGTTTAGCCGTCGGCCTTTGCCATGGGCCCTTTCATTTTTTGCTGTTTTTCGTTGACTTGGTCCATATGCAGCATCCAGTTGGAGCAGGGTGTGATCCTCTCCTTGGACACACACTACAAGTATCCGTGGACTGGTAACTTCCTTCAGAGTGTTGGTGGGCCAATCAGTTTGTGCAATAGCGGATCGATAAACAATAGTAAACCAATTCGACCAAATAAAAAACTTATTACAATTGATATAGAATTTAATGAAATTAGTTCTCAGTCAATAAAATAAACTATATTATTTAATAAAAAATATAAACTTAATAAAAAACACGAAAAAATAGAAATTTAATTAAAAAATAGAATTCTACAAATTGATAAATATTCTAATATATATATATATATATATATATATATAACATATATATATAATATATCTAATATATATAATGAAAAATATTCGAGCGAAAATGAATTTATTCATATCACTTACACCACAAATTAGTATTTTTATTAAACTATTTAAATATAATCATAATATACAAGAACTTTCCTTTAAAATTAATAAGTTAAATGGTAATCAATGTAATAATATTAATAAATATTCTCTAATTTTACCTCCTCTAAAAAAATAAACTCTAACAAATGCTGACTAAAAGAATAAAAATATAATGATAAGCTGCTCTAAAATATAATAATAGAGATATTATAATAATAGAAACTCAAGATCAAGAAACAATTCTATTTAATAAACAAATTTCTCCCAAATGGGAAGATGACCAGGAGTCAGTCTCAGCAGGTCAGTAGGGTCGTCGGAAAAACGAAAAAGAGGTCTTGAATTCAGACAGGCTTTGATCTTGGAAACGAGAAATAAAAGCTCTTTAAAGGTATATTTGTAAATAAAAAAGAGTTTTCAAACTCTTAACCTCTACTTCCCAAAGTCCACCCATATGTGGAGCACCAGGGGAATTGAAACGCCAGGTGATCTTATGGTGTCTATACTTTGTTACCACAAGGGGCCTGGTCGCCTCCAGGTCTTGGGTTAGCACATTGAAAGCCCCACGACCTATTTCCCATTTTTGGAGAAAACTTGACCAGGGCAGTCATATGTTCACAAGCTCTGAGAATTCTCTTTGAGTCGATGAATGGAGTGGGGGTAACTAAAGCGCTAGACCTTCGGTCTCTTGAAAAGCAAACAATTGTATCCTTAGGTAGAGACAGCCAGAAGCCAATGTTTGGTTGGACGCCTCTCCAAATCAGTATCGATTCGGTCAGATGAGTTGTGTGGCCAGAGCTACCGCTCTCAGCCATTTAGGTCCTTGCCACCACAGTTTGCTATCCTGTAAGTCGTGTGCTGACATTTCTCGGATCTGCAGGATTGAACTCGGAACTAAAATGCTGTCAAATCCCTTTAACTTGGACATAATTCTACGAGTAGTAGGGCGTCACAGAGCTTTAAACTAGGTACAGACATTATTTTAATAGGCGCAACGCTGGTCTTCGAGGCAAGTAGATGAGTGGAAGTTCGATTATTACATTCTAGGCGAAAGTTTATCGCTGCACCGTATTCCCTTTGGGATTCAGAACACATGGTACTGGGTGGATGCCTTTGGGCAGAATTGTACCCACCTGGGGATACGAATGTCGCTTAGGAGATCACGATACTTTTGGAAAACCCACCATTTGTCTTCGAGTTAAATGGGCATGGGTTGCGATAGTACTTCTAACTTGGACATTGAAGGTTTTGAATCTACCTTGTATGGGATGAAAAAGAAGTTATCGGTATATGCTTGCCATCGGACACCCTGTATTTTACTGACGCTAGCTTCCTTCAGATCAAGAAAATCCATATGAAGCTTGTGTGGCGTTCCATATTTATTCCATATATATTCCCTATCTGTGTTATCGTGGAGTGACTGACAACTTAACAACTTGAAAACTAAAAGGCAATCGCAATTAGGAGCAGAGATTTGGATACGTTCCTTGAGCTTCACTACTTGTTTTGGAATTAAGATGAAAAAAATTTTGCAACCTCAGTAAATAGCCGTAATAAGGTCTCGGAAAGTGGAGCATTGTAAATAGTCTCCGCTAAAGACCTTAGTGTTGCACGGAGGCAGCCGACATTCGCTAGATATTTTGAGTTGCGTTGGCTCCTGTGCTCGTGTTTAAATGGATTAATTTATGTTTGTATGTGTATGTGTATGTGTAAATGAATGTTTTTTGGTGCATATATTTAAATATATAAATTAATGTTTACACATGGGTATATTTTAAATGCATACCTTTGAATGGATGTCTAAGTTAACTAAGTTAACCAGACCGATTGTCCGTTCATAAGCACCGGTCAAATTTCTGACCAATAATTTGGCCGTAAGCTCTTACATAGCCGGCAAAGATCTGCACATTGGCAGGGGCCGCTATGAAGCTTTTTCTATGTTAGCTTTTATGTCAGTTCGAAACATTATTGAATAAAAAGCACCAGCTCATAAAAAAGACAATTTCGACAAATGGCCGTTACATTATTTTATTGAATTAAGACTGACTGAGTCTTTAGGCCAGCAGTTAAGAAGGGTAGTCCGCCTTCCACCATAATCGTCCTATTTCTACAGAGACAATGGCCAACCGGTCGTATTCTAGAAGTGACTGCGGTGAGGGAACCCCTGCAGCACTTATAAATTAAATAATTGGCGCCTTACCAACAGAATCCACCACACTGAATTATGTAAGTGAGCACCTATACCCAAATCTACAAGCTGCATTTAATAAATATTTAAATATTTTTGCGGTTACATTGCAATCTGCATTTCCATAATAATTAAAACATTTATATGTTTGTGAATTATATTTACGTGCTACCATTATTAAATTTAAAATATTCCAGCCCATGCGCTGAGGAAATATTGAGTTTTAAATATTGATTGACTTGTGATTTATATTCTATTGTGTGCATTTTGTCCCACTTTCATGTATTGTCTGGACACTGTCGCTTCATTCGAACTAGAATTCTCTGCATTAGCTTTGTTATTCTTGCCCCACTCCACCTTGCTACCCGATACCGGCGCATGCATTGCTGTGACAATTTTGTTGCCTTTTATATATCTCTTTGTCCTTGATGTGGTGATTTTTTGTCTTTTATATATTTGTTTGCTTTAGCGGAAACCCGTGCGAGAGCCCTCCACCTTATCGTTGCTGGGCTGGTCAACGGCTCTGTGCGGCGAGTGCGGCACACTTTCAAAGTGGGGACCCAGCTCCGTGACCCCATCGCCTTACTATTTGGCCCCATGGGCACAACAGCTTGGGTATCAACATACACACCTCCTCATGAGCAATTCATTATTAGAATATAGAAATTCTAAAACATACACTAGCGACTCAGAGTCAGAGAGTGACGATTTAGCAGGGTACTCTACACTAAGAGGCGCATTGACTACAGATAAAATCTCTTTCGACGAAGGGCAAATTATGGCCGTAATAAAGGCGCTACAGAAACAAGTTGCAGAGGGCCAACTTAGGGAGAATGATTTGCGTAAAACAATTCAAGATCTTGCCAAGTCGCGGCTGTGCGGATTTCCCCCACAAGGGCAGAAAATCCGCAGATTATGGTTTACCAACTGGTAGAAATCAAGGATGTCACTTGTAATGAGACATTAGATGCCGTAAAATGTCTTCCAGAATTTATGGGGACACAGGAGACATACGTCTTCTGGCGGCAGGCGGCGATGGCCGCGTATTACATGTTTAGGAATTATGTGGATAGTTCACGCCATTATCAGGCGGTAGTCATCATCAGGAGCAAGGTCAGGAGCAGTTCTGTCATCGTTTGGAATGGTGCTAAATTTCGATGCGATTATAAATCGGCTCGATTTCACGTACAGTGACAAACGGCCGATACACGTTATAGAGCAAGAGCTAGGCACCCAGACAGGGAAACCTCACGCTACGACGAGGTTGAGAAAAAACTCACATTGCTTACCAACAAAGTAACTATGTCATATGATGTGGCGGCAGCGACGGTTCTATGCGAGAAGTTCCGAGATGACGCCTTGCGTGTTTTCGTCTCGGGACTCAGACGCAACCTCACAGATGTGCTGTTCGCGGCAAAGCCGAAAGACATGCCATCAGCGCTCGCCTTGGCGCAAGAAGTGGAATCCAACCACGAAAGGTACACCTTCGCAACTTCGTTTGCAAGAAGCCAGGAAGATAGGGACCGTAAACAGGATCACAAAGTACAGAAGCGACAACAGGCCCCTCCATAGGCCAACTCGTAGGGAAGTGCCGGGAAGAACCCACACTTCACTAGGCAGCACAGGGCACAAGCGCACTCGGCTCCACGAAGCGACAGAATGGCTCGAGGAAACACACCGGAACCTATGGACGTTGACCCGTCATTGTTCAAAGTGCAACCATCCCACGCCCCGGCTTACCCAAAATGGAAACCGGCCGCGTCTGGCCGCTCGGCTCCTCCTAAAAGGCAAAGGGTCAACCATGTTGCTCAGGCCTTAGATAATTTCGACACGGCTTATGCCACCGCAGCCTTCAATGCAACGAGTAAGGTCGACGGCGATACCATCTTAGATTTCGACACGGATGTTATTCATTATTAGAGGAAAATCCCTGCTACTAGTCATCAGACTAAGAGTAGCAGGGATCGACATGCGACCCTGGTTAACACGGGCGCATCAAATTTCATCCGACCATTTAAGGGGTTAAAAGGCGTCCGCCCGGTGGAGTTCCCATTTGCAATCCATTCGTTCATGGTATGACTACAATCACTAAAAAATGTCTTGTGTCCATTTTTAACCTAAAAGCTACGTTTTTTATACTACCAGATTTCACTTCTTTCGACGTGATCGTTGGCCTAGACCTGTTGCCGGCGCGTCGCTGTGCCTAGCTTCCGGTCACCTCAAATGGGGCTCCGAAGTAGAGCACATTGATTTTCACACTTGCCCCGATGTCAATTTTACCAACCTAGATTGCTCCGACGCACCGCCCTTAGTTAAGGGAACTTTTTTAAATGAACGAGAGTAGGAAAAAGCTTTTGCTGATCCTAATGAGGCTCTTCCTTACAATACGTCGGTGGTAGCCACCATCCGGACAATTGACGAGAGGCCCATTTATGCCAAATTGTACCCATATCCCATGGGAGCAGCTGATTTCGTTAACGGAAAAATTGAGGAACTGCTTAAAAATGGCATTATCCAGAAGTCGAATAACCCAATATGGGTCGTAGACAAAAAGGGCACCGACGAAAGGGGCAATACAAAAATGCGTTTGGTACTGGACTTCCGAAAACTGAACGAAAGAACGGTACCAGATAGATACCCCATGCCATTGGGCTCCTCGACCCAATGTTTGGGTCGAGGAGCCCACCGATACCCCCATAAGGGGCGTCCGTGAAAGTCAATCCCCTAACATGTTGCATTTTGTACTGAAATTCCCCAAGATTAAAATGGCCTCAATATCACCCGGGGCTACGTTCTGTCAATTATCTTCGGTGAGCTCGTGCGCCCAAGAACTTAACTTTGGAGTCGTGGCACATTGCGATACGCAGCAAAGCGATCGTCATCATGATAATGAAACGAACATCCACATTAGATGCACGCACCTTATAACATTTTTTGAGAGTGCTATGGTCAATGAGACCGTCTTTATGAACCATAACATGGTCCAGAAAAGGGCATCGGGAGTATCTAACTCTCCTGTCCTGAATATCTCGATGAAACACGAAATCTTGAGCCTCCCATATCTTCACCGTTTGAGTGAACGTAATCTGGAGCAAATCAGGAAATCCGAAGAAGACGCCGACGGATACCGATGTAACCAGATGACGCTAATTGCAGGAGCAGGCCTAACCTGTCCGCGAGCCGTAAAGGCCAGAAGATCCGCGGCCCAGTTGAAGGAAGTTATTGCTCAAATAGGGTCGGCCGAGGACGGCCTTAATCTTGAGGAGGGAGTAGTTAACTAAGTTAACCGGACCGATCGTAAGTTCATAAGCACCGGTCAAATTGCTAACCAAGCATTTGGCCGGAAGCTCTTACATAGCCGGCAAAGCTCTGCAGGGGCCGCTATGAAGCATTTCTATGTTAGTCGTTAAGTCAGTTCGTTTTGAAATATTATTGAAAAAAGAACACCAGCTCATAAAAAAGACAACTCCGGCAAATAGCCGTTACATTATTTTATTGCATTAAAACTGACTGAGTCCCTAGGCTAGCTGTTAAGGAGGGTAGCCCCCTTCCACCATAATCGTCCTATTTCTACACAGACGTACAACGGCCAAGCGGTAGAGCTGCAAAACCATCGATGGTTGAGAATTTGTGAAACAATCGATGTTTTTTTTCATAACCGATATTTTACACAAAAAGGGCTGCTTCAGTAAAGCTGGACAGATTATAAGTGAGAAACGGTCGGCCCTGATGCCGAAAGCAGTCAACATTTTGCTATTTCTGGAAAAAAACCAATGGATAAACGAATGATCTCAAGTTTAAAATAAGAAAATTCGTTATTTTACTCTTAAGAAATGAAATTTGTAATTGTTTTAGTTACTAAGAAATTAAATGAATTTATATTTTTGTTATTAATTTAGCTTTTGTATTTATTTAACCACTTTAAAAAATTTTCCAGCGATACATCGGCATAATCGATGGTTTAAAGTCAAATAATCGAGGGTTTAACCCATCGAAAACTAAAGAATCGATGGTTCGACCATCGATGGTTTTGCAGCTCTACCAAGCGGTCCTATTCTAGAAGTGACTGCGGTAAGAGATCCACTGCCGCACTTATAAACTAAGTAATTTATGTAGGTACATTTATTTAAATGCTCAAATGCATTTATACTATACGCTAATTTAAAAAGTACCCATATACTATATGGTCCAAATCGAAGAAGCGATGTTAGGGGCCAGGCGTTTTATTCCAAAACAAGTTTAACGACGTCGGTAGTGCGTTTGACTTAATTTAATAATAAGCCGAGTCAGAAATAAAACGATCCAAAATCTTTGAAATATGGTGGTATGCTTACTAATGCAAAATCATCCGCCGCCAGGGGCGGAGCAGAAAAAATGCAAAAAAGATCAATAGAAAATATCATAAACCTACACTGGTCCATTTGCCGCTGTACCAATATTGTTCTACCTGAACAACGATAATAAATAGACCGTTTGCAGGACGGTGGGTATTATATAAAAGATGCCATCCCAGATTTCAATATTCAGAAAATTCATAATTGCTTTCAAATTGGTCAAACAAAGAGACCTATGGAAATTTGGGAGTTAAAGAATTGCACTTCATTAACACCACAAGCGGGAAAAATGCTAATTTCGACGCAATATATCAAGTAAAGCCCACAATAGTGGCAAAACTGTGAAAAGTGTCCCCTAGACTGACTATTAGGTCTAAAAATACTCAAGCACAGTGATATGAGCGTGCTGCAAACAATCAAAATCGTGGCCCAGCTGAACAGCGGCCACAACAACAATTCAACTGTTCAAAGCAGCTGCTCACAGCTGATTGAAGTTTGTTTAAAAACTTTTTGAAATTGCATTTATGGACCCAAATGCAAAAACTATGATGCCCGCTCCTACCTAGCGCTTACTCAGCCTCGGCGAGCTCTTCAACATTGCAGTGAACAAAGCCTCTGAGACGAAACGGACATCCAAAGTGGCCAACACTATTAAGCCACCGCCTCAGCGGATGCAAGTCATCAAGAGGAAGGCAAGTGGGTCTCCAATGAATACCAAGAAGAAGGCAATACTGGATAACAAGATTCCTGTGCCCACCTACAGCGGCAGCTCAAACCGCTTTGGGTTGCTTGCGCAAACCGAGGATCTGAGCGAGCAGCCCAGTATCAGCCATCAAGCAGCTATTGCTGCTGCCAAACATGATGAAGCCTCATCTGGCATACTCAGTGCAACTTCCAAGGCGCAACCTAAACCCCCTCCAATAGTTTTGGAAGGTGTTGAAAGCGTACCCCTGCTGATGGACAACATGTCAAAAATTACTGACCCGAACAAGGTCTCTGCCAAGGCATCGATGGGCGGAGTCCTAAGGCTCTACGCGGCAGACACTAGCACCTTCCGCAGCATGGTCAGCTGGCTCGAGACCGAAAAGCTTGAGTTTCACTGTTACCAGCTCAAGGAAGACGGGCCATACCGAGTATGCGTTAAAGGACTCCACCACAGTACGCTCCATCATCAAATCATTGAAGAACTAAAAGTCTTGGTCACAAGGTGCTAGACGTTCATACACCGAAAAGACGAAACGAGCCAGGTGCTCCTGCTGCCAATCCCATAAATATGTTCTTTTTGAACATCGCTGCTGCGACGAACATCAATGAGATTCTGGCTCTTAAGGGTTTATGCCACATGAGAGTTGTCATCGAGCCCCTTCGCAAGCGAAATACGACAACCCAATGCCATCGATGCCAGCAATTTGGTCACACGGCCAATTACTGCCGTAAGGCGAACATCCTGCCAAAGACTGTACGCGGCCACGAAGCGAGCCATGCACTTGCTATAACTGTGGTGAACAGCACCCAGCGAATTACTCCGGATGCTCCAAACTCCTGGCATTCCTTCAGCGCTCTAGGCCAAAAAGAGGTGTGGGAGGAAGAAGCGAAGTCAACAATCTACCTATGTCCCATGTCCCTACTGGATGTATGCCGACTGCACCTCTCTGAAGCGGAGTCTCCTACGCAGATGTAGCTATAGCCTGGATAGGCCCCAAGCAGGATCAGCAACAGGTGCCACAGCCCTTCCAGGAGCAACCTGAGACCAGGAAGCACAGCCGGCAAAGGAGTCGGTCTAGAGGCGGACATCAGTCACCTTTGGACAATAACACTCTTAGCATCCTGCAGACGCTAAACGAAAGCATGAAAGCTCTGCGCTCCCTTCAGGAACAGAAGATTGAACAAATAAGGATGATGTTACTACAGCAAGATGATCCATCTGCTCACTGCTATACACGCGCAGACAGCGACTAAATGAAGCCGCTACGCATCTTAGTATGGAACGCCACCTTCCACAGTGAAAGCTGCTCACGGTCTTTGAGACCATAAATTTCCACTCCAGTCGCGACCGACTGGAGCGTCATCGCAAGGGTCTCACCAAACCTCGCCCACAAAGGAGGTTCAATAGGCGACTTCCTAGGGACCTAATTGACCGGCTGCCAACAAGACGCACAGCAAGATGATGATAAGCCAAACGATATACTCCCCATCGTCTTTCTTTCTTTTATATTTTTTGTTTTTAAGTTTTGTAAATATTGTTAGTTTGTAAGTTTAAATTTAGTAATAATGGTAACGCTAAGCACACTTAGCCGGCGAGCCTCTCGGGCATTATTAATAGATGCCAAAGTCACCAAGGGGTTTTAAGATACCCTGTAGGCCTCAATAAATAGTTATAGAAAAAAAAAATAAGGAATTAAATTTAAATAGTAACATTAACCCTTTATAAACGGTTATATAAATGCAATAATAAGAAAATTGTAAATGGGACTATTGACGGGGGAAACATCCCGTGTAATATTAGTAATAATGTAACCAAAAGGCCAGACCGCAGAAGGGTTCTGTACCGAAAATCGAAATTGCGAAAGTTACTTAAGGCTTCGTATACGATGGATTACAAGCGGAATATGATGATGAATTCAGCATTTAGAAAGCCATCAACGCAACGGTTAAACATTGTGAACATGGCAAACTAAAACAAATCCTAGAGGCAGGTAACTTTTTAACAATGAATAAAGCCGTCACAAAGTATGCACCATGTCGTACCTACAGAAGATCCGATAACACACTGCTTTCGGAGAAAGATGGTCTGAAAATTTAATTGGCTGATTGAATATTGTATGAATGAGGCTGATCCATAATTGCAGGAAGTGAATACTTTGTTTGAAAGAAGGTTGCGAATAGATCGGTCATACCATGATCAGTATTTGAAGATAAATTTTTAAACGATTTAGGGGGGAAGAAGATACATGCATTCGCTTAGTGTTCACAAAATTATAAAAGTGCTTCGCATCCTGTGTAAACTGGATCCGGCAGCGGTAAATATAATCCTTATAACACTCAGCGTTATGCACGATGGAGTTTGACCGAGCTATTAAGTATCTTGGAAAAGTTGCACAGGACCGTTCGGAGTGAAATTGAAATGGTTTGTTTTATGATAAAGGACAACTGTGAATTAGATTAACAACCAGAAAACGACTGGATCATACTGAGACACACTAACCTCCATCAATCAATATATCATACTCTTCACAATGATCATACTAGCAGGAAACGAAGATGTATGAAAAATTGATATAAAAACAGCATCTACGTATATATTAAATGGGGTTTAGTTATTGACATCCGCCAAATTAACAAACAAATTCTTTCTAAGGGATTCCTATTACCATGAATTGACCATATTCTTGAATAATTGATAATAATTTAAAATCAAATAGATAGCGCTAGAATATTTGTCTTCACATAATAAGATTATGTAATAATAATGTTAAGTTTAAATGCACAAATAACATATCAACAGAAGCAAGCAAACAAGCATGTCGAGCTATCATAACTCAAGATTACGAACTCAGATACCAATAGATAATTCGTCTAGTTCATTCACGAAGGGAGAAAGTAACAAAAACACAACAGAACAAGAATTTACAACTATCCATTGGGCAATAAAATACTTTGGACTATATATTATATTTAAACAAGACTATACAAAAAAAAAAGCCTAGTGGTCTTTACCAATCTACTTATTTTCAATGACCCAAGATCGAATAAGTCTAATTTTATTGGAATATGATTTTGCAGTGGAATATCTTGAGGGAAATGATATCCATGGAGACGATTCATAGTCATGAAATACAATAACAGATTTAAACAATTGAGAAAAGTTATCTTCGGCTTGCCGAAGATGGTATACCCTAGCAGATCTTTACAAAATTGCAATAAGTAGCTTGGAAAACAAAAAAGTTTTCCATACAAAGATTAGTTTTCATATCGGTCGATTGTATCGCAGCTATATGACATAGTGGTAGGATCCGGACCAAACTTTAAAAAATCATGTATGGCTATGTCAAATGAAAAAATTTTGATTTTGGTTGCGATACAAGAGTTTCCATACAAAGACTTGAAATCTGATTGATCGTTTGTATGGCAGCTATATGATATAGTGGTCCGATCCGAACAATTTTTAAACTTGATTTGCATGCTACAAAAATAATGATCTGGTAAAAATTTCAAAACGCGAGCTTTAAGACTACTGTCAATTTTTTGCATAGAAACAGACGGACATGGCTATATCGACTCGGCTGTTGATGCTGATCAAGAACATATATACTTTGTGGTGTCGCAGATGCTTCCTTTAATGATTTACACATTTCTGGACAAAATTATAATACCCCCTGCAAGCGTATAAAAATATACAACTAATTAACAACTAATAATATTCTAAAAGTCATTACCAGAAATCAAAGTAAACAGAAAATTCCTCCACAGGAAAACAAAAAGTAGATTTCTCAGCCCAACAAATACGAAGGCATTTGCGAATCATATTTCATATGATAACTAAAGCATGAAAAGGTTATAGCAAGAATTAATGTTGACGTTATGGAATAGCATCAATGAAATTCTCGACGTTGACAAGTTCTTCCAAAGACTTGAAAAAGCCAGCCGGTAAACTTTATATCAGCCAACTAAAAGAATTCATTAATTGAAATCCGTCGCCAAGGAGGCTAGCACTGGAGGCGAGTGGAAAAAAGTTAAGCCTAAACGCCTGAGGAAGAAGCCTGAGACACTTATACTAAAGAATACGGGAGAGGCGTCGTATGCGGAAATGCTCCGGAAACTGAAAGCGGACCCGAACCTCAGCGAACTGGGCAAACATGTTCGTCCGCAGAACTCAGCAAGGGGAACTACTGCTGGAAGTAGATGGGAAAGTCTCCTACAGCGTCCCCAAATATAAGACCGAGCTGGAAGCAACTCTAAAAGACATGGCTTCGGTACGTACGGTTACACAAAGAATAGCACTATCCTGCAGTGGAATGGACGAGGCCACGACAGCAGATGATCTCCACAGCTGCCTGGTCTCCCAATTTCAAGGCATTCTGCTGAAACCAGAGGACATCAAAGGCCTCCGTAGGATGCAGGATAGGACTCAGATAGCCTCTGTCGTGATGAACACGAATGATGCAATTGCGGTCTTAGAGAAGGGCACGGTAACCGTTGGGTGGTCAAGGTGCCGCATCATCCAGGACGTCCAACCCACGAGATGTTACAAGTGTCTGGGCTACGGTCATCGTGCAACGACCTGCAAGGCGATCGATCGGTCATACTGTTGCCTGCGATGCGGCGAACGAGGGCACAAGGCAAGGGGATGTGTTGCACCACCAAAATGCCTATTATGCAGCGACGAAGTGAATAAAAACCACCCGACGGGCTGTTTTGCGTTCCCGACTAACAGAGCCATCTTTAAAGAAGCGAAGTCCCAGCATAATGCAGGAGCAAATTAAGATTGTTCAGCTCAATGTTAACCATTGCTCAGAGCCTCCTGGCTCAAACTGAGGCGGAGCGCAAGGTAGACATAATGCTTTTGAGCGAACCCTATTTCCCTGTCCGTGGCAAAGCAGCTATCAAGTGTTGGAGCAACCTGCACAAACAGGAATTGGCGGCCTCGCGGAATAGCATATGCGAGAATAAAAGTGGTGCATATATACAGCTGCTACGCCCCACCTTGCGACACCCCAGACCAGTTCGAGGAGATGCCAGAGGTGGTGGCCAGCCATATGAGAGGGTGCGGCCCGAAGATCATTGCAGGCGACTTTAATGCATGGGCAGTAGAATGCGGCATCAGGGTATCGAATCCCAGAGCCCGAGCAGTGATAGACTCAATGCTTATGTTGGACCTGATACTGCTGAACGACGGCTGTAAACCAAGTTTTAACAACGATAGGGGCTCGTCCTACATCGACATTACCTACATCCGTAGAGGGTTAGTGGCTAACGCCAGCTGGACGGTCCACGACGTTGTAACGCTGAGTGACCACGCACTGATTTCCTTCTGCATCCTGCCAAAGGGCACGGCTTGGTGGCGGTAGAGAAGATCAGTCGGGCAAGCCTGAGAATCGAGGAAGATCGATGAAGATATGCTGGCATATCAAATCGACTCGTTTCGAATTTCAAATGGACCCGCAGATTCAATGGCGGCCGACCTCATGAAGATGCTTTAGGCAACGTGTGATGCAACCATGCCAAGGAGGAAAAAAGGGCAGCGCAAGCCTCCAGTATACTAGTGGAGCGGCACATTAAGCAAGTTACGGAATGCCTAAGGGCAAGGAGAAGGGCGCAACGAGCCAGAGGCAGCACCCAGCCCGCAGAACTCATGGAGGCTTTTAGAAGCAAACGCTCTGAGTTTAAGCACGGCATATTGGCTGCCAAATCGCAGGCCTATAAGGAGCTACTAGATACCGTGGATAGAGAGCCCTGGGGACTTGCCAACAAACTCGTAGCTAACAAGCTAAGGAAGAGAGAGACAACTCCAACTGACCCTGATGTCCTGACTAGCATAGTAGCAGAATTATTCCCAAGGGAGACCACTCTATGACAGCCAATAGCAGTAGCTCCCCCCCCCCCAATGACTTCCCGTGCATTACAGACCTCGAAGTTGTGGAGGCAGCCAAGCGAATCAAGCCCAACAAAGCTCCTGGCCTGGATGGAGTTCCTGGAGCAGTCGTCAAAGCAGCGGCGTTAGCTAGACCTGATATATTCAAGGAAACCTTCCAGCAGTGCCTCCTGGATGGGGTCTTTCCGACGAGGTAGAGTCAGAAACTAGTTCTGCTGCCGAAAGGCCGCAACGCACACGCCGCAACAAGCTATCGCCCGCTATGCCTATTCGATATCGTGGGCAAGCTATTCGGTCGCATCCTATATGCTCGAAAAGAGGCAATCACAGGGAGCAGCAACGGCCTAGGTACGCAGCGGCACGGCTTCCGGAAGGGCAAGAAACATCGCCGAGAACCCTCTCGATGGTGATAGATGGCTGGGTGGAAGCAAGGACTACTGCGCAATCGTCACGTTGTTACCGTGTTTCTGCAGGTGTTCCACAAGGATCTGTGCTTGGACCGATCCTGTGGAACATTATGTATGATGGAATCCTGGGCATCAACACGCCCTTAGGATCTGAGCTACATTGCTTTGTGGACGATGTGGCAATTACAGCAGTGGCCAAAACAATAGAAGTCCTTGAAGCAAGTGTAATACGACAATTACTATGGCCATCGACTGCCGGCTTAACAATTGCGGCGCACAAGACCGAGGCTGTTCTATTAAGCAGCAGGAAGAAGGTGGAAAGAATGCTGATCACGGTCAACGAGACACAAATGGTTTTATCGGCAAAATCAATTAATTTTATTCAAAATAGTCTCCTCCTGCTTCAATACAGCTTTTTGCACGGTCCAAAAGTTTGTCGAACGAGTGTTTTAGGCGCTAGTGTTCTCCAGGCGCGATTTTTTTGGTTCCGGTTCATCGTCATTTATGTCCTCACGACCACTTCGAAAACGTTGAAACCACTTGTGCACTCTACTACGGGATAGGCAATCATCGTCAGAAACTTGTTTCATCAATTGAAACGTTTCGGTGAAAGTTTTACCAATTTTAAAACAAAATTTAATGTTGGCTCTTTGATCGAAGCTCATTTTCGCACCGATGACAAAAAAGTACTGGCACTTAAAACGCAATAACTTCACTTTTAATAGATGGAATGTTATGAAATTTTGACTGGAAGTCAATGAAGGATAGCAGATTCTAACGCACTAGTCGACATATGGATGACACCACTAGAGGGCGCTAGATTCAAAAAGTCCCGTTGACTTTGGACTACTAATATAAAATACTAACATAAAAGTCGAGGATCGGCAGTAACAAGAAGTTGGAAAGAGAGAGTCAAGAGTCGAATTGGAGTCGTCGTACAGAACAGTCATTGAGCAGTCGTCGGGGAGTAAAGTCGAAACAAAGTCGTAAAGCAGAAGCAGTGTCCAGCAACTCGTCGATCGTCTCAGTTGTGTTAAACATTACATATACCATAACCTTTTGTTTGTAATATATTCTTGGCGAACCTATAATAAACATAATAACTAATATAATTCTACATCTATACAAAGTTTTCATACAGCAAACTCCATATTAGAAAATAATTTAAAAACAAAATTAATACAACAACTTATTTCTTTAAACGACCGTACTTAAGAGTAAGATTAATATATAAGAGGGAGAGAATGAGACCCGTGCAAGAAGAGCACTAAATAGAGATATATATTTTTTTTTATTTTTTTTTTATTAAAATTGTATTTATTTACATTGTAGTCTACTGTTAGTATTTATAGTATACTGCAGAGATTCATAATTTCTATCGACCATATTCACATACTTAAACCTAACTATGGAGTCTAGAGGCGTAATTTAATTTAATTAATTAATTTATATATCTTCTTGGCAGATCTGTTGGGTGAATGCGCAGGAGCCTCCTTCTCGCCTTCAGTCCCATTACTTGTCTCCTCTTCAAGAGTTTACGAGCCAACTAGTTAGGGTGGTTTCCCAATTTATTTATGTACGAGATTGCTTGCTTATTTATGACATCGCCAATCCTTGGTACCCTCAGCTCCGTTTCAATGTCTTTGTTGTGGATGTACCAAGCCGCTCCAGATAGTTTACGCAAGATTTGCGACTGCGCCACACGAATTTTGTTGAGGTGCGACTTTGCGGCGATGCCATATACTTGGATGCCATATTTCCAAATAGGAGCCAAGACAACCTTATAAATTTTGGCCTTGTTTGAAATTGAAAGTTTGTTTCCAGGCCTAAGGAGCCAAGCCATGCTGTTCGCCTTTGTTTTGAGCCGCCGAGTTACATCCGTTACATGGCGTTGAAATGTAAGTCGCTTATCCAGAGTGGCACCGAGGTATTTGTGGGCGTTCGATTGTGTGAGGAGCTCTTCATGCACAAACACACCTGGTGATGTGTCTTTTCTCAGGGTGTACGTCACGGAGACATACTTTTCCGGATTCACTGCGATGTTCCAGCGTAGGGCCCAGTTTTCAAATTTTTTTAGATAAAGCTGAAGCGTATCAGTGGCTGTATAGACGCAAGTATCACTGGCCAGGACAGCAGTGTCATCAGCAAAGGTGGCAACTAGCAGGTCATTGGCATCTGTAAGCGACATTTTGTCAGCTGAGGGCATGTCGTGCGTATACAGGCTATATAGTGTTGGACCTAACACACTTCCCTGGGGTACACCTGCTCTGACTCTTTTTGCTTGGGAGGACAGTCCGTCCTATACTACTTTAAAGGATCGCTCCTGTAGGAAGCTTTTTATTATCAAAAAGAGTTGAGGATTTAGTAGGCTTTTAAGCTTGTGCAGAAGTCCTTCATGCCACACTCTGTCGAAAGCCTGCTGGATGTCCCGAAAAGCTCCAACGACGTACTCCTTTCCATGGAAACCTTCCAGCACAAAGTACACTACGCGGTGTTGCTGTTCAGGTGTGCCATGCTTGGGTCTAAAACCAAACTGAAACTTCGCAATAGATTTTGGACCTTTCGGGATTCGAGCAATCTTCTCAGGATGCTCCTCTCAAGTAATTTGCCAAATGCTGGAAGCAGGCTTATTGGGCGATACGAGTCTAATTCCTCTGCTGGCTTCCCATTTTTATGGAGCATAATGATATTCGCCTTCTTCCAGGCGCTTGCGAAGTGTCCCAGTCGAAGGGCAGAATTGAAAATCAGTACAAGGAATAACAAAGCTCTGTGGGGCATCAGCTTAATGGAGCGGTTGTCAATGTGATCCTCACCAGCAGCCTTGTTGTTACGAAGGGATTTGATATCATCTTCCAATTCCGTGAGTTTAATAGGCTTTACAGGAAGAGCCATCTGCAATCGGGCTTCTAGGGATTCAGCAACCAGTTGTATTCGACTTGGCGATGCTGCCTCGAACGGCTGGAATCTTTTCTCCAGGTTTCTGGCAAACGCTTCAGCTCTGTCCTGAGGTGATTTTGCCCAAGTGCCATCTGGGTTACGAACTATAAACTTTGGAGCAACTTGTCTCGTGAGCTTCCAGAGCTTCCAAAGCTATACCTTTGTACAAGAAGAACATGAAGGTACATTTGCTGTGCCTCGAGCATTCGCTCTTATACTACCCCAGAGGCGATGCTTAGCGTTAAAATCACCTCCAATGATAAACTTTTGACCATGTTGACCAAGGAGATTATCAAACTCAGATGAACTCCAAGGCAGGCCTGGAGGAAGGTACACAGCTGACACCGTAATTTCGCCCAAATTTGGTGGAAATTTTTACCGTCGCCATTTGTAGGTGATTCGTTGTGAAGGAATGCAGGTGATAGTGTACTAATCCCTGCCTGATTAGGATACAAGCTCCTCCTTTGGGTCGACCTCCTGGGTGATCTGCTATATAGCAGCTGTAACCTATCATATTGAGGTAGGATCCGTCGTATAGGAGTGTCTCTGAAATAAGCATAACATCAATTTCGTGCTTGCTGCGAAACACTTTAAGCTCATTAGCATTTGGGATATTGCTACGAGCGTTCCAGGTTCCGCAGTTCACAAGCCATTACTTTTGCTGCGTCAACGACTTAGAACCTCTGAGTTCTTTGATCTCCTCAAATAACTCAGCGATGGTTTTTTGTAGACCAGCAATGGTCTGCTGCATTGAGATGATGATTTGTGCGAGGGAGCCATCAATTATCGTTTGTTTAGGATGTTGAGGTTCGCCTGTGTTTGTTACAGGAGCAAACGCAGCATTCTGAAAAGTCTGGGACCTTGTATTTGAGAAAGCATTTCGCTGTTGGGAGTATTTTTAATCAGGTCGTGTGCTCTGTTGTCCAGTTCTAGTCGCATCTGCCTACGATAGGCCCTGCCGCACGATTGAGGATGGAATAGCTTGTTGCTTAATGTTGCATTTCTTATCAATAGAGATAAGACTAATGCATCAATGCAAAAACGAAAACAGATGATAGAAATAGGGAACAGTACCTTAGTTGGGTAGATTTAAATAAGTATATATCTTACTCAAATTTCTTACTCAACGCCGGTTTGTTTAAAGCAACAAGTAATAGACGCAGAGCCCACAAAAAAGCGATCGTATACAATAGTAAGGCAGTATCATCACAAAAAGGCAGATTCATCAACGAAGTGTGTGGTCTGGCGTTGTCCTGGTGGAACACTACACCCTTCCTGTTGGCCAATTCTGGACGCTTCTGGTTGATCGCCTGCTTCAAGCGGTCCAGTTGTTCGCAGTAGATGGTAGAATTAAGTGTCTGGCCATATGGGATGATTCCCTTCCAATCCCACCAAACACACAGCAAAACCTTCCTTCCCCGGCATTCGACCAAGACCGTTTTCGCTTGATATTGTCGTATGTGATCCATTTTTCGTCGCCAGTCACCATCCGCTTAAAGAATGGGTCGAGTTCGTTCCGTTTCAGCAGCATATCGCAGGCGTTGATTCGGTCCTGAAGGTTTTTTTGCGTCAAATTATGCGGCACCCAAACGTCAAACTTTTTTTTTGTATCCAGCCTTCTGCAGATGGTGCAAAATGGTTTGGTGACTAACTCCTATCTCCTGGGCGATGTCACGAGATGCCATATGCCGGTTTAGCTCGATGTATTCCATGATTTGATCGGTATTTGTCGTCACAGGTCTTCCGCCGGCTGGCTTATCCATGGTGTCGTTTTCACCGGCTCTGAATCATCGAAATCATTCCTCCGCGGTTCGAAGTGATAGAGTACCATCCCACAAAACAACATTAATCTCACGGAACGTTTCACTAGCGGAACGTTTGCCTTTAACGAAGGAAAACTTTAAAATAGCGCGAATTTCGGCGTTAGTGAACTCCATGTTTACACGTCTATAACTGTTGAACGCAATATCCAAACTAATCATGCATAGCGTTGTTTTGTATACGAGCTCTGTAGCGCTTTGTACATAGCCGCGAAATTCAAAACACAAAAAAGCGGAAGGGAGATATTTGACAACCTTATATCATAATGAATTTTCCATTTTGCATCTTGCATATATAGTATGAAAGAGAGGAATTTTTTATTCTAAATAATTTAACGATGCGTCGTCATAGTGATCGGAGGTGTCGTTGTTGTCACCGTCGACTTTGTCTATGTGTTTATATATTCGTCTAAATTTTCCTTAATATGGAATATGGTTTTTATATACCGCTATAACTTGTGGGTATCCTTTCACTGAAGGGAATTTCGGGAGAATGCGTTTCACTCTTTTTAGTCGTAGTGTGTGTGTTAAAGATTCTTTGTCGTTTTACACCGTTTGGCAATGGATCAGAAGGTCTTAAGCCAGTTTTGAAACGAGGTCCATTCAGGTAATTAACCATTCTAGTCCGTACAGTGAGATTCAAATCCATAGGCAAGGAAGTGGTTTTGGTACCTTTGGCCGTAGTGGTGCGAATTATTGCTCCAAAATGAAACCTGTATTGTTAATTATATTATGAACGACGTGAAAGAGAAAAATTTGGCTACAAATAAATGCCAAAGGTCTTTGAAACAACAGATAAGCATCCCATAAGCAACAACGAGGAAAATACCAAGTCGAGCACCGAGAGCAAACACTTATGGTCCTTACAGCTCAATTAAACCTATTAGCAACTGGCCTACGGCGGACACAAAGTGAGATACCTAAGGTTCTAACTAAATTTTGACTTAAAACAATCAATCGAATCCTATTATCACCAATTTAGCTACATTCTAATAGGTGCCACAACCAATATACCTTAGCTCTACGAAAGAGATAAAAAAAAATACTAACAAAATTACCACTGGTATCTCCGGATGATAGTTGTCTTCAACATCAGGCAAATTTGGGCAGAACAATATAAAGTTTACATACAACAATTATAGCTGTCAAAGGCAACTGAGAATAATTCATCGTATTCACTAAGGTCGAATTCAATCTAAACCTATCTCTAGAGTGGTTTTTTTTTTTTTGTAAAATACTTATTAAGGCTACCGGAGTCACTACCTCTTTATAGCCTTTCTAGCTATTATTTCCGCCCAAAGGTCGCGGTGGCTAGACACTTGCCTAGCTTAATACTTGTAAGCAATTAAAATTTGTAATATAACAATTTGACTTAATAACAATTTAAAGTCCTGTTCCTGTGCCCCTGTAGTCTGTTATTGTAGCGGCTGCAGTGGTTATTAATCTCGTCAAAGACTGTGGGCAGCTTGAGATCTTTGTGCAGTGGCGAGTTACGAATGTACCACTCGCATCCGGTGATCAATCTGAGTCTTTTGTTTTGGGCCGGCTGTACCCTTTTGATTTGGCTATCACAAGCTAATCCCCATATTTGGCACCCATACCTCCAGATCGGCGTGATAATTTGCTTGTAAATGGTCACGTTATTAGACAATGACAGTTTGCTCCCTGCGGGTTGTAGTGGCGGTGATATGCTTTGCGAAAGTGTGAAATTGCAATGTTAAAGAAACGGTAGGCGTTTGGCGCGAATCTCAGGTATCTGGTTTTTCGACTTAGGTCAAATTGTTAAATCGAATATTATCTTATCTGATCTGATATCTTATTCAAGGGGCCGATCCTATTACTTTTTATGTGCATGTGAAATTAAACTGGGATCTGGGTGCCGGTGATGCAGAATATTTGGTTTGGATGGACTGTTTATGGCGGCGAAGTACAAAAAACTCCGTCTTCGAAGGATAAGTACTTAACTCCGTGTTGCATCTAGAAATCTCCGTTTGACATTCAATAGGATGTTTTAAATCCGCTGGTCATTACCAACGGGCGCGCTTAATAAAAGCTCGTAACGTCACAGCTTCTATCTCGCGCTTTGGTTTCCTTTTTTGCAGTTCAGTTGTTTGGCTACCTCTACTTGCCGTTCAGTTCCCTCTTATTGTCTCATCCTTTGGCCTTTAGTTCTATCACCCTCGAGGCATAACTCTGTTTTTCCCTACCAAAATTCCGCATATTATTTAACTGAATCTTTCCTGCTATAAAAAATAGAAAATTTAACTTTCTGTTTAGCTTTAGCTATATTCATTGGTAACTTATAAATTATTAATATATTATGGATATGAATAAAAAAGATAGTCTTTTAAGCAAATTGCATTTTATAACACAGTTTCATCCACAACAAAATATGTTATTTTAATATTAAACAGGATAACGTCTAAAAATGTTCCAATTCTACGAGGTATTCGACTTCCAAGAAAGACCATATTTGTTGTGCACCTTAGAGAAATTGTTCAAAAAGGATCTGAAGGGATAATCGAAATTCCATTTAAAGGAAGTATTTTAGATACAGCTCAAGGGGTGTTTGTGGCATATTACAAAAATTCATCGACACTGTCCCAAGAATCTTATTTGGCTACAAATTTAAGACCAAACAATGCGCGACGACTATTTCCCTGCTTTGACGAGCCTGGAATAAAGGTAATTAACATGAATATAAAATACAATAAATTTTCGTTTATACTCAAATTTTAGGCTAATCCAGTTTGTTTACAGTAGAACTTTGGAAAGTGAAGCTACATTCTACGAGTGCAATAATTTATAATACATGCAGGGAATTATATTGTTTTTTTAATATAATACTCATACTCATATAAAATGTCAATATAATAAATTTAAGAAGAAAAATAGAAGAAAAGAATGCTGATTTTGCGCGTAGCCGAAGAAATTTTCCAACGAAACCAATGTTTTTTAATAGATTTAATAATAAAGTATGAGAATAAATGTATTTTAAACAAGTAAGGGAGCAGCAGTCGAGTTTCCCGACTGCAAAATACTCTGTACCCTTAGACATGCTTACAATTTATTTATTTAGTATCAATAAATAAATAAAACAATATTCTATTAAAAAAGAAAATAAGTTTCGTGTGTCATAAACCCATACAAATTTAGCTGCCAACGTCGCAGTCGGCGTCGGGCAATGCGTATTTTGCTGCGCTTCTGCTTCCCTTGCCATAGATTTTGCATGTGGCATACCTTCAGTGTTTCTTATCCGATTTTGTTCAAATTAAAAAATTAAATAGCTTTTATAAGCACCAACGCATATGCCGAATTGCACAGCATTAGGTTAATAATTGTGGGCGTGGCAGTTTTTTGCGATTTGCGGGGTAGCGGGGGGTGATCATGTCCGTCCGTCTGTCCGTCTGTCCATCTGTCCGTCTGTCTGTCCGTATCAACGCCTAGATCTCAGAAACTACAACAGCTACAGACATGTGCCATATATCGTTCGATAGGTAATTAACATACGCAGTACAAGTTTGTTGTTTTATTTTGATATCACCCCCCGCTACCCCGCAAATCGCAAAAAACTGCCACGCCCACAATTATTAACCTAATGCTGTGCAATTCGGCATATGTGTTGGTGCTTATAAAAGCTATCTAATTTTTTAATTTGAACCAAATCGGATAAGAAACACGGAAGGTATGCCACATGCAAAATCTATGGCAAGGGAAGCAGAAGCGCAGCAAAATACGCATTGCGCGACGCCGACTGCGACGTTGGCAGCGAAATGTGTATGGCTTTATGACACACGAAACTTATTTTCTTTTTTAATAGAATATTTTTTCATTTATTTATTGATACTAAATAATTAAATTATAAGCATGTCTAAGGGTACAGGGTATTTTGCAGTCGGGAAACTCGACTGCTGCTCCCTTACTTGTTTGTATTAAATGCTTTGTAAAATCATGAAGTATTACGTACGTCTCATTGCATAAGGTTCTGAACACTTTAATGGATGACACAAAAAATTGCAGCACGAAAACTTGGCAAAATTTTCTAAAGCTCATCATCAGTTTTTAAAAACGCAGATAGCTGAGCTAATGGCATGGTGCTTTTAAGTAACAGTCATACCCCTTTTTTTGTGAAACCCAATAATGTGTAATTTATTCCATCGCTTCCATCCATCCATAGTTAAATAAAACATGACAGTGAACGAAAACAATTTATTGAAATATTTCAATATTTATAGGTAAAGTAGTATAGTAATTCTATCAATAATTTTTATAGTTGCCAAATTATCGGGAGTTGTCATGTTTCCGATACTTCTGTCGCAGCTACTGGCAATGGCAACATAGCTGTGACATCGTCAAGAATCACAAGCCCTTGACCCGTAAACACCCGAAAGACCCGAAAACAATATACCCCAACATCAGCAGCAGAACAATCA
This sequence comes from Drosophila vallismaia, assembly GCA_035047325.1. NCBI lineage: Eukaryota > Metazoa > Arthropoda > Insecta > Diptera > Drosophilidae > Drosophila > Drosophila vallismaia. The sequence continues at coordinate 477,230 of JAWNPU010000023.1, read as the reverse complement.
CCAGAATCAAATCCAGCACCAGCATCAACAAAAGCAGCATCATCCGCTCCATCATCAACATGCCAATCACCAACAACATCAGTCGCAGCAGCAGTCGCACTCCCACAATCATTTGAATCTAATGGGAAATTTGGAGCCGCAATTGCAACTGCTGCATCCTTGTACAACTTTCAGCAGCAACAACAACAGCAGCAGCAACAGTTGCAGCAGCTCCATCAGCATCAGACTATTTACACTGCACCAGAACGAGGTGAGAAATTTCGGGCTTTTAGGCAATGCAAAAAAATGGGGCCCTGACGCATAAGCAGACGTTTTCGTGGAGCCGATGGAGACCCGTGCTCATAGCCCATCGTCATTATCATTGTCACCACATTTTTATTGATGTGTATATTAGACCAGTACGATATGAAACTCACACTTTGGATTTCCTAAAAGGATAATTGCATTTTGTCTTAACACAAACCAGGACCCCCTCTCTCGTATAGAACACATTCATACTAATTTTTGATAATCATGCTTACACATCAGCATTTAGAGCTGGCATTCGAATGCTCTCACGCAAACGACTATGCAGATTTATTTAACCACACATTCCTCTCATCTAACTAAGTATGTTACTTCTAAGTTTCTGCTAAGAAAGCAGCTTATAACTTCTTAATTGTACATGTTTATTTTTATGCATTTCCATTGCAAAAAAGATTAGAGAAGCAAGTCAGGTTGGGATAAACATATATTATATTTGGTATTTTTGTAATGTTTTGAGCTATTACTGAGAAATTTTGTATGGTTTCTTATTTACATAGCCAAGCACCGCAGGGCTGTCACTAGTAAATATGATTTATGGGTTGTCCGCTAAGCGTTTATCAGGGAATTTCAGTTTTTAAGACATTTTAAAAATTGTAAATTCGTTTCCAGTCACACTCTTTACTTTATTTTGTCATTTATTGAATTGTTCCCGTCTTCATTTTCTTTATATTTATTTTTTTTTTTGTTTAGTTTTTTTTTCGACTAGTTGCATAACATTAGAAACACGCCTGATTAATTGTTGAACTTTGTTTTAAGAAACTTATCTCTCCTTAGCTTTATTGGCTGTTTCAGTTTGGGAGAGCTCAAGGCCCCCTATAATTTATGTCTTATATCATTTTTCATGTATTTTAAAAAAGAATATCTACTGCTTAACTATCTATAGAAACAAACGCACATGTATGTATAATCAAAATATTACATATTATCACCATAAAATTATGAGTTGAAACAAAGCAACAGACCGGTAAAAAATTTCATTTCCATCCATTTAGTTGCAAGTACCTATAACAGATGCGACGTCTCTGTTTGGCGCGGGACAGACTCTTACCAATATGACAAAGTAAAAAGCCGATACGGCCGATATGCATTCTACTAGAACGATACAAAGAGAGACGAGGCGGACATTGCACAGTAATGCATTTCCCTGAAAGAAAAAATTGAGTCTCCCCGGTCGCTTTTATCTGCTCGCATGGGCATAGGTCCAGGAAAGTTTCATATTAATGGGGTCTGGTGATTGACAGAGGGGAAAGTTGCATGCAGTGTTTGGGTTCAGGTTGTTTTCGCCTATAAGGTTTGAGTATCCGAGAAGCCAAAGCCCACACCTATATACATCCGAGGGAAAACCTCGAATACTTGGTTAACAATGTAATAGAACTCGTTGAAAATGACATCCACGAAACCAAGGTCCAAGCACTCTTGCACATTTTTTAATCAAAAATATAACAAAAACTATTACACGTAACAACTGAAAATTGGTAAGGGTGTCCAAGCTTTTCTCAAGGGTATAGAGCCTGACCTAACACCCTCAGAAATCACGCTGGCATTAAACCATAAGGGTTTCAAGGCGAAACCCTAAAGTCGAGCTGGAACCTGACATTAAAGCTATCAGGAAAAATTAAGTAAGTCCTCATTATTATTTACAACGCACTAATTACCAAGAATATGGCCATACAAGAGCATTACTGCACATTGCGTTGCACATTATGAAGACTGTCCAATATACAAAGACCTCAAAAGCCGGAAACATCACAAAGTAACGCCTCCATAAAGCACAGAGTACCTATACCATCAAAAACCAGACGTCCAGATACCCCAGAAGTCTTCTTCCGAACCGCAAAGAGTTCCTTATTTGGCCTTGCGACCACTTTCCACGATATGACCTTCGCAAATGTCCTAAAACAGGGACTTACATAACCTAGCTCTACGACAACCGAATCCCCCGGTGATCCGATACCGAATCACCCATTATCGACGCAACAGCAAAGCAGTTTTGAGACCATGATATATACTCTGCAGCAGCTGATGATCGAATTCATATCCTTCATGGGGACTACCATGCAAGACCTTATGCGGAATCAAAATATCCTCAAGGAAATGCTTGTATCCCAAAACTCCAAATAATCAATGTCTGCCCTACGATTATTATTGTGCATCGCCAAGTACTACCACAGAGAGTTTGGAAAACCCATTTGCAGGCCACATTAACTAAGAAGCGGCAATCTTACCCTCGCAGCGGTATATTTCCACTATCATTTCAAAATTTCCGAAGAATAATTTCTGTACTTCTTCAACACCATAGGTGACCACTTTATTGCTGCAGGTGATTACAACGCCAAACACTGGGGATCACGCCCAGTCACCCCCAAAGAAAAACTTTAAACTTTAATGCCAAGATAGAATCAGCAGCAAATACCCTGGAAAGTGTCTTAGTTACAGCCACCAGAATCTCAAATAGAGAGCGCTCCTAGCTGACCCAGGACGACAATTGCAGACGTCGCGCGGCTCGTTCTTGAAAAACGACGTAGGCGACGGGAGTGGCAAGCTCATAGATAGCCAGCGGCAAAGCAAAGATTCAAAAATGCCTCTCGAAAACTCTCCAATGCAAGAAGATAAAAACGCGCAACTTCCTATATAGAGTAACTCTCAATCTTAAGCAATACAAACTCCTCATATGCTCATCCCGGTTGAACCACACCAGCAGAAGTATATCACCATTAAAGAATATCACAAGTGGAATACTCATGGAATTCCAAGCTCTTTATGGATTATTGAGTTTTCGTGGTACGGATGGGCGTTAGAAACTGTTCTCAGGCATTTTTTTTAAACCGCTGGATTCTAATGCGGTTAGAACAGCTTCCCGTGCCCCACATCTGTATCCCATATGTCCAGATTGGCTTCAGCACTACTTTGTAAATAAGCAGTTTGACTTTTTCTTTGAGCTTGGACCTTCTCCCCAGGAGCCAGTGCAGTAAGTTGGCCTGGTTGCGCTTGTTGATCAGGTGAGGGCGCCATGTGATCCTGCGATCCAGGGTCAGCCCTAGATATTTGGGAGTGTTATTCATAGGGATGGTTTCTCCGTTGAGTGTGATGGGGGGTAATCCGCCCTGCGTAGTGCGAAGGTTGTGTGAGAGGATTTTTCGCGTTGACCACGATGTTCCATCGTTTCAGCCATGGATCAAGAGCATCCAGTTGTCTCTGTATGATGTCTGATGCTTCCTGCGGATCTGTGGCGGAGGCCAGTAAGGCAGTGTCATCTGCATATGTAGCTACTGTGAGGTTCCGAGAGGGGGTGATGGGAAGGTCCGCTGTGTAGAGTGCGTACAAGATGGGTCCAAGAACACTGCCTTGAGGTACTCCTGCTCTTTTAGGGCTAGGCGTGCTGATTGATGATCCGCATCTCACTCGGAATTCTCTTTCTTCTGTGTACGACTTGAGGAAGGCGAAGTGGAAACTTGGAAGGTGGGATTTAATTTTAAAAAAGGAGTCTAGGGTGCCAGACTCTGTCAAACGCCTGGTTGACATCCAGCATAACGGCGCAGCAGTACTTCTTCTTTTCGAAGGCCTCTAGTATGCTCTTAACAAGCCGGTGGCATTGCTCAGGTGTTCCATGAAGGCGTCTGAAGCCAAACTGGTGATTAGGGATCAGTCCGGCCTCGTCCAAAACTGGCAGTACTCTACGCAAAAATACTCTTTCAAGTATTTTAGACAGGATTGCCAGCAAACTAATCGGACGATACGGTGCTAGATTGGCTTCAGGTTTTCCAGGCTTGAGGAGGACAATTACTTCACGCTTCCACTCTTTCGGGAAGTACCCTAGACGGAGGCAGCTGTTAAAGATGTTAGCCAGGCTTTGGGAACAGATAAGGGGTAACATTTTCAGTGATGTTGCATCGATTCGGTCAGGTCCTGGTGACTTGCCATTTTTAAAGGAGGCGATCTCCTGCACAATCTCCTCTGGTTCGACGGGCTGTTTTGGCGGGCCAGGAGCACTTGGGCTGTCTACGAACCTTATGGTGGCAGCTCTCTTTTCGCCAGTGCATCTGACGAAAGGTGAGAATGTCCTAGGGTCAGATGGTCAGCAAAGGCTTCTGTCTTTCAACCTCAGACCGACACCAGGACCCGTCCACTTTGCGCACGGGTGATATCTTCTTCGCAGGTCGTTTTATGTGCCTCGTGACTGTCGTGCTGCCGGTCTCCAGGTTCCAGCTCCTTAAGGAATCTATGGAAGGAGTCCTGCCGTAGGATGGTTAGCTTGTCCTTCAGTTCCTTGGTGGCACGATTAAGTGCTGTCTTGTCCCTGGGGTTGCGCGAGGAAAACCAGACTCTTCTGAGGCGCCTTTTTTCGGCCACGAGGGCCGGGATTTCAGGAGACCACAAGTGCACGTCTCTTTCAGGTGTTCTCGGGGTAGTCGGAGGAGGTGGATTCGCAAACTCAGCAGCATTGTGCATTTCTTTGGTTAGTTCTTTGATGGCCGCATCTATGTGGCTTGGTCTGGGTACAGGGAGGAATGCACTTGGGGGCATTTGTGTGTTTCCCGGTGAGTCTTCTAGGCGCGGTTTTTCTGAGGACGGGGATGTTTGGGAGCAAGTTTACTGCGCTGTGGTCGGATAGCAGTTTATCATAGCTTGAGCATGTTATCTTAGAGTGTCCTATGCCCTTGGAGACGGCGAAGCCCAGAAGATCCGGCTGCTTTGAAGGGTCGGTAGGCCAGTGTGTGGCCTACCTGTGTGGCTTCTCCAGTGAAATGGCAGTCCAGACTCTTCCGCTGCAGGTACTTATGGAGCTTTATGCCTTTGGGGTTGTTTGTGCGGGACCCCCACCAGTTTGTAATGTTTGGCGTTAAAGTCTTCGGATGCTATAAAGCGAGGTCCAAGGGACTCGAAGAAGTCCTGAAGGTGGGTCTCGGTTATCGGGTGTCTGGGTGAGAAGTAAACGGCACCAATGGTGATATCTCCCTGTGGGCTGGAAATCCTGGTCACGGCGCACTGTGCCCATTCCTCCTGAAACGCGGAAAGTTCCGTGTTCTGAATGCCACTTCTGATGAATATAGCTGCTCCTCCGCGTGCTCTGCCAGATGGATGGTTGACAAGTAACAGATCGTATCCGCTAATGTTAAAGTAGGATCTGGGGCAAAAGTGGTATTCCGAAACTAGAAGAATATCAATATTGTCTGTTTTCATGAGATGCTCTACTTCGGCTTGGGTCTTATGCATGCCGTTTGCGTTCCAAAAAAGCTATAAACTGCGTCTTCTGCGAGAACATCTGCGAGATCAACTTTTCCATCATCCTCTCAATCGTTCCCATCATGCGGGCAAACATCGTTTCAAGCTGGTTGGGATTTGCGGCTTCGGGAGTGGTTTGAGGGGTTTGTTGGGGATTCGTTGGCTGTGTCCCTTGGTTTCTTAGAAGTACGTCCCTGTAACTCGTACCTTTGATAGTAGTTGGTATCTGGATGAGAGGTGGTTTGTTGCTACTCTCAACGTGTCTGGCTTTAGAAGATTGCTGCGCCTTTGCCTTTTTGTAGGCAGGGCATCCTCTGAACGACGCAGGGTGATCAGCTTGACAATGTAAACAGCATGCTGTTTCATCTTTTTTGGTGCATAACCTGGAGTCGTCAGGACCACCACATTTCACGCAGCGATGTTCCAGGAAACAGAAGCGCTGGGTGTGTCCGAACCCTTGGCATCTGAAACATTGTGGAACGTCGTTGAATTTCAGTGGGGGCTCTACGGTGACGACTGACCTGCAAATCCTATTTATTTTGAAAACCTCTGTGTTGTTGCTCGCTGTTTCGAGATTAACAAAAAAGATTCCCAGTGGTTGTTTGGGTTTCCTGCCAATGGGATTGTGCAGATCCCTCACAGTATGGCCGTATTTGTGGAGTTCTTCTTTAATTTCAGTCTGGTCCGTTGAGTGGTGAAGTCCCTTGATGACCGCCCTGTACGCTCTCTCGTCCTTTGGCTGGAAGGTGCGGTTCGTTTTGTTATGTGCCACGAGGTGCTGGCGTAGGGCTATTACGCGCGCGGGCTTGCGCTTGATCTCGTTGGGCTCCGAGTAAGAAGAACTCAAGCTTGAGTCTCTGGTCGAGCTGCACTTCCTTGCTTTGAGGGCCTTCTTGCAGGGCATTGTTTTGCCGAGCTTGATGGCACGCGGCGGGGCCTTCCAGTCCATACTCTAGGTTGGCGTTCAATTAACGTTTATGCAAATATTTAGTCACAGCAGCAAGGCCAGCGGGACTCCCGGCCCGTAAAATGCGCATTCCACCAAGTCCCAAGTGCGGGCAGGCCGTACAAAAAAAAAAAAAATAAAATAAAATTGGAATAACAAAACACAAAATTCCGAAAAATAAATTAATTTAACACCGAAAACAAAGTTCCTTTTTGATGACTTATTTTCTTGAAATTATCTTTTGCTTCCACCTTTATTAATATGTTGACCTTGGCTAAAACGTTTGTTTCCCATCTTAAAGCGGTGTGCACCGAGCAAAAATATGTTAATTGATTAACTTCTTCAGAATCTGACACACTACTTACGTTATCTTTTTGTGGGTATAATTGAAAAATATTGGTAGTTTTACAGTATATTTTTGAAAGGGTATACCCATCCTATGCATGGCGCCGCGGATTACTGGCCATCTAGTGGTGTTGAAGGCGTTCTTTACTTCCAACGTGACGATTGGGCAGTACTCAGTACTTGACAATGTTTCTCACCGCCATGAGTGCCTCCAGGGTGCTCTTTTAGCAGAGACACTGCTGAAAGGTTTCCCTGAAGATGTCAGGTCTAGCTAACGCTACTGCCTTCACAACTGCTCCAGGAATTCCATCCAGGCCACGAGCTTTGTTGGGCTTGATTCGCTTGGCTGTCTCGACAACTTCGAGATCTGCGATGCACGGGAAATCTTTGGGAGGGGCTACTACTGTTGGCCGCCATGAAGTGGTCTGCTAGCCAAGAAATCTATATCAGATGAAGTTGCCCCTCTCTTTCTTTACTTATTTGTTACGAGCTTGTAGGTAACTCCCCAGGTATCTTTATTTACGAGATGACATTCGCAGGAAGTGGATTTCATATATAACAGCATGCATCTCGTCGAACTGGTTGGGGCTGTCGCTAGGGGGAGCATAGCAGCTGTATAGATGCACTCCTTTTGTTCTCGCATATGCAATTCTGCGTATCGGCGAGGTAGCCAATTCCTGGACGTGCAAAGGGCTGCAACACTTGATAGCTGCTTTACCAGTCTTGTCTAGGATTATTGAGGAGTTGCCACGGATAGGAGAATAGGGTTCGCTCATGAGCTTGATATCAGCCTTGCGCTCCGCCGCAGTCTGAGCCAGGAGACTCTGAGCAGCTGCGCAATGGTTAACATTACGCTGAATAATCTTAATTCTGCGTTCTGCAATATGATGGGACTTCGCTTCTTTAAGGCTGGCTCTGTATGTCGGCCACGCAAAGCAACCCGTTGGGTGGTTTTTATCTACTTCGTCGCTGCATATTAGGCTCTTTGGTGGTCCTACACACCCCTTTGCATTGTGCATGTCGTTGCTTGATGACCAGGCATCTGTAACATCTCATAGGCCGGACGTCCTGGATGATGCGGCATGTTGACCACCCAATGGTTACCATGCCCTTTTCTAGGACCGCAATCGCATCGTTCGCGTTCGTTAGGACAGAGGCTATCTGAGTCCCATACCGCATCCTTCAAAGACCTCTAATGTCCTCTGGATTCAGCAGAATGCACTGGAATTTAGTGACCAGGCAGCTGTGAAGATAATCTGCTGTAGTAGTCTCCTCCAATCCACTGCAGGATAGTGCTTTTCTTTTTATATCCGTACGTACCGAATCCATCTCTTTTATCGTTGCTTCCAGCTCATACTTAAATTTGGGGACCCTGTCAGAGGCTTTCACCTCAACTTCCAGCAAAAGTTCTCCTTGCTGCTTTCTGCGAAATTTGCGAATATGTTTGTTCAATTCGCTGAGGTTTGGGTCCGCTTTAAGTTTGCGGAGCAATTCCGCGTGCAAGACCTCTCCCGTCTTCTTCAGTATAAGTGCCTCCTTAACTTGTTCCACTCGCCATCGGTGCTACCATCCTTGGCGACAGATGCATAGCTGCTCGGCTTGGACGCATTTTCACTGGGTTTAGCCTTCTATGATACCAGCCGAGCCCAGCTTGTGTGCCTGTGCTTTGGGCACCTGAACTTTGGCCACTTGCACCTTTGACAATTGCTTTTTTGGCGTAGCCTTTTTGTTAGGCTTTTGGGGCTTGATTTTGGGGCATTCATTTTGCTACTCATCCTGGCGAGAACGCTCCGTAGGTCGTCGTTGTGGACGGCCGTATAGGCGATCCCGTTGGTGATTCCCCTCCGCTCTTGTGCGTCGGCACGGTAATAACGTCGATTGCCTTCTGGTTTCTCGTATTGATAGATCTGTTGGCTACATGGGCGAACTCTAAAGCACTGCGGCGACGTGCCGTCGGTTGCTCATCTGGCACAACCCCCGGCGCCGGAATTCCGACTACACGAAGTTCCACAGTTCCTGGTCCTTTTGTTGGGGACCTCGACATTTTGGAGCTCCTTCTGAATCTTCGTCTTCGGTGGGGGCAAGGCCTCCGCTGCACTGTCCATTTATTCCCTAGTAACAGCGGTTTAGCCTTAACAGCAGTCCACTCCTAAATTTAAATATAAATTTAAATTTTTCGCGCCCTATCAGATCGTCAGAGCAGATCTGGCAGTACTGTTTGATCTGCGATAAGTTGGCATTATTAGCAGCTGATTTTACAGCTGGGCCACCCACAACAAATAGTGCAATAATGTTTATATTTATTTATTATTTATATTTTAACTTATTGTCTCACGTGTTTACTATATTAGCCCGGTTTTAATCACAGATCCAAATAAAAAACATTTCAGCAGGTCGTCAGAGTAGCAGTAATGAAACTCAACGAAATGCTCCTTGCATTGGCCTATAAACTTCCGCTCTTTTTCTATTCGAATATAAGGTTTTATACTCAATAACTTTTTCTAAGTCAAATCTGGAAAACCTGAAGCCAATCTAGCACCGTATCGTCCGATTAGTTTGCTGGCAATCCTGTCTAAAATACTTGAAAGAGTATTTTTGCGTAGAGTACTGCCAGTTTTGGACGAGGACGGACTGAAGTACTGCTTCGCCGTTATGCTGGATGTCAAACAAGCGTTTGACAGAGTCTGGCACCCTAGACTCCTTTTTTAGAATTAAATCCCACCTTCCAAGTTCCCACTTCGCCTTCCTCAAGTCGTACACAGAAGAAAGAGAATTCCGAGTGAGATCATCAATCAGCACGCCTAGCCCTATAAGAGCAGGAGTACCTCAAGGCAGTGTTCTTGGACCCATCTTATACACACTCTACACAGCGGACCTTCCCATCACCCCCTCTCGGAACCTCACAGTAGCTACATATGCAGACGACACCGCCTAGCCTCCGCCACAGATCCGCAGGAAGCATCAGCCATCATACAGAGACAACTGGATGCTCTTGATCCATGGCTGAAACGATGGAACATCGTGGTCAACGCGGAGAAATCCTTCCACACAACCTTCGCATTACGCAGGGGCGATTGACTCATAAGATATACATAAGATGTACCTTAAGACAATGTCACCCCCAAATCATTTAATGATTGTCCATTCGGACAGATTTTAAATACAAAATAAGAATGATAAAGAAAAAAGATCTGGATCTACGGTTCTGACCTCTGAAAAGCAAGCATCCACATAGAAATCATTCAATTGGTACAACAATAGATCCCAAAAAGAGGATTGTTACATATCGGATGCAGTTGGCCGTTCTTTATAAGAACTTCAGTGCTACACGTCTCTTTGAAAATGGATTTTGAAAACAGTTAAAAACAGTCCAAGCTTCTATTCCCAAAAAACGCTCCGTATGCAATTTTAAAATGGCCCCAAATCCTCATAGAATGCACATTTAAAGCTTATATTTGCAAAAACGATGAGTTGAAAAAATGAGTTTTTAAATGAAATCAGGGAAGGAACACAATAAATATGATACTGTTTTAATAAATTATTTTTTTTATTCGTTTGTCGTATTTACTATTGAAACACTTCCAAAATGTTAGAATGTAAATATGTTGAGTTAAGTAAAATAGTCAGAAAGATGCAAGAAACTTATAAAAGTTTTGGCGCAAATAATTCGAAGAAGTAACTATCGAGAGATCGGAACAATATTTGTCACCCCCAAATCATTTAATGATTGTCCATTCGGACAGATTTTAAATACAAAATTAGAATGATAAAGAAAAAAAATCTGGATCTACGGTTCTGACCTCTGAAAAGCAAGCATCCACATAGAAATCATTCAATTGGTACAACAATAGATCCCAAAAAGAGGATTGTTACATATCGGATGCAGTTGACCGTTCTTTATAAGAACTTCAGTGCTACACGTCTCTTTGAAAATGGATTTTGAAAACAGTCAAAAACAGTCCAAGCTTCTATTCCCAAAAAACGCTCCGTATGCAATTTTAAAATGGCCCCAAATCCTCATAGAATGCACATTTAAAGCTTATATTTGCAAAAACGATGAGTTGAAAAAATGAGTTTTTAAATGAAATCAGGGAAGGAACACAATAAATATGATACTGTTTTAATAAATTATTTTTTTTATTCGTTTGTCGTATTTACTATTGAAACACTTCCAAAATGTTAGAATGTAAATATGTTGAGCGTAAGTAAAATAGTCAGAGAGATGCAAGAAACTTATAAAAGTTTTGGCGCAAATAATTCGAAGAAGTAACTATCGAGAGATCGGAACAATATTTGGATATTCGAATTAATGATAATATATACTATATTATAATAGTAATAAACAAATTTAACATTTGATAAAAAGCACTGGTTTCTTTAAGGAGGGCAGGTGGTCAAGAATTTTGAAAAAATCGAAGAATCGGTGCTTCAGGGTCTTATAAATTATATACCAATAGATGGATACCGGCAACAATGTCTAAATGACCAAATTTTTCATTCGACGACAGCGCCTCGCTGGTATTTAATATGATTTTACAATACTTACAACTTCAAACTCGTTTTTCTCGAAATCGCTTTTTTTAAACTGGCCGAAGACATAACTCGAACAAATTTTCACAGATCCTTACGAAATTTTAAAGTGAATTCGCAATACCGATCTCCAGAGGCGTACGTAGGATTTCTTTATATTACATAGTTTTTTTTATATCAATAATTTTATATCGTTTTTCATAGTGAAAATTGTAAATTTTTGTTCGAACGTGCACCATTTCGCAAAAAAACAAAATATCGAAAAAATCCTACGTACGTCTCTTGCTGTTGTTATATATGTAGAAACAGGAAAAAAATAAGGAGTTTACATCTTCGGCCATGGACCCATTCGAAAATAATGCGTCTTTGGAGAAATGCTGAACAGCGGCCATTTTGAAATTAATTCACACGAAATATGTTGTATTTGTAATGCATGAAACCTTTATTATTAAGCCTATATCACAGATTTTGTATTAATTCCTCTATTGAGTCAAAATAAATTTATAAAATATGCCTTCCCCCCTTAATTAAATAAATATTTCGAATTAACATGACTATTTGCTATGAAAAAAGTTTCAGACGTGTGGGATGTTTGAGGTTAAATATGATTTGTGTTTTTTAAAACTATCTTGTTGTAAAATCATAATTTCGCACACTTGGTCAAACATGCTACCAGAATATTGATTAGATTTATTTGCTTTCTAGTTGTTCCTAGTAGTTATTACTTCGCCTTGTAGGCGACGCCATGTTCTGATACGTAAGTAATCGTTATAATTTTCTTTTTAATATTTGCAGCCATTATATAAAATTTTAATTATTAGGGCGGTGTTAAAATACAGAGTTTTTCGGCAGCTATAAGGATAGTTCATATTTTTTCAGTTATTAAAAGAATAAATCTAAATATTTACCGATATATGTATTTAGGTATAAAATTTTCCAATTAAACCTTTTATGTCATTTGGCACTTTTAGTCGGTGCATTGTATATACCATAAAGCAGTCACACAATCGAAAGAAGTCAATATCTTCGTAAACCAAAATCTCCTGACAGTCTCATAGGATACACAGTATACCCGTGTGTATATAAACAACATCGTGGGTTCTGGAAGAACTTTTTTTTCGGAAAATCGCGTCTATAGTGACTATTCGCAATGAAGGTGCGAGGAAAGATATTATGAACTATTGATAACATTGGTGACATCGTAAAATGACTGGAGCGTCTTGTTAAAGTAAACTTTCTGTAAACATATACTTCGATAACTGGTCGATGTTATCCAATATTAATTATCCCTTAATTGTCCCAGGAGGTCCAACACGTTCTGAAAGGTCTACAAAACACTTATACAACGCACGTCGCGCGAGTCACATTTCTTATTAAGCCAGATTTAATATTAATGAGCCATCTCTTGGGGTTTGGAAAAATGTAATAGAGCGTGCCGAATCGAGTAATAAGGTGGATGTGAAACCAAACAGTCCTAAATCATTGATTTGTGTGCTGGCGCAATTTTTTTCTTCACATACCTGGCTGTTTTGTAGCGGCCTTCAATAGCTCCAACAGTTTGCAGTAATATGCGCTGTTGAGGGTTTTCGCGGGTTTCCCTTGGCCGCTATAGAGTATTCGTGCCGGGTAGTAGATGCAAGTATCATCAAAAGTTACAAATCTGTGCCAAAAGACATCGGAATTCCTCGTGGCCAAACACTATTTAAGGGGTCAGCTTACGTTTTTGCAAAACTTATGAGTCTCTTGTTCCATAGGAACAGTTCCGCCTTGCACCCATATTGAAGCGAATTTTACAACCAACTGCAACTTCTTGCCCGACGCTAATCTGACCAATTCACGAACTTCATTCCCGGTTCAAAAAAGAAAACTAAAATACAACAAAAACAAACTGAAAGAGATAAAAAGTCTCAAAAATTAGGCCATAGAAAAAGTGCGCGCCGCATAACATTTTATAGAAACGCACCGCTGTCCGAAAATAATTAATGAGCGAGCATACAGGCTGTGTACATGCAAGTCACCTCAAAAATACCTAGTGCGATTTTAAATCAGGACTTAATCTGGCAAACAAATATTGGACAGGTCAGAAATCACTTCGACTCATGGATCCAGATAAGATCCTACCAAATTTAGCGCTGACCGATACAAATTTTGTCGACCAATAGAAAGTTAAGTTTTTTGGAGAGGCAGGTTCCATACAAAAAATATCATATTAATCGGACGATCCTATTCTATAGTTTTCATATACCAGAACGACAAATCATAACTTCTCGAAAAAACACTTCCTTTTAGCATCAACTTTTTCTTCCTATTAGTATGGTTTTGCTGGCCTATCGCCACTGCTGTTTAACATTTATTGCACTACCCAAATTTGTCCCCTGCAAGGGGGGGCAAATGCAAATTATGCAAATTACTCTGTGCCTCCGCTTTTGATCGCCGCCATTTGTCGCTTCCTGCCATTTGGTAATTTACGAGGTGCCCAAAATGGTCTTACTCCAATGAGTTTCGTTTGAAAACTGTTTAATTCATATGCTTTCACATCTGAAGAAACATAAAAAAATCTTAAGATTCTGTTCTTATGTACTAACAAAAGTTCTTATCAACTATTTATATATTTTGCCCACACCCACTTCAATGAATAGGTATTTGCGCTGACGGCATTTGCTGAACTTAAGTGTTTTGTGACCCTTGCACTTGCATGGCGATGTCACCTTAAGCATGCGTTTAATGAAATTCATTATTTATTATCTTGGTTGTTGGTCCGATCTCTTTTACATTCTTTATATATTTTAATAAAAACACATATATACACATATATACAATGTTTACTTAAAGTACTGAGCGCTTTTCTTATGTTGAATAATTGTGGCCTGCTTCACAATTTAGATGCTACTTCAGAAAAACGGCATTCCTTTTTCTTTGGAATTCCACTAAATTCAAAAAACGAATCAAAGTTATAAACGTGGTCGCTGTTTGTTTTTTCTCCTTGTCCTTTTTTTTATTTAGCTTGTTCCGAGTTATTGTTAATATTTAAGTTTTTTTTTGTTGTAAAATATTTATTGGGGCAACCGGGGTAACCAGCGACCTCTTTATAGCCTTTCTAGCTGTTATTTCAGCCCAATTGGCGCGCCGGTTAGACACTTGCCTAGCTTAATACTTGTAAACAATTAACAGTACATATAACAATTGGACTAAATAAAAAATTAAAGTTTCACTGGCCAGTCGTTGGGCCAGTGTGTTCCTGTGCCCCTGTAGTCTGTTATTGTGGTGGCTGGAGTGGCTATTAACCTCGTCAAAGATTGAGGGCAGCTTAAGATCTTTGTGCAGTGACGAGTAATAAATGTACCACTCGCATCCGGTGATCAATCTGGCTCTTTTGTTTTGGGCCGTCTGTACTCTTTTGATTTGGCTAATCACAAGCTAATCCCCATATTTTCATTGATAAGGAAAAACAATATTGGCGAATTTATCGCTATTTATGCCGATGCTGGATTCTTGATCAGTGATCAGTGGGTGATACAGACGACGTCAGCAAACGTGGCCAGCAAGGGAAAACGGATTGTCTGGTTGCGGCATATCACTACTGTAAAGGCAATACAAAAGCGGCCCCAGGATACTACCCTGTGGGACACCAGCCTTCGGATTTGCCAGAGATGGCCGAATGGAACCGAACCGCTAACAGCCTTCCCTCAAGGTATGACCACAGTAGGTGGTCATATTTAACCAGTAAACCTGTGTGCCAAACTCGGTCGAAAATTTCCTTGATGTCCAAGAAGAGGGCATTGTAGAATTTTTTCCGATCAAAAGCCGTCAGTACTTGCTCAACAAGCCGATGAATTAGCTCCACCGTACAATGACGTAACATGAACTGGTGCTCAGGAGTGATCCCCTGAGTGTCCATAATTCTACCAATCCGGGCAGCAATCAGGCTTTCAAACACGTTCGAAATCGAAGGGAGGAGACTGATCGGCCGAGAGGACGCGGGATCCCGTGCCGACTTGCCCGGTTTATGGATTATAAATATTAATGCGAGCCTCCACTGTGCAGGAAAGCGTTGCAATCTCACTATGGCGTTGAACAGCAACTCTATGTAGCGAATTGCGTGACTTGGTAATGTCTTAAGTGTGGCGTTGCATATAGTATCGTGGAGAGGTCCTCTACTGATATTTAAGCGACGAATAAATTCGGATATCCCACTAGGGGCAAAAGGCCTAATAGGCAGGTCCATTTGGAGCGCTTGAGACAGCCTGGCATGCGTTTCGCTTACTTGCTCCGAGCTCGCTAGCAAAAAATGGCTGAAAACATTTAGCAAGGTGCCCAGCAAATACCTCGGCTTGCTGCAAGTCTGTCCGACACCATGTCCCGTTGCTGTCTAGATGCGGCGCCTTCATGGTGCAGCTTTGTGAACTGCTAGTGCCCGTTGAAGTTCGCTTTGAGCTCTATTAGACGCTGTTTTGTCCAGGGGGTGTCGAGACCTCATCCACCTCGTGCGTAGGCGTCTCTTTTCACGGATTAGAGTCTGGACCGCGTTGATGATCGGGATACCTGATGCTGTGGGCTTCCGGGGCGGAGTGTGAGCTGCCATTATTGCTGGTGTCTTGACTTTGCTGGTGAACAATTCAACGGCGACTTCCAAGTCATTGCCAGACTTGATCTCAATATCGACGTGCAGAGATCTCTCAATTTGTCCTTTGAAGAGTTGAAGGTTGCTTCGCTTGATTATCAGCCTCTCCGTCGTCGTGTATGCCAAAGCGGCTACGTCCAGCGTGATTATTAGTGGTAGGTGGTCGGAGCTGAGGTCCACGACAGACCGTATATCAACATGGATACCCAGGATGCCCCTTGTCAGGGTAAAATCGATGAAGCCAGGAGAGCCTCGGCTGCCAGGCGGGTACCGTGTGGGGCCACCTGTGGCAAGACAGTGCATCTCAGTGCTTAGGGCAAGATTCGCTAGCGCACGACCTCGTTAGTTACACCTTCTTGCACGCCAGAACCAGTGGGACGCGTTCCAGTTACCCGCCACAATATACCTCGGGCAGTTATGGTCCAGGATGTCGGAAAACTCCTCCGTAGTCCATGCAAATCTCGGTGGGCAGTAGACTGTTCCAAAGCTATCGGCAGTAATTGAGGTTAGCGGGAAGTGGACTAGGCTGGACTTTACCAGGATAGCTGCTCCCCCTTTTGCATAGCCATCGCTTGGGTCGTTTGCGGGAAGCCGTACAGCCTAGGTACGCCAGTCCCTCGGCATTGAAATATTTAAGTGTAAGAAATAATTATTTAGATAATGAGAATTTATGTGTGAAAGACCTAGGATTTTGCTAATCGTGGTCACTTGTGCTGCTTGGTTAGATTGAGATAGCCATACTGTTGAATGAGATATAATATCATAGAAATGCAAAATAACTGGAGGGACAATATTGTCATCGGAGAACCCAACGCAGACACAAGTGAATTCGTTAATTGCGCCACAGCCTAATAAAATCATTATATAATGACCATAACATGGAACAACCTGCAAACAACAATGCGCCAAAAACTCTCACGGCACGATATATATGTTCAAATTGATTATAAAACTTGTGTTTGATTCCTTCCAAGACTTATGTAGATTCTTTTCAGCGACGATCCATTTCCTAAGTGCTGCGATCCCTTGGTTCCATGGTGTCCAATTCGTTTCCGTTTTAGGACGATTACAATGGAGGGCTTGACTTGGCCTCCTTAATAAGACTTACTAGCCTTGTAGTCTAGTAATAAGCTTATTAAATAATATTAAGGGTTATTTACGGCAGTGTAGTTTTTTATTTATCGACCGTACAAATACTAAAGAGCTCACAATATTCAAAGTATAAATTTTCCCTAGGCGAAAAAGCATCACGCTACTAGGCCGTAATCGGCCAGTCGACTTAGATTTTCTTGCAGCGCAAAGCAACACTCAGGGCAAATATTATAGGAAGTGTTAGCTTGCTGCACCCGGACATTCTATCGCGGGGTGCTAAACCCAATTCTGGCGTGTCAGCATTGTTTAAATGAAGCTACTAAGTTGCTAGGGGAAAGTTATTAATTAGTTGTTAACTTACACGCAGTTACGTCCCTATAGAACTGTATTTATTTACATTATGCATTTTCGTTTCTCGTAGAGTGCATATTTTATTCGTGCTAATGTAAGTAACATAAAGAAAAATTCTTTCCGTCCCCATAAAATATATATGGTATATTCTTTTTTGGATCAACAGTCGAGTCGATCTAAGAGAGTTTAAGAGATAGACACATAATATGTGGTTTCACATTTTTGCCACTCCCTGGCGAAAAAATGTTAATGTTCTGTATCATCCATTTAGAGAAACTTTTCAAAAATTTATAACAACTATTTTTATGATCAATATATGATTGCAAAAGTAAGTACGCTTTTTTCGACAATCCCTTGAACTATGCCAAATAGTCGAGAAACACCACTTTAGCAATCACCTCGTGTTTATATTTGTTTTGATCAATTAGGTCTATAAATGTAAAAACTTTAAACTGTGTTTTTTTTTTTATTTTATTTATTTTTCTATTTAGGTTCCTTTCAAGGTATCAATTGCCAGACCAATGGAATATTTAGCTGTTTTTAATACACTCTTGAGTCAAACGCTACAACAGTAAGTGTCAAATTTATGCATTGAATAATTCTATTTAAAATAAAAATAGTAATATATATATCTATACAGTAAGTGTTAAATTTATGCATTGAATAATTCTATTTAAAATTGAACTAAATAATTTATATAATTTGCACGGCTTCCATAGATCCGAGAGAATAATGTGTAGAAGGGATTTCGAGGAAGAAGAAGAGTGCGTTTATGATGAGGCTTGACCAATAAAAAGACATAAGCTTACATTCGAATCAATAAGTTTTAGGAGATTGGTAAAACAAAATTTTTCGAAATTGTTCAAATCGGACTACAGTTTAGGGAAGTGATTTAGTTATATTGAATACAAAGTTTAACTTCTGACACGTTAGAGAAAAGAAATCCACACGAAAAGGTTTGTGGGAAATCCAAAGAGAATGAGTTTACTCGAAATGAAGTAATTGATTAACAGTGTATGCATTAATAAAGTTAGTATATATGACATTTGTTTGAAGGCTTTTTGGAAGCCATCTGTATTAAAGGATATTAGCTCCAAAAGGTTTGTGGTTGTGAAGCGACCCTTTTTATAAACATGTTACCATGGAGTCAGTCATTATGGCAGACTTGATGATTTACTGGAAAATAGTGGTTTCACACACAATTTCACCTTCACATTTGTCATTGAAAAATGTGATTGATATCAGAAATTTAGGCAGACGCTGAGCTTGCGTATTGGAGTGCATTGCATTGGGGCTTTTTAATATTTGATTTTATTTATTGTTAAATTTATTAGTTAACAATAACTTTCAACGCAGTTTAAACAGAGGGGGGAAGAGCCCCCCAAGATCAATGCTAAAAAGCGTCAACAAGGTGATGCTGTTTATCGTTAAGGGTGTTTTTATGAGTCTCAGATTTCCTGTGTTATTAATATGCAATGCTTCTAGTAGTTCGAGTGATCGAACCTTTAGTCGCTCTTTTTCCTCTGCGGTAAACTTCACAAGATGCGCTCCAGGTGTCAGGCCTGTGGGTTCCAGATATCTGAGCCGTTTGTATTTTGGGTACATGGTCTGTGTTGCTAACACTACACAGCGCTTTCTTTCCCTGAACTAACTATGGAATACAATTTAAGCTATTTATGTTAACAATTCGGATCTTATTACATATTTTTCTATAATCTATTATTTTACAATTTATTCCGTGATTTCTTGCATCGAGAGGGTTGGCTGTTATGTTTATGAAAGATTTTCTTTATTTCATTTTCACTTAGCAGAAAAGTGTTAGCAATATTTAGTCGCGCCCACTGTATGGCATACTTTATGTAAATTTTTTTTTTCTTATAATAGACTAATCTGAATGTGCAACTAATGGTCGTCTCGATGCTGACTGAACTGCTTTTTGAATAGAATATTTAAGAGAGTTTGATATTGAAGTGATTTTATTTATTCTTTCTTCTAGCTGCTTGTTGATAATGACTTGCTAGTGTTTTTTATCTGTTGGTTAGATTCTGCTCTAACATCACCAGGTTGTCGTAATCTGGGTTTCTGGCTATGTACTGTATACGATGTTTTAAGTTTTGAAATGGCTTTTATGAACTGTTTTTCCAGATTCCGTAATAATTGTAGTGTTTCTGTTTTCCTTAACCATTTCTTTCCTATATCTTGAGGAAAGTTGAGAAACTAATCTAGTGTTAATTCATATGAATTTTTTCTGTCCGGGTACGTAAAGTATTTACTTTCTGTTTTTGTTATGTCATGAAAGGTCTGACTTGTGTTTTTTTTAAGTTTTTCGATATTTTCCTGTCTAGATGTTTCGTATTGCTCAAGGTTTGTCGTTACTTTCCTGCCAAAGAATACTTCTAATAGTCCCTTCATCTTGGTTGAATGAAAACTATAATTGTATTATAAAGGGTGGTTAAATTTCAAGGGCCGATGTTGATTCGATTTGTGTTGAAACACAAACTATTTAGGAAATTATTGAAATTTTATTTTATTATGATATATTGGTATTACTCATTTGGCCGATATTTTATTACATACATAATTGAGTAATACCAATATATCATAATAAAATAAAATTTCAATAATTTCCTAAATAGTTTGTTTTATTCAAAATCAACATCGGCACTTGAAATTTAACCACCCTTTATCTAAAAGTTTTTTGAAATTCCTTTCTGTGTCTTCTTTTTTTGGCATCTCATTATATCTGAAAGTGTGGAATTAAATCGTTCTATCTATTAACTGTGCTTTTATATAGTTTTTACATATAGTGGGAAAGGCATCGTGTTCAGCGTAATTGCATCTGCGAATAGGTATCGATAGGGGTCGGAAGGACCTAGTTATTATATTAGGGATCGAGAAACATAGTTGTTCTAAAAGGTGTTTAGGGTACACCATACACTTAACAAGCATATATAGTAATATATACGAGTATATTCACTTTCACAGAAATGTGATCATTAAACTTAAGTTTATAATCAAAAAGAACTCCAAGAACTTTGTTGTGGAAAATTGTGGAAAAACGATAAAGGACGTGGTTTCCGTGGAGAGTAAAAGACAATAAACTGCGATGAAACGTCACAAGTTTCATTTTGAGCAGTTAAGGAACAGAAGATTGCTTGAGCACCATGAATAGAGCTCATCTAGGTCTAATTGCAGATGCCTGTGCAGAAAATCTTCCGAGAAAGAAAAGCATAACTTGACATCAACATCATACATAAAGGCGTATAGCGTAGAGGCATAACTAATCACATTAGGAAGTTTATTAACAAAGATTATATTATTAAATTCTAGTAGATTAGTTGTTGTCGAGCGAAATTTGACAAAACCAAGTTGTGATGGGGAGATTATGCTCCTACATGCATTTTACAGCTGCGATGTAATGAGTATTGAGTTTGGGAATCGCAGAAAGCTTAGCAATGCCGCGGGTGTTCTCAATAGAAGCCTTAGATCCTTTTTTTTTAAATTGGAATAAGGTATGATTCATTCCATAACTTAGGTAGGGATGTTAGCCGTGAGGATAGGTTAAATAGTATAGTGAGAGGTTAACAAAGAAGATCGGGGCACCTTCTGAGAATACAGCTAGGTACATTGTCTGAGCCTGCCGAAAATGAGATTTTGATGAGAAATGACATCGTGACAATGGAATTTAGAGAGATATATGTTATTTATGTAGGGTAAGCGATAAGGATAATTATAGGAGGGATTAAATG
The DNA here is from genome assembly GCA_035047325.1 of Drosophila vallismaia. Taxonomy (NCBI): domain Eukaryota; kingdom Metazoa; phylum Arthropoda; class Insecta; order Diptera; family Drosophilidae; genus Drosophila; species Drosophila vallismaia. The sequence continues at coordinate 456,067 of JAWNPU010000023.1, read as the reverse complement.
GATTAGATGCGTAGGTTGATTAAAAACATTATGCAAAAAGAATATCAATACCGAGATGTGAAAAGTCGGAATTGTTATTATGTGAGTGGGAAGGGGGGAAATGATTGGATTTACGTTTAGAGTTTACAAAAGAATAAAACGAGCTTGGGTCCTTTCGAAAATTGGGTTTACATTTTTTCATATAATTTTTGTATAGTTGATTGTTAAGTTCAACAAACTGGTTACGAATGAGTAGGTAATTCGAAAGATGTAACAAGGTTCGTGATGGAGTCTATTTTTCAGGGACAGATTTGTTTAAGACTTTATGAGTTACTTCATAAAAAGAGCTCGTAGCAGCATTGATATTGCTGAAATTTAAAATATACCTTCAGTCAATATTAACCAAGTGATTGCTTTGGTCACAATAGTCGGTTCTTTTAAAACACTTTCGACGAGACTGCGCGTTACTACTGGCGGGAGTTCTGGAGAGTCGATAATGAGTGAAACCAAGAGTGTTGGAGGGTGTGAGTCCTCAGGAGTAGATAAGGGAGGAGACCTTATTATAGTGGCAGAGGAGGTTATATTTAAAAAAATTAAGGGTTCATTATAGGGTTAAGCTGGAAAAGGCCAGAGTCGGCTAAGCCATCAAGGAAGTAAGTGGGTAGCAGCGAAAACGGCTAAAATTTAATTTCGGAAGGATAAGTGATGATATGTCCCAATGAGACCTCCAAAGGTTGAGCGATCTTCCCGAAAAACAGTGTACTTGGGTTCAAAAATTGCATTATTTGTGACAGAGGACTTTAGCCATGTTTCTGTTAGCACATTAGCAGTAAAGTCAACTGAAACTCTGTTAGTAAAAAATAGGTTCAGTTTACCAAGAATAAATGAATAGAACGTTTTGTAGAAATAAGAACTAAGGCGCAGTTTTTTGGAATAGCTACAAGAAGGGAACCTTAAAAATCTCTGGTAACGAATTCGTGAACAATACTGTGCTCAGGACAGGTTACAGGGTGTAGAGCTTTCTGGCAAGCATCTGGTTAAGTTAGTGAGGCCAGGTGCATGATTCCTACCGGCAGATTCCGGCGGATAAACTTTAAGAGGTAAGACTCGGTTTTCGAAGAGCTAGTCTGGGTGGTTGTTCGCTAGGGGCAACATCTATAACATAATTTACTGGCACATTTTTGAAAGTTGTTTTTTGTTCTCTAGAGCATTTCTATGCGCTCTTCTATACATTTTCCTTTCTTTTTCGGTTTCATTTGTTAAGTCTTCTCCCCTGCACTAGGTGAATCGAGTTTTAATTCCCCTGAAATGGCTTCGGTAGATTGTTTGAATTCTTCCCATTATCTCTTCGGTCGTAAAAAATCCGGTTATTACTGGGGGGTTCAGATGTTTTTTATGTCGTCTGTGGGGTAATTGTGTCGGTATATTTCATGTCTATGATATACAGGAATTGGGATAGAGAACTTGTAGTCTAGTTTGTCTGCCTTATAAAAGAATATCTGAATTTTGAAAACATTTATTGGCCTTTCGACACTAACGATTACGTCATGGCTGGAACTTTTCGCTCTATGTTGGGTAGATGCAACAGTGTTAATCTGTTCTAGAGGTATTCTAGAAAGTGCGTCTGCAACAACATTTTCTTTTCTCGGTTTATATATATTCTATCTCATAGTCGTTTTCCTTTAAGCAAGCTTTCTATTTCTTGATTCTAGTGTTTTCATTTCATCTACTCAGAGCATGTGTTAGAGCTTGGTGATCTGTAAAAATCTTAACCTTTGCTATACTGTACAGGTTGTTTTTAAGTACCTTGAGAGCCCTCAAATTATGGCTAACATCTCTTATTTATTGGCCGCATAATTTTCTTTGGCTTTATATGGTATTCTAGAGGGGAAGGATATTGGGTGATAATCTTACGATAAGTAGTCAGGTGGAACTCCTTATTAAAATGTGGGTAGCGGAGAATAATTTATTTTGACACTAAGTAATTTTCAGCTTCCTAAATGAATCTAGAAATTGATTTTTTTATGAAATTCTCTTGGACACGTGGGACCAAGAGATTCCTCAAAGTTGTAAGGCATGGTTTCAGGTTTTTTTCTATTCCTTTATCGGAGATAACAAATCCGAGAAATTCGCCCTTATCTTCATAAATTCGCATTTGTCCAACTGGCATTTCGTGTAAGCCTCCTGTAGGGTTTAAAAAACTTTAGCCAAGTTTTCCAAATGCATATCATTATCTTTGCTAAATATTGTTATATAAATAAAACATATTATATTTTGCCAATATATTCTCGAAGTGCCTATGTCATCTAATGCGCGTTGGAAAATTGCTGGCGTATTCTTTAGACAGAATGGGAATCGTCTAAACTCATATTTTCCTTTGGTTAGGGAGAAGGCGGTCTTTTCTATGCCATTTTCTCTTAAAGGGAATTTATGGAAACCACTTTTCAAGTCTAATACTGAGAAGACTTTATTGTTTTCTAATTGTGTAGGAACCTCATTTATTTTCCTGAATAGGATATTTATCAGCTATCGTTATTTTATTAAGTTTACGGTAGTCGATAACCATGCGATATTTCCTTTCGCCTGAAGCATCCGACTTTTTAGGTACAATCCAAACTGGTGAATTATATGGGGATCTAGAAGGTTGGATGTTTCCGTCTTCTTAAAGTGCTTTTATATGTTTGTTTACTTCAACTTTCAGTGTCATAGGATACTGATAGAATTTCGAGTAAGCCGGAGTGTCGGACGAGGCTCGGATCAAAGGGTGAATTTTTGTGCGTCGGACAAGTAGGATACTCTTGGAGTGATTGTATAAACTTCTTCGAATTTTTTTTTAATATAAATTGTAATGCCGTTCTTAAGATTCATTATTTTCTTGGTAGTTTTGATTTCATCATCTAGTTCTTTTAAACTATCGTTTCCCAATATGGCATTGAATGATTTTAATGTGTGTAGCAGACAAAATTTTACTTTAACGTCTGAAATATTAATAAGGTTTGCTACTTAGTGGTGGGTTATTAAAGTAATTCCGTCTACTGAGGCAGCTTAGAAGGGTGGGTCACTTCGTATTGTGCTCGAAACGAGGTCTGTTAACACAATTAATCATTCTTATCTGAATACTAGGATCCACATCTATAGGTTCTGCACGAGGCAGTGGTATTGGGTCTTGTGACCGTGAAGATGAATATTGTTGTGGCTGGAATGGCTTGTATTAAGGAGGTTGTCGAGGTGAGCTATAGGGATGCATAAATGGCATGTTGCGCGGAGAAGGTGAAGGGTTAGATGTCTGGTTCCTAAAGTGTCTTGTTTGTCCCATGTTTTTTACGTGCTTTGATATCAAGTTTTGGTTTTCCACCTTAGTGCTCATAGTAAATCTACTGGATCCTTAATTCCCAATAGACTAGGCAAGTCTTGCAATGCTCGTACAAAAGTAGCCAGAGCCTTGTCTCTGTACATTTTTGTCATTACCATTTCTGTTTCTCTTCATAATCCCATACAACCGATTTTGTTTTGGATTAGGGAATGGTGGTTATAAAGCGTTTGTTGAAATTCTTCTACTGATTGGTTAAAAGTTCGCATTAGCATGATCATTTGGTACTCTAGGGAATTTATGTCTCGTTTTTCCGCGTGGTGTAGGGTCGGGTTAAAAATTTCGAGATTGCTATCCAGTTTAGTATTGAAGGACTCTAATGCCCTGTAAGTGTCATACTTCACTATCTTAATACGTGTGGTATGTATTGTAGTATACCATAAAATTTTGACGTAAGCTGGAAGGCACTGTACGCATCAAATTCCTTTTTCCATGAGCTAAATTCGGACGGATTTCCTGACTCGCAAATGGTTTTAACCATATTTGGTACCCTGTCGAAGTCGCCAAAGTTCTCTGCCTATTCTGGGGCAAAAGCGTGATCTATCATATTGGAAAATTTTTCTGCCGAATTATGTCCTCTTAATAGGCCTGGCAATTGCTGGGTTTGGATTTGTCTGCTCTGTATACATTTTCGACCATATTTCTACTAAGTTCTTGTTCTACTTGGCGTCTCCGTTAGCCAACAGCTTCTACCTAATAAGGTTGTTCACGTTGGCCACAAATGAACTTTAAGTGAATTCAAATTAAATTTGGGTCAGTGCTTCTTTTCCTTTTGGAAAGGTATTAAGGCAAAAATATTGAAGTTTCTTTTTTCTTACTTTTAAATATTTTAAATGATCTTCAAGTGGATTCGAGTTCAATTTAGGTCAGGGGTTTTTAATCTTTTTAAATATTTTACTAAGTATTTAAATACTTAGATTTAAATAGTTATTATTAGTAATACATGATTTTTAATTGAATACGTTTATTTTTTCTCTTTTATTATAAACCAGTGGTATTTCCCTTTTATTGTACTTTAGGGTATATCACCGTTATGATCTTTTTGCTTAATTTATATTTTTTCGACTTTTATATAAATTTCTTCAGTGTATTAAGTTTTGTTAGTTTTATAATTTTCTTAAAATTTATTTGGTTTAATCTTATAGTACTATGGTTAGTTTCTTTGATGTGGCTCCTCCCTTCGATTTTATCGTGATTGTTTCGTTGACTACTGAGGATCCTGCTATGCGTAAAAAATTTGAGGGTTGTCCTGCGGCCCTGCCAACAGTCGGCGTCCACCGATACGCAAAATTAACAAGCGAAATTCGATTTGTCGTTGATTTTGAGTTAATTTTCACTACGGAAATTGTTGAATATTTCCAGAGTTGCACGTTCTTATCACTTCGATGGGCATTTTGCTGCAAATTGTTGCAAGCCGTGAACGAACAAGACGTTTTGCTGTATCATTTAAGCGTACCCGTATCAGCTCGAGCGCCAATTAAAAATTTTTTAAGAATTTAATTTTAATTGCAAATTGCAATTAACTAAACTGTCCCTAGCGTTTGCCAGAAACCTGGAGGAAAGATTCCAACCGTTCGAGACAGCATCGCCAGGTCAAGTACAACTGGTTGCTGAATCCCTAGAAGCCCCATTGCAGATGGCTCTTCCTGTAAAGCCTATTAAACTCACGGAATTGAAAAATGATATCAAATCCCTTCGCAACAACAAGGCTCATGGTTAGGATCACATTGACAATCGCTCCATTAAGCTGATGCCTCACAGAGCTTTGTTATTCCTTTTACTGATTTTCAACTCTGATCTTCGACTGGGACACTTCCCAAGCGCCTGGAAGAAGGCGAATATCATTATGCTCAGTAAAAATGGGAAGCCAGCAGAGGAATTAGACTCCTATCGTCCAATAAGCCTGCTTTCATTTGGCATATTACTTGAGAGGTGCATCCTGAGAAGATTGCTCGAGTCCCGAAAGGTCCAGAAAGCTATTCCGAAGTTTCAGTTTGGTTTTAGACTCAGGCATGCCACAGTTGAACAGCTGCACCGCGTAGTGAACTTTGCACTCGAAGGTTTCAATGGAAAGGAGTACGTCGTTGGAGCTTTTCTGGACATCCAGCAGGCTTTCGACAGAGTGTGGCATGAAGGACAAGCTTAAAAGCCTACTAAATCATCAACTCTTTTTGATAATAAAAAGCTTCCTATACGAAAGTGTGTCTCCGTGACGTACACCCTGAGAAAAGACACATCACCAGGTGTGTTTCTGCATGGAGAGCTCGTCACACAATCGAACGCCCACAAATACCTCGGTGTCACTCAACGCCATGAAACGGATGTAACTCGGCGGCTCAAAACAAAGGCGATCAGCATTGCTTGGCTCCTTAGGCCTGGAAACAATCTTTAAATTTCCAATAAGGCCAAAATTTATAAGGTTGTATTGGCTCCTATTTGGAAATATGGCATCCAAGTATATGGCCTCGCCTCAACAAAATTCGTGTGGCGCAGTCGCAAATCTTGCGTAAACTATCTGGAGCGGCTTGGTACATCCACAACAAAGACATTGAACAAGAGTTGAAGGTACCAGAGATTGGCGATGTCATAAAAAAACAAGCAACCGCGTACGTACATAAATTGGGAATCCACTCAAACCAGTTGGCTCGAAAACTCTTGACGAGGAGACGTGTAATGGGACTGAGGGCAAGGAGGAGGCACCAGCGCATTCACCCAACAGATCTGCCGACAAGATATATAAATTAATTGATTAAAATAATTCATGCCTCTAGGCTCCCTAATTAGGTTTTAGTATGTACATATGTAAATACTCGCTATAAATTATGAATCTCTGTAGGTTATTATAAATAGTAACAGTTGTTTGCAATATAAGTAAATGCAATTAAAAAAAAAATTAAAAATCATAGCTATATAAATTCATTCTGAATCGTTAAACCTATTCATGACCTAAATTCGTTCTCTGTGTGATGCAACCAAACACATACACCGCATAACTCCGTAACTCCATAAATCCGTTTTGCTCTGTTGAATGATTGTGACTTCTGTGTTACTTTTTTTAAATTATCTACACTTTCGTAACTGTTTTCTTAACCTTAACAATCATTTATATTAAAATTATATATCCAAATGTAGACTCAATTGTCAAAAGGATCGGAACTATTTTTATTTTTTTTGTAAACTCTAAACGTAAATCCAATCTCTTCCCCCTTCTCTCTCATATAATAGCAATTCTGACTCTTCACATCTTGGTATTGCTAATCTCTTTGCCGACCTGCTCATCTGATTCAATTAATATCCCCTCTAATTATCACTATCGCTTAAGATACAAGTTACAATAACAACCACAATAAGGTTAACAATAAGTAAAAGTCAAATAATTACGGGCCCCAATGCTCTGCAATATGCTAAACCTGCGCCTGCCTAATTTCTTGCACGCGCCGTGCCACCATCAACCTTATAAGCGATTCCGTTATACCAGCACTTGCAAATGTTACAAGATCAACATCTGATACTTGAAAAACAACAGACCATGTAAGCGACTCCGTTATAACCCCAGCTCATGCAATTCTAAGAAGGTCGCCAACTTATAGCATCAGGCGACGTCGACTAAGCGAAGCCAACTCATGGTCTTTTAAGGCTTCCATCACGCTAGGGATAGTTTAGTTAGTTCAGATGCAAATTGGATTTAAATTGATAAAGATCATGTCAAATAATTAATTCTTCAAAAATCTTTTAAAAATCTTTCAGGTACCCTTCAAAGGATAACTTAATTTACATAAATCACAAATATCTCTTTAAATGTTACTCACAGGAATGTTTTCGGCTCTTTCATTAATCAAAATCTCCTTTTCACCAGGTTTTGGGAATGTGCCAAATTGCATCCTCAGACACTGCTATGATGTTTTAAGCTTACCTCTCACTATACCATTTAACCTACCCTGCCTATGTTTTAGAATGAAACGTATGTCATACTACCGCGGTATTTATTATATAAGCTATCAGCGATTCCCAACCTGCTTAAGAAGCTTATTACATCGCTACAACACCTATTCAAGAGCATAATCTCCTTCTCACAATATGGTTTTGTCACAAGCCTCGCTCGACAACAAATTTTTTTTGGATTTTGATCGATTACAAATTCCAGAATTTCTTGCAAACAGAAGCAAACTATTTGATTCAGTTAATCCTCCAATCGTGTCACTGAAACTTTCGCTCATTGGTTTTCCGCCGAATATGCTAAAGTGGATTTCTCCTTGAATTTCAAATCTAACTCAGCACGTATTATTCAAAAACGCCAAGTTAAAGAAATCTAATTAATAATGAATAATGATTGTATAATGAATGAAGAACTCTTAATGAACTTGATAGTTCACAAACAACATTCTTCCCTAAAAGATAACAAACTTATGACATTTCGCCGCAACGAACCTCATATTGTCTCATACTCTCTTGCAAATCACGTCTTGGATCCTGTTTCCAAAGTGAATGTTCTTGGTGTCCTTTTTGATCATAAACTTTCGTCTAATGATCATATCTCTACGATAGTGAATAAAGTTAGAGGAATATTGGCCAATGTTAGGCGTTTATCACAAAAATTTAACAATCCCTTCACCACTAAGACCTTTTATAAGGTTGTCAAATATCTCCCTTTCGCTTTTTTGTCTTCATTCAATGCTTTATAAAAAGTGTTACAGTGATCGGATTTAGTTAAAATATACGCCGTTTTGTTCGATGATCTGTTTCCATCTAGACGGCAACTTCATAATACCTTCCTCGTAGAAACTCGCCTCCTTATTTGCGAAGAATTCGGACAGCCACTTTTCACAAGCCTCTTTTGAGTTCAACTTCACACCTCCAAGGGCGTTTGCCATGGACAGGAACAGGTGCTAATCACTTGGCGCTACGTCCGGGCTATATGGTGGGTGCGATAAAACCTCCCATCCGAGCTCCCGTAGCTTCTGACGAGTCATCAACGAAGTGGGTGGTCTGGAGTGGTCCTGGTGGAACACTACACCCTTCCTGTTGGCCAATTCTGGACGGTTCTGGTCGATCGCCTGCTTCAAGCGGTCCAGTTGTTCGCAGTAGATGGTAGAATTAAGCGACTGGCCATATGGGAGCAGCTCATAGTGGATGATTCCCTTCCAATCCCACCAAACACACAGCAAAACCTTGCTGGCCGTCAATCCCGGCTTGGCCACTGTTTGGGACGATTCCCCGGCCTTCGACCAGGACCGTTTTTGCTTGATATTGTCGTATGTGATCCATTTTTCGTCGCCAGTCACCATCCGCTTCAAGAATGGGTCGAGTTCGTTCCGTTTCAGCAGCATATCGCAGGCGTTGATTCGGTCCTGAAGGTTTTTTTTCGTCAAATTATGCGGCACCCAAACATCAAACTTTTTTTTGTATCCAGCCTTCTGCAGATGGTTAAAAATGGTTTGGTGATTAACTCCCATCTCCTGGGCGATGTCACGAGATGCCATATGCCGGTTTAGCTCGATGTATTCCATGATTTGATCGGTATTTGTCGTCACAGGTCTTCCGCCGGCTGGCTTATCCATGGTGTCGTTTTCACCGGCTCTGAATCATCGAAATCATTCCTCCGCGGTTCGAAGTGATAGAGTACCATCCCACAAAACACCATTAATCTCACGGAACGTTTCTGTAGCGGATTTGCCTTTAACGAAGGAAAACTTTAAAATAGCGCGAATTTCGGCGTTAGTGAACTCCATGTTTACACGTCTATAACTGTTGAACGCAATATCCAAACTAATCATGCATAGCGTTGTTTTGTAGGTTATGTCAAGACCTTTCAAATGATGTATAGTGTTGCCAGATACGAGCTCTGTAGCGCTTTGTACATAACCGCAAAATTCAAAAGACAAAAAAGCGGAATGGAGATATTTGACAACCTTATATATCACCCAAGTTCGTCCTATTCTCGAATACTGCTCTTGCATTTGGAGTTTACAATACGAGGGTGCTATATATATTTCTGGCCTAATAACGAATAATACGAATATTTATCAACGAAAATGGTTTTATTGTTTTTCAAAATATTCTCCATCAAGATTTATACACTTTTGCATGCGCTCAAACCAATTTTTGAAGCACTTTTTCCACTCCGATTGAGACACTTCCAAAACATGGTTTTTGAATGTTTTGAATTTCAACAGCATCTTCTGGTGACGAAAATCGTTAACCACACATTATTTTCTTGATGTGTGGGAATAAAAAGAAGTCATTGGGTGCCAAGTCCGGACTGTACGGCGGATGACCCATCAATTCGACGTTTTGGCCGGTCAAAAAGGCGCTGGTTTGAGCCAAGTGTGAGAGCTCGCATTTTCATGGTGCACGAAAATGTTCACGAGATAATGCCATTTTTTGACCTAGATGAATTTTTTAATTCCCTGTAAATTAACAACTTACGATTAAATGAAAAAACGTTCTGAATGATGTTATGCTAAAAATTGTCAAATTTTCCAATGGAAATGTCAGAGTGCACCTGGCAACACTTAGTGTTGCCTAGGCCAGAAATATATATAATTAAATAATTGCGTAAGACGTATGTCAAAAAAATATAATTTTTATTTGACCGAAATTACAACAAGGGAAGAACACCGACCGATCTGGATTAGGTCTCAAACTGAACTCGACTTATTGATCTAGATTGATTCACGATCAAGCCTCGGTCTCGAACTCTCGAAGATGGACTTTGGTTTTAAGAGAAATTGGGGGAAACTCTCTGGAGTTTCTGACAATTAATTTACTCTTGGATTCAAGTGCATTCGCTCTTGGATACAAGTGATCTTTGATTCTTGGTGGTCCGATCTTGTAATCTAACACTTTTGTTTTCGAGTTTTTTACGAGTCCGAACTTTGATCGTCTGTATTTGACAATAAGGCAATATAAACATCCTGTGTTAGAATTTGGGTGTTTTCCATTAGGATTGTCTGGAGGATTCATATTGCATTTGACTTTGGGATTTTTCCATAGAATTCTAACATAGGGTGTTTTGTTTATTGGTGTGGGATTCGGATTACAATTGAATAGTGTGGGAAAGTGTGGGGTACTTATATGGTATATAGTAGGCTTACGTAGGCATAACATAAGTACTTATGTACTGTGGATATGTCACTCCCCCAACCATTGAATTTAGCCTGTCCTCAGGCGGATAAGCTTGGGTACATCATTATGTTACTTGCTGACTGGACTTGATCATTTACATTAGTATTTTGGTTCGGATGTTCTTCAGTTTGCTTAGAATATTTTACAATCAGTTTCTTAGGGATATTCTTAAATTTATATGCTAGATACAATGTCAAGCTAATAATGGTAATTACAAATGTAGTTTTGCTTATGATTTGGAATACACTGTAATATTTTACATGTGAATTTATTATTTCCTTGGTTTGTAAATACGCCATAGGTTCTAATTTTGTTACGTTATTTGTAATATAAACAGTTTGTGTGAAATCTGCTAAACTATTTGAAATTATAAATTCATTAATTTGAGTTGTACAATTTTTAATTTTTATAATATTGTTTCCTGATACTATAATTTTATTCTTTGTGCAATCTTGATTTACAATTGTTTCTGGTAGATTCCAGGTGATTAGGATATTTGGTTTTATATAATTTATTTGAAAATTCCTATGGGTTTTTGTGTATTTACATTCGGTTGGTTCTTGTTTTATAATTCCAACTATACATTTATCAAATATTACTTTCTCTGTATCTTTTTGATACACTTGATTGTTATAAATGTAGAATTTATCAAAGGTATGCTCAGTTAGAATATAGCCATGTTCGTCGGGGTAAGGTACTATTTGGAAAATCGGAGTTTCTGCAATTTCGCTGGGGACGTGAGAAATAATGAGGATTTCCTTTGTATCAGTTTTAAGCCAGGTTGATGTTTTTATTCTCAGAATCTTTTCCGAATTTACTTGTTTTAAGTAATCATGTTTTAGCAACTTTGGATTAAAGATTCCCAGCCTTGTCATCTGCATTCCTAATTCAATGTCCTCTATGTACTCAGCAAATTGTTGTAGGTTGAAGATTAATATTGCTATTTGTTGGTCTCTCTCTCTCTTTACTCCGAGTTTATTAATAACTTCAATACCACTATTAATCACGTCTATTACCATGTCTAAGTCGTGCTTTTGTACGGTGTTTTCTGATAAGTTATTAATTCGCTCTTCTAATTCATCTTTGTCGTTTTGGTCAAGGGTACCGAACAAATATTTGTATGCTGTTCCTACTACATTTAAAAGACCTCTTTTATGTCTTCCAACAATTCGTAAACCGTTAATTTCTCGTTTTAATTTTTCTGCTAGGTACTGCACTTGTGGTACACTCGAGAAATTTTTAGCTTCTTCTATTAAGGTTTTGAATGTTATCATGGTCTTTGTTATGTTTATAGTGAAAGAATGATAATCATACGTTGTGGGTATCTCTACTGTTCCTGTTTGGAATATAAGATAACCGTTCTTTGCACTAAGCGGGCTTACTTCGATGTTACTGCCTTGGACCGTATTGATAAGAGAGATTATACAAATAAGCAATATTGGGATGAAGCTTATACTCCTCTTATTCTTCCTCGACTTGTCTGGAATTATCATATTTACTTTTGTTAAACTTCTTTTTCTTTTTAAATTTAGACTTATAATGTACTATTTTTCTCCCTCTATTTGTTTCCTCAAAATGCTTACTGTCCACCTGTTCAATCCTGCCTGTTTTCTTAAAGGGATTGGTAACTTTACTCTTTACGAGTGGAGCTTGCTTGTATTTTAAATCAACTTCAAAATCATGTCTCTTTTTATTGAGTTGCTCGATTTTGCTGATTTTATTTTGTTGAACGTTAAAGTCTGGGGTTCCTGCATATAGAAAAATATCTGCCGGACATCTCTTGGTAGTATTACGTTTCGTTTTATGATTATAAATGTATAAGATTGTTTCAAATTTTGTACATCTATTTTCAATGTTTTGTTCACTGCCAATGATTCTTAGTTTTTCGTTTACCGTTTTATGAAACCTTTCGATATCCGATATGCCATTTTTGCTTGTAGTTACAGAAATGTTTACACCTTCGGATTTTAACCAATTGTGTAAAGCTACACACATAAATGCTGAATCTTTATCTGCTTTTATTTCCTGAGGTTTTCCCAATACAAGATAGGAAGATCTGATTCCCAGTGAGATAAAAATCTATTACGTATCTTCCTCTGGCATTCAATATTTCAGGTGTAGTCTCATAGGTTAACTTTGTATCTCTATGTTCTGTTTTCGCGATATTACAGATCTCACATTCGTTGATAATGTTTTGAATTAACTTTTGGCTATCCGGGTAATGGTATTTTTCCTTAAACCAACTAATGTTTTTTTCTATTCCTGGATGTAGAACTTCCTTGTGCCTTTTTAGGATTTCCTTAAATTCAGCATAAGTTAGTATGTCAATTCGCTTTTCCGTACATTTCAACAATTTTGTGAAATTGTTGGGGCTTATAATTTCTATAAAAGCCTTTTGGAAAATCAGAAAATCAGTATCATTGGGGAAGAATATTGCGCTTTTCTTGGTGCACACATATTCTTTAATGATATTTTTGGCCAGTTCAAGTGTCATTTCTTTATAAGTGATTTTGATTTTTAATTTTTGGAAGAAATGATTAACACTTGTTGAATCATTATCGCCTTTTTCTATCTCTATTTGTCTAGAGTAGAAATTTATTGGCCGTTCAGTTATTGATATATAATTTGAATTATCTTCGGTTGCGCTATGTATTGTTGCGTTTGCGCTATCGGCAACCTCATTAACCATGGCTTCTTCTATTTTTGTGCGGGAAAGAGCATCCGCTACATAATTTTCTTTGCCAGGGATATATTTGATTTTATAATCAAATTCGTTTAATTTAATTTTCCATCTTTGTAGTTTCATATTGGGTTCTTTAATATTATTGAGCCAAACCAAAGGTTTGTGATCACTTAATATTTCAAATGGCCTTCCAAATAGGTATGACCTGAAATATTTTGTTGCCCAAACTATAGCTAGTAATTCTTTTTCAATCGCTACATTACTCGCGTCAATTGTTAAAGAAAAAGTCTTTGAAAAATCAGGGTAGATTAAAATCGGATCTGATGTTATCTAAACTTTTAGTCTTTCAAATGACTCGATGTAATCTTTGCATTTTGTGTCTATTATTGCACCTTTCTTTAATTTAAGGGTCATGGGTTTAACTATTTTCGCAAAATTAGGAATGAACTTGCGATAGAATCCACATAAGCCCAAAATTGATTTTATTTGCTTAGGTGTCTTAGGTATTGGAAAATTCGTAATAGCTTTTGTCTTATTAGGGTTAGGTTTTATTCCGTCTGTAGTTACAATATGTCCTAGAAATTCAGTCTCCTTTTTCATAAACTCACATTTATCTAACTGCAGTTTTAAGTTTGCATCCCTGAGCTTTCCAAAGACTTTGCTTAGAGACAAAATATGTTCTTCCAATGAAGTGGAATAAATTATTATGTCATCCAAGTATACTAAACAATCTTTATAAATTAAATCTTCTAAAAGATTGTTCATGCATCTTTGAAAAGTTGCCGGGGCATTTTTCAAACCAAACGGCATACGTGTATATTCGTAATGTCCAGTTTTGGCAATGGAGTTTTCGTCCATTTGAATCTGATGGAAACCCTTGGCCAGATCAATTGTAGTGAAATATTGACATCTGCCAAGTTTATCCAATATTTCGTCCATTCGTGGAATTGGGAATTTATCATTGACTGTAATTTCATTTAGGTTTCTGTAATCTACTACTAACCTAAATTTTTGTTTCCCAGAAGCGTCTGCTTTCTTGGGGACCACCCAAATGGGGGAACAACATGGGGATTTTGATTTACGAATTATCCCTTGCTCTATCATTTCTTTAATTTGTTTATTGACTTCTAAATCAAAACTTTGAGCATATTTATATGGTTTACGATAGACTGGATCTTCATGGTGAGTTTGGATGACATGTTTAATTGTACTTGTGAAAGTCAAATTTTCACCTTCTTTGTACTGAATGTCTCTATAATTATATAAGACCTTCTTTAAACATTCAGCCTCCTCAGCATTTAGATGCTCGAGTCTATATTTGTTACATTCGCGTAATTCATTATTAATCGCGAAGTTAATTATATCGTCTCTAATAGACGTAGGATCAAGATGTGTTTCATCATTGTCCATTTTATTGATACTAACTTTTGGAGTGAGGCATTTCGTTGATACGGTCCCCTCCTTTTGTTGCTTTTGTTTAAGCTTCGATTTAAGGCACTTAGGTGCGGTCTTAACCTTTTGCTTTTTTGTGTTGATCTGCTCTACTTTAGCTGAATCAACTTTTGGTTTTGGGTCAAGGCATTTTTTGGATGCGGTCTCGCCCTCTTTTTCTTCGTATTTGAACTTATAGGTTTTTGAACCTAAAGTCACCGTGTCGTTTTCATAATCAATTTTCGCCTTTGAGTCTTCTAGATACTTTCGACCTAACAGGATATCATAATTGTCGGAAAAATTATGGACATAGAATTTTTGTTTGGACGGACATATTAGGGTAGATTTTATCATAATACTTTTATTTAATTTTGTTGGCCCATTAATTGTATATACCGTCAAATCTTCTTTTATTTCATCTACTCTAGCATAATTTTCCTTTATGATATTGATGGAGGATCCTGTGTCGATCATTCCCTTATAAATTTTGTTGTGATAAGTTATGTTAATAAATGGGTTGACTCTTCGCCCTCCGATTCCTGAATTTCCGAGGCAGTTTGATGAAAATTTACGTCCATTCTACTCTGCTCGCTCTGACTCTCTATTTGTCTTTTCGCTGGTCTATTATTATTCGCATTATTCGAACTTGAAGGTACTTGATGATTGATAGGGTTATTTTGTCTCCCTTGATTTAAAGAATTTCTAAATGTGTTATAATCTCCCCTTTGATTGGGAGGAATGGGACGAGTCGAATTTTGCGTTTGGTTATTATTTAAGTTCGGATTTGGATTCGGACGATTAGGGTTGTTGAAACTTTGATTTGTTGAGGGGTAATAGTTACTATAATTATGGTGTCTACTATTATAGTACCTCTGATTATTTCTTGGGGGATTTCCTCTATGATTCCCATTTTGCCCCTCCGGTCTTCTAAAATATTGATCTTCTGGATTTGAATCATAAAGTCCAAGCTCTATTGTAGCTTGTTTTAATTTAGGGATTGTGTCAATATCCTTACGAGCTAACGACATGTACATTCTATCTGGCAATTTCCTGTCTATTGTTGTTCTAATTGTACTTTTGAGTATTTCGGTATAGTAAGACTTATTAATAGGATCTACTTCTAACTCAAGCTTATCATAGATATTTCTATACTGTATTTCGAGTTTTTCTATGAACTTACTTATGCTACCGGGATACTGTGTGTCTTCTAGTTGTTTCATCAGTGTTACGTAGGGTCTATGGTCCTTGAATGATGTGGCTAATGCTACTCTCATGTCCATCCATGTTGTTGCGTTCGCCTGGATGACCGCTTCCAATGCTGCGTCCACCAGTACTCGTCCTACTGCTCCATATATTACGTGGGCTTGTCTAGCATCTTGGGTTGGGTACAAGCTAAGCAGTTGCTCAACTTGACTGATGAATCCTGATAATTTTCCTGGTGTTCCATCGTAGTAGTGTAGCTCCTTAATTTGTGCCAATACCTGGTTTAGGTGCATTTCCGATAATTGTGGAGTTGCCATTGTTGTTGTGGTTTTGTTTTTTTTGTTTGATGTGTTGGATGTTAATAAGTTTTTGTTGGTTTTTATTGGTTTTTGTTCGGTTTTTTGTTGAGTCTCGATAAGACTCCGGAATTAAAAATTTATTTTAATTTTAATTCCGACCGCACGGGATTTTTTTTGTTTTTTAGAATTCTACTTGCACGTAGATTCTTTTGCGGATCACTAAGTTTCGAATCACTGATTTTAATTCGCTGATTTCGGATAGCTAGTCCTATAGCTTATCCTTTAGTTAATCAGTACCGTACTAAAAAGGACTCTTTTTATTTAGTTGATCCTACCGACTGCGCCAATTAAATACTTGCGTAAGACGTATGTCAAAAAAATATAATTTTTATTTGACCGAAATTACAACAAGGGAAGAACACCGACCGATCTGGATTAGGTCTCAAACTGAACTCGACTTATTGATCTAGATTGATTCACGATCAAGCCTCGGTCTCGAACTCTCGAAGATGGACTTTGGTTTTAAGAGAAATTGGGGGAAACTCTCTGGAGTTTCTGACAATTAATTTACTCTTGGATTCAAGTGCATTCGCTCTTGGATACAAGTGATCTTTGATTCTTGGTGGTCCGATCTTGTAATCTAACACTTTTGTTTTCGAGTTTTTTACGAGTCCGAACTTTGATCGTCTGTATGACGATCAATAAGGCAATATAAACATCCTGTGTTAGAATTTGGGGGTTTTCCATTAGGATTGTCTGGAGGATTCATATTGCATTTGACTTTGGGATTTTTCCATAGAATTCTAACATAGGGTGTTTTGTTTATTGGTGTGGGATTCGGATTACAATTGAATAGTGTGGGAAAGTGTGGGGTACTTATATGGTATATAGTAGGCTTACGTAGGCATAACATAAGTACTTATGTACTGTGGATATGTCACTATATATATCAGCCCTCGTACTCTATATACCTAAAAGTAATGAATTTATGTAAAAGAAGTTCCTGTTATATGCTTTGTAATAATGTAAACTGGGACCCTGGCCATCGTTTTCCGAAATATCCTTGCAAGCTTAACGCGTTAAGCCTTACTCCCCTAAAGGAGCGTCGAATCTGTGTTTGGGTCATGCTTCTATATGTGCTTGTTAAGTGTATGGTTGACTAAAAATTCGCTTTTTTTCATACTTATTGTGTTATTTATTGTATCTTCTCTTATTGTGAGACTAACAATAATTACTCAAATCAAATTGAATAACTTAGATTATTAACAATGTATGAGAGTATAGTCTCATAGAATAATTGTATTAGTTATAGACGGCCCTAGGATTCCTTAGCTGGGCTGGAGAATTTTCGCGCTTCAGTCGGCTCTGACTGC
This sequence comes from Drosophila vallismaia, assembly GCA_035047325.1. Lineage (NCBI taxonomy): Eukaryota > Metazoa > Arthropoda > Insecta > Diptera > Drosophilidae > Drosophila > Drosophila vallismaia. The sequence goes on along the minus strand of JAWNPU010000023.1, from coordinate 438,604 downwards.
AGACTCGCGCAAGTGATTTTGCGATATGATTTTCGTGTGCCGCAAGTTTTGCTTGGTGTTTACTTTTTTTAATCTGGATTTCCTCGTTGACAAGATTTATGTGGAGGTCTCTGTGGATGCTTTCGCTGCGTAGGTACCATGATGCCCCAATGATAGTTCACAGAATCGCTGATTGAGCTCGCTGTATAATTTCAATGTTGGTTTTTAAATCGTTTCCCAATAGTTCACAGCCCTATGTCCAGATGGGTTTCAGCACGGTATTGTAGAGGAGTACTTTGTATTCCAGACTTAGGGGAGAGTTGCAGTTTATAAGCCAGTGAAAATTTGCTGATTTAAGCTTCATATGAGTCCTCTTGGACTCCAGGTGAGGCGTCTATCTAGGTGAACCCCGAGATACGTTACTACGTCTGCTTGTTGGATTAACGTACTGTTCAGGGTACAGGTTGGGCAGGTTTGTCTGTACAATGCGAATGTTACATGTCTGCTTTTGGTCTCCTTTATTTTGATGCGCCAGTCCGCAAACCATTTTTCCACTATTTTAAGATGGCAGGCAAGTTGTTCTGTTGCCTTTGCTGGGCATCTAGATCGGCTAAGTATTGCGGTGTCGTCAGAAAATGTGAGAGGTTGTGAGCTGATAGTTTTTAGGCATGTCTGCTGTGTATAGTGTGTACACAACGGGGCCCAGTACACTACCTTGAGGGACTCCAGCATTGATAACGCGGTCAAGTGATGTCGATATGTTAGACCTGGTTGAGAACACTCTTTTGAAAAGATATGACTCGAGCATTTTGTGTGTGTTCTGGGGAAGCAGTTTCATTATCTTATGCAATAGTTCTTCCAGCCAGGTCAAATGCTTGTGCAACATCTTAGAATATCGGTGAGCAGTATTCTCGGTGCTCGAAAGCGATAAGAATTTGTTTTGGCAGAAAGTCAGAACCGCACACGGTGGGAGTTATATTTTTTTATTGGGAGTAAGATCTTTTATCGTGAATGCTATCCTACCTTGGCTGAATGTAATTGGATTTACGGGTGATAAGTTTTTAGTGACTAGATTGGGTTGGAATACCTTCTGCAGGTAATCGGCGGACGCATTGGCTCTATCTTCGTCGCTGCGTATCCAGTTTCCAGAAGGGCCTTGCAGTGGAGCGACTGTTTCTGACGGCGGCTGGATATTTTTGTGTGCTTTTCACAAAGGGTTTTATGCTGGTTTTTGCGATTTGTCTTGCTGCGGTTTTGTTTGGAAGGGTAGAGGACTTGGCTGCAGCAGCAAGTGTTTCCTCGATCGATTTGACCAGTCTATCAACATCTTCCTCAGTGAATACCGTATGTGTTGGTTCCATATGCGTACAAACATATTTTGCGCACCTTGCCCAGTTGGTCTTGTTGTCTGTCAGCCTGTAGGCCCGCTCAGTTATATAGCTTTGGCGTCCGGATGGCTTATAGCGTAGAATAGGTATCCTGGAATACGGAAGTTATGCTAGTCTGTTAAATGTGTCTTAGAGAGAAGCATAACGTCCACAGTTCGAGTTTTTGCACCGTGAAACGCCATTTTTGTTCCACATAGATATTTGAAGTGGAGACATTGTTTGGATTTGTGTGTCACAAGAGGCTGTATCAACATATTTTGGTTTCGCGCAAGCTCTTGCATAGTTGTTTTCATAAAGGTCATAAACTCTTTTAAAGTTTTTTGGAGTAAGATCATCGTCGTTTCCATGTGAGCTGCGTTTGTAAGTTCAGGGCTAACTATTTTTCTGTTAGCAGTCGACTTTTGTGTTATCGGATTCACAGGTTCAATTCCCGATTTTAAGGCACTAGCGAAGGAAACCATAGGACTGTTACGATGTGTAGGGGGGTGCCGTGTAGGAGGTTATGGTTATGGCGGAGTATGTCGATGTGGGTGGTCTGGGCGCGTATTGATTATCCGTGTTTGTTAAGGCGGCTTTGCAGTTCCTTGTAAACTATACAGCCACGCCAGTTCGCTGTGTGACTTTCGCCGGAGTTTCCGGACATTTTTGCAGAGATGTCTTCCTTGTTCGTGCTATGAGCTTCACTACAAACTGCATAAATAGATTCCAGCGTGCAGTAAGCCTTGGAAAGGGCATATTCTTGGCAGTTAGTGTACTGCACTGGGCGATTGCGCTTATGTGGCTCTTCCACTGTGATACGCCGATGCTGTAGAAGCTGTAGCTTGTAGATTGGGTTAACTTCATTTTTTTCAGTGTCCGGTTCTCTGGCTCCAACACGATTTTGAATGCTGGTTGTGGTTCCTTATTTTTGTTTAATATTCTTTTTTTTTTTTTAGCTTCTCTTTAAGAGTCTAACAATAATAAATCTTAAGAGGTACTTAATTAACAGTTATTATTGCAACTGATATGGGTTTTTGTGGCCCTAATACTTAGCATTAGGTTGGCATGTCATTACGACGAAGTCGGGTTCGACTAGATAGCCGTGTTAAGTCTCTCGCAAGCCTGTTCGGATGGGCACGTGGTTTGTTGCTATATTTTTCCATTTGTTTGGCTATTTCGTCTCTGACCGGGAGTATGAATAAATCCCTGTGTAGGTTATCGCTTCGAACGTACCACGGTGCGCCGGTGATGGTTCTCAGGATTTTCGATTGGGCTCGCTAGATGATTTCTACGCTGCTGTTGCTGGCGTCATAGCTGGGAGCCATAGGTTCAGGTCGGTTTTAGGACGGAGTTGTACAGTAAGACCTTGTATTCTAGTTTTAAGGGAGAACAAATACTAAGAAGCCAATGCAGACTATTAGCTTTTAGTTTGAGGTGTGTTCTTTTTGCCTCGATGTGTCTACGCCAAGTGAGTCGCCTGTCAAGATGAATACCTAGGTATGTAACTACATCTGATTTCGGTATAGCAGTGTTATTTAATACGAGCGGAGGGCAATCTTGTCTATTGAGGGTAAAAGTTACGTGTTTACATTTTTGTTCGGTGACTTTTATTCTCCAGTCGGAAAGCCATTTCTCGAGATGTGCCAGGTAGAGAGCAAGTTGTGCAGTAGCTTGCCGTGGGCATTTAGAGCGGCTCAGGATTGCAGTGTCATCGGCAAACGTAGAAATAGTTAGCTGCCTCGATGTTGGTATATCGGCTGTATATAGCAGGTATAGAGTTGGGCCAAATACGCTGCCTTGAGGAATTTCAGTTGTGATTTGATTGACTTGTTCGATTGTTCCATGTTTCTCCTGAAAACCAAATTGATGTTTCGGTATCTTGTTATTAGTTCGCATGTAGGTATGTATGTATAACAAATGTCATCAGACATTTTTCGAAGAGTTTCGACATACATGGTAGTAAACTTATTGGTCTGTATGATGATGGAACTATGTGATCCTTTAGCGGTTTCTGTATCATAATGATGATCGACTTTTTCCATAACGAAGGGAAGTGACCAATTCTATTTATTGCATTGAAGAGCTGGCAAATAGTTTGGACGGCACAAAATGGAAGTTCGATTATCATCTTAGGGGTAATTAGATCTTAGGGGTTCTTATTAGCTTTTAATTCCGTAACAATTTTAGCAATTTCAGTTGGTCGGAATTCTATTGGATCCTGTGTCGTTTGGCTTACAACTGTTTGCTCTTGTAAAACGAAATTATTCGTTGCTGGGTTTGGTTGAAACACGTTTTGAAGGTCCCCGGCGAAAGTAGAAGCTCTATGCTTATCGCTGCGGACCCATTCACCTGCGGTATTTCTTATTGGCACAACAGATTAGAGATGGGTGTGCTCTCCATAATGCATATTTTGTGCTAAAAGGTGCTAATTGCTCTATCTAACGGCGTTGTGTGCATTCCTGCTCGTTGATTAGCTCCTTTCTTAATCTACGAGTTGCGTTTTTGAGCCTTTGATTTGCAAATGGCGATCTATAGGATTGCCATTCTCGTCGTAAGCGTCGCTTTTCCAAGACAAGCTGCTCAATTTGAGCGTTTGTCTTAGGTTGCATATACTGAACAGTTTGTTTTTCTGGGGTTGAGGCATGGGCTGCTGCGACAAGGACAGACTCCAAAAGTTTAGTGGTGCTTTCTATGTCAGCCTGGTTGATGATTCTTGGGTTCAGTTCAATGTCCGAGCTTACGAATTTCCTATATTTTAGCCAGTTAGTTCTATTGGATGTCAATCGACCAGGTGAGTCTTTCAGATCCGGACGTTGGAGATAGGTCAGGAGCACCGGCGAGTAATCAGAAGATAGGTCTGGGAGGGATTCGGCGTTTATATGATTATGAGAAATGTTTCTTGTGACAGCAAAGTCAATCAAGTCTGGTATTTTCTGGGGTCCGTTGGCCAATATGTAGGTGAGCCCGGAGAGGCACAAATAAGCTTGTTGCTTACTTTAATAATTGTATTGTACAATTGTTTTCCCTTAGGGGTTACAAGACGAGATCCCCAGTGCGTATGCTTTGCATTGTAGTCACCAGCAGCTATGAAGCGATCCCCTAGTGTGTTGAAAAAATCCAAAAATTGGTTTTCGGATATCGTAAAGCGAGGTGGGCAGTATACTGCAGCAAGTGTTATTTGTCCGTTGCCCAGACGTATATTTAAAGATGTTGCTTGTAAGTAGTTTGTCGCAAAGTCGTCGCGGAAAGTATGTTTTTGCGGTTTCTAATCAGGACTCCAGTGCCTCCATGTGCTTTACCATCAAGGTGGTTGGTGCCGTAGAATGTATAACCATTTATTTGAAACTTGTACTTGTTAGTAAGGTGTATTTCAGAAAGAAGCATTATATCGATATGTTTGTCTTGGAGAAATTGAGCCATTTCAAGCTTGTGTCTCGAAACGCCGTTGCCATTTCATAGAGTTATACGTAAGGTAGCCATTGATTATTTTGACTGCTGCGATACCAGCATCTGTATCAATAGTTCCTGATTACGTATAAGATTTTCTATAGTTGTTCTCATGAATGTCATGAATTCGGTCATGTTTTGTTGCATGGTAAGAATCAATGTTTCAATATTGCCTTGTGGCTGTCCTGTAGGCTGATCAGCATTTACCTTGTTTTGTTCTGCGAGTGGGAATGGAGTTGTAGGATTTGTAGATGCAAGACCTGATTTAAGCGCACTTGTAAATGTTACGTTCCTGTTGGTCAGACTGTTTAAGTGGGCATCAGGTGTATGTTTTGGAGGTATAATTGTGCTATGCGTGCTTTGCCCACGCATCATAGTAACTTTTTGGTGAAGCCGATTTTTTAGTTCCTTATATACAGGGCAACCTCTGTAGTTTGCTGTGTGGTTTCCTCCGCAGTTGCTACACTTTTTCATGCCGGGGTCAGTTTTTGTATGGCCATATTTTTGGCAATTTGCACACTGTACGGGTCCTTTGCGCTTGTGCGGCTCTTCAACAGAGATTCTACGGTGTATTAGATATTGCAGCTTATAAATGGGGTGAGTCTCGTTTTTCTTCACTGAACATGAGTCTGGTTGAAGTTCGACCTTGAAGAGAGGTTGTGGCTTTTTATCTTTATTAAATATGTTGATAACTGCTTTCGGCTTAAAACCTTGTTCAATTAGGGCTCCTGATATTTCCTCAGGATTTATTTCAGGCTCAAGGCCTTTTATAACTTTAATATTTTCATGACGATTTTTGCATTAAAATTTTTTTCCTTAAGCGCTTCTACGATTTTAGTGGTCGAAACAATTGCCTTAATCCCTTTGAGAACAACCTGTAGGCCTCTGGCGCTTTTCGTTGATATGTGTAAAAGTTTCTTCCTGCGTTATCCAAGAATTTGGTTAGTAGACGATGGCTATCCTCAGTTTTAGTTTGAACCTTTGTTTCGTTTATGTTCCCTTTTCTTAAGGGGAGTACGAAGAACGAGTTTTCTTTTATTATTGCGGCTATTTTGTTCACTAATGCACTTGAGTTTTTTTCACGAATGTTTATTGAAGGACACTTAACCTTCTTAGGTTCCTCGTTAGGTGACTTTCCCGGTTGTATATTTTCACCAGTAGAGTGAAGACAGAAGTGCTAGAAGCTCAAATCTGTTGGTGTTTGATGGCGCTTTTTTAGTGAGCATGTTCTTATTGTCGCATGTAATTTTTGACTTTTTTTTCATATTTTTCGCTACTTTTTGTAACATAATCGTGACGGCGCTTAAAAGATTTAGATTATCTAGTTATGGATATGAGTAAGCCTACGTTGGCCAAAAATGGAAAACTAGTAAGAAGAAGTTTCTTTCGAGAGGGGCATTTTTGATCATTTTGAATTTTTAAAATTTTGGTCTGATTTAATACTTTTTAGTTTTAAGAACTGCACCCTTTTTAGGCGTTAAGCTGCTTTGAACTTTGCACTTGTACAAAATTATCTCACATCGAAATTTTCGAATTAGTTCACCACTTTTTTACTGAGTGTCGTTGTCACTAAAGATGGAATCTCTAAATAGCTGATTACGGCTAGAAATTCGGTCTTTGTTAACGTATAATTGCGTCACGCCTTGTTTAGTTTAGTTGAGGTTTATTATACATTTCCGCAATTGGACGTATGCGTTCTGACTAATATTTTTTGCACTAGGAGAGCTCCCACAATGAATTCGGACGGTTTTATCATCTTGGGGTCTTGGGGTACTTCAGTAATTTGCCCTTAAGCAGTTGGGTCAAGGTAAATATGATAGATAGGTAGAATGGTGAAAATGAACAGTGAATACCAACCCCTCATTTCAAGAAATCTTTATAATTGCCGTTGATTCTAAGAAACCGAAAAATCACTCACTGCGGGTATTTAATTTGGATTGACTCCAAGGCTTTCATCCAGCATTATTTAACGCATATAATCTACCAGTTTGAAGGGAAAATGGCTTTTGTTTATTGATGGTCAGGCCTGCTTTACATAGTTGGGTGATAACTTCTGCTGGATCATTGTGTTCTTGAAAAAGAAACAACATATCGTCTAAGTAAACCAATACATTTTTCGTGAGATTGCACGAAATTACAAGCTACATTATTCGACGCATTGTTTTCTCTCAGAATTGTTTTCTCTCAGTTTTATACAAAAAATTACATCTTGCTTAATCTTGCTTTAGTATAAATGTGTGTCAAGGAAATAGAAATACTACCAATCACAGAATGCGGGTTTCTATCTGCGTTTGAGACTACTCTTCTGAATTAGTGGGAATAGGGGTTTCCCATAAAATTTAATGTAGTGGGCTGTCTCTAATGACGCTCTTGTTTGCTCAGCTGTCTAACATGGCCATATACTCCTCTCCGAAATCTATTAGTTTAATAAAGGGCCGTATGTAGTTCTAGTTTTTAATCTGATATAGGGTCATTCCTGACTTCGATAGCGATATCGCCATCTGACACTCACGTAACCCAAGCTCTAATTTGCTTCTTGCTTTCTGCTTCTTAGTGCATTCTCTGTCTGATTTCTGGTATCTTTTCTGCAAATGAATACAAAATGCAGAAACAGTTCCTTTATGAACTTATTCTAGTAATACGCTAAGGTAAAGTTATCAAATAGGCATTGGAAAGTTAGGTAATTGATTAGGTATATGAAATCTTATAGGAAAGTCAATTGGATAATAAGATTTCCTATTTGGTTGTTCTGATGAATAATCATTTGCCCATTTAGTAACCATTTAGTGATTCCGTTCTCTTGGTAAAGAAGACGATGTATCGCATTCCCATTCAAGATAGGGTTCCTTGCAGAATTTCGGAGAAAAAAAGTTTAATAATAGTGATAGTTATTTGACCACCCACTGCGGCTTCCATTTGAGCTCTATGGCTATATGGCTGTATTTAATCTGCTGAGTATCTTCCTGTGTCAAAGATTTCTATTCTTTAGATATACTATCCTGAGCAATCTCGAATCTGGGACTCGAACTATTCTCGGTTACTGGTATTGGCATTATGCGGTATTTTGAATGTCTTCAGCATCAGTTGGGTTAGCTTCCTGGTCCTTTTGAAGTTGTCGATCTATCTGTAAAGCTGTAATACTGTAATTGTAATTTAACGTAATATACCTGCCTAAAATTTTAATAATAATTAAGAGTTGTCGTTCGTTTCCAGACATTCCAGCAAACAGGGCCTATGAAAATAATGCATGCACGAGTTTTCGAAACTGCTTTTATTAAGACTTGTATCCTTTCATATAGTACGTGTCTCCTAACTTTCCAGCGCTATTGCTGAAATGAATTAATTAGTCCTTGGAGGGGTTTAAGGGAAAAATAACAAAATTGGCCTTCTTAAAAAGTCCATTACTTGAAATCCAATTAATAACTGAACTACATAAGCTGGCCTTAACATGCGGTAAGTCTTAGCAGAATTCAAGGTTGGTTTAGCTGCTCTTGTTGGCAGCGGATTGCCGTCGTATTTGCTGCTTCCAACTCATGGCTTATTGGTCACGACGTCGGCTGATGCTATGTTACTTACCAATTGGTGCCGTTCGCGATCTTCTTGAAAACACATGCGCTGGTGGGAGCGGAAGCGCTTGCAAAACAGATTCGAAAATTTCTTATTGGCAGCTGGGTGCTTGCAGGTAATTAAGCAGACGCTGAGATTGCATATTGTAGTAAAATACATGCATTAATGTTGGCTTTACCAAGTTAATTTATTGTTGTTAACTCTTCCTCCTTCAACAAACAGTCTTTACAAATTTGGAATGTTATTGAGCTGAGGTAACTGTTGTGGCACCCCATGCACAGGTTGACTGGGTTGATTATGCGGGGGTCATGGTGAACTTTTCTTTTATTCTCGGTCTGGGTCTTAGTTGCAATGTTATATTCCTCTGGCGAAAATTGTTAGATTGTCGGTTCCTGATTATTAAACCCTTTCTCGATATTTATGGAGTCATCTGATAGCTGGACCAAATAGAAGCCCTTTATGTCAAATTCTGTGTTGTTCCAAATTACGATACCTTTGTAGTCGTTTAGTAGTATGGTGTTTACCTCATGGTGAAGGGTAGCGTATAATGGGCCATGTTATGGGCCATGTAATGATCGTACCGTAAAATGTCTAATGGATCGGTCGATAAGATGTATAAATTTGGCTGTTGACTTGGAACTTTTTGATCCTTTCGGTTATTATCAGAATTTGAGCCTTACTGTAATTAGTAAGATTCATAGTTCTGCGGAGCCCTTTAACAATCCATAATATGGTTCCGCAATGTTTTAAGTTTTGATGTGGGTTTTATAAACTGTTTGTTCAGATTCCGTAAGAATTGTAGGGTTTCTGTTTTCCTTAAATATTTCTATCTGAAGTCATGTTGAAAGTTTGGCACCAAATCTAGTGTTAACTATTATGAAAATTTCCTGTGCATGTTGTTAATTAAGGATTTCCTTTCTGTTTTTGTTATGCTTTTAAAGTCTATCAGTCGAATCATCATTGAGAAAGGGATCAGATCGAATTTATTTTCATTAAATATTTTCCAACAAAACAAAAAAAAAAAAAAGTTTTTGGCAAAATAATCAAATATTATTATTTCATCGAGGAAATTAAAAAATAGAGGTGCTTCAAGAAAAGTATGGTCGATCGATTCCGGGATGTCGGAAGTCGCTGGGTGCACTAAAGCGGAGTTACGAGAGGTACCACGAACAGGATGCTCCTTTCAGAGCATGCCCCCGCCTAGCACAACTGGCAGGGAGCCTTTTATGGTTAGCAGCCCAAGGCAATTAAACAACCCTAACCAGATAACAGTTGCAAATAGTCGCCTATTACCGCAAGTTGAAAAAAAATAGTAGTACGCTTACATTCCAGCCGGCTTCAGTCTCTTGGCAAAAAGTTCCATCCAAGAAAAGAAGCCTACCAACCTCGCCGAAAAGTTCAAAAAAAATCCCATGTAATTGAACATAGAAACCATCTCGCTTGAAATAAATTTGCTGCTCTTCCAAACCTATGACTGTCAAGAAGGCGAAATTAGCATGGACATTCTCCAGGTCGAAACCGTTGCAGAAGAAGAAACTGGACAAGCAAAAATTCCAGTGACAAAAAAGTCACCTAAACCTAGCCACATAACAGTTTTTGCTGTCAGCGACGTACCTGCCTTAGAAAGACTTCTCGACTCGGCGGTATCGTCTGACTCATATGAGCTCAAGATCGCGCGTAATGGCAACTTGCGCATATACTCCCGTGACTCTGATGCCCACAGAGCTATCACTAAAAAATTATCAGAAGTTCATCTCCAATACACTCACTTCTGCCTCCCGGAAGACAGAGCCTACAGCTTCTACCCCAAATTGAGCAAATTTTAAATGCTTTCACCTCCCAAGGTCACGCTGTGGTTAATACCTATAATCCAAAGGTTAAGTCACAGAACGTTGACTCCCTTGAACCGGTTCCAGGCAAGGCTTCTGGCCAGAACGTCTGGTTTATAGACATCAAAAAGGCTATTAATAACAGAGAAACTATAAAAATAAATAAAGTTGGCCGTCAAAGAGTCAGAGTGGAACTGCCGAAAAAAAATGTTACTTTGCGTCAATGTTACCGATGTTTTGGCTTTGATCTCACCAAAAACTATTGCACTAAGGAGCCCAGATGTGGTAGATGCAGTTTGCCTCATTGGAATGGTTCCACTCAATGCCAGGCAAGGACCTATGACGACCTGGAGTGCGTTAACTGCCAAGGCAAACATGAGGCAACTCACAAGGGCTGCAGAATTTACGTCCAGAGACTCAAAAGCCGAAAAACTGGAATCAACATTACTCCCATGACCCGCATAGAACATCCACAGCCCATGCGTAACATCAAGCAACAAGCTATTCCATCCTCAATCGTGCGGTAGGGCCTATCGTATGCAGATGCGACTAGAACTGGACAACAGAGCACTCGACCTGCCGGAAAATACTCCCAACAGCGAAATGCTTTCTCAAATACAAGGTTCCAGACTTTTCCGAATGCTGCATTTGCTCCTGTAACAAACACAGGCGAACCTCAACATCCTAACCAAACGGTAATTGATGGATCCCTCGCACAAATCATCATCTCAATGCATCAGACCATTGCTGGTCTACAAAAAACCATCACTGAGTTATTTGAGGAGATCAAAGAACTGAGAGGTTCTAAGTCGTTGACGCAGCGCAAGTAATGGCTTGTAAACTGCGCCTCGGAACCTGGAACGCTCGTAGCATTATCCCAAATGCTAATGAGCTTAAAGTGTTTCTCAGCAAGCACGAAATTGATGTTAGCTTATTTCAGAGACACTCCTACACGACGGATCCTACCTCCATATGATAGATTACAGCTGCTATAGAGCAGATCACCCAGGAGGTCGACCCAGAGGAGGAGCTTGTATCCTAATCAGGCAGGGATTAGTACACTATCACCTGAAAAGAGAAGCAACTGACGCGTTCCTCGGGAAAGCTACTGCCGATGAAAACTCAAAAATCGCGCTCTGGAAGCTCACGAAGAGATTCAAGAGACAAGTTGCTCCAAAGTTTCCAGTTCGAAACCCAGATGTCACTTTTTCGAAATCACCTCAGGACAGAGCTGAGACGAATACAACTGGTTGCTGAATCCCTAGAAGCCCCATTGCAGATGGCTCTTCCTGTAAAGCCTATTAAACTCACGGAATTGGAAGATGATATCAAATCCCTTCGCAACAACAAGGCTGCTGGTGAGGATCACATTGACAACCGCTCCATTAAGCTGGTGCCCCACAAAGCTTTGTTATTCCTTGTTCTGATTTTCAATTCTGCTCTTCGACTGGGACACTTCCCAAGCGCCTGGAAGAAGGCGAATATCATTATGCTCCATAAAAATGGGAAGCCAGCAGAGGAAATAGACTCGTATCGCCCAATAAGCCTGCTTCCAGCATTTGGCAAATTACTTGAGAGGTGCATCCTGAGAAGATTGCTCGAATCCCGAAAGGTCCAAAAAGCTATTGCGAAGTTTCAGTTTGGTTTTAGACCCAAGCATGGCACACCTGAACAGCTACACCGCGTAGTGAACTTTGTGCTGGAAGGTTTCCATGGAAAGGAGTACGTCGTTGGAGCTTTTCGGGACATCCAGCAGGCTTTCGACAGAGTGTGGCATGAAGGACTTCTATACAAGCTTAAAAGCCTACTAAATCCTCAACTCTTTTTGATAATAAAAAGCTTCCTACACGAGCGATCCTTTAAAGTAGTATAGGACGGACTGTCCTCCCAAACAAAAAGAGTCAGAGCAGGTGTACCCCAGGGAAGTGTTTTAGGTCCAACACTATATAGCCTGTATACGCACGACATGCCTTCAGCTGACAAAATGTCGCTTACAGATCCTAATGACCTGCTAGTTGCCACTTTTGCTGATGACACTGCAGTCCTGGCCAGAGATACTTGCGTCTATACAGCCACCGATAAGCTTCAGCTTTACCTAAAAAAGTTTGAGAACTGGGCCCTACGCTGGAACATCGCAGTAAATCCGGAAAAGTGTGTCTCCGTGACGTACACCCTGAGAAAAGACACATCACCAGGTGTGTTTCTGTATGAAGAGCTCCTCACACAATCGAACGCCCACAAATACCTCGGTGCCACTCTGGATAAGCGACTTACATTTCAACGCCATGTAACGGATGTAACTCGGCGGCTCAAAACAAAGGCGAACAGCATGGCTTGGCTCCTTAGGCCTGGAAACAAACTTTCAATTTCCAACAGGGCCAAAATTTATAAGGTTGTATTGGCTCCTATTTGGAAATATGGCATCCAAGTATATGGCATCGCCTCAACAAAATTCGTGTGGCGCAGTCGCAAATCTTGCCTAAACTATCTGGATCGGCTTGGTACATCCGCAACAAAGACATTGAAACGGCGCAGAAGGTACCAAGGATTGGCGATGTCATAAACAAGCAAGCAATCGCGTACATAAATAAATTGGGAAACCACCCTAACCAGTTAGCTCGAAAACTCTTGAAGAGGAGACAAGTAATGGGACTGAGGGCGAGAAGGAGGCTCCTGCGCATTCACCCAACAGATCTGCCAAGAAGATATATAAATTAATTAATTAAATTAAACATTGCCTCAGACTCCCTAATTAGGTTTAAGTATGTAAATATGTAAATAGTCGATAGAAATTATGAATCTCTGCAGTATAAGTTACTATAAATAGTAACAGTAGACTGCAATGTAAATAAATAAAACTTTAATAAAAAAAAAAAAAAATTAAAAGTCTATCTTTTTTTATATGTGAAATATACATAGACTTATGCTATGGCCACGCAGATTATTGCAAAAAAATTAGATTTTTCAGTTTCACCCATTCAAAATTACTTTTCAACATCTTTTGGATGTCAAACAATTTTAATTGTCAATATACCTTGTCATATAAAAAATTCAACACAATATTAAATGGCAGGAGAAAGGAAAGCACTTGTCATCATCAGCGTGTATAAATATGGCAGCAATTCAGTAGCAAGTAATAGACATTCGGTAGATCATTGACAAACAACAGCAAAAATCCTAGGTTACTACCCTGATGAAGCACTTATAAACATGTTTTAAACAACAAGTTGGTTTCAATTCAAAAAATTAAAATTATCGAATCCTTTTTTCATTAACGTCGATTATTAAATCGATATTAAAAGTTTCATTTTTTAAATTATTATTTATTAAGGCATACGGGATAACCCTTTGTATCCTTTGTAACTGTTCATTCAGCCCTCAGGGAGCGCCGGATGTTGGAACAAATAAGTTTAGGTAAACTGAAGTTTTCTAGAGTCACTAGCAGGTCACTGTCTGACATGCGATTAGAAATCAGCTAAATGGCATTTAAGTGGTGTCAGTATGTGGGCGGTTCTGAAGAAGGTGGTAAGTAAGAGCATGTAATGAACAGTGATTGAAGCGACATAGTGATTTTCACACATAGGAATTCTAGATCACCAAGATTCGGTAACTTAACCTTTTTAGAAGTGAAGCCGGAGTCCACCGAGATTAGGACTCCTCCTCCTCTTCGCAGTGCTCCCGTCTGTAAGTGGTGTACGTATCTGAATATACTTCGAAGCTAAAAATCTCCGGCCAGGTTTCTGTAAAGTAAATTCTCTTGGATTCAAGTGAAATAATAGAATAAAATTTAAGGAGCTTAATCCTTACTCCTTACTAGCCCCGTTGTATTTTGATAGGTAAGAGTTGGTAAGGAAATGTTGTTAGTTTTTTGAGGAAGAAGATTTTGTTAAAGAAGAAGAATGTGAGGGTTCAGTGTTTTTAGGCTATGCGGGTTTAACTCCCACAGGCTTGTAATTTTTTTTCTGACTGTACTCGGATGATGTTCTTGTACGCATATGTTCTCCGGCCAAAAGTAGGGCGAAAAAATCGTGTCGAATATCGGCAAAAGTACTTGTATCTTGAAAGATGACGTAAGAAGCCGAATGTCCTCTACTCCAAAAATGGCCTTTGATTTGACTTGGTTATAAGCCAAAATATCAATTTCTGAGTTATAAGGTGTCAGCGACCAACTCTTTGAAAACGTTTTTAGTTTGCGCAATGAACGTTCGAATCTCTGTTTGATCCGTGCGACATCTTATGCAGCAAAAGTAGAAGCCAGCATTTCGTGAAATTGCATCCGAAACTGAGGCGTTAAATTCGACACATTTGGTATGTACCACGTTTTAAACAACAGGGGATGCTAGCCTGGGACGCGGAAGTCGGCTTATTACACGATTTCATAGCGCAGATGCTAAAAAATTCCGTGATAGAAATATTTTACCAGACAAACAAGAAATTTTAAATACATAAAAATATGTTGACAATAAATAATTAATTTTACACAAACTAGTAGAATTAAACCACTGTACTTGGTTGATGAGAGCGTGATAGAAGGAAGAGGGAATAAAAAAAAAACGCAAATTAAGAGAGAGTAAGAATTTCCAATAATAAGAATAGCAGAAAATGAAAGAATATTAAATAGAAGTAGGCACAGTACCTTACTTGGAAAAATAAAGTTAAATGGGATTCTTACCAAATATTTTACCGTGCAGACGCGAATGCGAAAGGAATCGAGCTAGATTCTTGATTTAAGTAATTAATATCTCTCGTTTAACAAACACCATGTTTTTTTTATTAAAGGCAATAATTAATTAATCGAGGAGACCAAGAAAAAAACACGACCGCTGAAATGAAACCGTCCGTTGACAATGAAAGTGAAATGTGTAGTCAGCATTGGCGTCCCGTAAGCGCTGTCAACTGTAGCATATCATGGATAAACAGCCAGTAGAGCAGTGGGCCTAAGGCACTTCTCCGGGATACTCCAGCTGCCGCATCATTCCGGTTGAGAGAGAGATCAGAATGGAACCTCACCATGCGTATGCTTGATTTTTAGAAGCCAAAATGCCACACACAATCGAATACCTCCCGCATATCTGGGTATAGAGCGTTTTAGTTCTCGTTGGTGTTAAAGGCCGTTAAAATTACTTGACCGCTCGATGTAGCTGCTCTACCGTGCAGTGACCCGCTTCGTGCTCCAAAATGGTGCTCGGGCATGATTCCCGACCATCCGGGCGGCAATCAGTCTCTCAAACACCTTTGAGATCGATGGGTGGAGACTGATCAGCCGGTGGGATTCCGGGTTTTTTTCTGGCTCGCCAGTGAGGTGGATTATGGAAATAATTCTGAGCTTCCACTGAGGAGGACCGACACTTTAGAGTGTCGTGGTATATAGCCTAATGGCCTGGTGCTCTTTTAGAGTTGTTCTGCGCAACATTCTAGGCTAAGCTATCTCAGTGAAATCGGTCTTTATGAGTCTCGTCAGCTTGCTGCAGACTAGCGAGCTTATGGATTGGAAACGCTCATCCAGGTGCGCAGCACACGCTTTCGCTTGCTCCATATCAGTCCGACAGTAGCGAGCTCCCGTCTGAGTTTTATACTAGATTTGGTAGACCTCGTTGGTTGCGCTCTAGAAAGTCAGTAGGACGCATTCCAATTGCCTGCTACGATGAATTTGGAATGATATTGCTCGAAGATGGTTTTGAGGGATCACTATTCACAGTTTGTGCTACTATTGTGGTCTTGTTTTTCATTGGTGTATCAAAAATATTATTCTGACAGCTTGCGGTGTTTTTATACGTGCTACTCGTCGAAATGCACTTCCGCGAGTCCGATGTTGGCTATAATCAATATAAGTTAAACTCCTCTGGAAGCGATATTGGGGACGACCGAATATGTTAACTATCGCAGAGAAGGTTATATTTATGAAAACAAATACTTGCCAAAGATGGACAACATGCTCAAAAGACAGTTTGCTTGGAGACAAAAGAATTATGATCAAAGATAGAGGAATTTAGCCATGTTTCAGTAAAGGAAATTTGTAAAAATGATAACTTTAAAAAAAAAAATTGACTTAGTTTACCCTAAATACAGCGAGTGGCTAATGATCGAGTTCATAAGTTAGTCAGGACTCGCGTAAATTTTTTTTAAATTATGATGTTCTATCTTTCGCGCCTAGCTCTTTGTTTTGTGTTCTAGTTAAAGTCCAATCAAATTTTAAAAAAATTAAAATTTCCGAATTTGGTAGCGTGTGTGCCGTAGCTAATAGAACAACCGCAACTACCGGCAGATCTTCAAATAGAGTCTACATTGCATAGTTGAAATGTGAAAAATTGTATGCCTATATATTGCCCAAGGCTATAAGAGCCGAATACTCCCAGGCAAGAGAAGAGGAGGTGATCGCGCCTTAATGCATGACCGTGTAAAAAAGCGTGGGCCGATTTGGAAGCTGCGCACGTGTAACCACTAAAACGTATAGAACTGAACTTCTCCGAATATAGGGCGATAGAGAAATCTGGGCATACGGGTTTTGCAGATGCGGGAAAGAGAGAGTCAAGACTATTAACCAAGGACTTGCTCTGACTTTATGTCACCATTTGTTTGCTTTAATATACATTTACTTTAAAATCAAGTTTTCCATGGTATAATGTTTTCAATACCATTTAATAAAATCAATGCCATTTAATATAATCAATGCCATTTTTTGTGTGAATAAATATATATGAATGTATATGGAATTGTGTCAAAAGTGTATGGCTTTCTGACTGAAATCGATTCGACTAGCTCTCCCCCTCTGGGTTAATTATATGTATCTGCCAATATTCATGTCCTGAATTCCAGTCACCAGGCTGCGTCCTGAGGTTTCATTGCGAAAAACCTCTTATACAACTCTTCACCTTATTTCTATAAACTTCGATCTTTCCCCATATGTGGTACCAATGCTACCAATTAAAGACACATCTCTAAGTTGTCATCCAGACTAAAGAATTTTAAAAAAATGGTCATTCCACCACAAACCTTTTGGGACTGAAGCCCTTTTTACAGATGGCTACCAAAAAAAAAACAGATTTATAAAGATATACACTCACACCTAGTTATAGCTACATTGGGAGTCCTGCAGGAAAGCCAGTTTGGGACGTTACTTTTTTCTAATTTTATTATTGACTTACCCCATGCTCGAACGAACTGTCTCTAACGAACAGTTAACGTTGAGCTTTGCCTTCAATATAAATCTTTTCCTGTCCAATGTAAACTTTAGTCCGATTTGGAAAATTTCCAAAAATTGTGCTTTACCAATGTCTTAAAACCTGAAGGATGAAGATGCAAGTTTATACGTTTTTATCGCTCGAGATCTTCCAGTCTTCATACTTTATGAACTTCCCTAAAAAGATTAACTCAAGGTAAAGATATTGGTGACCTATTAGATACGGAACTTAAAGTTTTCGACCATATATCCTATTAGCCTAATAATGATAAGGATGTTTTTGGCTTTATTTAAATAGGATCTAAGGACCTCAATGATCCTTATAAAACTAAATGCTTGTATACCATATACAATCTTTAGTCTGGTCGATATTGGAGTGCGTGTCATGCGACTGCTTTGAATCTGAACATTAAAACTCTGCTTATAGAAAACTTAACTGGGATGCGAATGTTAACATTCCTTCTAACTAATTCTTTTACCCTCTCTATAAGCAAATAATGCTGGTTGTCGTTTTCATACATAACCTTATAAATAGTGATGTAGAAAACCAGGACCTATTAAACCGGTTAAAATTTAACATTCATCGGACTAGTAAATAGTATCGTAAGTTCTCAATTCTAAAGCCGTTGTAATTCAACATATGCCCAGCATGAGCCTTTAAGGTAACTTTTTCACTTGCACTTTCTTTTCTATTAAATAATCAATTCTCACCTCATTATCCTAACTACAATCGTATCCATCTCCGCGTTTTGAGCCGTTGATTAAGGTTTTTTCATTCATTGCTGAGCGGGCAAGGTGTTTACACTTCCTCACTACCGTTTTCGGGACTATTCTTTTTTAAAAATTTAAAAAATTTTTATTTTTTTTTTATTTTCTCTCTCTTTATTAAAAGTATGACCGTATACGCTGAGGTTCTTTGACAGAAAAAAGTGAACAGTTTTCCAGTAGGGGCATCGCAAAATCTAATTTAAGAAAAATTATCCACATTACCTTTCACAATGGGTCAGTTTACAATAGCATCCTGGAACGCCAACGGAGCCTCCTCTAAGGTCAACAAGATTATTGCCTTTATAGAACTCCATAACATTGACATCCTCATGATGTCTGAGACGCACTTCTTCTCGCGTTCTCTCTTCAGAATTCCCGGCTTCACCCAAAACTTTGCCAACAACCCGGATGGCAGGCAGCACGGAGGTGCGGGAATTAAGATCCACAATCTCCCATCAACCCTCCTTTACACTCTCGGAAGAGCACCTACAAGCAGTCGGCATTAAACTGTCTGCAAGCAGAGAATCTTTCGATGTTGCCTCGGTCTACTGCTCGGTCTACAGGTGGGCGAAGGGTACTTCTCTCCCAACTCGGGGGGAAATACCTTATTGCAGGTGACTTGAACGCCAAGCATAGATGGTAGAGCAACCATAGAAGGTTTCCTAGAGGCAGGGTTTTGTCCTCTGCTCTAGCTCCTGAATGTAGCTACAGGCGAATCTATTTGCTACCCCTACCGTGTGAACGCTACTCTCAGCGCCATTGACTTTGACATCTCAAAGGGCTTCAGCCAGCTACAAATCCAAGTAAGCCAGGAAGTAAGTACATTACAAGTAAGTACAGGAATGACTGCACGACATTGAACTCTGGGCAGCCTGGTGGAATAGCTATCAATTATGCTAAGTCCGCTTGTATGACCGCCGCGCTCCGTCCCGGCACCTGCACTGGCCTAACATTTAACGGTGGGTTGATAGACAATTCCCACTCTTACCTGGGAGTCTACCTGGATCGTAAACTCATCTGGCGGGCCCATATCACAGCGTTCAACACCAAGTGCCTTGTAAAGATTAAAAAACTGGACTGGCTTCTAAGGTTTAGAAACTACAACTCCTAACTAAAGTGCTACTCATTAAGGTAGTACTAAACCCTACTTGGATATATGGCATCCAAGTATGGCGAATGGCCTCCAAGCACCAGCTTGACAGGCTGAAAACTGTCCAGACACATGCTGCTCGGCTTGCATCCGGGCTCCCTTGGTATGTCTCCAACCACGCTAACCTAAGGGATCTCCGGATTTCTCTGATTGTTGATCAGATTAACCTCCACAGCAGCCGATACGCGGAAAAATTAGTGACACACATAGTACATACAATACTAAATGTGCCGGTTTCACCGCCTCAGTTTCGGATGCAATTTCAAGAAATGCTGTCTTCCACTTTTTCTGCAGCGGATGTCGCACGGTTCAAAAAGAGATGCGAACGTTCATGCGGTAAACTAAAAACGGTTTCAAAGAGTTGATCGGTGGTTTCCGTAAAATCACCGACCAATTCTCTGCGCTTATTTCCCAATTTAGCAGCATCCAGCTTCTAAATGAATCTCCAAAGCCGTACTCTGATATCGCTTTTGAGCCTGATCAGCCGACGACCATGCAGCCGCTTATATTTCTTACTACACCAAGAGCTGGAGTGTGAAACACAAATTCAGTTTCTGAATTTGACTCCATAATCGAGCATAACTCGTCTGAATTTCCAGGGCATCATTCCAGGTTCCTCCGGCACGAGTAAAGTCGGACCCCCTAAAATGCACTGTTGAGGGTAATCCACCGTCCGGACTCCCGGTACGGACTGATATCGCGGTCTTACCAACCGTAACAGCAAAACCCATACAGGTGATTCTCCCCTCTAAACACATATTTATTTCACGGCTGGGCCCTGACATCTCAGAAATTGTTATCCCGGCTTACATCCAAGCCAAATCTAAGGCCGCGGAGTGGAGGATATTAGGTAGTTTAAGTATACTAACTCGAGGCTTACGTCATCTTTCAAGATACGTGTACCTTTGGGAGTTAAACTCCGAAAGCCTAAAAACCCTGAACCGTCTTCTGTACATTCCTCAAAAAACTAACAACATCTATTACATCTCATCTCTTACTTATCAAAATTTTTCCAAACAGGTACACCACTTACAGACGCGACCCACCACTACGAAGAGGACGAGGAGTCTTAATCTCTGTGGACTCCGATTTCGCTTCTAAAGAGGTTAAGTTACCGAATCTTGGTGATCTAGAATTCCTATGAGTGAAAATGACTATGTCGCTTCAATCACTGTTCATTACATGCTCTTACTTACCACCTTCTTCAGAACCGCCCACATACTGACACCACTTATCTGCCATTTAGCTGATTTCTAATCGCATGTCCGGCAGTAACCTGCTAGCGACTCTATGAGACTTCAATTAACCTGAACTTATCCGGTCAAACATCGAGAATTCACCTTCTTTATCACTTTCAACACACCATGATTTTACTGAGGATATTTTCGACATATCCCTTGGTTAAATAAACCACGTAAGGAATTTTTTAGGTCAACATCTAGATCAATGTTTCGTTTATTGTCCAGATGAAATAACCGTTTCAAGAGGCATGCCACTTTCGTCCCCAGAAGATCCTTACCACCCAACGCTTGAGGTGTCGATTGAAACCCTTGCTGCTAGCAACCTTCAGTCTCGCCATGGAGTTCATAAAAGTCGCTGCTTTCGCAAAGGTTAATTTTCAGAGACTAAGCTATTTTTATTTATACATTCCATTGGTCCGTTTACTGGGAATGCACCGATATTAATATCGCTTTAGAAACATTCTACAAAACGTTTAACCCTTTTTTTGACTCTTGCATGCCATGGAAGTAACCATCCGCCTCGACTGACCCTCCTTGGTTTACAAGGAGCCTTGAAAACTGAAAATACATTAAAAACAGACTCCTTAAGAGACATAAGAAAACTGTCTGCAATGTAATTTTTTCAATATACTTAGTAGCTCGGTCAAACTTCACCGTGCATAACGCTGAGTGTTATAGGAATTATATATACCGCTGCCGGATCCAATTTACACATGATCCGAAGCAGTTTTATAATTTTGTAAACACTTAGCTTAAGCACTTAGCCAATCTTATTTTCAGACCATTTTTCTCCGAAATCAGTGTGTTAGCGGATCTTCTAAAGGTAAAACCAGTCTATTCGCCAGGTCCTGATGGTGTTCCTGGCTCTGTACTTTTTTTAGTAGCGACCTACCTCCTGCTCTAACGAACTTGCAGGTTTTTATGTACGCAGACGACGTTAAGCTTTGTCTTCAATACAAATCCCCTTCTGCCCAATATAAAGTTCAGTCGGATTTTAACAATTTTCAAAAATGGTGTTCAACCAATCTCTTAAAACTTAATGGATCAAAAAGTAAACTAATGTTTTTTTATGGTTCGTGCCCTAACCAGACCACATACTTTCTCTATGGGATTTCCTTAGAAAGATTAACCCAGGTTAAAGATCTTTGTGTCCTACTAGACTTTAAACTCAAATTTTTCGACCATATTTCTACGATGGTTAATAAAGCCAAGGGTATGCTTGGCTTCATTAAAAGATGGTCTAAGGAATTCAATAACCCTTACATAACTAAACGGTTATACATATCTTTGGCCCTCAGTATGGGTTCCTCAGGTCATCAAGATCGCATTGAATCCGTTCAAAAGAATTTCTTGATGTTTGCTCTTAGGGACTCAACTCCGATGCAAATCTTCAGCTCCCATCTTATTTTAACAGACTCCATCTCCATTTATCCTAACACATCGTAGAAAGATGCTGGAGGTCGTTTTCCTCCATAACCTTATTAATGGTAATGTAGACAGCCAGCATCTACTAACACGACTAACATTTAACATTCCAAATAGACGGACTAGAAATTTTGCTCCCCTGTTCCTAATTTATTGTACATATGCCCACCATGAGCCTTTAAGTGTTTTATTTTCTGATTACACTAACTTATACTCTTTTACTTCACTCTGTACGTCCACTTCTATCAAAGCCTCAATTCTCACCTACCTTTCAGAGCAACAAACGCACTCCACTTTTTCCTCATAATCGTTTCTATACTTTATTCTCTCGGGTCTAACTCCGCGATCCGAGGCGTACGATAAACGGCAGCGCCCCTCGGTCGGTTGCGCAGGAGGTGGGCTGTTCGTTATGCAGTGGAAGCCGCGCAAAAAAATAAAACGTCGTCGTACATAGTTTTTCAGTGTACTGGCTCAAGCACTGATCCTTGCGGCACTCCATTAGCATTGAATGGTTCTGTTTCCGCTTCTGTATCGTACATTAGGGATTCAAGTATTTACGCAATATCCTAATTAGGAAGACGGAGCCCTTGTTTTTCGTGAGCTTGTGTAATGCGGCTTCAGGTCTTTGAAGGCATCCCTTACGACTAGGGTGAATACTATGTAGTACTTTTTCGTGGTATTTTGGTGCCCACTAAAATTTGCAGTGAAAATGGATCTTTGCGAGCTCGTCCAGTCGTCTACCAAATATTTTCTCAACGATCTTTCTCAGAAAGTTCATCATGCAAGTGGACTCTGGCTCTGGTTTTGGTAGGGTAACCAATCTTAAGTGTTTCTATGTTCATGGGAGCACTTTGTAACAGACGTCCAGGATAATGTATCAAGGGAAACTGTCGATTCGGCCTCTTTTCCTTTTCTATCACGAATGGCATCGTTCAGTGTTTTCCGTTTCTCCTTTTTAGACGCCAGGTTTCCTTAACACTGTGTGATCTTTAATCCCTCTCTATTTGTCGTTTATTGCAGCACTCTTTATTGTATTCGATATTGTGTTATTCTACCAAGTGACGGACCGTTTCATGTGTCCTCTTGAGTCGAAATATACATGTACGTCTGTCTTTTTCTGTGCAATCTTATTTGTTAGTTTTAAAGCTATTTGCTCATCATTTTGAACACACCCGTTTTGCCTTCACCCTCAGTATTCTCAATCTTCCATATAACGAAATAATCGGAAATTCTATAAATTCCATATTAGTGCAGATGGAAAGTTAAATTTGCTCAGATTGTTTATGAACATTTGGATTTATCGAGAAAATCACGGATTGGTCGTTTATATCCTAGAGCTCTCATGTAAGTGACCTAAATGCGATAAATTTCGTTACGGCCAAAGTTAGATTTCGTTGTTACATTAAATTGTGAACGTGATTTTACAATAAATTGTAAATCATTATTTAATTCATGTTATGAAGCAACGTATTTTTCTACACCATTGTGTCAATCGATATATTGATCGGTAAGATTTGCTTCAATTATTGTTATACCCTTTCAGGGGGTATTATAATTTTGTTCGTATTGGTGCAACGCAGCGAAACCGTACAAAATATATTCTTCATCAACATTACCTTCTTGTACGTCTGTCTCTTTATACTCAAACTACTGTCTCTGAAACTGTGCACACTTTGCGCAATTCTGTCTTACCTTTGCACGCAATATATAAGTCGAAACAGTATCAGTCCTGCTTTCCAACTATATAACTGCCAAAACTGAACGAGTGAATATAACTTCCATGCTTTTGAAGATAAAAGGCTGCAGTTAAATTTATAAGTTTTTAATTATTCTGATACTTTAAAAATACTCATAAATTGTCAATAGGATTAGATTCACATTAGTCAAAAATATTTACATAAGGAAACAGTAAGAAAAAGCTTAAGATTTTACAACAGTTTAGATAACATTTTTACTTTCATTTAAACATGCATTAAAAGAATTATTTAAGTCCTCTGATTAAAGGTTACCTTCTGGATGCTTTTGACACAACCTCGCCAATACCTACATACTCATTAAGTTTTATAATATCCAAGCTGAAAAAATCTGAAGGAATTGAGCTCTTCAATGTTTCAACCATTCCTAAGATATATATTTGGAGTAACAACGTATCACATAATTTTGTAGAGGTAAGATTTACATATTTTTAGGAAACATTCAAAAATATTTAAGAATTCTATAAGTTTAAACTATTTATTTTAAGGAAACTTGTTTCGCTTTTATGATTTAGAACTAAAACTTAATTTATTTTTTGCCATAATTTAAAATGGCTGTAATGCTTTAAGGAAATAAGAAACCGTGCGTCTGGTCAAATGCCTGTTTCCGCTGAACTGAAGATATCCATAGGCACCGTTACAATAGTCGTTCATCGTATAGTAATAGTTCATTTAGTATTCCAGTAAAAATTCATATTTACCATTAAATATTGAAAATATATTTTTTTTTATATTTGTTTCTTTCATAGGTATCTGATGAACCCCTTTTTTTCTATTAAAATTGTATTTATTTACATTGCAGTCTACTGTATTTATAGTAACTTATACTGCAGAGATTCATAATTTCTATCGACTATTTACATATTTACATACTTAAACCTAATTAGGGAGTCTGAGGCAATGTTTAATTTAATTAATTAATTTATATATCTTCTTGGCAGATCTGTTGGGTGAATGCGCAGGAGCCTCCTTCTCGCCCTCAGTCCCATTACTTGTCTCCTCTTCAAGAGTTTTCGAGCTAACTGGTTAGGGTGGTTTCCCAATTTATTTATGTACGCGATTGCTTGCTTATTTATGACATCGCCAATCCTTGGTACCCTCAGCTCCGTTTCAATGTCTTTGTTGCGGATGTACCAAGCCGCTCCAGATAGTTTACGCAAAATTGGCGACTGCGCCACACGAATTTTGTTGAGGTGCGACTTTGCGGCGATGCCATATACTTGGATGCCATATTTCCAAATAGAAGCCAATACAACCTTATACATTTTGGCCTTGTTGGAAATTGAAAGTTTGTTTCCAGGCCTAAGGAGCCAAGCCATGCTGTTCGCCTTTGTTTTGAGCCGCCGAGTTACATGCGTTACATGGCGTTGAAATGTAAGTCGCTTATCCAGAGTGGCACCGAGGTATTTGTGGGCGTTCGATTGTGTGAGGAGCTCTTCATGCAGAAACACACCTGGTGATGTGTCTTTTCTCAGGGTGTACGTCACGGAGACACACTTTTCCGGATTCACTGCGATGTTCCAGCGTAGGGCCCAGTTTGCAAATTTTTTTAGATAAAGCTGAAGCGTATCAGTGGCTGTATAGAAGCAAGTATCACTGGCCAGGACTGCAGTGTCATCAGCAAATGTGGCAACTAGCAGGTCATTGGGATCTGTAAGCGACATTTTGTCAGCTGAGGGCATGTCGTGCGTATACAGTGTTTACCCCAGATATAGTGTTGGACCTAACACACTTCGCTGGGGTACACTACTACTCTGACTCTCTTTGCTTGGGAGGACAGCCCGTCCTTTACAACATTAAAGGATCGCTCGTGTAGGAAGCTTTTTATTATCAAAAAGAGTTGAGGATTTAGTAGGCTTTTTAGCTTGTATAAAAGTCCTTCATGCCACACTCTGTCGACAGCCTGCTGAATGTCCAGAAAAGCTCCAATGACGTACTCCTTTCCATGGAAACCTTCCAGCACAAAGTTTACTACGCGGTGTAGCTGTTCAGGTGTGCCATGCCTGAGTCTAAAACCAAACTGAAACTTCGGAATAGCTTTTTGGACCTTTCGGGATTCGAGCAATCTTCTCAGGATGCACCTCTCAAGTAATTTGCCAAATGCTGGAAGCAGGCTTGTTGGGCGATAGGAGTCTAATTCCTCTTCTGGCTTCCCATTTTTATGGAGCATAATGATATTCGCCTTCTTTCAGGCGCTTGGGAAGTGTCCCAGTCGAAGAGCAGAATTGAAAATCAGAACAAGGAATAACAAAGCTTTGTGGGGCATCAGCTTAATGGAGCGATTGTCAATGTGATCCTCACCAGGAGCCTTATTGTTGCGAAGGGATTTGATATCACCTTCCAATTCCGTGAGTTTAATAGGCTTTACAAGAAGAGCCATATGCAATGGGGCTTCTAGGGATTCAGCAACCAGTTGTTTTCGTCTTGGCGATGCTGCCTTGAACAGCTGGAATCTTTCCTCCAGGTTTCTGGCAAACGCTTCAGCTCTGTCCTGAGGTGATTTCGAAAAAGTGACATCTGGGTTTCGAACTGGAAACTTTGGGGCAACTTGTCTTTTGAATCTCTTCGTGAGCTTCCAGAGCGCGAATTTTGAGTTTTCATCGGCACTAGCTTTCCCGAGGAACGCGTCAGTTGCTTCTCTTTTCAGGTTGGCCAGTACATTTCTCACCCGATTTGATATCCTTCGGAACAATCTGTCAATTATTAGGTCATTGGTCCTGATGAGCTCACGCCGAAGACGTTTCTTGAGAGTTAAAAGTCCTACTGCTTCCGGAGAGAGAGCGACGCTGCTATGCAAGTTGCTTAGGTGAACTGCGCCGCCAGGAGCTGCAATTTGAGCTGCATCTTTGATCTTCTTCATAAAAGTTTCAACCGCTTTCTCGATATCGTCTGCTGTATTTATCTCTGTATTGAGGTTAAAGGCATTGTTAAGTTCGTACTGAACAGCCTTATATTCGCACCAGGTGGAACGAGCATCCTAATAGGGGCGGTGCTATGAGGTGACGTTGTTAGTGAAGCGATCAGCGGCAAGTGATCGGAAGATAGATCATACTCTTCGAGTACTGATAGTAGACTGTTAGCTATATCTTTGTACAAAAAAAAGTCGTTACATGAAGGTACATTCCTTGTGGTATACGGGTAGTGAGTGGGTTTGCCTGTAGCCAGAACTTGAGTTGAGCTGCCGGAGATAACATCGTGAAGTGCTGTGCCTCGAGCATTCGCTCTTATACTACCCCAAAGGCGATGCTTAGCGTTAAAGTCACCTCCAATGATGAACTTTTGACCATGTTGACCAAGGAGATATATTTGGCTTTTCCTAAATAAGCAAAGATCACTTATGTATTTGCATAGGATACCTAAAAGACACTTCACTTTCATAGCGAACGGAGGTGTGTTTTTCTTGCGATCATTCGATTTTGTTATTATTTTCTTGCAAAAAACAAACCGGCGTTTGTTAAGAAATTAATTTATTAAATCAAATACTTAAAACGATTCCATTCGCACTCGCTTCTGCGCGGTACCGTATTTGGTGTGTTTAAATTATTTTATTATTTACCCAAGTAAGGTACTGTGCCCTACTTATTTCTATTCCCTTTTCTTAAGTTTATTGCAATTTTTACTTTTGCAATAACTCACTCTCTCCTAGTTTGCGCTCTTTTTTTCCATTACCTCTTCCTTTTATCGCGCTCTTATTAAACAAGTACAGTGGTTTAAGGCTAATAGTTTGTGTAAAATTAATTATTTGTTGTCAATATTGTAATATGTGCCTATGTTATATTGAGAGCATTTAAGTGTAACAGCATACAAACATATAGCAGCATTTTTTTGCTATGTTTATGTTTATGCAAGCAATAAGACCCGAGGCGGATGTAACATGATCGCACACTTAAACTCCACAAAGTATAAGTGCATGATCAGCATTAGCACGCCGACCAAATGCATAATACATACGCACATACATAGCTCGCTCCAGCCTAGATATATAAGACCGAATATATTAAACTTACAATCCAGACACTGTTAAGACATTGAACTGGCAGAACCATTTCTGCCAATCAATAATTATAATAAACAGAACCCAAAAATATAAGTCAGCCTGACGGCTGCGCTACTCAAAAGGATCTAGACTTACTATTCCTTTGGAGGAAGTTTACATGGCGACCGTGACAGTCGTGACCGTCAGAGGAATTCCAAGGCAGGCCTGGAGGAAGGTACACAGCTGACACCGTAATTTCGCCCAAATTAGTGGAAAATTTTACCGTCGCCATTTGTAGGTGATTCGTTGTGATCGAATGCAGGTGATAGTGTACTAATCCCTGCCTGATTAGGATACAAGCTCCACCTCTGGCTCGACCTCCTGGGTGATCTGCTCTATAGCAGCTGTAACCTATCATATGGAGGTAGGATCCGTCGTGTAGGAGTGTCTCTGAAATAAGCTAACATCAATTTCGTGCTTGCTGAGAAACACTTTAAGCTCATTAGCATTTGGGATAATGCTACGAGCATTCCAGGTTCCGTTGCGCAGTTCACAAGCCATTACTTGCGCTGCGTCAACGACTTAGAACCTCTGAGTTCTTTGATCTCCTCAAATAACTCAGCGATGGTTTTTTGTAGACCAGCAATGGTCTGCTGCATTGAGATGATGATTTGTGCGAGGGAGCCATCAATTATCGTTTGGTTAGGATGTTGAGGTTCGCCTGCGTTTGTTACAGGAGCAAACGTAGCATTCGGAAAAGACTGCAACCTTGTATTTGACTACTTATTTTTATTCCCTTTTCTTAAGTTTATTGCAATTTCTACTTTTGCAATAACTCACTCTCTCCTAGTTTGCGCTCTTTTTTTCCATTACCTCTTCCTTTTATCGCGCTCTTATTAAACAAGTACAGTGGTTTAAGGCTAATAGTTTGTGTAAAATTAATTATTTGTTGTCAATATTGTAATATGTGCCTATGTTATATTGAGAGCATTTAAGTGTAACAGCATACAAACATATAGCAGCATTTTTTTGCTATGTTTATGTTTATGCAAGCAATAAGACCCGAGGCGGATGTAACATGATCGCACATTTAAACTCCACAAAGTATAAGTGCATGATCAGCATTAGCACGCCGACCAAATGCATAATACATACGCACATACATAGCTCGCTCCAGCCTAGATATATAAGACCGAATATATTAAACTTACAATCCAGACACTGTTAAGACATTGAACTGGCAGAACCATTTCTGCCAATCAATAATTATAATAAACAGAACCCAAAAATATAAGTCAGCCTGACGGCTGCGCTACTCAAAAGGATCTAGACTTACTATTCCTTTGGAGGAACTTTACATGGCGACCGTGACAGTCGTCCAACGCTGGACGAATTGACTAGACTAATTAAAGGAAGACTGGACTGGAAGAGGACCCATCAACACTAAATGGAATTGCCAAGGAAAAATCTGAGTGAGTAGAGTTCTATTGAGTATGGGAAAACACCGTGGCGGTTTAAAAACTAAGCTGAATAAACGTATAGCCCACGTAAGGTGGCTAATATACGGTCAGCAAACGCCACCGGTTTGGTCGAAAGCTCTGAAGCTACATGCAGAGCTAGACCACTTGCTGCAATATCAGCAAGAATTAAAGACCCAAAAACTCGAGAAAACTCACTCAGATAATATTAAAAATATAACCAAAACTAATGAAGTTCCAAAATACAAGGCATGTCCAGCACCAGCACCAGCACTAACAAAGCCGAAGAAGTCCTGCCCCCCTTGCTGCGAAGGAATCTGGAGTCCTCACTGCCTAGGGACTTGTGAGCAGCCATCAACGTCATCAGCGCCCAAGAAATAGACAGCAGCGAGGGAGTGTCAGCGTGCCACCCTCGGCGGCGCCCAGCTGACACCAGATGAACATCAGCAGCAGTAGAAAATTAAATAAATAATAATAAATAATATATAAGAAAATAATATACAAAAATATATATAAGAAAATTGTAAGAAATATTGTAAAACGGAGCATATACTACTATGCCCTGTTAACCCAATATGGCCCGTGAAGCCATAGCTAGAATCAGGCAGGAAATAATGTAAAATACAAT
The DNA here is from genome assembly GCA_035047325.1 of Drosophila vallismaia. Taxonomy (NCBI): domain Eukaryota; kingdom Metazoa; phylum Arthropoda; class Insecta; order Diptera; family Drosophilidae; genus Drosophila; species Drosophila vallismaia. The sequence continues at coordinate 408,815 of JAWNPU010000023.1, read as the reverse complement.
TTTTTTTTTACAAGCATTGAAAAAAATTTTTTTTATAAATTAGTAATTCCAAATGTAATGTCTATAGAGACAAATAGAATAAGTAAAACTAAAAATATAAATATATATAAAGAAGATTCTCTATCAAAATATAAAATTAGTATACCCAAAATGGGTCTAATAGACACTAAAACTGTGGACTCTACAGCCAATGTTAGAAATAAAGTTGAAGTCCAAAATGCAGACTTGTTCTGGATAACCATAATACTAATTGTAATTGCACTAATTATGGTATCCAATGCATTAATAAAACGATACCATAGCACTGCTAACGGTTTAGATAATATTTAAGGAAGATTTTGAATAAACTCAATTATGAATAAAAATATGAAACAATTTAAAAAAAAAAAGAAATAATAAATAAAAATACAAACGTAATATTGACTTTATCTAGATTAGAATCCAAAAATACAAATGCCTAAATTCGAAAGTATACCACAGCATGGACTGGGAAAAGCTTATTGATCAGATAAAAGAATCAAAAGAAAATTTCAGAAAATCTTATAAATGCTTAACGCAAAATAGATCAATACAAGCTGTAACGATAAATAAAAATGCCCAAACATTGGTAAATAGTTACAATGAAGTCAGAGAACTGATACAATAGAATAGAAAAAATTTGGACAGTAAACAGTGTGCTAAAGTTTCGGAACTACTGGTGGCATTAAGAGAAAAATTGATATTAATAAAAAATAAATTCAGCCTCCAGATAGAAATTCCGACAATAGTAAACACTCCATTAACAATAAATTTTAATGAAGAAAGCACTGACTCAGACGAAGAAAATACAACTGTAGTCGAGGAAGACATTAAAGAGGAAGATCTTCATGATCTAACTTTACCAGCAAAATTAATGCTGACGGACGATAACACAAATAACGCAGCTGACTCCGAAAATAACTTAACCATGGGAGAACAAGCAGCAGCCATTAGATCTTATATTAAGGAAGTCGCTTCCACAGTGCCAGAATTTGATGGGCAAAAGATCAATCTACAAAGATTCATTAAGGCAATCAAATTGGTAGACCTTGCTAAGGGACCATTTGAAGACATTGCAGTTGAGGTCATTAAGTCAAAAATAGTTGGCACAATTTTGAACTCAGTTGACAATGAAACGACAATTCCAGCAATTATAAAAAAATTGCAGAAAGTAGTTGTCGGTGAAACATCCAGTAATGTCAAGGCAAAACTATCAACAGTTCAGCAGAGAGGTAAAACTGCAATGCAATTTACCGCTGAAGTTGATAGACTGAGAAAGCTATTAGAAGCTTCCTTTATCGATGAGGGTATACCTCTCGAACATGCCACTGGTCTAAGTACTAAAGAGGCAATTGACACAATGATAAATCGTGCTGAGCACGAAAGTATCAAAACAGTACTGGAAGCAGGGACTTGCACCACTATGGATGCAGCGATAAGCGCATACATAAGAACGAGTGCAAGAGTTACCGGTGACATCAATAAAGTGATGTCTTTAGAGGTAACAGATCCAACAGAGGATACGGAAATCCCAATAGAGATGGTAACCGCGGTAGAGGCTTCAATAACAATAGTAATAGAGGCAACTACAATAATGGTTACCAAAATAACGGTTACCAAAATAACGGTTACCGGAATAACGGTTATAATAACCGCTATAATGGCTATAACAGAGGCCGCAATAATGGAAACAGAAGCCGTAGCAACAATCAGAATAATAATGCAAATGTACGAGTAATCCAAGATCAGGGAAACTCGCAACAGCCTTTAGGTACTCAGTAGAAGAAGATCGAAGAGTATACAGCATCAATTATAATCTCAACATATTTTCTACATTCATTCATGCCGAAACAGGCGTAAAACTAGTTTTTCTTCTTGATACAGGTGCAGATATCTCTATTATCAAAGAGAACTCTGACAAATTTTCTAATATTCAAATAACTAACAAAATAAACATTCAAGGCATAAGCCAACAGAAAATTCAGTCTCTAGAACAGACTTTTATTGAGATACAGACAGGTAAATACATTATCCCACACGACTTTCATTTAGTAGATAAAAATTTTCCCATACCGTGTGATGGAATAATAGGAATAGATTTCATTAAAAAATATAATTGCCAAATCGATTTAAACACAGAAGAAGATTGGTTTATAATTAGACCAAACAATTTGAAATTTCCAATCTACATTCCCATAACATACAGCTCTGGTATTAACACAACGTTATTACCAGCAAGATCCCAAGCTGTCCGAAGATTAACAGTATCATCAAAAGATGATAACATTTTAATTCCAAACCAGGAAATTAAAACTGGTATTTATGTTGCAAATACAATCGCAACATCAAGTAATACAGTTGTCCGAATTTTAAACACAACCGATTCCGACCAATTAGTCAATATGGACACTTTAAAATATGAGCCACTTTCGAACTACAATGTAGTTCAGGCAAATAGTGAAAAAAGAAATAAAACTGTATTATCTCAATTAAAGAAAAATTTCCCCGACTTGTTTAAATCACAATTAGAAACTATAAGCAGCGAATATATAGATATATTTGCATTAGAATCAGAACCAATAACGGTTAATAATTTTTATAAACAACAGTTGAGATTAAAAGATGATGAGCCGGTATACACAAGAAATTATAGAAGTCCTCATAGTCAAGTAGAAGAAATGCAAGCCCAGGTTCAGAAATTAATAAAAGATAAAATAGTCGAACCATCCGTTTCACAGTACAATAGCCCTTTGCTATTAGTACCCAAAAAGTCAAGCCCAAATTCAGATAAAAAGAAATGGAGATTAGTAGTAGACTATCGCCAAATTAATAAGAAACTTTTAGCTGACAAATTTCCACTACCGAGAATAGATGATATTTTGGACCAACTTGGTCGAGCAAAATACTTTTGCTGTTTAGACTTAATGTCAGGCTTCCATCAAATCGAGCTGGATGAAGGCTCGAGAGATATAACATCTTTCTCAACCAACAATGGCTCATATCGTTTCACGCGATTGCCATTTGGCTTAAAAATAGCGCCTAATTTATTCCAAAGAATGATGACTATAGCATTCTCCGGAATAGAACCGTCTCAGGCATTCCTTTATATGGATGACTTAATAGTCATAGGTTGTTCCGAAAAACATATGCTTAAAAACCTCACTGAAGTTTTTGGTAAATGCAGGGAATACAACCTAAAGTTACATCCTGAAAAATGTTCATTTTTCATGCATGAAGTCACATTTTTAGGACATAAATGCACAGACAAGGGAATTTTGCCGGATGACAAAAAATATGATGTCATTCAGAACTATCCAGTTCCACATGATGCGGACAGCGCTAGACGTTTTGTAGCATTTTGCAATTACTACAGACGTTTTATCAAAAATTTCGCCGACTATTCGCGGCACATAACAAGGTTATGTAAAAAGAATGTTCCATTCGAGTGGACAGATGAATGTCAAAATGCATTCATACATTTAAAATCTCAGCTAATTAACCCAACACTCTTGCAGTACCCAGACTTCAGCAAAGAATTTTGCATAACAACAGATGCAAGCAAGCAAGCGTGTGGCGCAGTTTTAACTCAAAACCATAACGGCCACCAACTCCCAGTTGCTTATGCATCAAGAGCTTTTACAAAAGGTGAAAGCAATAAGAGTACAACGGAACAAGAGTTATCAGCAATTCATTGGGCAATAGTACATTTTAGACCATACATTTATGGGAAACACTTCACTGTGAAAACAGACCATAGACCATTGACATATTTATTCTCGATGGTGAACCCCAGTTCTAAATTAACAAGAATAAGGCTTGAACTAGAGGAATATAATTTTACAGTAGAGTATCTAAAGGGCAAAGACAATCATGTAGCTGATGCGTTATCAAGAATAACCATCAAAGAGCTAAAAGAAACAACTGGAAATATATTAAAAGTCACTACAAGATTTCAAAGTAGACAAAAATCCTGCGCAGCAAAAGAACAATTGGATTTGCACGAACAAACCAAAGAAAAAGCTTCATAACAAATGACGAGGTACGAAAAGTAGTGACACTGCAATTGAATGACACGATATGTTTATTTAAACATGGAAAGAAAATCATTGCAAGATATGATGTTGGTGATCTGTATACTAATGGAACTCTTGATTTAGATCAATTCTTCCAAAAGCTTGAATTGCAAGCCGGTATATATGATATCAGCCAAATCAAAATGGCACCGTGGAAGAAAATCTTTGAACACGTTTCAATAGATGAATTTAAAAATATGGGCAATAAAACATTAAAGAATTTAAAAGTAGCGCTACTTATCCCGGTGACCCAAATAAATAATGAAAAAGAAAAAGAAGCTATATTGTCTACATTACATGATGATCCAATACAAGGAGGGCATACAGGCATTATAAAAACCTTGGCCAAGGTCAGAAGACATTATTACTGGAAAAATATGAGTAAATACATAAAACAGTACGTAAGAAAATGCCAAAAAGCAAAAACAACAAAGCACACAAAGACCCCAATGACTATAACTGAAACACCAGAACATGCTTTCGATAGAGTTGTTGTGGACACAATTGGTCCACTACCTAAGTCAGAAAATGGTAACGAGTACGCAGTCACTCTCATATGTGATTTAACCAAGTACTTAGTTGCCATACCAATAGCAAATAAAAGCGCAAAAACAGTCGCAAAAGCTATATTTGAATCTTTTATTCTAAAGTACGGTCCAATGAAGACGTTCATAACGGACATGGGAACGGAGTATAAGAATTCAATAATTACTGACCTGTGTAAATATTTAAAAATAAAAAATATAACATCAACAGCTCATCACCACCAGACAGTTGGAGTAGTAGAAAGAAGTCATAGAACTTTAAACGAGTATATACGATCCTACATATCGGCGGACAAAACCGATTGGGACGTATGGCTTCAATATTTCGTATACTGCTTCAACACGACCCCATCTATGGTACATAATTACTGTCCATACGAATTAGTTTTCGGTAGAACAAGTAATTTACCAAAACATTTTAACAAACTACATAGCATAGAACCAATATATATTATAGATGATTACGCTAAGGAGAGTAAATATAGGTTAGAAGTAGCATATGCGCGAGCAAGAAAACTGCTTGAAGCGCATAAAGAGAAAAATAAGGGAATCTATGACTTAAAAGTAAAAGACATAGAGTTAGAAGTAGGAGATAAAGTTTTACTAAGAAATGAGGTAGGTCATAAATTAGACTTTAAATACACAGGGCCCTATAAGATAGAAAGCATAGGAGATAATAACAATATTACGCTACTTGCTGATAAAAACAAAAAACAAATAGTTCATAAAGATAGATTAAAGAAATTTCATTCATGATTGATTTTAAACTTATATTTTTCTTAATCATTTATACAAAATTTTCCAATCACTATGTATATTTTTATTTTCGCATTAAAATAAAAATCAACTTTTATATTAATAATACTATTGCTCAAGCTGAACAAGTAAAAAAAAAATTACAAAAAAAATATAATAATTGGCATTTAATAATTAAAATAACTTCACTAGGTTACGTTATTTTTCAAAAGGAGGGAGATGTAATATGTGCCTATGTTATATTGAGAGCATTTAAGTGTAGCAGCATAAAAACATATAGCAGCATTTTTTTGCTATGTTTATGTTTATGTTTATGCAAGCAATAAGACCCGAGGCGGATGTAACATGATCGCACATTTAAACTCCACAAAGTATAAGTGCATGATCAGCATTAGCACGCCGACCAAATGCATAATACATACGCACATACATAGCTCGCTCCAGACTAGATATATAAGACCGAATATATTAAACTTACAATCCAGACACTGTTAAGACATTGAACTGGCAGAACCATTTCTGCCAATCAATAATTATAATAAACAGAACTCAAAAATATAAGTCAGCCTGACGGCTGGGCTACTCAAAAGGATCTAGACTTACTACTCCTTTGGAGGAACTTTACAATATATCTTTTTATATATATATTTTTTATTTTTATATATTTTTATTTTATATATGCAGTGAATGTCGCACGGTTCAAAAAGAGATGCGAACGTTCATGCGGTAAACTAAAAACGGTTTCAAAGAGTTGATCGGTGGTTTCCGTAAAATCACCGACCAAACGCAGAGGCGCTTATTTCCCAATTTAGCAGCATCCAGCTTCTAAATGAATCTCCAAAGCGTAAAAAAAACCGCTATTAGGGACTCCGTATGCACGGATATCGCTATTCAGCCTGATCAGCCGACGACAACGCAGCCCCATAACTCTTACCACCCCAAGAGCAGGAGTTGGAAATGGTTTCCGAATTCGACTCCATAATCGAGCATAACTCGTCTGAATTACCATCCAGGGTATCACTTCAGGTGATTCCTCTGGCACGAGTAGAGTCGACCCCCTTAAAATCCACTGCTAAGGGTAAAACACCGTCCGGACCCCCGGTACGTACTGATGTCGCGGTCTTACCAACAGTAACACCAAAAGCCCTTACAGGTGATTCTCCCCTCTAAACATATATTTATTTCACGGCTGGCCCCTGACACCTCAGATATGGATATCTCGGCATATATCCAAGCCAAATCTTAAGCCGGTGTTAGAGTGGAGGACATTAGGAAATTTAAATATACTAACTCGAGGGTTACGTCATCTTTTAAGATACGTGTACCTTTGCCGATGTTGGATACAATCTGTTCGCCCAGCTTTTGGCCGGAGAACATATTCAAGAACATCAGCCGAGTACAGTAAAAAAAAAAAGTTAATAAGCCTGTGGGAGTTGAACTCCCAAAGCCTAAAAACACTGTACCGTCTTCGTCTTCCGTACCTAAACCTTCATCCTCAAAAAACTAACAGGGGGCTAGGGGGCTTCGGAGTAAGCTCCCTAAACTGTAAACTGATAGTTAATCTTTTGCATCCCAGATTGTAGTCTTCACAGAGAGCTGGTTAAAGCCGGAGATTTTTAGCTCCGAAATTTTCCCAGACAGGGACCGACCACTACGAAGGGGATGAGGGGTCCTAATCTCTGTAGACTCCGACTTCGCTTCTGAAGAGGTTGAGTTACCGAATCCTGGTGACATTGAATTCTTATGTGTGAAAATCACTATGTCGCTTCAATCACTGTTTATTACATGCTCTTACTTACCACCTTCTTCAGAACCGCCCACATACTAACACCACTTATCTGTCATTCAGCTGGTTTCTAATCGCATGCCAGACAGTGACCTGCTAGTGACTCTAGGACACTTCAGTTTACCTAAACTTATTTGTTCCAACATCGAGAATTAACCATCTTTATAACTTTCAACACACCATGATTTTACTGAGTCTATGTTCGACATATCCCTTGGTCAAATAAACCACGTAAGGAATTTTTTAGGTCAACTTCTAGATCTATGTTTCGTTTCTTGTCCAGATGGAATAACCGTTTCCAGAGGCATGCCACTTTCGTCCCCAGAAGATCCTTACCACCCAACGCTTGAGGTGTCGATTGAAATCCTTGCTGCTAGCAACCTTCAGTCTCGCCATGGAGTTCATAAAAGTCGCTGCTTTTGCAAGGCTGATTTTCAGAGACTAAGCAATTTAATTTCTATATTTGATTGGTCCGATCTCTGAGAATGCACCGATATTAATATCGTTTTAGAAACATTCTACAAAACGTTTAACGCTTTTTTTGACTCTTGCGTGCCATGGGAGTATCCATCCGCCTCGACTGACCCTCCTTGGTTTACAAGGAGCCTTAAAAACTGAAAATACATTAAAAATAGACTCCTTAAGAGACATAAGAAAACTGGCTGTAATGTAACTTTCTCAAGATACTTAGTAGCTCGGTCAAATTTCACCGTGCATAACGCTGAGTGTTATCAGAATTATATGTACCGCTGTCGGATCCAGTTTACTCAGGATCCGAAGCAGTTTTATAATTTTGATAACACTAAGCGTAAACAGGTATCATTTCCCCCTCTAATTTCGTTTGAAAATGTATCTGCGATTACTGATCAGGGTATTGCCGATCTATTCGTAACTTTATTTCAAACAATGTACTAATTTCCTACAATTATGGATCAGCCTTATTCATATAACATTTAATCAGCCAATCTTATTCTCAGACAAACTTTCTCCGAAATAATCGAATCTTCTAAGTTGTGCAGTTGTGCAGACCTCTTCTTAAACTTTTCTCTTTGTCTCTGGAAACTTCATAATTCCCCTACACAAAAAAAAGAAAAAAATCGGATTCTACAAACTATAGAGGAATGTCTAAATTGTCAGCAATTCCAAAGGTTTTTTGAAAAATTGGTAACACCACATATTCAACATCTCTGCAGTTCAATTATTGCTCCATGCCAGCATGGTTTTATAAAGCGTCGCTCCACCACCACAAACCTCTTGGAGCTGACCACCTTTATTGTAGATGGCTTCCGTAAAGGCCTTTAAACAGATGTCATCTACACAGACTTTAGTAGAGCATGTGACTCTGTCTACCACTCACTCTTTTTGAGTAAACTTAGTATCCTAGGATTTCCCTCAGACCTTCTCACATGGATTTCTAGCTACTTAGCTGGGAGAACCCAACGTGTTCTTTTTAAGGATGTAGACTTTCGCCTTGTTAGTGCTACATCGGGAGCCCCCAAGGAAGCCATCTTTGGCCACTACTTTTCACTATATTTATTAACGACCTACCCCCTGCTATAACGAACTCTCTGGTTCTTATGTATGCAGACGACGTTAAGCCTTGTCTTCAATAAAAATCCCCTTCTGCCCAATATAAACTTCAGTCGGATTTTGACAATTTTCAAAAATGGTGTTCAACTAATCTCTTAAAACTTAATGGGTCAAAAAGTAAACTAATGTTTTTTTATGGTTCGTGCCCTTACCAGACCACATACTTTCTCTATGGGATTTCCTTAGAAAGATTAACCCAGGTTAAAGATCTTTGTGTCCTACTAGACTTTAAACTCAAATTTTTCAACCATATTTCTACGATGGTTAATAAAGCCTACCCTTGCTTGGCTTCATTAAAAGATGGTCTAAGGAATTCAATAACCCTTACATAACTAAACGGTTATACATATCTTTGGCCCTTAGTATGGACTCCTCAGGTCATCAAGATCGCATTGAATCCGTTCAAATGAATTTCTTGATGTTTGCTCTTAGGGAACTCAACTGGGATGCAAATCTTCACCTTCCATCTTATTCTAACAGACTCCTTCTAATTAATTTTCCTTCCCTAACCATTCGTAAAAAGATGGTGAGGATCATTTTGCTTTATAACCTTATTAATGGTAATGTAGGCAGCCAGCATCTACTAACACGACTAACATTTAACATTCCAAATAGACGTACTAGAAATTGTAGTGTTGTATATGTTCATATGCCCAGCATAAGCCTTTCACGGTTTTATGTTCTGACTACAATAACTTATACTCTATTACTTCACTCTGGACGTCCACTTCTATCAAATCCTCAATTCTCACCTACCTTTCAGAGCAACAAACGAACTCTACTTTTTCTTCGTAATCTTTTCTAAGCTTTATTCTCTCGGGTCTAACTCCGCGATCCGAGCCGTACGATAAACGGCAGCGCCCCTCGGTCGGTTGGGCGGGAGGTGAGCTGTGCGTTATGCAGTGGGAGCCGCTCGAAAAAAAGGAATTTAGCTTTCGTTTAATTTTTTATAATCGATGATAAGCCTTCATTTATGGCTTCCATCCTCATTTTTCACTTTTAAACTTTTTTAAACCTTTTTTCATATTTGTTGGGGCGGTTATTTCTACACCGATCTTCTCGGGTTTATTGTTGCTCAAGATATTTATTTAGGATTATAATCTAACAAGTTTTGTAAACTTTCTTTAACTATTAATGATTTTGAATCATCTTTTTTTCATCGAAAAATTTTTTCAATATAAATTCTCGTAAGGGACGAAAGAATTTTTCCTCTAAGTGGGACAACTTTTTGCAATTACTAATTGTATAAATCAATGTTTCTTCTTTGTCATAAAAGGTTTTTTTTTTGCGGGGCTCCCACTGCATAACGGATCTCACGGATAGATCCGAGAGAATAAAGTATAGAAAAGATTGCGAGGAAGAAGAAGAGTGCGTTTGTTGCTCTGAAAGGTAAGTGAGAATAGAGAATATAAAAAAAGAGGAAGTGCAAAGCGAATTAGTAGAATATTAGCCGTTACAGTCAGAACACAAAACCCTAAAAGGCTCCTGCCGAGCATATGTAGATCTACAACAACTTAGGGCAACAACTTTCTAGTTCGTCTACTTGGAATGTTAAATTTTAGTCATGTTAGTAGATACTGGCTGTATGCATACCATTAATAAGGTTATGTAAGAAAATGACACCCAGGAGCTTTGTACGATTTGTTAGGGACGTTAAATTTATTAGTAGGGGTCTGCTGAAATAAAAAGGGAGATGAAAATTTGCATCACAGTTGAGTCCCCTCAGAGCAAACATCAAGAACTTTTTTTGAACGGATTCAATGTGATTTTGATGAACCCCATAATGAGAGCTCCTTATTATGTACAGCATCGATACTTGATTCATCGAGTTTTCGTCCCATTTTCTGTAATAGATTATACAAATACCCTATTAGCAAATCTGCTTCTAATCCTTTGATTTCATAAAAAACATGCTTAACATCAAATATAGTTATTATGTGATAATATTTTATTATAGAATACCCATTTATGGTTGATACTTTTTTATAAATTGGAAGTTCATTACTATTTGTGTAAACTCCTTCCTTTATGAAATAGGCCGTTGCTCCTTTTTTTTCGACACTTTTTGTATTTAAAATCTATCCGAGTGGACAATCATTAAATGGTTTGGGGGTGACATTGTCTTAAGGGAGGTACATGGAATGTATATCTAATGAGGTTGACTTAGGTGTCTATTGGTGGGGGAGGTCAAGCGGGTGTTTCCTTTTCAGGCGTTTTAGGGATTGGCTATTATCTAGGAGCTTAATGGCCAGGTGGCTGGGGTGGGTGTCCATTCTTTTTGTATTTTTTTCGCTGAGACGGGTGATCTCCTCTGCTACCCATGGAATTCCAAGCTCTTAATGGATTATTGAGTTTTCGTGGTACGGATGGGCGTTAGAAACTGTTCTCACGCAGTTTTTTTTAAACCGCTGGATTGTAATGCGGTTAGAAGAGCTTCCCGTGCCCCACATCTGTATCCCATAGGTCCAGATTGGCTTCAGCACTACTCTGTAAATAAGCAATTTGAGTTTTTCTTTGAGCTTCTCCCCAGGAGCCAGTGCAGTTACTTGAGTCGTAGGTTGGCCTGGTTGCGCTTGTTGATCAGCTGAGGGCGCCATGTGAGCCTGCGGTCCAGGGTCAGCCCTAGATATTTGGGAGTGTTATTCATAGGGATGATTTCCCCGTTGTGTGTGACGGGGGGGCAATCCCCTTGCGTAATGCGAAGGTTGTGTGGGAGGATTTCTCCGCGATGACCACGATGTTCCATCGTTTCACCCATGGATCTAGAGCATCCAGTTGTCTCTGTATGATGGCTGATGCTTCCTGCGGATCTGTGGCGGAGGCTAGGAAAGCGGTGTCGTCCGCATATGTAGCTACTGTGAGGTTTCGAGAGGGAGTGATGGGAAGGTCCGGTGTGTAGAGTGTGTATAAGATGGGTCCAAGAGGTACTTGAGGTGCCTTGAGGTACTCCTGCTCTTATAGGCCTAGGCGTGCTGATTGATGATCCGCATCTCACTCGGAATTCTCTTTCCTCTGTGTACGACTTGAGGAAGGCGAAGTGGGAACTTGGAAGGTGGGATTTAATTTTGAACAGGAGTCCAGGGTGCCAGACTCTGTCAAACGCCTGTTTAACATCCAGCACAACGGCGCAGCAGAACTTCTTCTTTTCGAAGGCCTCTAGTATGCACTCAACAAGCCGGTGGCATTGCTCTGGTGTTCCATCAAGGCGTCTGAAGCCAAACTGGTGATCAGGGATCAGTCCGGCCTCGTCCAAAACTGGCAGTACTCTACGTAAAAACATTCTTTCAAGTATTTTAGACAGGATTGCCAGCAAACTAATCGGACGATACGATGCTAGATTGGCTTCAGGTTGTCCAGGCTTGAGGAGGACAATTATTTCAGCACGCTTCCGAATCGAAAGATGAGAAAGCACTATGTAAATGGTCGGCAAAGGCTTCTGCTCTTTCGATCTCAGACCGACACCAGGACCCGTCCACTTTGCGCACGGTTGATATCTTCTTCGCAGGTCTTTTAATGTGCCTCGTGGCATTCCACAGATTGTGCTGCGGGTCTCCAGGTTCCAGCTCCTTGAGGAATCTATGGAAGGAGTCCTGCCGTAGGATGGTTAGCTTGTCCTTCAGTTCCTTGGGGGCACGATTAAGTGCTGTCGTATCCCTGGGATTGCGCGAGGAAAACCAGACTCTTCTGAGGCGCCTTTTTTCGGCCACGAGGGCCGCGATTTCAGGAGACCACAAGTGCACGTCTCTTTCAGGTGTTCTCGGGGTAGTCAGAGGAGGTGGGTTCGCAAACTCAGCAGCATTGTGCATCTCTTTGGTTAGTTTTTCGATGGCCGCATCTATGTTGCTTGGTGTGGAAAGAGGGGGATCTGAGTACAGGGAGGAAAGCATCCATAACGTAAACTTAGGGCATTTGTGTGTTTCCCGGTGAGTCTTCTAGGCTTGGTTTTTCTGAGGACGGGGATGTTTAGGAGCAAGTTTACTGCGCTGTGGTCGGATAGCAGTTTATCATAGCTTGAGCATGTTATTGTATCTTAGAGTGTCCTATGCCCTTGGAGACGGCGAAGTCCAGAAGATCCGGCTGCTTTGAAGGGTCGGAAGGCCAGTATGTGAGTTCTCCTGTGGAATGACAGTCCAGACTCTTCCGCTGCAGGTACTTATGGAGCTTTATGCCTTTGGGGTTGTTTATGCGGGACCCCCACCAGGAGTGTTTGGCGTTAAAGTCTCCGGCTGCTATAGAACGAGGTCCAAGGGACTCGAAGAAGTCCTGAAGGTGGGTCTCAGTTATCGAGTGTCTGGGTGTGAAGTAAACCGCACGAATGGAGATATCTCCCTGTGGGCTGGAAATCCTGGTCACGGCGCACTGAGCCCATTCCTCCTGAAACGCGGAAAGTTCCGTGTACTGAATGCCACTCCTGATGAGCATAGCTGCTCCTCGGCCTGCTCTGCCAGATGGATTGTTGGCATACAACAGATCGTATCCGCTAATGTTAAAGTAGGATCTGGGACAAAAGTGGGATTCCGAAACTAGAAGAACATCAATATTGTCTGTTTTCATGAGATGCTCTACTTCGGCTTTGCTCTTCTGCAAGCCGTTTGCGTTCCAAAAAACTATATTAAGCCTTATTTGCATTACTTTCTGTTGAGAAAGAGAGCTATAAACTGCGTCATCTGCGAGAACATCTGCGAGAACATCTGTGAGATCAACTTTTCCATCATCCTCTCAATCGTTCTTTCAATGCGGGCAAACATCGTTTCAAGCTGGTTGAGATTTGGGGCTTCGGGAGTGGTTTGAGGGGTTTGTTGGGGATTCCTTGGCTGTGTTGCATGGTTTCCAAGAAGTACGTCCCTGTAACTCGTACCGTTGATGATAGTTGGTATTTGGATGAGACGTGGTTTGTTTCTACTCACAACGGGTCTGGCTTTAGGAGATAGCTACGCTTTTGCCTTTTTGTAGGCAGGGCATCCTCTGAACGACGCAGGGTGATCAGCTTGACAATGTAAACAGCATGCTTTTTCGACATCTTTTTTGGTGCATGACCTAGAGTCGTGAGAATCACCACATTTCACGCAGCGATGTTCCAGGAAACAGTAGCGCTGGGTGTGTCCGAACCCTTGGCATCTGAAACATTGTGGAACATCGTTGAACTTCAGTGGGGGCTCAACGATGACGACTGACCTGCAAATCCTCTTTATTTTGAAAACCTCTGTGTTGTTGCTCGCTGGTTCTAGATTAACAAAAAATATCCCCAGTGGTTGTTTGGATTTCCTGCCAATGGGATTGTGCAGATCCCTCACAGTATGGCCGTATTTGTGGAGTTCTTCTTTAATTTCAGTCTGGTCCGTAGAGTGGTGAAGTCCTTTGATGACCGCCCTGTACGCTCTCTTTTGTTATGTGCCACGAGGTGCTGGCGTAGGGCTGTGTAGGACTCCTTGTCTGGCATCATTACGCGTACGTTATTATTTCTCTCTCTTTTGTATGAGAAATCCTTTTTGGTACCCACGGGAGTCGTTATCATCTTGAGAGGTTTGCCAGTCCATACTCTAGGTTGGCGTTCAATGTACGTTTTTTGAAATATTTAGGCACAGCAGCAACGACAGCGAAGGGGCAACGGTGGGACTCCGTTCTTGGAGCCCGACCCGTCCCGTAAAATGCGCAGTCCACCAAATCCCAAGTGCGGGCAGGTCACAAAAAAAAAATTGGAATAACAAAACACAAAATTCCGAAAAATAATTCAATTTAACACCGAAAACAAAGTTCCTTTTTTGAAGCCTTTGATCCTGTATCTATCAAAACTTTTAATTTTTTATTCATTATTTTATGTTATTCCATTAAATGGGAAGCCTTCGAGGTTTCGATATGTCATCGATATGGTTTACTCGTACTCGACATGTAGCCTTCGCATTGTATAGACAAACCTGCTCACCCTGTACCCTGAACAGTACGTTAATCCCACAAGCAGACGTAGTAACGTATCTCGGGGTTCAACTAGATAAACGCCTCACCTGGAGTCCAAGAGGACTCATATGAAGCTTAAAACAGCCAAACTTCTTGCACGAGTCTGCAGTCAGACCCGACTGAAGCGCAAAGATTCTCCAGCCCAGCAAAGAAATCATAGGGCCGTCTATAACTAATACAAATTAGCCTACATATAAATAATATTATAAGGTTTGAAAAATTATTGTTAGTCTCACAATAAGAGATGATACAGTAAATAACACAAGGAATAAAAAAGTAGAGTTTGTTAATATTTAATAAGAGTTTTTTTTGATTGCGGTTGTGATAATGTTTTTTTTTAACGTTTTTAATGTTTTTGTTCAGATGAGCTTTTTCGTTCGTCTGGACGTTCCAGTGGACGCTTATGTTTATGTCTGATAGGTCATGGGAAGTATTACTTTATTACTTTGTGTGATACAATTACAGTGTGTTGCTAAGTTAAAGGAAATATATTGGACAATGGGATACATGCGATTTGGATATGTGTCTATATATTATATATGGTATTTATTAAGTTTTAATAAGATACCCTAGGTTCGCTGCTTCGCTGGTTCGACTCGCTGTGGGCTTAGCGCTGTTCCTATTTATTTTATTATTATATGGGTAAGACGGAACCATTGAATCGTACATGGACGACCTGATTATCCTCGCTAGAGATACAAAATAAGGTGTTCACTGTGCACTGACCGACTCGCTGTGGGCTCAGCGCAGTTCCTAAATATGTGCATATGATGAAAGAACTTCTCTCCGTTTATAATGAATTCAACAAGAGCAGCTTTGACTGGATTCAATTTTATGAGCTATCGCTCTTTATTATAATTCAAATCGGGCTGTACCTTTCTCATGTCTACCTAATTTAAGTTCAGTCGGCAAGGCCGACAAGCATATTTCACCCCACCGTTGAAAGCAACAGGAACTCGGCGCGGCCCCTAACGGCGTTTATACAGAATTTGCATATAAAACCGCTAAGGTGAGCATAAGTATCATAGGCTGCCAATTTGCAGAACTGCTGAGACATCAATGTTAATTTTGGCTACTACGTTGTTTTTTAGTTGCAGAAATATGTGTTGAGGTGATACGGGAAAAATAGTGACCTTTTTACAAGTATCTTTAATTTTAGGATATGTAATTGGGTCATGGGTAATACTATTGGGCTAACTCATACAGGCTTCAAGTCAGTGTGGATAAAAATAGCTGCGTTTATAATGTTGGCTTTAGCAAGTGTGACTGTGAGTATTGAATCTCGGTTATTAATATTTTATTTCTGGCCAAAGGGATCTCATACAAGTGTGGAGTGTCAACCAGTTATTTTGTTAGGCCTTGATGATTTCGTTAATTTTGTTTTGCGTTTGCGCATTAACGATCACCTGCGTATCTAGTATTTTAAGTTCGGCGCCTAGAAGGACTAGGCTCCTGGGGATCCTATGGTGTACTTTGAATACTTGAGTGAGCTTGAGTGTAGGATGTGGGAAGGAACTTTATCTCAGGATGTCCTTATGCACCAACTTCCCTCTAATAAGGACATGCCTTCCCGTATCTGCTTCTACATGATCTTCTGTGTACAGTGCGGTTAGCTTATTCCCTAAGTTTCTGTTATTTTTAAGAGATACCTTTTCTCCTACCTCTAAAATTAAGTTTTGTGTACACTAGCTCGTTGCGTCTTTTCGTTTTTTTTCTTATTGCCAATTTCTGCTCGTTGTTGGATGAATGCAAGGCATACTTGGGTTGCCAATTTGTCACTGAGTGTAATGTTTTATTATACTCTACAGTGGCACTCATGATGACCTCGACGGTGTCCATAACCTTTTTGTCTATTTTAATGCACCTATCTATCTCCGTTAGATCGACTTGTCCGTTGAAACTACTGTGTAAAGGGTGCGTTAACAATGTCAATGTCATACAGATTTTTCAGTAATAAAGTTATGGTCTCCGAGTTGAAGGATGGCTCATTATCGCAGTGTAACGCTTTGATATTTGAGAAAAAATTTACAGTTGTAATTTTTGGCTGTGCACGTTCACTATGGCCATAGAAGTAAATGGCTGGACGATGGCGAACTTAGAAAAGGAATCCACGCAGGTTAAGAACAACTTCTTATCCGTAGAGTAAATGTCTACATACAGCATTTCGCCCTCATATGAGGGGATTAGTGTGACACCCAACTCTTGCTTCTTGGGGTGTCTGTTGTACTGCGATTTGGTACATGTCTCGCAATTTATGACCAATTCGTTGGTGAGTTTCGACATATTTAGAAAATAGTAATCCTGAAGAATATGTTTGACATTTTCCTGGGCAGCCCTATGAGCGGCGGTGTTCGTATGTAATTATTTTTTTCTGCTCATTTGCATCCGTATTCGCATTCGCATTCGCTACTCGAACAGTGCGGCCTTGTTTATTTTATGTGCTCCGAAAATATACAAAATACTGCAAGTAAAAAGTGAATAACTACCAACAATTTACCATAAAAATTTAGCGAAAAGACGCTCATTGCGATGTATAAACGCTCATTAAAATAGCAAATTCCCGGCTTTTGAAGCGCTATTATATTTTAAATAAAATTAACAAACAAAAACTAAGCCTCAACTCTCACAATAAGTTAAAATTACATTTGCGCTCAACGTCAACTAGAGCAAGACAAATTAGTCTCTCATCAATACAAAACAACGCGTATTTCTCATATGTGTTTTGACAACCCGCGGAAGTGTACGAAATAGTTGCAAACTTTGATCGGCCATGGTCAATCACTCCCAATCCGACGCATGAACTTAAGCCAAAAACGAACGAGAGACTCCGTTCTTGCTCACCGGCAATCCCAACGATGTGCCAAAGAGAAGTGACTTCTCACTCGGCAACCGAAACTTCAACCTTATTTACCACTGCACTCGCAACAACAACATATACTGCAACGGAATCAACCGTACGCACGGTGGCTACTGCAATGCTTGTTCCTGCTGAATCAGCAACAATGCCAAAAACAATGCAAAGTGGGTTGGATCGCCAAATCCAAATTGAAAGAAAATTGAGCCCACAAAAAATTCGGCAGCAGGAAAAAAAATAAAAATCAATCGGCACTTTAAGTCAGCGAATTGAGACCAAGGAGTCTAACGATTTGGAATACTGGCAGATATTGATATGGATCTACCCCGTAGCACTGAAAAACGGGACAAAAAGAAGACAAAGCCCCCACCTATATACTTCCGAGAGAAAAGCTCGAACAATCTAGTTAGCAATACAACTGAACTTGTTGGAAACAACAATTTTCACATAATACCACAAAAAAAGGGCAGCATCCACGAATCCAAGGTCCAGGTAAAAACTGAAAAGAACTCTTTAGAAATCTTACACACTACTTAAGCAAAACTAACAAAAACTACTACACATACCGACGAAAAAAAAGTAAGGGTCTCCAAGTGGGTCTTAAGGGTATAGAGCCTGACGTAACACCCTCAGAGATAAAGCAGGCATTAAACGAATAGAATTTCAAGGCGAAAACTGTCATCAAAGACAGAAAACCGCAACCATTCTTTAAAGTCGAGCTGGAACCTGACCCTAAAGCTATCAGGAAAATTGAAGTACATCCTATTTACAAGCTACAGTTTCTTCTGCATCGTAGAATTACTGTATAAAAACCACACAAGCGCAAAGGCCCCGTCCAAAGCAATATTTGCCAAGAATATGGCCATACAAGAGCATACTGCACTTTGCGTTCAGTTTGTGGCGTTTGTAGAGAGCGTCATGACTCGGATCATTGCACGACCAACAAAAGTAATCCCAGCACCAAAAAGTGCGGAAATTGTGGGGGTAACCACACAGCAAAATATAGTGGCTGTCCAATATAAAAAGACCTCAAAAGCCGGATTTATCACCGAGTAAAGTCTGTACAAAATACCCCTATACAATAAATTCAATAATACAATACAATACAATAAAAATATTCCCAGAAGTCTTTTTCGCAATGGCAAAGAGGTCGTCATTTGGTCCTGCGACCATCTTCCAAACTGTGACCTTCGCAAACGTCCTAAAATCGGGACTAACAGCACTAAGCTCTACGACAACAACTCTGCATGCTGCCCAAACTGATCCGACAACAAATCCCCCATCATCGACGCAACAACAATACATTTTTAAAACTCTGCAGCAGCAGATGATTGAATACATGTCCTTCATGAGGACTACCATGCAAGACCTTATGCAGAACCAAAATATCCTCATGGAGATGCTTGTATCCAAAAACTCCAAATAATCAATGGCTGTTCTACGAATATCATTGTGGAACACCAACGGCGTTTCACGGCATAAACTTGAGATAATTCAATTCCTGCATGACAATCATATTGACGTCCTGCTACTGTCAGAAACGCATCTGTCTTGTACAACTTTAGATAAGTGGCTGTTTGTTCTACGGGAAAAATCTTCCAGATGGAAAAGCACATGGCGGAACCGGTATCCTGATTAGGAACCGCATCAAACACGACTACCATAGCGAGTTTGGAAAAAAACTACTTGCAGGCCACATCCATAAATGTACATCTAGGAAAAGGCAAACTTACCTTCATTTCAATGTTTCCGAACAATAATTTCAGGACTTCTTTAACATCCTAGGGGACCAATTCATTGCTGCAGGTGACTACAACGCCAAACACCCACTGGGGATCACGCCTCGTCATCCCTAAAGGGAAACAGTTGTATAATGTTATCATAAAGGCAAACAGAAAGCTTAACATCAAAGAGAACAAACTTGGTCAAATACAAAAAATTCAAAAGTTCACACATTGAGCTGAACACAAGGCT
This sequence comes from Drosophila vallismaia, assembly GCA_035047325.1. Classification (NCBI taxonomy): domain Eukaryota; kingdom Metazoa; phylum Arthropoda; class Insecta; order Diptera; family Drosophilidae; genus Drosophila; species Drosophila vallismaia. The sequence goes on along the minus strand of JAWNPU010000023.1, from coordinate 389,264 downwards.
AAACTTTGATGCCGAGATAGAATCAGCATCAAATACCCTGGAGAGTGTCTTAGTTACAGCCGCCAGAATCTCATATAATCGTTCTACCTGGGTAGTACCCAAAAAAACTGATGCTTTTGGTAAGCAAATTTCAAATTGCAGCTAGATAAATGTTAATTATTAAAATAGGAATCTAGTTTTCTTGGTCACATCGTAATGGGGCATAAAACCAAACCCTCTTTAAGTTAAAGCAATAGATTCATATCCAATTCCAAAAAAAAAAAATAAAAGAGCTGAGAGCTTTTTTTGGATTAACCGGTTATTGTCGTAAATTTATCCCAAATTACGCACACATAGAAAACACAATGATCAAATGTTGAAAAAAAGGAGCAATGATAGATGAGCAAAATCTTGACTACAGAAGCATTCAAAAAACTTTTATAATTTATTATCATTTTATTACTCGATTTAAAAAAAATTTACGTTAACCACAGATGCCAGTAACTTAGTCCTTGAGGCAGTATTATCCCAAAATGGTCATCCTATATCCTTTATAAGCAGAACACTTAATAAAAACGAATTAAATTACAGTGCTATCGAAAAAGAATTTTTTTTTTTAATTTTATTATAGTAAGTATTGAAACCGTGCTACAATTTTGCACCTTAACAACACAAGCAAAAAAAAAATAGTATTTATAAGCCCATCGCCGATCGCCTAGCACGGGGATTTTATGTTAATGGAGGTGGAAACGGTGATTTATGTTCGTGGAGGGGGAAGCGTCTTCACGAAGCCTTGTCTTTTTAGCCTTCTAAGCGGCCTGGCGGGAAGCAAATTCTTGGCTAGTTCACTGCGATGAGTGGTGAGTCTGTCTCTGTACCTGCTGGTGTGTCTATTGATCTGCTCCTCCACAGTATGCAGATTAAGGTCTCGATGTACGGTTGAATTCCGTACATACCAAGGACAGTTGGTTATCTGCCTCAGGGTACGATTCTGCAGTACCTGGATGCGATTGCAGTTAGATTTTGCTGCAATCCTCCAAATTTGCAGCCCGTAGAGCTAGATTGGGGCGACGCACTGAGCGTACACTTGTCTTTTTACCTTAAGTGACATACTGCTCTTTCTGCTCAGCAGCCAACGTAATTGCTGAAGTCTTAGGACGCCCCTCTTGCGAGTGGCTTTAAGATGCGGCAAGAAGGTGAGTCGCTTGTCTAGAGTGATACCAAAATACTTCACCGTTGCTGGTTGCTCCAGGATTGGTGGGATTGTTTTCATCCTAAGTGTGAAGGCAGGGTTGGACGTTTTTCGAGCGTTTATTTTTAGGTTCCACCTCTTGCACCACGCTGATAGGGCTGCAACGTATCCCTGCAAACCGTCTGCTGCCTCAAAGCGACATTTGGAGCTATACAGAACGGCAATTCCGTCTGCATATGTGGCAATTAGAGCCTTCGAGGGGTCTTCCATGTAGCCATCATCGGGTACGGGCAAGTCTGCAGTATAGAATGAGTACAGGAGCGGGCCAAGAACACTTCATTGCGGGACTCCAGCTCTCGTTTGGGCAGGCGCAGAGTAAGTGTCCCGGATCTTGACTTTAAATACCCGCCCTTCCAGGTAGGACTTTAGGAGCAAGTAATATGGTGCTGGCAGTAAATCTTTCACCTTGCAAAGGAGACCGTCGTGCCACACCCCGGCTTGTTGGATATCAATAAAAACTGAGTTTCAGTATTCAAGATCATCAAATGCCTGTAGAATGTGCTGCGTAACCCTGTGAACCTGCTCGACAGTGCCGTGTCCCTCACGAAATCCAAATTGATGGTTCGGCACAATTCCGCACCTATACCTTCCCATACCTTCGACATAGAGGGAAGAAGACTTATTGGCCGATAGGATTCCGGGTCGTCTTCCGGCTTGCCTGGCTTATATATCATTTGGATTGCCGCTATTTTCCGCTATTGGGAAGGGAAGAACTGAATCCTTAGCATAAATAAGTGCCATGTAGAGGATCGCACGATATGGCAGGGCCATCAGTGTGACGTGGCATATTCTGTCCATGCCAGGAGCCTTGTTTTTCGGAAGAGCTTTTATGGCTTCGGTAATCTCCTGAACTCTGATTGGCGTGACGGGGAGGGACATCTGAAGCGGGGACTGCAAGCTTTCCAGGGTCTCTTCGATATCAGCCAGCGTAGCAACGTTGTGTGGGGTGAATCTGGCCTCCAGGTGTTGAGCAAATATGTTTGCCTGTTCCTCTTCATTCCGTGCAAGGTCGCCGCCATGCTGCCTAACTGGGACCTGTCTAAACGGCTGGTTTTTCGTAGCCTTTGTGCATTTCCACAGTGAGTAATTGGCGTCAACAGTGTAGTCCATCGAGGACAGCTTGTGTTCAAAGAAGTTATTTCTGAGCTCCCTTAAGAGGATCCGTAGTCGCTTGGCTGCTCGGTTCCACAGGATTCGATCCCAAGGGTCTTGGGTTCGAATTGCTTTTCTTCGTAGGCGCCTTTTTGCAACCAGTAGCTCTTTTGCCTCTCTGGTAAGTGTGACGCCATATTTTGTCGGCTTTAATGGGCTCGCAGGTGGAGTGGGTGCAGCAGCAGCCCTGTGGATATTATTAGTGAAGATTTCCACTGCCATTTCTATATCCTCCCCAGAATTCAACTCCGTTTCAAGATGGATGGAGCTCTCCAGATTCTGGTGAAATAGAGTTAGGTCAGTTCGATTGCTGATCAACCTTGCATTAGAGCGAGCATTAATCCCATTGGTATCTATGGTGACTACGAGGGCCAGATGGTCAGACTCTAAATCCCAATTTTGAGTAATACTCGCGCAGTAGTCCGGTACTCCATGGTGGACGGCAAAATTAATACATGTGGGCGTATGTGTGGTGACGTATGGGTATCTGGTAGGGGCTCCTGTGGCAAGAATCTTCGCCCCGGTAGCGGAGATGGCTTCAGTTAGTTCTTGTCTCCTAGGGGAGTTGCAGGTGTCGCCCCATAAGCCAATGTCGTGCGTTCCAATCACCACCAACCAGGAACCTTTGTCCACATTTTCGAAGTATACTGGTGAAGAGACTTTCCCGTATTCTGTTTCCTGGAGGGCAGTAGATGGAACTGAACTCCATGTCACCAAGGCCCGTAGCAACTTTCACCGATGACATTTGTATACTGCGCGTCTCTATTACTCTTTGGGGAAAATGTCGGAGAGTAGTCCTGACTAGCACCGCTACTCCACCTCCACTGTGATTATTGGAAGATGGCTTGTAGGCAGGATAGAATGTGTATCCAAACACTCGAACAGTTCCACCGCGGTTTAGTCTGGTTTCAGTCAAGAGAAGGATATCAATGTCGTTGTTGTGTGCAAAAAGTTCGACTTCTCCGACTTTTCCTGAAATGCCGTTGACATTCCAGAGGACTTTAAGTGAATTCATGGCGAGGCTGTAGCGTTGACCTGAGAATTATTTCCAGCCCATTGCTTCATTGTGCTGGCCATCTCAGACACTATTGTTTCTAGCCGTGCAAGGCGTTCATTAGCTAGCTTATTTTGCTGTTGTTGTTCTTGTTGTTGCTGTTGGAGCCACATGAGAAACTGCTGTTGCTGCTGCTGCTGGAGGTGCTGTTGCCATTCCTGAAACTGTTGTTGCTGCTGTTGCAGCAGCGACTGGATATCAATCGGCTGTTGTTGATGTGGACTTGGCTGCGTTTAAGCATAGTTCAAACGACGTTGAGCATTTCCAGAATTGCTTGGCACTGAAGCTGCGACTGCTGCATAGGAGGCACTTGTGCGGGTACTGTAGCTCCGTGGTGTCATCTGCTCTGCTGCTGGTTGGAATGCAATTTGGGCCACTTGTTGCCTTGCTATTCTAGCGGAGCCAAGCGCAGGAAATTCGTACCTTGTAGCAGAATATTGATTGGCCACATTGCCATTAAGTGATCTAGTTTCGGTTGCCGATTTATTTGGAGACTCCGATGACCGACGAAGATACTCCTGGTACGACTTGCAGCCTTTGTAGCTAGCTTTATGAGCTCCTGAGCAATGGAAGCAGGTAGGTGTTGCGTCAAGAGGGCGTATACACTCACTTGTTTGATGATCCTCGCCACATCTGGCGCAATTGGGGTGTCGTCGGCAATATCTAGCAGTGTGGCCGTACCGCTGGCACCGTTTGCACTGTGCGACGTCTGTGGCTTTTCTCATTCGCTCCACCCTCACCTTTTGTCTACAGAGGATTGTGATTTTGAAGACATCATTTATCTTATCGCACGGTTTGATATTGATAAAGAAGAGATTTAGCTTCTCTTCCCTGTTAGGCCTCGATGCGGGATTATGAATGTGAATTAATTATTAGAATTACTCGCCGTAGTTTGGGCCACTAGAACTTTTCGACATTATTTATTAGGACGAGAATTTCCCATTGCTAGTGACCATCAACCTCTTAGATGGCTTCATACCTTAAAGGAACCGAATGCCTAGTTACACAGATGGATCATCATTCTTATTTTGTATTTAAAATCTGTCCGAATGGACAATCATTAAATGATTTGGGGGTGACATTGACTTAAGGGAGGTACATGGAATTTATATCGTATGAGTCTGACTTAGGTGTCTATTGGTGGGGGAGGTCAAGCGGGTGTTTCCTTTTCAGGCGTCTTAGGGATTGGCTGTTATCTAGGAGCTTGATGGACAGGTGTTTGGGGTGGGTGTCCAGTCTTTTTGTATATCTTTCGCTGAGGCGGGTGATCTCCTCTGCTACCCATGGAATACCAAGCACTTAATGGATTATTGAGTTTTCGTGGTACGGATGGGCGTTAGAAACTGTTCTCAGACATTTATTCTGAAGCCACTGGATTCTAATGCGGTTAGAACAGCTTGCCGTGCCCCACATCCCATAGGTCCAGATTGGCTTCAGCACTACTTTGTAAATAAGCAATTTGAGTTTTTCTTTGAGCTTGGACCTTCTCCCCAGGAGCCAGTGCAGTAACTTGAGTCGTAGGTTGGCCTGGTTGCGTTTTTTGATCAGGTGAGGGCGCCATGTGAGCCTGCGATCCAGCCTTAGATATTTGAGAGTGTTATTCATAGGAATGATTTCCTCGTTGTGTGTGACGGGGGGAAATCCCCCCGTCAAAAATGGAGAGCTAGATTAATCGAATCCCAATTTAAAATCAATTATATTAAAGGGAAGGAAAATGCAGTTGCCGATGAATTATCAAAAATTAACATTGAAGAAAATCATCATAGTGAATTTACTCAACATAGTGCAGAAGAAGACAATAGCATATTCATTAAAATTTTTTTTTTCTATTAAAATTTTATTTATTTACATTGCAGTCTACTGTTACTATTTATATTAATTTATACTGCAGAGATTCATAATTTCTATCGAGTATTTACATATTTACATACTTAAACCTAATTAGGGAGTCTAGAGGCATGATTTAATTTAATTAATTAATTTATATATCTTCTTGGCAGATCTGTTGGGTGAATGCGCTGGAGCCTCCTTCTCGCCCTCAGTCCCATTATTTGTCTCCTCACCAAGAGTTTTCGAGCCAACTGGTTAGGGTGGTTTCCCAAATTAATTACGTACGCGGTTGCTTGTTTGTTTATGACATTGCCAATCCTTGGTACCTTCAGCTCTTGTTCAATGTCTTTGTTGTGGATGTACCAAGCCGCTCCAGATAGTTTACGCAAGATTTGCGACTGCCCCACACGAATTTTGTTGAGGTACTTGGTACTTGGATGCCATATTTCCAAATAGGAGCCAATACAACCTTATAAATTTTGGCCTTGTTTGAAATTGACATTTGTTTCCAGGCCTAAGGAGCCACGCCATGCTGTTCGCCTTTGTTTTGAGCCGCCGAGTTACATCCGTTACATGGCGTTGAAATGTAAGTCGCTTATCCAGAAAGACACCGAGGTATTTGTGGGCGTTCGATTGTGTGAGAAGCTCTCCATGCGGAAACACACCTGGTGATGTGTCTTTTCTCAGGGTGTACGTCACGGAGACACACTTTTCCGGATTCACTGCGTAGGGCCCAGTTTTCAAATTTTTTTAGATAAAGCTGAAGCGTATCAGTGGCTTTATAGACGAAAGTATCTCTGGCCAGGACTGCAGTGTCATCAGCAAAGTTGGCAACTAGCAGGTCATTGGGATCTGTAAGCGACATTTTGTCAGCTGAGGCCATGTCCTGCGTATACAGGCTATATAGTGTTGGACCTAACACACTTCCCTGGGGTACACCTGCTCTGACTCTTTTTGTTTGGCAGGACAGCCCGTCCTTTACAACATTAAAGGATCGCTCGTGTAGGAAGCTTTTTATTATCAAAAAGATTTGAGGATTTAGTAGGCTTTTAAGTTTGTATAGAAGTCATTCATGCCACACTCTGTCGAAAGCCTGCGGAATGTCCAGAAAAGCTCCAATGACGTACTCCTTTCCATGGAAACCTTCCAGCACAAAGTTCACTACGCGGTGTTGCTGTTCAGGTGTGCCATGCTTGAGTCTAAAACCAAACTGAAACTTCGGAATAGCTTTTTGGACCTTTGGGGATTCGAGCAATCTTCTTAGGATGCACCTCTCAAGTAATTTGCCAAATGCTGGAAGCAGGCTTATTGGGCGATAGGAGTCTAATTCCTCTGCTGGCTTCCCATTTTTATGGAGCATAATGATATTCGCCTTCTTCCAGGCACTTGGGAAGTGTCCCAGTCGAAGAGCAGAATTGAAAATCAGAACAAGGAATAACAAAGCTCTGTGGGGCATCAGCTTAATGGAGCGGTTGTCAATGTGATCCTCACCAGGAGTCTTGTTGTTGCGAAGGGATTTGATATCATCTTTCAATTCCGTGAGTTTAATAGGCTTTACAGGAAGAGCCATCTGCAATGGGGCTTTTAGGGATTCAGCAACCAGTTGTATTCGTCTTGGCGATGCTGTCTCGAACGGCTGGAATCTTTCCTCCATTTTCTGGCAAACGCTTCAGCTCTGTCCTGAGGTGATTTCAAAAAAGTGACATCTGGGTTACGAATTGGAAACTTTGGAGCAACTTGTCTCTTGAATCTCTTCGTGAGCTCCCAGAGCGCGAATTTTGAGTTTTCATCGGCAGTAGCTTTCCCGAGGAACGCGTCAGTTGCTTCTCTTTTCAGGTTGGCCAGTACTTTTCTCAACCGATTTGATATCCTTCGGTGTAATCTGTCAATTATTGGGTCATTGGTACCGATGAACTCACGCCGAAGAGTTAAAAGTCCTACTGCTTCCAGAGAGAGAGAGCGACGCTGCTATGCAAGTTGCGTAGGTGAACTGCGCCGCCAGGAGCTGCAATTTGAGCTGCATCTTTGATCTTCTTCATAAAAGTTTCAACCGCTTTCTCGATATCGTCTGCTGTATTTATCTCTGTATTGAGGTTAAAGGCATTGTTAAGTTCGTACTGAAACAGCCTTATATTCGCACCAGGTGGAACGAGCATCCTAATAGGGGCGGTGCTATGAGGTGACGTGATATCTTTGTACAAGAAGAAGTCGATACATGAAGGTACATTCCTCGTGTTATACGGGTAGTGAGTGGGTTTGCCTGCAGCCAGAACTTGAGTTGAGCTGCCGGTGATAACATCGTGAAGTGCTGTGCCTCGAGCATTCGCTCTTATACTACCCCAGAGGCGATGCTTAGCGTTAAAATCACCTCCAATGATAAACTTTTGACCATGTTGACCAAGGAGATTATCAAACTCAGAGGAATTCCAAGGCAGGCCTGGAGGAAGGTACACAGCTGACACCGTAATTTTGCCCAAATTAGTGGAAATTTTTACTGTCGCCATTTGTAGGTGATTCGTTGTGATCGAATGCAGGTGATAGTGTACTAATCCCTGCCTGATTAGGATACAAGCTCCTCCTTTGGGTCGACCTCCTGGGTGATCTGCTATATAGCAGCTGTAACCTATCATATTGAGGTAGGATCCGTCGTGTAGGAGTGTCTCTGAAATAAGCATAACATCAATTTCGTGCTTGCTGAGAAACACTTCAAGCTCATTAGCATTTGGGATAATGCTATGAGCATTCCAGGTTCCGTTGCGCAGTTCACAAGCCATTTCTTGCGCTGCGTCAACGACTTAGAACCTCTGAGTTCTTTGATCTCCTCAAATAACTCAGCGATGGTTTTTTGTAGACCAGCAATGGTCTGCTGCATTGAGATGATGATTTGTGCGAGGGAGCCATCAATTATCGTTTGGTTAGGATGTTGAGGTTCGCCTGCGTTTGTTACAGGAGCAAACGTAGCATTCGGAAAAGACTGCAACCTTGTATTTGAGAAAGCATTCCGCTGTTGGGAGTATTTTCCATCAGGTCGAGTGCTCTGTTGTCTAGTTCTAGTCGCATCTGCATACGATAGGCCCTACCGCACGATTGAGGATGGAATAGCTTGTTGCTTGATGTTACGCATGGGCTGTGGATGTTCTATGCGGGTCATGGGAGTAATGTTGATTCCAGTTCTTCGGCTTTTGAGTTTCTAGACGTAAATTCTGCAGCCCTTGTGAGTTGCCTCATGCCTCAATAGTTTGTGGTGTGATCAAAGCCAAAAAATCAGTAACATTGACGCAAAGTAACATTTTTTTCGGCAGTGCCACTCTGACTCTTTGACAACCAACTTTATTTATTTTTAGAGCTTCTCTGTTATTAATAGCCTTTTTGATGTCTATAAACCAGACGTTCTGGCCAGAAGCCTTGCCTGGAACCGGTTCAAGGGAGTCAACGTTCTGTGACTTAACCTTTGGATTATAGGTATTAACCACAGCGTGACCTTGGGAGGTGAAAGCATTTAAAATTTGCTCAATTTGGGGTAGAAGCTGTAGGCTCTGTCTTCCGGGAGGCAGAAGTGAGTGTATTGGAGATGAACTTCTGATAATTTTTTAGTGATAGCTCTGTGGGCATCAGAGTCACGGGAGTATATGCGCAAGTTGCCATTACGCGCGATCTTGAGCTCATATGAGTCAGACGATACCGCCGAGTCGAGAAGTCTTTCTAAGGCAGGTACGTCGCTGACAGCAAAAACTGTTATGTGGCTAGGTTTAGGTGACTTTTTTGTCACTGGAATTTTTGCTTGTCCAGTTTCTTCTTCTGCAACGGTTTCGACCTGGAGAATGTCCATGCTAATTTCGCCTTCTTGACAGTCATAGGTTTGTGAGAGCAGCAAATTTATTTCAAGCGAGATGGTTTCTATGTGCAATTACATGGGATTTTTTTTGAACTTTTCGGCGAGGTTGGTAGGCTTCTCTTCTTGGATGGAACTTTTTGCCAAGAGACTGAAGCCGGCTGGAATGTAAGCGTACCACTATTTTTTTCAACTTGCGGTAATAGGCGACTATTTGCAACTGTTATTTGGTTAGGGTTGTTTAATTGCCTTGGGCTGCTAACCATAAAAGACTCCCTGCCAGTTGTGCTAGGCGGGGGCATGCTCTGAAAGGAGCATCCTGTTCGTGGTACCTCTCGTAACTCCGCTTTAGTGCACCCAGCGACTTCCGACATCCCGGAATCGATCGACCATACTTTTCTTGAAGCACCTCTATTTTTTAATTTCCTCGATGGAATAATAATATTTGATTATTTTGCCAAAAAAAAAATTTTTTTTTTTTTTGTCGGAAAATATTTAATGAATACAAAATCGAACTGATCACTTTCTCAATGATGATTCGACTGATATTCATTTAAAAGCTTATTCATTTAACAGAAAAGACAATAAATTAAAAAAAAAAACAAATAATTTTTATTAAATCCGATAAAAATAAAGTAGAGCATTCAACAATATTTGGTAACTCCAATAAAATTACCAATAAAATAAAGGCCAAATAAAATTTTACTTAATCATTTTGTTCATAGAAACATTATCAATTATATTGAGAGCAATGTAGATTTTGAAATTATTCAAAGAGCACACAGGGGAATTATTAATACCACCTATACAAAAGTAATTCGCAGTCTCTTCCTATTAAAGAACGTTGGTTTATACGCCGAATTCAAAGAAATTATGCTTCAATCAGATGAAAAACTTGTACATCCAGGTAAATAGGAAATGATAAAATTATTTAAAGAAAATCACTTCTTTCCAAGTAGCCAACTAATTCAGAATATAATAAGCGAATGCAAAATATGCAATTTGGCAAAAACAGAACATAGAAAATCAACCCTAACCCTGAACATTGCCGAGAAAAATTTGTGGTAGAAATTTAATTGAGGGAAAACATAACATCAGTTGTATTGAAATTTATTCTAAATTCGCTTCACTCGAGAAAATTAAATCAAAGGACTGGATAGAATGCAGAAACGCATTTTTTTTTTATCATTCTTATTTTGTATTTAAAATCTGTCCGAATGGACAATCATTAAATGATTTGGGGGTGACATTGACTTAAGGGAGGTACATGGAATTTATATCGTATGAGTCTGACTTAGGTGTCTATTGGTGGGGGAGGTCAAGCGGTTTTCCTTTTCAGGCGTCTTAGGGATTGGCTGTTATCTAGGAGCTTGATGGCCAGGTGGTTGGGGTGGGTGTCCAGTCTTTTTGTATATCTTTCGCTGAGACGGGTGATCTCCTCTGCTACCGAAGGAATTCCAAGCTCTTTGTGGATTATTGAGTTTTCATGGTACGGATGGGCGTTAGAAAATGTTCACAGACATTTATTCTGAAGCCACTGGATTCAAATGCGGTTAGAACAGCTTCCCGTGCCCCACATCTATATCCCATAGGTCCAGATTGGCTTCAGCACTACTTAGTAAATAAGCAATTTGAGTTTTTCTTTGAGCTTGGACCTTCTCCCCAGGAGCCAGTGCAGTAACTTAAGTCGTAGGTTGGCCTGGTTGCGTTTTTTGATCAGGTGAGGGCGCCATGTGAGCCTGCGATCCAGGGTCAGCCTAAGGTATTTGAGAGTGTTATTCATAGGAATGATTTCCTCGTTGTGTGTGATGGGGGGGCAATTCCCCCTGCGTAATGCGAAGGTTGTGTGGGAGGATTTCTCCGCGTTGACATTCAACAAGCCGGTGGCATTGCTCTGGTGTTCCATCAAGGCGTCTGAAGCCAAACTGGTGATCAGGGATCAGACCGGCCTCGTGCAAAACTGGCAGTACTCTACGTAAAAATATTCTTTCAAGTATTTTAGACAGGATTGCCAGCAAACTAATCGGACGATACGATGCTAGATTGGCTTCAGGTTTTCCAGGCTTGAGGAGGACAATTATTTTAGCACACTTCCACACTTTCGGGAAGTACCCTAGACGGAGGCAGCTGTTAAAGATGTTAGCTAGCCTTTGGGAACAGATTAGGGGCAACATTATTAGTGCTGTTGCATCAATTCGGTCAGGACCTGGTGACTTGCCATTTTTAAAGGAGGCGATCTCCTGCACAATCTCCTCTGGTTCGACGGGCTGTTTCGGCGGGCCAGGAGCACTTGGGCTGTCTACGAACCTTATGGTGGCAGCTCTCTTTTCGCCAGTGCATCTGACGAAAGGTGAGAATGTCCTATGGTCAGATGGTCAGCAAAGGCTTCTGCTCTTTCAACCTCAGACCGACACCAGGACCCGTCCACTTTGCGCACGGGTGATATCTTCTTCGCAGGTCGTTTTATGTGCCTCGTGACTGTCGTGCTGCCGGTCTCCAGGTTCCAGCTCCTTAAGGAATCTATGGAAGGAGTCCTGCCGTAGGATGGTTAGCTTGTCCTTCAGTTCCTTGGTGGCACGATTAAGTGCTGTCTTGTCCCTGGGGTTGCGCGAGGAAAACCAGACTCTTCTGAGGCGCCTTTTTTCGGCCACGAGGGCCGGGATTTCAGGAGACCACAAGTGCACGTCTCTTTCAGGTGTTCTCGGGGTAGTCGGAGTAAGTGGATTCGCAAACTCAGCAGCATTGTGCATTTCTTTGGTTAGTTCTTTGATGGCCGCATCTATGTGGCTTGGTCTGGGTACAGGGAGGAATGCACTTGGGGGCATTTGTGTGTTTCCCGGTGAGTCTTCTAGGCGGAGTTTTTCTGAGGACGGGGATGTTTAGGAGCAAGTTTACTGCGCTGTGGTCGGATAGCAGTTTATCATAGCTTGAGCATGTTATTGTATCTTAGAGTGTCCTATGCCCTTGGAGACGGCGAAGTCCAGAAGATCCGGCTGCTTTGAAGGGTCGGAAGGCCAGTATGTGGGTTCTCCAGTGGAATGGCAGTCCAGACTCTTCCGCTGCAGGTACTTGTAGAGCCTTTGGGGTTGTTTGTGCGGGACCCCCACCAGGAGTGTTTGGCGTTAAAGTCTCCGGCTGCTATAAAACGAGGTCCAAGGGACTTTAGAAGATAGCTGCGCCTTTGCCTTTTTTTAGGCAGGGCATCCTCTGAACGACGCAGGGTGATCAGCTTGACAATGTAAACAGCATGCTTTCTCGGCATCTTTTTTGGTGCATGACCTAGAGTCGTGAGAATCACCACATTTCACGCAGCGATGTTCCAGGAAACAGTAGCGCTAGGTGTGTCCGAACCCTTGGCATCTGAAACATTGTGGAACATCGTTGAACTTCATTAGGGGCTCAACGGTGACGACTGACCTGCAAATCCCCTTTATTTTGAAAAACTCTGTGTTGTTGTTCGCTTGTTCTAGATTAACAAAAAATATCCCCAGTCGTTGTTTGTATTTAATGCCAATGGGATTGTGCAGATCCCTCACAGTATGGCCGTATTTGTGGAGTTCTTCTTTAATTTCAGTCTGGTCCGTTGAGTGGTGAAGTCCCTTGATGACCGCCCTGTACGCTCTCTCGTCCTTTGGTTGGAAGGTGCGGTGCCTTTTGTTATGTGCCACGAGATGCTGGCGTAGGGCTGTGTAGGACTCCTTGTATGGCATCATTACGCGTACATTATTATTTCTATCCGTTTTGTATGAGAAATTCTTTTTGGTATCCACGGGAGTCATTATCATCTTGACAACCGCGGTAATATCGGTCACGTCTGGGATGTAGATCGGGGGAGGTTTGAGGGTTTTCGGGATCGGGTTCGGTTTCACTGCCGTTTTAGATGCCACTGCCTTTGAGGCAGTTTTGTGTTCGTCACGTTCGTCGTCATCATATTTGCTTGAGAGGAGGGCAAAGGGATTGTTTGCCAGCTTGCTGCGCAGAGCTGCGGTGGTGCTAGGCGTGATGTCTGGCTTCTCTCGTTGCATATTATGCGCATATTATCTCGCTGGGCTCCGAGTAAGAAGAACTCCAGCTAGAGTCTCTGCTCGAGCTGCACTTCCTTGCTTTGAGGGCCTTCATGCAGGGCATTGTTTTGCCGAGCTTGATGGCACGCGGTGGGTCCTGCCAGTCCATACTCTAAGTTGGCGTTCAATTAACGCTTATGCAAAAAGTTAGTCACTGCAGCAAAGGGGCAACGGACACAGTGGGACTCCGCTCCTGGCAGCCCGACCCGGCCCGTAAAATGCGCAGTCCACCAAGTCCAAGTGTAAAATTGGAATCACAAAACAAAAAATTCCGAAAAATAATTCATATTAAAAACGAAAACCAAGTTCCTTGTTGTTGAACGAATTGAAAATTTACTATATAACCTAAAGATACAGAAACGTATTAATGCGCATTTTTAATCAATTAGGCAAACTCAAGTTACTAAAGGCAGACAGCTTTTAAGCGATGGGTTGAAGAAGAAGAAATCTAATACTCAATACAGCTGAATACAACAAAAAACGGGGTAGCAGACGTCGAAAACAATAAATGAAAAATTCGTATAATCAATTCATCTGATGATGAAGAAGTAAAATTAAGCAAGATCGACAAAATCCTTTACACATAAAACCATAAAATTTAATATGACACGACTGAACAAACACCTGCTCAAATTTTCTTATACGCTCGGCATCCAATATTAAACACTCAAAAAATTCAAGAAAGGAAAATATATAAAATATTGTATTGTATTGAATAAAATATAATAATATATTGACACTAAATACAGAAAAGGTCCAATCCAAAAAGGAAAATTGAAAAATCTATTTAAAGAAAATAAAAATATGGAAAAAGACCATTACAAAATTACTAATCGATATAGGGAAACCAAATACTACAAAACACAATTTAAGAAATAAAAGATAACTAATGCCGTTAAACTTTCATAGGAACCTTGTGTATAATAATGTTGCTTCTATTATTCACCACGGGCCATAATCAACAAATTCAAATAACCAACCCAGATTCCGACCTTGGCTATTTACTCTTCTCAAGCAATCCAATTCAAATACCGGTAGAATATGAACATCACTGTCTATGAATTAATTTAACGGAAATCAATGTAATCAATAAATATTTTAGTAACCAAATCACAGACTCGCCTAGAATGAAATATTTGTACAATACACTACAAAAAGAATTAAATAGTATAAATATTTATCATCAAAATAGGCGGCAACGTGGACTATTTGACATAATAGGTTCATCTTATAAATTTCCTTTTGGCACACGTGATAAAAATGATAGGGCAAAAATTAACAGATAAAAATAGATGTATGGTAATTGCAAAATTCAATTCAGCTTCATAAATTAAAAGATGTCGTAAGGTTTGTGAATGAAGGACTGCACAAACTTACTTACTACAAAACTAGCCACAATAGTATTGACACATTCATTTATGAGCTCATGCAATTTATCGAATACATAGAAGATATAGAAATGGACATGCAACTTTCACGTCTTTGTTTTTTTAACCCAGAATTACTCAATTACGACCAATTAGAAAGCATTAAGAACCAGAATATACTTTTAGTCACAACATCAACTTGGATTGACCACAAAAATAACGAATTATTACTCATTTCACATATACCTATTAAACACAAAATCATTAACACCATAAAAATAATTCCCTATCCCGACCATAGTGGGTATCAGTTAGACTATTCGGATAAACAATCATATTTTGAAGATTAGAATAAAATTTATAATCAAGACAAAAATAAGTGAATAATGAATGCATTAAAAATATAATTAAGCCCAAGAATCCAATTTGTTATTTTATACCAACTCTCTCGAAGAATGATTTAATAAATTGAATCAAATATTACATCGAATCTAACTGAAACCACAATCGCACAAAAATGTCAAGAACTAAATTCAGATTTATAAATAAATGGAAACAACACTATAAGAATAAAACAAATTAAAGTTAAGATTGGGAATGTTATTCTAAGCGAAAATTCGTTAAGTCCAAAATTTGATTTCACTCCATATATTTACACCCAGGTGGCACTGGGGCAAAATCACCTCAGGAGAAAGTTAAAGCGTTTGCGTACACCGCGTAGTGAACTTTGTGCTGGAAGGTTTCCATGGAAAGGAGTACGTCGTTGGACTTTTCTGCACATCCAGCAGGCTTTCGACAGAGTATGGCATGAAGGACTTCTGTACAAGCTTAAAAGCCTACTAAATCCTCAACTCTTTTTGATAATAAAAAGCTTCCTACACGAGCGATCCTTTAATGTTGTAAAAGACGGGCTGTCCTCCCAAACAAAAAGAGTCAGAGCAGGTGTACCCCAGGGAAGTGTGTTAGGTCCAACACTATAGAGCCTGTATACGCACGACATGCCCTCAGCTGACAAAATGTCTCTTACAGATCCCTATGACCTGCTAGTTGCCTTTACCTTTACCACCTTTACTGATGACACTGCAGTCCTGGCCAGAGATACTTTTGTCTATACAGCCACTGATACGCTTCAGCTTTATCTAAAAAAATTTTAGAACTGGGGCCTACGCATTGAATCCGGAAAAGTGTGTCTCCGTGACGTACACCCTGAGAAAAGACACATCACCATGTATGTTTCTGCATGGAGAGCTCGTCACACAATCGAACGACCACAAATACCTCGGTGTCACTCAACGCCATGTAACGGATGTAACTCGGCAGCTCAAATCAAATGGCGAACAGCATGGCTTGGTTCCCTAGGCCTGGAAACAAACTTTCAATTTCAAACAAGGCCAAAATTTATAAGGTTGTATTGGCTCCTATTTGGAAATATGGCATCCAAGTATATGGCATCGCCGCAAAGTCGCACCTCAACAAAATTCGTGTGGCGCAGTCGCAAATCTTGCGTAAACTATCTGGAGCGGCTTGGTACATCCGCAACAAAGACATGTTCAATGTCTGAAGCTACCAAGAGCTGAAGGTACCAAGGATTGGCAATGTCATAAACAAACAAGCAACCGCGTACGTAATTAATTTGGGAAACCACCGTAACCAGTTGGCTCGAAAACTCTTGACGAGGAGACGTGTAATGGGACTGAGGGCGAGAAGGAGGCTCCAGCGCATTCACCCATTCTGCCAAGAAGATATATAAATGAATTAATTAAATTAAATAATGCCTCAGACTTCCTAATTAGGTTTAAGTATGTACATATGTACTCGCTAGAAATTGTGAATCTCTGCAGTGTAAGTTATTATAAATAGTAACAGGACTGCAAATAAATAAATACAATTTTTATAAAAAAAAAAAAAATAAAAAATAAAAATTCATATATTTACCTATTACAGTAGAATATATATAATGACGTTTTAAAATTAATTTCAGAATATAATACCACATTTTATACAACTATAATACTATAAAACTTTCTTGATCCTGATTTGTGATTTCTTGTCCTATCAAAAATTTTTACACTAAATCCACTGTTTTATATAAAAAATTTAGAAAACAAGCAAAATATAATCAAGAACCACATCAAGAAATAGAATCGGAAAAAAAAACCATTTGCCTGCATTGTACCCTGAAATGCCAGCCTAAGCAATCCATACCAGTACATAGTACCAGTACATATTCACATACCAGTACTGTTAGAAGAAATAAGAATATGCATTCAATGTAAACAAACTACATCCGGAGCAAGCTATGCCGATGTGCCTAACAGGCATTCTAAATCTTTTGTTATTGTATACAATCAACATACCAAGCGGGCGATCTTGCCCCGAAATAATGTAAACAAAAGGGCAGCACAAGAAAGATTTTTGTCAGAAGAGTTAAGTCTCAAGCTGAGATTTAAACAATAAAGGTATTATATTGTTCCTTTGATCTTTTATTTCGTAGCGTTGTCCTAAGTCAATTGACGGGACATTAGTTCGTCTCGGGAATAAGTAAGCAATTCACTATGTACATATATACTCGTACATATAGTGACATATCCAAATCCCCATGTATCCAATTGTCCAATACCTTTCCTCTAACCCATTGTAGTTGTATCACCCAAAGTAATACTAGATCAGTATATATAAAGGCGCACCTTAAGTGCAGTCGGACATTAATATTCCCATGCCTGATCAAACTTAAATATAAGCGTCCACTGGCACGTTCCCATAATTAACCAGACAGCCCAAAAAAGCAATTCTTAAATCCAATTCTAGGACTCATATTTTGTCATTTAGACATATCGGCACCAAAGAAAGCCATAAACATTTTGGAGACAAGGAAAAACCCTAAAACTCCCGATCAAATTTAAAAACTCAAAATTAAATCACTCCATTCGGAAAGCTTATCGAAATACACTCAGAACATAAACTTAATAATGTAAAAGCTCTACAGAATATTCGTCAATAAAATAAAAGCTTGGCACCGAGGCTTAATCGCCAGATACATTAGGATATAAGTTTGATTTAAGATTTGTCCCTACAACTGTATAATCTCCCACCTTCAGGTCTATTCTGAAATAAAAATAATATATTTTAAAAAAAGATACTCCGGAGTTGAAATTGGCGCAGTCGGTAGGATAACAACTAAAAAGAATAGCCTTCGGTAAAAGGACTCACAAAATCCGCAAAGCGAGAAGTGAATCAAGTTCTAAAAAAACGGAAGTGATATTAAAACATTGTTATCCGCAAAAGAATCAGATATCTACAAATCCAATTCGGTTAGTACTTCGCGAAAATCAAATAATTCAACGAAATATACTGTGATAACCAAAAAATCTAATTCTGTCAGTGCACATTGGGGCAGCGAGCCGATTTTTCGACGAAAATTCAAATTTTTCATAGAAAGTAAACCTGTTTTAATAATAAAATTTGAATAGCATATATTTGGACTAAAATGAATCAAAAGATTTTAGTTGTTTTGATGCAACCCTGAGATTTTGGCAGCCCTTCTAAGTCAGCTGTTTGATTGCATGCGTGCGAAACTAAAAAGCGCAGGAAAAATTTTGTTGACTTGCGAGCGTGCCAAAATTTTTGTGGTTTAACCAATTTTCACAAAAATTATGTAGAAGAAGGACCAAGGTATGTAGAATATTTGTATTTAAAAAAATTTCGTTCATGTTTGTTAATGTGTTTTTTGGGTGCGTTTATTCGTGTTGTCCAAAAGTTGAATAAATCTAACCTACTAACCCGTCTTTTGTGGAGTATAACTAATTTTGTGCCAATTTGTGCCAAAAAGTAATTATGTGTCTTTATAGTGCAAAGTGTATATAAACTAATTTTAAAAATCTTTTTTGCTCCTTTTTGCTCCGATGTGTATAATCCTTAATATTACAGCTGTGGTTGAGTTCGCCTATGAGCAACTGCTTGATATCTACATACAAAACAATCGCAGCGCATCTTCCGTTTCGAGTTGGATTTATGATGAACTGAAAGAACTCGACTTAAGCACGGAGAAAAAGGATGAAATCAACACCAAAGTGAGAAGCTTTTACCCTCACATACAAAAGAATTTGGCAGATTGTAATAGAAATATGGCCAGATTTAAGACAAAGCATACCAAATGGCTTTCGTCCAACATGGTTATAACAGTAAGTTCATTGTTGTCTTCAAATCCAAAGCCCTCTACATCAAGACGAGTTGGACGCCCACCCATTGAATATATTAACGCCGGTCCCCGTCAGAATAGAAAATTGGCAACCGATTTAGCTGTAAATGAGGGTCACAACACACCTCTTCTTGTGCATGCCGCTGCAGTTTCGGCCAAAAAATCGAACGATAAAGATACAGCCCATGTGTTATTAAGGTTATGTGTTAAAAAAAATTAATTAAAA
The DNA here is from genome assembly GCA_035047325.1 of Drosophila vallismaia. Taxonomy (NCBI): domain Eukaryota; kingdom Metazoa; phylum Arthropoda; class Insecta; order Diptera; family Drosophilidae; genus Drosophila; species Drosophila vallismaia. Next base: position 370,310 of record JAWNPU010000023.1, on the reverse strand, counting down.
ACATTTGCTGAATTTAACGAGTGATAGCATTATTAATTACCGTACAATTAAGAATAAGAGGAAACCTATCTCAAATGGGGTGCTTGGGATGGCGTGGTCAGATCGGTCTGAAACTTGGATATATTCTTATATGCATCGACACTAACATTGTACGAAATTTAAAGAACTTGGCTTTAAAACTTTAATTTTCGTCGAAAAATCGGCTCGCTGGCCCAATGTGCAGTGTTTCGTGAATATTAAAATAATAAAAAAGAAATACTGTGAAATCAAAAAAAAACCAATTCCCAATCCAACTTTTTTTTTTTTTTTTATTATTCCTTACGGTAGGAAAATTAAAATCTTCCAAAGATACCACCTACCGTCCGTAGCTGGCATGCACGATTCATAACCCCCCTAGTAGAGTTATGCCTACGTACTAAAAACAAAAACCTCCGAATGCTCTTCTGTCCTTTGCAAGCTCACCGGGACTTCCAGTCAAGTTATTTTTTCGGTGAGCAGGATGTGGAGCCTGGTTGTACTCCCTTCCTTGTTGATTGGCCTAGTGGCGCGCGTCCTTCATCCCTGGTGTCGCTGGGTATTTGTTCTCCTACCATCGTATATCGTGTACTTCGCCTGTATTAGCCTTCGGCTCTGTTGGCCATCTCGTCGGTTCAGACCCGCTTCATCATATCTCTGATGATGTTGTGTCCTCGTTCCCAAGAGTCACTGTTCTCCATCATGGCCGTGATCAAGCCGCCAGGGCTGAGCGGGGCACCGATCAGCGCCCTTAGCTGCGCCCTCTCCTCCGTGAACCCGGAGCAGTGCATGAGTACATGCTCTGCTTTTTTCTCAGCATCGGGGCAGTAGAGGCATTGAGCTGACTCTACGTGGTGGAACCGGAGTAGGTATGCCCGAAAGCAACCATGATCCGTGAGGAACTGGGTAAGGTGGTAGTCCAGTCTTTTGTGCGGCAATCGGCCCATGCCGTTAAGTCGGGGATGAGTTGGTAGGACCACCTCCCCCGTTGCGATGTTATCCATCTGTTCTGCCACTCTCCCATGAGTCGCTCGTGAGCCTCCAGCCGTGTAGCACCTTCTTGTAGCTGACAAATGGCCTTTATCTCCAGGTCGATTGGCGGCAAGCCTTGTAAGTGCTAGTGCTGCGTCTCCGGATATGGTCCTGAATCCTCTGATGAGCCTAAGGGCCATAGACCGTACCACAGCCCGTGCTGTAAGTAAGTGGCTTTCTTGGTGGCGTTGCTCCATATTGGTGCAGCATAGAGCAGCGTTGCCTTGGCTACCGCTACCAGTAGTTTCCTTGCCGTGTAGTTCGGTCCTCCTATATTGGGCATGAGCCTGGACAATGACGCAGTTGTTATTGCTGATTTCCTGCTTGCGTAGCTAGCATGATCCTTAAAAGCTAGCCTGTGGTCTATCATTACTCCCAGGTATTTTAAGGAGTCTTGTGATGCCACCTGTGTCCCGTTGACCGTGATCACCATTCTTTCCGCCTTCTTCCTGCTGCTTAGTAGGACTGCCTCGGTCTTTTGCGCCGCAATTGCTAAGCCGGCTCTCTCTAGCCAGTCGATGGCCATAGTACAATAATTGTCGCGTTGCACTTCTCTTCGAGGACTGCTATTGTCTTGGCCACTGCAGTTATTGCCACATCGTCCGCAAAGCAATGTAGCTCAGCTCCTAAGGGCCTGTTGATGCCCAGGATTCCATTATACATAATGTTCCACAGGATTCGTCCAAGCACAGATCCTTGGGGGACGCCTGCAGAAACAATATAGCATCTCGGGCCAGCGTCCGTGTCGAACCAGAGGACACGATCCGTGAAGTAACTTCCCACGACGATCCTGAGGTACTCCGGGATGCCCATCCTATGCATGGCGCTGAGGATTACTGGCCATCTAGCGGTGTTGAAGGCGTTCTTCACGTCCAACGTGACGATTGCACAGTACTCCTTACTTCCACCCAGCCATCTGTCACCATGGAGAGCATTCTCGGCGATGTTTCTCACCGCAATAAGTGCGTCCAGGGTGGTCCTACCCTTCCGGAATCCGTGCTGCTGCGTACCTAGTCCGTTGCTGCTCTCCGTGATCACCTCTATTCGAGCATACAGGATGCGCTCGAATAGCTTGCCCACGATGTCCATTAGGCATAGCGGGCGGTAGCTAGTTGCGGCGTGTGCTGATCCCTTGCCTTTCGGCTGCAGAACTAATTTCTGACTTTTCCACCTCGTCGGAAAGACCCCTTCCAAGAGACACTGCTAGAAGGTTTTCCTGAATATATCGGGTCTATTTAACGCCGCTGCCTTGACGACTGCTCCAGGTATTCCATTCAGGCCAGGAGCTTTGTTGGGCTTGATTCGCTTGGCTGCCTCCACAACTTGTAAGTCTGTAATGCTCGGGAAGTCATAGGGGGGGGGGCTACTGCTACTGCTGTTGGCCGCCATAGCGTGGTCTTGGGAATAGTTCTGCTACTATGCTAGCCAGGACATCCGGGTCAGTTGGGGTTGCCTCTCTCTTCCTTAGCTTGTTGGCTTCGAGTTTGTAGGTAAGTCCCCAGGGCTCTCTATCCACGGTATCTAGCAGTTCCTTATAGGCCCGCGCTTTGGCAGCCAATATGCCGTGCTTAAACTCGGAGCGTTTTCTTCTAAAAGCCTCCACGAGTTCTGCGTGCTGGCTGCTGCCTCTGGTTCGTTGCGCCCTTCTTCTTGCCCTTAGGCATTCCGAGCGAAGCTTGCTTAAGTTGGCGCTCCACCAGTACACTGGTGGCTTGCGCTGCTGTCTTTTCTTCCTGGGCATGGTTGCAACGCACGTTGCCTCGAGCATCTTCGTGAGGTCGGTTAATCTGCGTGTCCATTTGGGATTCGAAACGAGTCGATTTGATATGACAGCATATCTTCGTCGATCTTCCTCGGCTTGCCCGATTGATCCTCTCTGCCGCCTCCAAGTCGTGCCCTTCGGTAGGATGCCGAAGGAAATCAGCGCGTGGTCCCTCGGTGTTACAGCGTCGTGGACCGTCCAGCTCGCGTTGGCCACTAACCCTCTGCTGACGTAGGTTATGTCGATATAGGACGAGCCCTTATCGTTGTTGAACGTTGGTTTGCAGCCGTCGTTTAGCAATACCAAGTCCAACATGAGCATTGTGTTTATTACTGCTCGTCCTCTGGGATTCGATATCCTGTTGCCCCATTCTACTGTCCATGCATTGAAGCCGCCTGCGATGATCTTCGGTCCGCGCCCTCTCGCGTGGCTGCCCAGCACTTCCATTATCTCCTCGAACTGGTCTGGGGTGTCGCTAGGGGGGGCGTAGCAGCTGTAGAAGTGCACTCCTTCTATCTTTGCGTATGCTATTCCGCGCATCGGCGAGGATGCCTATTCCTGTATGTGTAGGTTGCTGCAACACTTTATGGCTGCTTTACCGCTCTCGTCCAGTATCATTGTGGGGATGCCACGGACGGGGTAATAGGGTTCGCTCAAAAGCATGATGTCTACCTTGCGCTCCGCCGCAGTTTGAGCCAGGAGGCTCTGAGCAGCTGCGCAAAGGTGAACATTCAGCTGGACAATCTTAATTTGCTCCTGCATTATGGTGGGACTTCACTTCTTTAAGGCTGGCTGTGTATGTCGGGCACGCGAAACAGCCCGTCGGGTGGTTTTTATCCACTTCGTCGCTGCATATTAGGCACTTTGGTGGTGCCACGCATCCCCTTGCCTTGTGTCCTCGTTCGCCGCATCGCAGGCAGCAGTCTGATCGATCGATCTCCTTGCAGGTCGTTGCTCGATGTCCGTAGCCCAGGCATTTGTAACATCTCGTGGGCCGGACGTCCTGGATGATGCGGCACCTTGACCAACCCACGGTTACCGTGCCCTTCGCCAAAACCGCAATCGCATCATTCGCGTTCAACAGGACCGAGGCTATCTGAGTCCCATTCCGCATCCTACGTAGTCCTTTGATGTCCTCTAGTTTCAGCAGGATGCCTTGAAATTGGGAGACAAGACAGCTGTGGAGATCATCTGCTGTCGTGGCCTCGTCTACCCGTACGTACCGAAGCCAAGTCTTTTAAAGTTGCTTCCAGCTAGGTTCTTAAATTTCCCATCTACTTCCAGCAGTAGTTCCCCTTGCTGAGTTCTACGGACTTTGCGAACATGTTTACCCAGTTCGCTGAGTTTCGGGTCCGCTTTCAGTTTCCGGAAATCCAATCCCAATCCAACTTCAAAGTCATCAAACGTCTAAAAAAGTGCTCCGATTTTAATTATTTAAAATGGATTTTAAAGTTGAAGGTATTTACTTTAAATGCGTATAATAACAATAAACTAATTTGTCAAATTCTCTTTTGTGAAATTAATCTTACCGTCAACCATTTTTATGTGCGTCTTTTTCTTATTAATGGTAATGTAGACAGCAGGCATCGACTAACACTTCTAACATTTAACATTCCAAATAGACGGACTAGACATTTTATTCCTCTGTTCCTAAGTTTTTGTAGATCTACATATGCCCAGGACGAGCCTTTTAGGGTTTTATGTTCTGACTACAACGACCTATATTCACGTCACTTTTCACTTCCTCTTCTATTAAATCCTCAATTGTCACCTACCTTTCAGATCAAAAAAAACACTCTTCTTCTTCCTCGTAATCTTTTTTCGTAATCTTACTTTATTCTCTCAGATCTGTCACCGCGATCCGAGCCGTTTGATAAGCCCCGCGAAAAAAAGAAGCATTGCAAGGGCTACCAATGCATCCAGAAGAAAGTCACGGCCAAAATGTTGCAAAGAGTATTCCAAAACTGGACTCGGATGGAACATTTGAGGCGCAGTCACTGTCAACATTTGCATGAAATAATCTTGTGCTCTTGAGAAATTAATGTTTACTTAAAGTTTTAATTATATTGCCTCCTGCTCGCCCCAATCTGAGTATTACCAGTGCATTTGTTAATATTCTAAGATAATATAACTGTTAAGTCTAGCAGCAAATAGTTGCCAACCAATTTATATTAATCAATAAACTAACGCCGCCTCCCTATTTTTTAACGCTAAAAATGCGTTGAAACCAGCTGTTCTTTGTGTGTTTTTGTGATGTTGCTTTTGTTATCGTCATTTTTGAATGTACATATTTAATTTTATTTTATTTTTTTCTTTGTTATTTCTGTTTGTATAAAGTTTTGCTGTTGTGTTAATTTTATTTTTTTAACTTGGATTTTTAATCGTGAAATCGAACAGCTAGTACTTGAAAAACGAAGACTAAGAAGAGAATGGCAGAATCATAGATCCCCAACGGCTAAAGAACATCTAAAATTAGCAACACGTAAACTAACCAGGGCACTTAAGCTTGAGGAAGCCAACGCACAGCATCTATATATCAAACAACTATCGCCCACCAGCAAAAGGAACCCTCTGTGGAAAGCACACAAAAGCATACAGCCACCGGCAGAAACAGTCGTTCCACTGCGAGGTCCCTCTGGAAGCTGGATACGCAGCGACGAAGATAGAGCTAATGCGTTCGCCGATCACCTTCAGAAGGTATTCCAACCAAATCCTGCTAGCAACTCATTTGTCCTCCCTTTAGTAACTAAAAGCTTGCCCCCTACAAATCCAGTAACATTCAGCCAAAGTGAGATAGCATCTATCATAAAAGATCTTAATCCCAAAAAATCACCTGGACATGACTTGGTGGCAACAAAAATGATCATAGAACTCCCACCGTGTGCGGTTCTGACCTTATGCCATCTCTTCAACGCTATTACGAAACTTGGATACTATCCCCAAAGGTGGAAGAAGGCGGTCATAGTAATGATTCCCAAGCCAGGCAAAGACAAAACGCAACCCTCATCCTACAGACCAATCAGTCTCCTAACGTGTCTCTCGAAACTGTTTGAAAAGGCATTTTTAAAACAACTAACTCCTTACTTAAGAAGGCGAAATACAATACCATCGCATCAGTTTGGCTTTCGCAAAAATCACGGAACGATCGAACAGGTCAATCGCATCACAAACGAAATTCGTACCGCTTTTGAGCACCGGGAATACTGTTCAGCTATATTCTTAGATGTTGCACAAGCATTTGACCGAGTCTGGCTGGAAGGACTAATGTACAAAATAACAAAACTGCTTCCCCAGAACACGCACAAAGTGTTCGAATCTTATCTCTTCAAAAGAGTGTTCTCAACCAGGTGCAACAGTTCGACTTCACACGACCGCGTTATCAATGCTGGAGTCCCCCAAGGTAGTGTACTGGGCCCCGTTCTTTACACCCTATTCACAGCAGATATGCCTACAAACTATCAGCTCACAACCTCTACGTTTGCTGACGATACCGCAATAATTAGCCGATCTAGATGCCCAGCGAAGGCAACAGAGCAACTTGCCTGCCATCTTAAAATAGTGGAAAGATGGTTTGCGGACTGGCGCATTAAGATAAACGAGACCAAAAGCAGACATGTAACCTTCACACTGAACAGACAAACCTGCCCACCCTGTACCCTGAACAAAACATTTATCCCACAAGCAGACGTTGTAACATATTTCGGCGTTCACCTAGATAGACGCCTCACCTGGCGGCGACATATAGAATCCAAAAGGACTCATATGAAGCTTAAAGCAGCCAATCTTCACTGGCTTATTAACTACAACTCTCCCCTTAGTCTGGAATACAAAGTACTCCTCTACAATACCGTGCTGAAACCCATCTGGACATACGGCTGTGAACTATGGGGAAACGCCTCAAAAACCAACATTGAAATCATACAGCGAGCTCAGTCCACGATTCTGCGAACTATCACTGGGGCACCATGGTACCTACGCAGCGAAAGCATCCATAGAGACCTCCACATAAATCTTGTCAATGAGGAAATTCAGAAGAAAAAAAGTAAACATCAAGCAAAGCTCGCCGCACACGAAAATCCTCTCGCGAAGTCGCTTACGCGAGTCTACAGTCAGAGCCGACTGAAGCGCAAAGATTCTCCAGCCCAGCAAAGAAATGCTAGGGCCGTCTCTAACTAATACAATTACTTCATATTGTAATTAATATAAGTTATATAATAAGATTTGAATAATTATTGTTAGTCTCACAAAAAGAGAAGATACAATAAATAACGCAATAAGTCTAAAAATAAAAAAAAAAAAAAAAACTTGGATTTTTATATAGACGATGCTTCTAAATGTGTCTTTTCACGCATGCACATTTTTTATCTTTGGGTCACAGAAAATGGCACAATGCGGAAAAAAACTAATAAAGTGATTACTGTAATAGAACTTAGTATAAAAAAAAGGGATTCACAGTCAAGTTGAGTAGCCTAAAAAAATGTATTGGTTATATTTGCAAAAAAAATTATTTCTTTTATGGAAACCATTAAAATTGTTACATGTTCTCCTCAACCTATGAGTGCTGATCGTGGTCGCCCAAAAACTTATTTCGCCTAATATAATATGAAAGTATGGGTTCGATGGTAGCACTACTCATGCTGAATATAAACAAATGGTTTCAGATAACGACTTAGAGGATAGCAGCCTGTTCGTTACATCTTACGTGCCCCTTAGACTCATTACAAATTGAAATATGATTATTTGGAAAAATCCTCAATCGTTTTTAAAAATTGCTGCATACTTATAGGTCCTCGACAAACGAGTATTTGTATTTCGCTGGGGAAGAAAGGTTAAAATTTTAAAAATTTTTCACCAAGTTTTTTAAAGTTATATTAGATGCTTACAAGTAAAACGAAATCGTAGCCTTCTAGCTGCATGGAAAGTATGTATGGCCGCTCTCCCACTTCGAAATTTCGTTGTAGTTGCCCAAACTATTGCGAACAATTCCTTTTCTATGGCCCTGTAGTTAACTTCATGCTTGTTTAATGTTCTACTGAAGTAACTAAAAGGGTGTCCATCTTGAGAGATGATAGCTCCAAGAGCTACATACGTTGCTGACATCGGTCGTTAATGTAAATTTTTTCTCAAAATTTGGTATTTGTAGGATTGGGTCTTCGGAAATTAGTAATTTTAATTTTTGGAATACTTCTAAGTACTTGGTTGGTATTAATTTCTGCTCATTTTTTTTAGATATTAGTTAGGGGTTTGGCAATGTCGGAGAATTTGGGTATAAATTTCCTATAATAGCCTGTGACTCCTAGAAACCCTTTTTAATGTGGCCTTTATTTTGTTGGGTTTGATTTGATTCCGTCTTTAGTAATGATGTCCTAGATAGCTTGTGTTTTGTTTCAAAAATTCGCATTTATTTAACTGTAGTTTTAGGTTTGCTTGTGATAGTTTGTCGAAAACTGCCTGTAATGCTTAAAGATGTTCTTCTAAAGAGGTAAAAATGAGTATGATGTCATCTAGGTATTCTAAACAACATGTATTTAGGAGCGGACGGAGTAATTTATTCATACATCGTTGAAATGTAGCGGGGACATTTTTAAGCCAAAATGGCATTCGTGTATACTCGTAATACCCATATTTAGTTGAGAAAGCGGTCTTAGATACGGACTCTGTGTCCATTTCGATTTGATGGAAACCTTTTGCAAGATTTATTGTTGTAAAGTAAATGGATCTGGCTAGTTTTCCAAATATTTCTTCTATATTCGGTCATTTATCGTTATTTCGTTTAATTTTCTATAGTTAATTACGATTCAAAATTTCTGTTGTCCGGAAGCATTCAGTTTTTTGGATAAGACCCAAATGGGACTACAATATGGTTAATTACTTTCTCGAATAATTCCTTATTCTAACATGTTTTGAATTTGTTTCTCTACTTCTTTTTCGTAAGTCTGTTGGAAACTGTACAATTTAGAATAAATGGAGATGTTTTTCGTAGTGTTATTGGTATGGTTTTCCTGATTTGTAAAACTGAGATTGTCGCTTTCATGAAATTGGATATTTTAAAATTTTGTCAACAAGTTCGTTAATTTACGTCTTTCCTGTGTGTTTAGATGGTCTAGTCTGAACAAGGTTTCCTGAAGTGCGGAAGTTTCTAGAAAAGTGGGGTCTTGTGGGAATGGACGATTTACTTAAACATGGTTCTGTTCTGTAGTGTTGTTAGTATTCTTTATCGTGTATGTTTTGTTAAACAGGGTAGCAGTTCCATTTTTCTAATCGATTACTGCTTTAGCTTCGGACAACAACTTGCGTCCAATCAGCATATCGTAATGGTGTGAGAAGTGGTTGATCAAGAACTGGACAATGGGGAAATAGTTACTAGGTGGTCGATTTGTGCTTTCGTTAATAATTAGTGGGCCATTACTGGTGTGAATAAAGTGATTAGTTTTTTGTATAGGTGTTTTGAAGATATTTCTAGTGAGCTTGTTTATGGCGGATCCAGTGTGGATTATACACTTTAATTAAATATTATTGTGTTTATTATACCCTGTACCCATTGAAAATGGGTGAAAAGGGTATCATAATATGGTGCAAATGTATGTAATAGGCAGAAGGAAGCATCTCCGACCCCATAAAGTATATATATTCTTGATCAGCATCAACAGCCGAGTCGATATAGCCATGTCCGTCTGTCCGTCCGTCTGTCCGTATCAATGCCTAGATCTTAGAAACTACAAGAGCTACAGACATGTGCCATATATTGTTAGATAGGTAATTAACATACGAAGTACACGTTTGTTGTTTTATTTTGATATCACCCCTCGCTACCCCGAAAATCGCAAAAAACTGCCACGCCCACAATTATTAACCTAATGCTGTGCAATTCGGCATATGCGTTGGTGCTTATAAAAGCTATTTTTTTTAAAGCTAATTTAAAAGCTAATTTTTTAATTTGAACCCAATCGGATAAGAAACACAGAAGGTATGCCACATGCAAAATCTATGGCAAGGGAAGCGCAGCAAAATACGCATTGCGCGACGCCGACTGCGACGTTGGCAGCGAAGTGTGTATGGCTTTATGACACACGAAACTTATTTTCTTTTATAATAGAATATTGTTTCATTTATTTATTGGTACTAAATAAATTGTAAGCATGTCTAAGGGTACAGGGTATTTTGCAGTCGGGAAACTCGACTGCTGCTTCCTTACTTGTTTTTTACATATTGGCTTGATCCCGTGCTGCTAGCCGAAAAATTTTCTGCTTGCTCGGTACCGTCTGGTTTGTTATCGTTCGATATTCATTTTTTTTCTTCTATTGTATTCGAGTAGTCATGGGTGTATTCGGGAGGATATTGAATTAGTTCATGGGTGTAATATATTTGGTAGGTGTGACTGAGATTGAGGGTAATCAGGGTAATAGGCATAATAATAATTGTATGGGTATTCAGGCTGACTTGGTGTCACTTCCTGATATCTTATTTCTTCTATAATCATTTTAGATTGTCCGCTGTCTGATAGTCTCTGTCTTTTAACAGGGTTATTGGTTGGTGCATTCAAGGCTGGGGGGTGGGGATAGTTAGTCGGTACGCCTGCATAATTAGGTCCAAAACGATTTGGATTAAATTATCAATATCATCTTAAAGAAGTCTAGTTAACAAGGTGGTTTCTGGCATATTGTTTTTTAATTCTAATTTACTTATTCTCGGCTTCTTATAAAAATTGACGAATGTTCCCTCGATATTGTGTGTTCCGGAATTCCTACAATAGTTGATAGTTTGGTGCCTGGGGTTTTATATAGTATGGAATCAGTTCAGTCCTTAGTTCAATCCAGCTGACGATGTTGGTGACTACAAGGGTGCGGATGACGTCACCACTGATGTTTCGTTCGATGTGCCCGAAAATTACTAGTTTCTGCCGTTCGTCCTTAGTCGGTCACAGTGGCAAAATGAAGTCGATGCGGCTGATGAACGTGAACAATGTGATCGGGTCTCCTTTGAAACTTCCGACAGAATATATTTTTCTTTGGTTTTGACTCATATCGGGCCATCGAGCAGCGACTCAAAATCGAGTTTTTCTTACTCGGAGCCCAGCAAGATCAAGCGCAAGCCCGCGCGTAAAAAGCAAGCCGGGGAGCCTGACGTGGCGTGACGCGCACCAGCGCAGCTCTGCACAGCAATCTGGCAAACAACTCCTTTGTCTCCTCTAAAGCAAAGAAGACGACGACGAACATGACGAACCCGAAACTGCCTCAGAGGTAGTGGCATCTAAAACAGCAGAGAAACTGAACCCGATCCTGAAGACCCCCAAACCTCCCCCGATCTACATCCCAGACGTGACCGATATTACCGCGGTTGTCAAGATGTTAACGACTCCCATGGGTACCAAAAAGAATTTCTCATACAAAACGGAGAGAAATAATAATGTACGCGTAATGATGCCATACACAGCCCTACGCCAGCATCTCGTGGCACATAACAAAAGGCACCGCACCTTCCAACCAAAGGACGAGAGAGCGTACAGGGCGGTCATCAAGGGACTTCACCACACAACGGACCAAACAGAAATTAAAGAAGAATTCCACAAATACGGCCATACTGTGAGGGATCTGCACAATCCCATTGGCAGGAAATAAAAACAACCACTGGGGATCTTTTTTGTTAATCTCGAAACACCGAGCAAATGCACAAAAGCTTTCAAAATAAAGAGGATTTGCAGGTCAGTCGTCACCGTAGAGCCCCCACTGAAGTTCAACGACGTTCCACAATGTTTCAGATGCCAAGGGTTTGGAGACACCCAGCGCTACTGTTTCCTGGAACATCGCTGCGTGAAATGTGGAGGTCCTCACGACTTCAGATCATGCACCAAAAAAGTTGACGAGAAAGCATGCTGTTTACATTGCCAAGCTAATCACCCTGCGTCATTCAGAGGATGCCCTACCTACAAAAAGGCAAAGGCAAAGCAATCTCCCAAAGCCGGACCCGTTGGGAGTAGCAACAAACCACCTCCCTTCCAGATACCAAATATCATCAACGGTATAAGTTACAGGGCCGCACTTCAAGGAAACGAAGCGACAGAGCCAACGAATCCCCAACAAACCCCTCAAACACTTGACCACAGGCTATCTTTTAAGGATCAAGCTAGCTACGCGAGCAGGAAAGCAGCAAAAACAACTGCGTCCTTGTCCAGGCTTATGTCCAACATAGGAGGTCCCAATTACCCGGCCAGGAAACTACTGGTGGCGGTTGCCAAGGCAACGCTGCTCTATGCTGCACCAATATGGAGCAACGCTACCAAGAAAGGCTCTTACATGAAAGGAGCACGTTCGGTGATACGGTCTATGGCCCTTAGGCTCATTAGAGGCTTCAGAACTATATCAGGAGACGCAGCACTAGCACTGGCAGGCTTGCCGCCACAAAAGACTGGACTACCACCTTACCCAGTTCCTCACGGATCATGGTTGCTCTCGGGCATACCTACTCCGGTTCCACCACGTAGAGTCAGCTCAATGCCTCTACTGCCCCCATGCTGAGGAAACAGCAGAGCATGTACTCATGCACTGCTCCAGGTTCACGGAGGAGAGGGTGCAGCTAAGGGCGCTGATCGGTGCACCGCTCAGCCCTAGCGGCTTGATCGCGGCCATGATGGAGAACAGCGACTCTTGGGAGCGAGGACATAACATCATCAGAGGATGAAGCGGGTTCGAGCCGACGAGATGGCCAACAGAGCTGTAGGCTAATACAGGCGACGTATTTCCGGCTTTTTTTTGCAAAAGGCTACTACGGGGTTGAAGGACGTGCGCCTCTTGGCCAATTTACAATGAAGGGAATACGATCAGGCTCCACATCCTGCTCACCGACGTAATAACTTGACTGGCAGTCCCGGTGAGCTTGTTAAGGACGTAAGAGCGTACGGAGGTTTATGTTTTTAGCACGTAGGCATAACTCCACTTGATGGGTTATGAATCGTACATGCCACCTATGGACAGTAGGTGGTATTTTTTCAAGATTTTAATTTTCCTACCGTAAGGCATAAGAACAAAAAAAACCAGAGGAGATTGCGCAGAAAATCGCCTCCTTAAAAAATGGCAAGTCACCAGGTCCTGATCGAAGTAATTGTCCTCCTCAAGTCTAGAAAATCGGAAGCCAATCTTGCCTCGTATCGTCCGATTAGTTTGCTGGCAATCCTCTCCAAAACACTTGAAAGAGTATTTTTGCGTAGAGTACTGCCAGTACTGGACAACGCTGGACTGATCCCTGATCACCAATTTGGCTGCACAACCTTTGCACTATGTAAGGGAGAATGCCCCACCCGTCATACTCAACGGGGAAACCATCCCTATGAATAACACTCTCAAATATCCAGGGCTGACCCTGGATCGGCTCACATGGCGCCCTCATCTGATCAACATACGCAACCAGGCCAACCTACGACTCAAGTTACTGCACTGGCTCCTGGGGAGAAGGTCCAAGCTCAAAGAAAAACTTAAACTACTTATATACAAAGTAGTCCTGAAGCCAATCTGGACCTATGGGATACAGATGTGGGGCACGGCAAGCAGTTCAAACCGCATCAGAAATCAGCGGTTTCAAAATTAATGTCTGAGAACAGTTTCTAACGCCTATTCGTACCACGAAAACTCCATCATTAATAAAGAGATTGGTATTCCTTGGGTGGCAGAGGAGATCACCCGTCTTAGCAAAAGATAAAAAAAAGACTAGACAACCAGTCCAACCACCCGGCCATCAACCTCCTTGACAATAGCCAATCCCAAAGACGACTGCAGAGGAATACCCGCTTGATCTCCCCCATCAATAGACACCTAAGTTAACCTACTTAAAAATACATTCCATGTACCTCTCTTATGTCAATGTCACCCCGAACCTATTTAATGATTGTCCACTAGGACAAAAAAAAAAAAAAGATTGTAATACTATGTTTGGTTTTTCGATTTTTGTGATTATTTTTTCTATGTTGATTTTGTTGTGGTTAAGATTGTAATTCTATGTTTGGTTTTTCGATTCCTTAATGTTTATATTATTTGCTTATTTTTTCTATGTTGATTTTGTTGTGGTTGAGATCGTTATTCTATGTTTGATTTTTCGATCACTTAATGTTTATGTTTTCATTTATTTCTTCTATATTGATTTTTTTGTTGTTGAGATTGAAATTGGATGGCCATTGTTATAAAACAAAAATGGTTAATTCTTTAACCATATGTGATTACAACCATGTATAGATTCCAACGATGAACTGAATGAATCCGATAAGATAGCCCTAAAAAATCTTCTAAAAAAATAGTCTAATTGGTTTACAGACGGAATTCCACAGACTAGAGTCATAACAGGGCAATTAGAAAATAGACTAATAGATCCACAACATCGACCATATGGCTTAGTAAAGACAAGAAACTATATGTCCGTTGTAAAATTGATTAACTATTGAAATCAAATATTATTCGCCCCAGCTGTTATCCATTTGCTAGTCTCATGAAGCTAGGTAAAAAGAAAAACTTTTCGGTTCGTCTCTGTGTAGATTGCCGAATACTGAAAGAGAACACAATTGCAGATAAGTACCCGTTACTTCTCATTTCTGATCAGATTGCCAGGCTTGGAGATGCGAGATATTTTTCATTTCAAATTCCGGTACATCCAAATTCGATCGAGCGCACCGGTTTTGTTACATCAGAGGGGCAATCGTCTATATTGATAATGTTTTGAAAACAGCAGAAACGAAAGACGAAGCGTTATACTGTAGTATGCATACATATTGAATATCTACTGTACCAAGAATACATAGTAAATACAACGTAACACTTTGTTGCAGTGTTTAACCCAAGTGGCCGAAATATGATTCGATCGTCACGTTTACAGAAAGTGCAAGTGCCAGCATTCTGTTACACTCTCCGACCACTTGACCAAACTCAACTGTGTGCATATACCCTCGCGCTCCAGCTTAAGAGAGCATAATTACATATATAACACATATATACATATAGAATATACATAACCGTCTCTCGCTGCTGGCCAACTGTGGGCAGCGCAGTGATCAGACTTAGGCTTACTTAGAGCCTAAGGAAAAATGTAAAATCAGATTTAACTAGACCCTGGAAGCGGCACCTTCGCTGCTTCCAAAACTGAATAAAGTAGAATAACAAAACTCGATAGAAGTTATACTTTACGATACCGTCTACAAGTAGTTATAGAAAATTTAGGTAAAGCTGGATTTTTATGTAACATAACAAAATGTTCCTTTCTTCGAACTAAACTAGAATACCTAAATTTTTAGATATGCAATGGTGAAGTTCGACCAAACTCTCGTAAGATTCAAGCATTGATAGGACTGCCACCCCCACAGACTGTGACACAATTAAGATAATTTATAGGTTTAGCTTCATACTTTCGTCAGTTTATTCCAAAGTTTCAAAGACACTAAAACCTTTATATTCCCTAAGTTCAAAAAACAAAACCGAATTTGCTTGGCTGTCAGAGCATAAACGAATTCGTTCAAACATAATAACAGCTTTAACACAAGCACCCGTGCTGACAATATTTGATCCACAGCACGCCATAGAATTTTATACAGATGCTTGCTCAGTTAGTTACGGAGCTAAATTGCTCCAAAAAATTGAGAACCAAAACATGTCGTGGAATATTTTAATGTAAATGTACTTCCCCGGCAGAATCAATATACCACTCGTATGAACTAGAGACTCTTGCAGTATTGATGCAATCAAACATTAGCGCCATTACACGAAAGGTCCAATTTTCGATGACTCTGGTGCACAAATCGGGCTGTATTTGAGCGATGGCGTGGAGTATGTTGACTTTGATGGCATCGGTGATTTACGGCTTGTCGGCATAGACCTGCGACTTAAGAAAACCCCACAAGAAAAAGTCTAGCGGGCTCAAATCGCACGATCTCGGTGGCCAGTTCACGTCGCCTCCGCGCGAAGTGACCATGTCCGGAAATTGCTCATGCAGAACATCCATCGTATCGTGTGCTGTGTGGCACGTAGCGACGTCTATGGTCATTAACCCTAAGCTCCTGTGTCAGCTGAGTGTGTACGGGTTTTCGGATTCCATTCCATCCTCTAACACAAAATTGTGTCTAACCTTACATTTGTCTAACAAATACATTACCTAAACCGCGCATGTTCCTTGCCTAGAGCCGCGAATAGAGAATGCTTTCATTGCATACCACTAATAATATAAAACAATATTATGTAATACTATAATACAATAATGCAATAATACAATATTATATTAGTTTAGAATCGAATAGTTTCTATTATACTAAGATCGGCAGGGTTCCAGCGCAGTGGCTAACACTATTACGTACTAGTTGTGTTTCACGAGTTATGTCTAAGTAATGCCATATACAAAGTCTTTTGGCCTCGTGGATGTGGCCTATTACTAAGTTCTCTCTGGCTATTCCGCAATGATTAAAAGTAGTTTCCAGTTTCAATCAAATGCAGCCCAATTTTAGCGAATGAGGATATATCAACGGAGCCGCAGCATTTGACGCAGCATTTGCGTTGTCGGTACAAAAAAAATACCAAAAGAACATAATTTAGAAAAATAGAATAAGTGTTCTGAAAAAAACAAAACAATGTTTTTGTGCCATTCCAATCCAGTGTATGCAATGATATAAATGTATTGATATTATTATAATATAGTGACATATCCAAATCTCCATGTATCCTATTCCCCAATACATTTCCTTTACCCCATTATAAATGTATCACCCAATGTTATCCAAGATCAGCATATTCAAACAGGATCCCTAAGTCGAATCGGTCATAAACATTTCTCATTTCATTTGCACGTTCCCATAATCAACCAGAAGAACACTCAAGTTTCGGCACCCAAGAACCAATTCCCATAGATACCATAAACCAAATTCTAGAACCTATTTGTCTGCACCCAGACATGTCGGCACCAAAGAAATTCAAAAACATTTTTGAGACAATGGAAAACCTTGAAACTCCTGATCAAATTTAATAACTCAAAATTAACTTACTTTATTCTAAAAGATTACCGAAGTTCACTCAGAACACTCACTCAAAAAAATAAAAGCTCTGCAGAATATTCGTTCAATAAATTATATATAAGATATATAAGTTATAAATAAGTTAGGATATAAGTTTGAGCTATTCTAATTTGTCCCTACAATTGTATACACCTAATCTCCCGTCCTCGTATATTCCCCTGAAATTAAAAACCTTTTTTTGTTTTGCAGAGTGTTCAAACCCGACTCACAATCATTTTCAAGTCAATCAACAATTATTTGAATATTTCTCTACCAACTTCAAAAATTGATGTTTTCATTATACCCAATTTACCAACAATACAGTTTATAAGCAATTGGGGAATATTATGTGGAAGGTATAAGATGACAGAAAATTAAATTAAAAAAATTAATATTTTTTTATTAAGGGAGTTGGAATTTTCCAATAATGGTTTCTTTGCTATATCTAAAGAACTTTTATATCATTGGATTGGTATATGGATAACACCAAGCTGGTGGAGTGAAGAAGCTTTAAATAAGGCCATTATCAGCTTCTTAGCAGCAGATATTGTTAAAAATGTAAGTAATTTTATATACATTAAATATGGATATTTAAACTCACCTTATTATTTAGATAGATGGAGGTGAAGAATTCAACGGTAAATATCCGATGACAATTCTTTACTCATTATATTATGAACTCAGTAAAAGATATCCTCATTCACGTGTAACAGTAATGAAACACGAATCGAATATTTATAAAATTGAGCTTATTATTAGAATGCTTAAGTACACAATAGGTGACTCGAGTTTCAAACAAGCAGTGCGAAATTTTATTGGTGATTACAAGTACACAGCTTATAATGGGCAAGATTTTTGGAACGCACTATCTAAGCAAGCAAAAATGGATAAAACTCTAGAAACGAATCTTAGTATATTAGATATTGCCGAATCATGGGTAAATAAGAGTCGAATTCCTCTTGTAACGATAACGAGAGACTACGATGTGGGAACAGCGATTATAAATCAGAAAGTATATCTTAGGGAAAGGCCCCACGATTTGCCAAATCAAGATCAAATGGTTTGGCTAATCCCTATTACATATTTGCGACAAGATTCTATACAAGATTTAAAATACGATACATACTTTTGGTTAAAAGGAAAAAAACAAATTTACATTTACAACATGCCTGACAGAAATCAGTTTGTAATTGCTAATCCGGAAGAAATTGGACCTTTTCCAGTTAACTATGACGAGAAAAATTGGAACATGATAATAAATTATTTAAAAAAAAAAGTTGAAAGGGAAACTATTCCCGCAAATACAAGGTAATTATTTTTAAATTATTTTTGCTTGAATAATTCTGGAATTCAAATCGTTAAATATTTATTATGAGAAATATGTAATTCAGCATGTGTTTTTTTCATCAACGTATGAAAGAACCGGAAATTAACGGATTATTTTAGGGAAAAATAAAGTGCCAGGTGCTTACGGAAAACAAAATAGACTCCAAATTCTTGCGAAAAGACTTGGTACCTACCTTAGTCCTTCCTCCTTAGTCCGTATTTTATTTAATGTAGCGAATTCAGCGGAAGGAATAGGAACTCCGTCTGTAAGAACTCGATAACTTTTAGGCGCTTTAGAAGATACTGGCTGTTTACATCACCCCTATTAAGGTTTTTTTTAGGAAAACTACACTCAGCATCTTTTTACGGTTTGTTAGAACAGGTAAGTTAATTAGTGAGAATATGCAAAGAGAAGAAGGAAATTGAATATTTGC
Source organism: Drosophila vallismaia (assembly GCA_035047325.1). Lineage (NCBI taxonomy): Eukaryota > Metazoa > Arthropoda > Insecta > Diptera > Drosophilidae > Drosophila > Drosophila vallismaia. The sequence goes on along the minus strand of JAWNPU010000023.1, from coordinate 351,727 downwards.
TTTCTAGTGGAATCCTCGATAAGCGAATACCACGAATAGATTTCATGCAATCTTGACGAACCCCGTATTGAGGGCGTATGACGCGTAATACTGTATCGGATGGACAAAAGATATATATATGTGTTTAATTTAATATGGCTTATTAAACTCTTTAGATCATCTTTTAATAAATCCAAGAACTCCCATGGCTTTAGAAACCATCGTGGAAATCTGGTCTGACCAAGATCGTCAAACTTATTAATCTTTCTTCCATAATATCCCATACAATAAGTACCTAGTCTGGTGAGGGCTCGAGCGATAAAAAGACATATATATGATCCACAATCCACATGAGAAGGTCTGATTTTGATTTTGATTTTATTTAAAAGGAGTAAAGGAGTGTTTAAAAGAGTTTGCTGAAGTCAGTGTAGATGACATCTGTTCGAAGGTCATTTTGAAAGCCATTTGTAATAAAGGACGAAAGCTCTAAAATGTTTGTAGTGGTAGAGCAATACCACTACATGTATGTAAATGTATGTAAACATGTTACCATGGAGAAATAATTGAACTACATAGGTCTTTTACATTTTTTCTTATAGTCGCTAAAACTGATTAATATGTTAAAAAAAAAAAACTGTTATAAACATCTGTCAATAATTTTGATTTTATTTTAATAAAAGGGCAAAATTAGTACATGACGCTTGGAATCTCGCCTATGCTGGAGCTTTAAATTTTGGTACTGCGCTTAACATGACATTATTTTTAAAAAATGAACGGAACCACATTGTATGGAATCCAGTTTTCACATTCTTAGACCAAATAGGCCGGCGCATAGATATTCCATCAGTATTAGAAAAATTTGAGGTATATATATAAATTTAATAATTTTTTTTATTTAATTGTGCATTATTTTGTTTTTAGCTTTATACCATAAATCTATTGATTGCTATGTATGAAGACTTGGGCTATGACATTGAAAAAGAGGATTCAGGAAAAGCAAATATCCGTAGAATAACAAAGAATTTTTTGTGTCAAGCAGGCTATGTACCATGTATCGAAGAAGCTCATGGTGCATTTGCAATCTGGCTTAATAGTTCAAATGATAAGACACAAAATTCGTAAGTACATATTTAAAAAAAAATTACAAATTTAATGGTATATATTTTCAGCCTACCAAGGGAGTTCATATGCACTGTGTTCAAAAGGGGTTCAATGAAAGAATGGATTTTGGGATTAGATCAACTAAGTCTTCATTCAAATTTTAACATTCAAAGTGATCGAACTTTTCTTTTGAAAATGCTGGCCCGCTGTCCCTCTCAACCAGAAAAAATTCATTACTTACTCAAAGCTACAATGATCAGAAATAGTTCAGTTATAAAAGAAAGTGACATATTTTTAATTTTAAATATGTTAGAAGCAGAAACTGTTGGACGTACAACCCTTTTGAATTTTATAGTGGAAAATTGGGACTTATTGTACAAAAAGTAAGTACTTACTTACAAATTAATAATATCACTTGTCCGCTCTTTTTTCCCATTTATAAACGCAAATTTTCTTCTAAAAGAATCAAAACACATATTTAGGTGTTGGACTAAGATCATCGCTGAAACTGCTTTAAATTATTTAAGAACAAAAAATTAATGTAAATATATATATATATGGTATATATATATATTTTTTTTTAATTTTTTAATTTATTAAAAAATGTGATAAAATAACAATTTACAAAATAACAAAAGTGTACAGGCCTATAACCCTATTGTCTTGTCTCTCGAAACTATTCGAAAAATGTCTGATGAGGATTATTCCACTGGTTAGATGGATTTATTGTCCAAATTAAAACAATGCTTCCCCAAAACACTTACAAACTCCTGCATTCTTATCTCTACAACAGAACCTTTGCTGTGAGATGCAGCTCTGAAATGTCCGAAAACCACCCTATAAACAATGGAGCTCCCCAAGGTAGCGTACTTGGACCAAGTTTTTACGTCCTTTATACAGCTGACATATGGTACAAGCAGACTACTAACAACTTTTACGTTTTCCGACGGCAAAGCGATTTTAAGTCGATCCAAATACCCGGCAGAAGCCATAAATCAACTCTCTTCTGACCTAGCGGCCGTGGAGAAGTGGCTATATGGCGAATCAAAATAAACGAACAAAAATGTAAGCATGTAAAATTTACACTCTTTCGGAAAGTCTGTCCTTTAATCACTATAAGCAACACCATTCCCCCAAAAGCAAATGAAGTGACGTATCTCGGAGTGCACCTCGACCGACGGCTCACCTGGTTCAGGCAAATCGAAGCCAAAAGAACATACCTTAAGCCTAAGGCAAGTAGTCTCCACTGGTTTATCAACTCCCGGTCACTCCTCTGTTTGGACCACAGAGTCCTACTCTACAACTCCGTACTAAAACCAATTTGTACGTACGGCTCCAACAAAAATTACATTAGAAAAATTAACGTCACACCCTAACCACCTCACAAAAAGTTTAACTTGGGTTTGCGACCGATCCCTACTTCGCCGCAACGACCTTCCGACCCAGCGCGGATCATTAGGTCCTTTTTTCTAGACCACAGTTAAAAAGAATGTTGAAAATCGCTTAAAATGAAGATATGAAAACGTATTGTTAGTCTCATAATTTCTGAGGAGATCCAATAAATACAGCCAATTTATAAAAAAAACAAGTGAGAAAAGTTATCTTCGGCTTGCCCTATACCCTTGAAAACAAAAAAGTTTTCCATACAAAGATTTTTTTTCATATTGGTCGTTTGTATGGCAGCTATTAATATAGTGGTCAGATCCGGACCAAACGTTTACAAATCGTGTATGGCTATGTCAAATGAATAAATTTTTAATTCGGTTGCGATAGCTTGGAGAACAAACAAGTTTTCCATACAAACACTTGAAATCTGATTGATCGTTTGTATGGCAGCTATATAATATAGTGGTCCGATCCGACCGATTTTTAAACTTGATCTGCGTGCAACAAAAATAATGATCCGGTAAAAATTTTAAAACGCTAGCTTTAAGAGTACTGTCTATTTTTTGCATAGAAACAGACGGACATGGCTATATCGACTCGGCTGTTGATGCTGATCAAGAATGTATAATACTTTGTGGGGTCGGAGATGCTTCTTTTCATGCGTTACACATTTCTGGACAAAATTAGAATACCCTTTTCAAGGGTATAAAAACACCCTTATAAGAAAATATTGGCTGTTCCGGATTGGAGATAGTTTTAGTGTTTTTCAGCGAATCTTTTTAAATTCTCATTTTAAAATCTGAATTTATTGTTAAATTTTATTATTATTTAATTTTGGCTAAAAAAGTGTTAAACCTTCTAAATCAGGTGAGGGCGCCTTGTGAGCCTGCAGTCCTTCATGACTTAACAATATTTATACCCTTCTGATATTAGCTAACTTCGATATGAATGATGTGTGCGTCTTTTGTTTCTGTAGTTTTACATATCATGGTCTCACCACCATTAAGCAAAAAAGTCACTATCAAGCAATGCGGCCTTTGGTGAAATAAAAATAAAAAGGGATTGTCCCTGGTTATGTTTTTAACTTAACTGGAAAACTATATACGTAATAAATATTACGTAATACGTATTGGAAGCTGTGCCTTTAAACGTCGTGACCAGCATCTACGCGATGTCTAAAAGAACTTAAAGAATCTGTGCGAAAGTAAAATGCAAGTTAATAAGTGAAATTCCAGTACTTTGATGCATTTGCTAAGATGCGAAGGCAGATTTGTACGATACAGGTCGATTGGTACGTGTACATCTTTAAAAGGACACGTTGTGTTCATCCAAATAAGTACCTGGAAATCTACATGAGGAGGTGTGAGGAAAATATCAACATCTGTCTCGGTGAATACCGTATGTTTTGGTTCCATATGCGTTCAAACATATTTTGCGTACCTTGCCAAGTTGGTCTTGTTATCTGTCAGCCTGTAGGCCCGCTCAATTATATATGGTGGATGCCAGACAGTAAGTAGAACTGGAGAGTGATCTGATGATAGTTCTGCAAGTGACTCAACCGTAAAAATATTTCTTGGGATCTTCGTTATTAATGCGAAGTCAATGAGGTCCGGGAGCTTATTTGGATCTGTTGGCCAGTATGTAGGTGTTTTAAACCTTTTGGGTTCAAAAGGCGTGATCCCCAGTGCGTATGCTTAGCATTGTAATCACCGACCGCTATGAATCGCTCGCCGAGAAAAATTCCATGAATTGGTCCTCAGAAACTACAAAACGGGGTGGACAGTAGACTGCGGCCAGGGTGACGCTGCCGCTGCTGGATTGAATGCTTATGGAAGTGGATTGCAGGTTGTCCATTTCTGTTATATTATATAGGTGGTGTTCAATGCGACTTCTGATAAGTATTCCAGTGGTGCCATGGGCTTTGGCGTCCGGATGGTTTGTTTCGTAGAATAGGTATCCTGGAATATGGAAGTTGTGCTTGTCTGTTAAATGTGTCTCAGAGAGGAGTATAACGTCGATATTTTTGTCGGCTAAGAACATGGCAAGTTCGAGTTTTTGCACCGTGAAAGGCCATTTTCGTTTCACATACATATTTGCAATGGAGACATTATTTGGATTTGTATGTCACAAGAAGCTGTGCCATGTAAGTCGGACGCGGTTGTGGCGGAGTGTGCCTGATGTGGGTGGTCTGGGTGCGTATTGATTCTCCGCTTTTGTTAAGGCGGCTCTTCATTTCCTTGTAAACTATACATCTACGCTAGTTCGCTGTGACTTTCGCCGCAGTTGCTGCACATTTTTGCAGAGATGTCTTACTTGTTCTTGTGGCAGTTCGCTGTGCTACACAAATAGATTTTTGCGTTCAGTAAGTCTTGGTATGGCCATATTCTTGGTAGTTAGTGCACTGCACTGGGCGACTGCACTTGTGTGACGCTGCCACTGTGATACGCCGATGCAGTAGGAGCTGTAGCTTGTAGATTGGGTGAACTTCATTTTTTTCAATGTCCGGCTCTCTGGCTCCAATTCGATTTTGAACATTGGTTGTGTTTCCTTATTTTTGTTTAATATGTTCATGGCCATTTTTGCCTTAAAATTCTTTTACCTAAGCGCTTTGACGATTTCAGTGGTCGGTAAAGTTACCTCAATACCTTTGAGAACAACCTGTGGGCCTCTGGCTCTTTTCGTTGATATGTGTAAAAGTTTCTTCCTGCGTTATCCAAGAATTTGGTTAGTAGACGATGGCTATCCTCAGTTTTAGTTTGAACCTTTGTTTCTTTATGTTCCCTTTTCTTAAGGGAATTACGAAGAACGAGTTTTCTTCTATTATTGCGGCTAATATGGTTTCATAAACCGTCGCTACACCACCATAATGATGGCTTCCTTTGAACAGATGTCGGCTACGGTCGCGTTAGTAATGCATTTGAGTCTGATAAAAATTTACTCTTTTTCAGGCAATTTTTTGCGATTTCCCACAGATTATTCTATGTGGATTTCCAGTTAACTATGTGGAAAAATCCAAAGCGTTGTTTCAAAGATGTACCCTTACACTTTGTCGGAACTAGATAGGGACTCCGACTAGGAACGTCGGTATTTTTCTACTATTTACGAACTCTCTGGTAAAACAAGGGTGTAAAAATATTAAATCAATACAACTAAATGTAAGATGTTCATTATTATAAAATGTGTGTTGATAGTATGTTCGAAAGCGATGCAGTCTGTAATCAACTTGAACTTGACTCCTATCAGACCATGCTCGAACTTCTAAAGTGCTTAACTGCGATGCTTTAATTCCGCTTGTGACTCTGTTATGCTTCAAACATAAATCCGATGGAATTTTCCTTGAAACTCTTGCAACAATACTGCTCCATCTTTATCCTTTCATGCATCTGTATGAAGCTGTCTGGTGCATCTCTTTCGTAAATACGTAGAACCAGTTCTCTTGTCAATATTCCAATTGCCTGCTTCTCCTCCGAACCAATCTTTAATTTCATATTATTCTTTAATAGCTCCATTAGCGGACAATAGCAAACCAAGTAAGACTTTAAAACGGTTGGACAGGTTTGATAATCTTCGGTGTAGGCAAATGATTAACTATTCATGGCCCAAAAAATGAATTGGCTGTTGGAAGAAACCACATTTTTGACAGTTTATTTTTCGGTAATTTTTTTAGGGCTCGTTTTTACTTTTTTAGTGAAAGAAAACTTAAAGCATTTTTTGTCAGCTGTAAAATTCAACTTATTTACACAACCACATCTCAATAATTATACGCACGCCAACTTGCTACCTTCTACAGCAAAAAAAAATATATGTTATGTTTTTACTTGGTCCACATCAACGGTTACGAAAAGGGATCCAACTGGCTTCGTGCTGATATTACCTTGTCCTTTCAATAAAGATACACTACTGGACAACTTCACTCATTATAGCTTCCTTAGCGCATACTCATTAACAAGTAACACATCTGCTACTGTGTCCACTAGGCATTCAACTTCGCCCCCATTTATGGTTATTGTTTTCCTACGACTTTCATCGGCAAATATTTTCACATTTTGAGCTCTTTTTGAGCAGTTGCGTGAACTATGACCATTCTCGTTACATTTAAAGAATTTTGTTTTAATTGTACATTCTTTATTTTTATATTCAACCGACAGTCAGTTCGAACAGGATTCTTGCTATTTTCCATCAACTTTCTGGTACTCGCAAAAATTTTTATTTCAATACCTCTTTTCTCATAGTGATACTTGCTCCGGTCTTGTACGAGCTCATATAAATCGAAATCCTCTTTTAGGTTTTTGTACGTCACACACCGATATATGCTAAGTTAAAACTGATTTTCTATTTGCAAGCCATCTACTATATTTTGCAACGATACATTCTTAGTTGAAACTGATTTTGTATTTGCAGCCCATCTACTATAAGTTAGCACCAAAAGAATTCGCAACAACAAACTGCGAAGGCTTACACGCGCATACGGCCGTGCACCTGCAGTAGCCAAGAAAAGCAAGATCAGCGTCTGGAGCGGATCCGTGGGAGCGACGATGGCAGAGGCAGCAACGAACTTGACACGACGCAGCAGAGGCAGCGACGGTGCTGCAGGTTATAAATACCACCAAATTTGTACTTTAAATTTAGATCCGATTTTTGGCTCTTCTACCGACTGCCAACGACAGTCAATTTTAAATTCGCTTTCACAAGTTTTTTGCTTCAGACAGAAGGAGCACGCAAATGTCAGATTTTTTTTTTAATTACTTGTAAGTATTTCCAACTGCAAATTATAAAAGCTGCTTAACTTCCGATGGTGCTCTCTTCCTCTGGTCCATTGACTCTTCTTTTATTTACTTATTTCGGTGTTGTCAACTGTTGTCCCGCATTCAGAGTTGCCAATTTACTGAATTGATTCTTGCCAACTACTACACACATCAGTTCGATGCCCTGTTAGACCTTTTATGTAAATTAGTATTTTATTTCCCTCACAGATAGCGGCCGGCGAGTTGTCCTCGGTGGGCTTTGCAAATGCTAACGAGGCTCTACCTTACAACACGTTGGTGGTGGCTGCCATCAGAGCTCTGGATAAGAGGCCTATTCACGCAAAAGTATATCCTTATCTTATAAGGGCATTTTATTTTGTTAATAAAAAAATTCAAGATCTGCTAAAAAATGGTATAATTCAAAAATGGGTCTCGCCGTACAATAACCCAATATGGGTAGTAGATAAAAAAGGCGTCGACGAAGCGGGTAATCGGATAGTCTCGTGATAGACTTTCGCAAATTAAACGAAGGGACGATATCCGACAAATATCCCATACCAAATATCACAATAATATTAGGGAACCTAGCCAACTCGACTCTAGATTTAGATGTGGCTATCATCAAATTATTCTTGCACAGCGCGACCGCTAGAAAACATCATTTTCGGTAAATGGAGTTTTGTAAATTTGCGGACGTTATAGTTCTCAATGGCGTGAACGCCGTCCATTGCACACGCTAGCAATGGTACAGGACGACCTGGTGCGAAGATTCCTGGCTACAAAGTTCTGGCACTGCCAAAACCAAGTCACAGATATATTTTGAATCGGGAAAAGGAGGGAGCTCATAACAACGGAACACAATAGGGGGCATAAAAATTGACAAGCTGGCGAAAGAAATTGTTCAAAACTGCAGGACTTGCACGAAGTCTAAATACGATAGGTAACCGACATAACAGGATTTCGGTAAGTTACCGGTTCCTTTTTAAGTGGGAGAAATGCTGCACATAGACATTTTTTCCACAGATAGAAAGTATTTCTTGACTTGCATCGACAAGTTCTCGACATTCAGCGTCAAGCAGCACGTGCCCTTAAGAACCATTGGGAGTTTGAAACCGGCCTTATTACGGGTCATAAATGTCTTCTCAAAGGGCAGAGCAATCTACTGCGACAACGAACCATCGTTTGAATCGCACACGATTACATCCATGTTAAATAATCATTTTGGCGTCATAATTTCGAATGCGCCGGCCCTTCGCAGTGTCTCAAACGGCCACGTAGAGCCATTTTACAGCCCCCTGATAGAGATCGCCAGATGCCTGAAAATCGACAAGAGTATTAGTGACACCGAAGAGTACACATAGGTACAACAAAGCAGTCCATTATTAAACTTCATTATTAAAGTCCCTAACGTTAAGTTTGTCTGTAAGAAGGTCGTGATATGGCCAGTAACACGAAAATAAGTTAGGCTGCGAGTGTCCAATGATATGGTAGGAAAGTGTGGAGTAGGAGCCCATGCAGTCAATGGCTGTACTCGAACGATCCATTTTGCCAAGTTTCGTCGGAAATTTCATGCTTCAGAATACTTTAGAAAGGAGTGCTAGCACATTGTACAATTTAGCCGAGTGATCTGCACCAGCTTACCTACGCAGAAGACGGGATGACGATCAACGGCCTGTCAGCCAGGGTCAGAGTGGGCAATGACCAGAAGGTGAAGAGAAAGTTCCCCATCATTGAGATTTTTCTAGATTTCCCCCATCTTAACCGTCTGAGTAAAGATAGCTTGGAGTTCGTTCAGGAGTTAAAGAAGGAAGCCGATGCCAACTAATCACACGACATGATATTCATCGCAGGATCGATTTGTTGTGAATTGACCAGTATTGGCGGTGTCCGTTTACGTTTCATTGAAGTAAGAAATCTGCAATCCCAGTTCAGTGACAGTGAAGACAACAACGCGGTCAGACACGACTACCCCCCACCCCCTTCCATCAACAAACTACTCGTCACGTATGCGTGCCCACCGAGGACAACTCGCCGGCCGCTATCTGTGAGGGATATAAAATACTAATTTACATAAAAGGTCTAGCTGGGCATCGAAGTGATGGAAATAAAATACTAATTTACATAAAAGGTCTAACAGGGCATCGAACTGATGTGTGTAGTAGTTGGCAAGAATCAATTCAGTAAATTGGCAACGCTGAATGCGGGATAACAGTTGACAGCTTTTATAATTTGCAGTTGGAAATACTTACAAGTAATTAAAAAAAAAATCTGACATTCTGTCTGAAGCAAAAAACATGTGAAAGCGAATTTAAAATTGACTGTCGTTGGCAGTGGGTAGAAGAGCCAGCGGTTAAGTGCTATATAAGTGAAATAACATGATTGTTTACCGTCTTTATTTTGACAAAAATCGGATCTAAATTTAAAGTACAAATTTGGTGGTATTTATAACCTGCAGCACCGTCGCTGCCTCTGCTGCGTCGTGTCAAGTCCGTTGCTGCCTCTGCCATCGTCGCTCCCACGGATCCGCTCCAGACGCTGATCTTGCTTTTCTTGGCTACTGCAGGTACACGGCCGTATGCGCGTGTAAGCCTTCGCAGTTTGTTGTTGCGAATTCTTTTGGTGCTAACTTATAGTAGATGGGCTGCAAATACAAAATCAGTTTCAACTAAGAATGTATCGTTGCAAAATATAGTAGATGGCTTGCAAATAGAAAATCAGTTTTAACTTAGCATGTATCGGTGTGTGACGTACAAAAACCTAAAAGAGGATTTCGATTTATATGAGCTCGTACAAGACCGGAGCAAGTATCACTATGAGAAAAGAGGTATTGAAATAAAAATTTTTGCGAGTACCAGAAAGTTGATGGAAAATAGCAAGAATCCTGTTCGAACTGACTGTCGGTTGAATATAAAAATAAAGAATGAACAGTTAAAAAAAAATTCTTTAAATATAACGAGAATGGTCATAGTTCACGCAACTGCTCAAAAAGAGCTCAAAATGTGAAAATATTTGCCGATGAAAGTCGTAGGAAAACAATAACCATAAATGGGGGCGAAGTTGAATGCCTAGTGGACACAGTAGCAGATGTGTTACTTGTTAATGAGTATGCGCTAAGGAAGCTATAATGAGTGAAGTTGCCCAGTAGTGTATCTTTATTGAAAGGACAAGGTAATATCAGCACGAAGCCAGTTGGATCCCTTTTCGTAACCGTTGATGTGGACCAAGTAAAAACATAACATATATTTTTTTTTGCTGTAGAAGGTAGCAAGTTGGCGTGCGTATAATTATTGAGATGTGGTTGTGTAAATAAGTTGAATTTTACAGCTGACAAAAAATGCTTTAAGTTTTCTTTCACTAAAAAAGTAAAAACGAGCCCTAAAAAAATTACCGAAAAATAAACTGTCAAAAATGTGGTTTCTTCCAACAGCCAATTCATTTTTTGGGCCATGAATAGTTAATCATTTGCCTACACCGAAGATTATCAAACCTGTCCAACCGTTTTAAAGTCTTACTTGGTTTGCTATTGTCCGCTAATGGAGCTATTAAAGAATAATATGAAATTAAAGATTGGTTCGGAGGAGAAGCAGGCAATTGGAATATTGACAAGAGAACTGGTTCTACGTATTTACGAAAGAGATGCACCAGACAGCTTCATACAGATGCATGAAAGGATAAAGATGGAGCAGTATTGTTGCAAGAGTTTCAAGGAAAATTCCATCGGATTTATGTTTGAAGCATAATAGACATTATTTGGATTTGTATGTCACAAGAAGCTGTGCCATGTAAGTCGGACGCGGTTGTGGCGGAGTGTGCCTGATGTGGGTGGTCTGGGTGCGTATTGATTCTCCGCTTTTGTTAAGGCGGCTCTTCATTTCCTTGTAAACTATACATCTACGCTAGTTCGCTGTGACTTTCGCCGCAGTTGCTGCACATTTTTGCAGAGATGTCTTACTTGTTCTTGTGGCAGTTCGCTGTGCTACACAAATAGATTTTTGCGTTCAGTAAGTCTTGGTATGGCCATATTCTTGGTAGTTAGTGCACTGCACTGGGTGACGCTGCCACTGTGATACGCCGATGCAGTAGGAGCTGTAGCTTGTAGATTGGGTGAACTTCATTTTTTTCAATGTCCGGCTCTCTGGCTCCAATTCGATTTTGAACATTGGTTGTGTTTCCTTATTTTTGTTTAATATGTTCATGGCCATTTTTGCCTTAAAATTCTTTTACCTAAGCGCTTTGACGATTTCAGTGGTCGGTAAAGTTACCTCAATACCTTTGAGAACAACCTGTGGGCCTCTGGCTCTTTTCGTTGATATGTGTAAAAGTTTCTTCCTGCGTTATCCAAGAATTTGGTTAGTAGACGATGGCTATCCTCAGTTTTAGTTTGAACCTTTGTTTCTTTATGTTCCCTTTTCTTAAGGGAATTACGAAGAACGAGTTTTCTTCTATTATTGCGGCTAATATGGTTTCATAAACCGTCGCTACACCACCATAATGATGGCTTCCTTTGAACAGATGTCGGCTACGGTCGCTTTAGTAATGCATTTGAGTCTGATAAAAATTTACTCTTTTTCAGGCAATTTTTTGCGATTTCCCACAGATTATTCTATGTGGATTTCCAGTTAACTATGTGGAAAAATCCAAAGCGTTGTTTCAAAGATGTACCCTTACACTTTGTCGGAACTAGATAGGGACTCCGACTAGGAACGTCGGTATTTTTCTACTATTTACGAACTCTCTGGTAAAACAAGGGTGTAAAAATATTAAATCAATACAACTAAATGTAAGATGTTCATTATTATAAAATGTGTGTTGATAGTATGTTCGAAAGCGATGCAGTCTGTAATCAACTTGAACTTGACTCCTATCAGACCATGCTCGAACTTCTAAAGTGCTTAACTGCGATGCTTTAATTCCGCTTGTGACTCTATTATGCTTCAAACATAAATCCGATGGAATTTTCCTTGAAACTCTTGCAACAATACTGCTCCATCTTTATCCTTTCATGCATCTGTATGAAGCTGTCTGGTGCATCTCTTTCGTAAATACGTAGAACCAGTTCTCTTGTCAATATTCCAATTGCCTGCTTCTCCTCCGAACCAATCTTTAATTTCATATTATTCTTTAATAGCTCCATTAGCGGACAATAGCAAACCAAGTAAGACTTTAAAACGGTTGGACAGGTTTGATAATCTTCGGTGTAGGCAAATGATTAACTAGTCATGGCCCAAAAAATGAATTGGCTGTTGGAAGAAACCACATTTTTGACAATTTATTTTTCGGTAATTTTTTTAGGGCTCTTTTTTACCACCACAACTCTGCTTGCAATGTGTGACGTTGATTTACAAATAAGCCCTTGATCGAGCCACGTATCCACCTGTTGTACTACGACTATTGCTTCGGACAAACAGCGTGGCGACTGCCAAAAAAGCCTCACAACTTCATCTAATATAATTTTAATTTTTATAGGATATTTGTAAATGCCGAAGAATTGGAACTGCACTCGAACATTTTTTTAACACTCTGCTTTTATTTAGTGAGGCTTAAACTGAGTTTGAATCTTCCACAACCTTATGGACCAGCTGATATTTTTTCCCTCTTATATTTTTGTTTAGTGAAAGAAAACTTAAAGCATTTTTTGTCAGCTGTAAAATTCAACTTATTTATACAACCACATCTCAATAATTATACGCACGCCAACTTGCTACTTTCTACAGCAAAAAAAAATATATGTTATGTTTTTACTTGGTCCACATCAACGGTTACGAAAAGGGATCCAACTGGCTTCGTGCTGATATTACCTTGTCCTTTCAATAAAGATACACTACTGGACAACTTCACTCATTATAGCTTCCTTAGCGCATACTCATTAACAAGTAACACATCTGCTACTGTGTCCACTAGGCATTCAACTTCGCCCCCATTTATGGTTATTGTTTTCCTACGACTTTCATCGGCAAATATTTTCACATTTTGAGCTCTTTTTGAGCAGTTGCGTGAACTATGACCATTCTCGTTACATTTAAAGAATTTTGTTTTAACTGTACATTCTTTATTTTTATATTCAACCGACAGTCAGTTCGAACAGGATTCTTGCTATTTTCCATCAACTTTCTGGTACTCGCAAAAATTTTTATTTCAATACCTCTTTTCTCATAGTGATACTTGCTCCGGTCTTGTACGAGCTCATATAAATCGAAATCCTCTTTTAGGTTTTTGTACGTCACACACCGATACATGCTAAGTTAAAACTGATTTTCTATTTGCAAGCCATCTACTATATTTTGCAACGATACATTCTTAGTTGAAACTGATTTTGTATTTGCAGCCCATCTACTATAAGTTAGCACCAAAAGAATTCGCAACAACAAACTGCGAAGGCTTACACGCGCATACGGCCGTGCACCTGCAGTAGCCAAGAAAAGCAAGATCAGCGTCTGGAGCGGATCCGTGGGAGCGACGATGGCAGAGGCAGCAACGGACTTGACACGACGCAGCAGAGGCAGCGACGGTGCTGCAGGTTATAAATACCACCAAATTTGTACTTTAAATTTAGATCCGATTTTTGGCTCTTCTACCGACTGCCAACGACAGTCAATTTTAAATTCGCTTTCACAAGTTTTTTGCTTCAGACAGAAGGAGCACGCAAATGTCAGATTTTTTTTTTAATTACTTGTAAGTATTTCCAACTGCAAATTATAAAAGCTGCTTAACTTCCTCTGGTCCATTGACTCTTCTTTTATTTACTTATTTCGGTGTTGTCAACTGTTGTCCCGCATTCAGAGTTGCCAATTTACTGAATTGATTCTTGCCAACTACTACACACATCAGTTCGATGCCCTGTTAGACCTTTTATGTAAATTAGTATTTTATTTCCCTCACAGATAGCGGCCGGCGAGTTGTCCTCGGTGGGCTTTGCAAATGCTAACGAGGCTCTACCTTACAACACGTTGGTGGTGGCTGCCATCAGAGCTCTGGATAAGAGGCCTATTCACGCAAAAGTATATCCTTATCTTATAAGGGCATTTTATTTTGTTAATAAAAAAATTCAAGATCTGCTAAAAAATGGTATAATTCAAAAATGGGTCTCGCCGTACAATAACCCAATATGGGTAGTAGATAAAAAAGGCGTCGACGAAGCGGGTAATCGGATAGTCTCGTGATAGACTTTCGCAAATTAAACGAAGGGACGATATCCGACAAATATCCCATACCAAATATCACAATAATATTAGGGAACCTAGCCAACTCGACTCTAGATTTAGATGTGGCTATCATCAAATTATTCTTGCACAGCGCGACCGCTAGAAAACATCATTTTCGGTAAATGGAGTTTTGTAAATTTGCGGACGTTATAGTTCTCAATGGCGTGAACGCCGTCCATTGCACACGCTAGCAATGGTACAGGACGACCTGGTGCGAAGATTCCTGGCTACAAAGTTCTGGCACTGCCAAAACCAAGTCACAGATATATTTTGAATCGGGAAAAGGAGGGAGCTCATAACAACGGAACACAATAGGGGGCATAAAAATTGACAAGCTGGCGAAAGAAATTGTTCAAAACTGCAGGACTTGCACGAAGTCTAAATACGATAGGTAACCGACATAACAGGATTTCGGTAAGTTACCGGTTCCTTTTTAAGTGGGAGAAATGCTGCACATAGACATTTTTTCCACAGATAGAAAGTATTTCTTGACTTGCATCGACAAGTTCTCGACATTCAGCGTCAAGCAGCACGTGCCCTTAAGAACCATTGGGAGTTTGAAACCGGCCTTATTACGGGTCATAAATGTCTTCTCAAAGGGCAGAGCAATCTACTGCGACAACGAACCATCGTTTGAATCGCACACGATTACATCCATGTTAAATAATCATTTTGGCGTCATAATTTCGAATGCGCCGGCCCTTCGCAGTGTCTCAAACGGCCACGTAGAGCCATTTTACAGCCCCCTGATAGAGATCGCCAGATGCCTGAAAATCGACAAGAGTATTAGTGACACCGAAGAGTACACATAGGTACAACAAAGCAGTCCATTATTAAACTTCATTATTAAAGTCCCTAACGTTAAGTTTGTCTGTAAGAAGGTCGTGATATGGCCAGTAACACGAAAATAAGTTAGGCTGCGAGTGTCCAATGATATGGTAGGAAAGTGTGGAGTAGGAGCCCATGCAGTCAATGGCTGTACTCGAACGATCCATTTTGCCAAGTTTCGTCGGAAATTTCATGCTTCAGAATACTTTAGAAAGGAGTGCTAGCACATTGTACAATTTAGCCGAGTGATCTGCACCAGCTTACCTACGCAGAAGACGGGATGACGATCAACGGCCTGTCAGCCAGGGTCAGAGTGGGCAATGACCAGAAGGTGAAGAGAAAGTTCCCCATCATTGAGATTTTTTCTAGATTTCCCCCATCTTAACCGTCTGAGTAAAGATAGCTTGGAGTTCGTTCAGGAGTTAAAGAAGGAAGCCGATGCCAACTAATCACACGACATGATATTCATCGCAGGATCGATTTGTTGTGAATTGACCAGTATTGGCGGTGTCCGTTTACGTTTCATTGAAGTAAGAAATCTGCAATCCCAGTTCAGTGACAGTGAAGACAACAACGCGGTCAGACACGACTACCCCCCACCCCCTTCCATCAACAAACTACTCGTCACGTATGCGTGCCCACCGAGGACAACTCGCCGGCCGCTATCTGTGAGGGATATAAAATACTAATTTACATAAAAGGTCTAGCTGGGCATCGAAGTGATGGAAATAAAATACTAATTTACATAAAAGGTCTAACAGGGCATCGAACTGATGTGTGTAGTAGTTGGCAAGAATCAATTCAGTAAATTGGCAACGCTGAATGCGGGATAACAGTTGACAGCTTTTATAATTTGCAGTTGGAAATACTTACAAGTAATTAAAAAAAAAATCTGACATTCTGTCTGAAGCAAAAAACATGTGAAAGCGAATTTAAAATTGACTGTCGTTGGCAGTGGGTAGAAGAGCCAGCGGTTAAGTGCTATATAAGTGAAATAACATGATTGTTTACCGTCTTTATTTTGACAAAAATCGGATCTAAATTTAAAGTACAAATTTGGTGGTATTTATAACCTGCAGCACCGTCGCTGCCTCTGCTGCGTCGTGTCAAGTCCGTTGCTGCCTCTGCCATCGTCGCTCCCACGGATCCGCTCCAGACGCTGATCTTGCTTTTCTTGGCTACTGCAGGTACACGGCCGTATGCGCGTGTAAGCCTTCGCAGTTTGTTGTTGCGAATTCTTTTGGTGCTAACTTATAGTAGATGGGCTGCAAATACAAAATCAGTTTCAACTAAGAATGTATCGTTGCAAAATATAGTAGATGGCTTGCAAATAGAAAATCAGTTTTAACTTAGCATGTATCGGTGTGTGACGTACAAAAACCTAAAAGAGGATTTCGATTTATATGAGCTCGTACAAGACCGGAGCAAGTATCACTATGAGAAAAGAGGTATTGAAATAAAAATTTTTGCGAGTACCAGAAAGTTGATGGAAAATAGCAAGAATCCTGTTCGAACTGACTGTCGGTTGAATATAAAAATAAAGAATGAACAGTTAAAAAAAAATTCTTTAAATATAACGAGAATGGTCATAGTTCACGCAACTGCTCAAAAAGAGCTCAAAATGTGAAAATATTTGCCGATGAAAGTCGTAGGAAAACAATAACCATAAATGGGGGCGAAGTTGAATGCCTAGTGGACACAGTAGCAGATGTGTTACTTGTTAATGAGTATGCGCTAAGGAAGCTATAATGAGTGAAGTTGTCCAGTAGTGTATCTTTATTGAAAGGACAAGGTAATATCAGCACGAAGCCAGTTGGATCCCTTTTCGTAACCGTTGATGTGGACCAAGTAAAAACATAACATATATTTTTTTTTGCTGTAGAAGGTAGCAAGTTGGCGTGCGTATAATTATTGAGATGTGGTTGTGTAAATAAGTTGAATTTTATAGCTGACAAAAAATGCTTTAAGTTTTCTTTCACTAAAAAAGTAAAAAAGAGCCCTAAAAAAATTACCGAAAAATAAACTGTCAAAAATGTGGTTTCTTCCAACAGCCAATTCATTTTTTGGGCCATGAATAGTTAATCATTTGCCTACACCGAAGATTATCAAACCTGTCCAACCGTTTTAAAGTCTTACTTGGTTTGCTATTGTCCGCTAATGGAGCTATTAAAGAATAATATGAAATTAAAGATTGGTTCGGAGGAGAAGCAGGCAATTGGAATATTGACAAGAGAACTGGTTCTACGTATTTACGAAAGAGATGCACCAGACAGCTTCATACAGATGCATGAAAGGATAAAGATGGAGCAGTATTGTTGCAAGAGTTTCAAGGAAAATTCCATCGGATTTATGTTTGAAGCATAATAGAGTCACAAGCGGAATTAAAGCATCGCAGTTAAGCACTTTAGAAGTTCGAGCATGGTCTGATAGGAGTCAAGTTCAAGTTGATTACAGACTGCATCGCTTTCGAACATACTATCAACACACATTTTATAATAATGAACATCTTACATTTAGTTGTATTGATTTAATATTTTTACACCCTTGTTTTACCAGAGAGTTCGTAAATAGTAGAAAAATACCGACGTTCCTAGTCGGAGTCCCTATCTAGTTCCGACAAAGTGTAAGGGTACATCTTTGAAACAACGCTTTGGATTTTTCCACATAGTTAACTGGAAATCCACATAGAATAATCTGTGGGAAATCGCAAAAAATTGCCTGAAAAAGAGTAAATTTTTATCAGACTCAAATGCATTACTAAAGCGACCGTAGCCGACATCTGTTCAAAGGAAGCCATCATTATGGTGGTGTAGCGACGGTTTATGAAACCATATTAGTATTGAGATAAAATTGGACCACCAATAGGCAGAACATTAAGATTGATTCATGTAAGATAGGCAAAGAAAATCTGTGGAGCAGTGGAAACTCCTAAATATTAACATTCGATACCGAAAACCAAAATTGGCTGGCAGCTAATTAACAGGGTGAATCAGATACGGGATCATCATTCATATACATATAAAATAAATAAAACATATAAAATAGTACATGTTATCCACTGTTTTGCAACATTTTCGAACAAATAAAATTCCATACTATTTTATAACAATTGACGTTAAATAATATAATTTCCTTTAAAAAAAGAAAATTTACCTTAAGTATTAGCATTATTATTTCCTAAACAGATCCACGTTTAATCTTAATAAAATCATTATAATTTTTTGTTTTTTTTTTTTAATAACGTTCTTATTTTTAATTTAAAATTTTAATTTAAAATTTAAAATCTTTCCTAGTGGACAATCATTTAATGGTTTTGGGGTGACATGGACATAAGAGACGTACATGGAATGTATTTTTAACGGCCGTAACGGTAACTTAGGTGTCTATTGATGGTAGAGGTCAAGCGGGTGTTTCCTCTTCATTCGGCGTATGACTTGGCTTTTGTCTAGGAGGTTGATGGCTAGGTGGTTGGGGTGATTGTCCAGTCTTCTTGTGTACCTTTTTTATGAGACGGGAGATCTCCCCTGCTACCCATGGAATTCAAAGTTCTTTGTATATGGAGTTTTCGTGGTGCTGATGGGCGTTGGTAACTGTTCTCGGGCATTTGTTTTGGAACCGCTGAATTCTAATCCGGTTTGATACTCTTGCCGTGCCCCACAGCTGTATGGAATAAGTCCAAATTGGCTTCAGAATTGCTCTGTTTGAGTTTTTCCGTGAGTTTGGATTTCTCACAATGAGCCAGTGCAGTTGCTTAAGTCGTAGGTTGACCTGATTGCGCTTGTTGGTCGTCTAGCGAGGGCGCCGTGTGAGCCTGCAGTTCAAGTTGTCTCTTGATAATGGCTGATGCTTCCCGGGGATCTGTGGCGAAAGCTAGGAAGTCGGTGTCGGCACATGTAGCTACTGTGAAGTTTGCTGTGTAGAGTGTGTACAAGATGGGATGAGAGTGCAGGATGTGATACGAAATAGCACTCCCTCTCCATATACGCTGTACTGCAGCGTGACGCTCCCTTCCTGACTCTTTAGCTGCGTTTTGCGGTAGGCCTAGCGCGCTTTGTCCGCCATCATAGCGGAAATCAAGCCTCTCGGGGTGAGAGGTGCCCCAGCGAGCGACTCTAGCTTGGCCTTCTCCACGAGGAACTTGGAGCAGTTCAGAAGAATGTTTCTGCTATTTTCACTGCGTCTGTGCAATAGAGGCACTGGGCTATATCCACGTGGTGAATCCTAAATAGGTACACTCGGAAACATCCATGGTCCATGAGGATCTGGGTCATGTGGTAGTCCACCACCCTGTGCTCACACTCTGCCCATTCCGTAAGGTTGGGAATAAACTAGTACGTCCATTGCCTTCGTTGCGACTCTTGCCACCTGTTTTGCCAGACTCCCCGAATCCATTCTCGAATCTCTGTCTGGTAAGCCCATTCTCGCGCTAGGTATTGGCCCTTTATCTCCAGGTCAATTAGTATAATGCATGAAAGGGTGTGCGCCGCAACATCCGATATGGTTCTAAAACCTCTGATGAGTCTGAAAGCCATTGTCCGTGATACTGCACACGCGCTATCCAAGTAGTATACTTTGTTGGTAACACAGCACCAGATAGGGGCAGCCTGAAGCAGCGTTGCCTTTGTAACAGCCACAAGCAGTCTCCTGGCCGGCAATCTGATTACTCCCACTTTGGGCATGATTCTTATCAGGGCTGGAGCTGTCATTGCCGCTTTTTTGCTGGCGTACATGGCGTGGTTCTTATGGAAAAAGAGAGCCTCCGGTCTATTAGGACTCCCAGGAACTTCAGCGTTCCTGATGACACGATTTCTACTCCCTTGACTTCGACCTGCTTGCTCTCAACGGTCTTTCTGCTGCTGAACAGAACTACTTCGGTCTTATGCGCAGCAATTCCTAGGCCGATTTTCTCGAGCCATTCAATGATCGCCCTGATCGCCACATTGCTGTTTTCCTGTAGCTCCGGTATAATCTTGGCAACAGATATTACCGCAACGTCGTCGGCGAAACAGTGCAGCACGCCTCTAGGCTTGCTGATGCTCAATATCCCATCGTACATAATATTCCATAGGCTCGGTCCAAGTACCGACCCTTGAGGAACACCTGCGGAGACTTTGTGATTTCTTGGACCAGCTTCTGTTATATACAATAACATGCGTTCTTGACGTCAAGCGTGATGATGGCACAGTGCTCCTAACTGTCGCATAACCATCGGTCACCGTCGAGTGCATTCTTGGCTACGTCTGTTACGGCTATGAGAGCGTCCAGCGTACTTTCCCCCTTTCGGAAGCCATACTGTTGGTTTTGAAGGCCTGTGGCGCTCTCGGTGATTACCTCTGAGCGCGCGTACAGTATGCACTCAAAGAGTTTGCCCATAATGTCCAGCAGACATAAGGGTCAATAGCTGCCTGCTACATTTGCAGGCCCCTTGTCTTTCACCAGAAGCACTAGCTTCATCGTTTTCCAACGCTTGGGGAAGACTCCGTCTAGAAGACACTGTTGTCCAGTAGTTTCCTCTGTAGTTATTAAACGTCAGTTTGAGACCGTCGTCTAGCTATACGAGGTCTAGCAAGTTCATGGCATCGACCGTCGCTAGATGGAGCATAGCATCTGTAGAAGTGAACTCCTTTTATTTTTGCGTATGCGATGTCACGCATTGGTACGGTTTCCCACTCTTCCATAGATAGGCTAGTGTGACATTTAACAGCCGCTCTCCCTAATTCATCAAGTAGCACCACTGAGTTTCTCACACCAGGAGTTGTGATTCACTCAGAAGCACTTCGTTCACATTGCGCTCTCTCGCTTTCTGAGCCAAAAGATTCTGTGCAGCTGCGCAATGTTTGACCGGTGTTCGTTTTTCAGGAACCTGAAGCATTTTATTGGACTATGTCCTGAACGATGCGGCAACGTGACCATACCGCGGTTACTACACTCCGTTTGACGACCGCAACGGCATCGTTCGCGCTCATCAGCACAGAGGCTATCTGGGTTCCGTCCCGCATCCTGACAAGGGCTCTCACATTCTCTGGTTTCAGGTGGATTCCCTGGAATTGAAAGACCTGGGAACTGCGACGACCCTCTGCCGTCGTAGCCTCGTCCCGTGCGTACCGAAGCCAGCTCTTTGAGCGTCGCTTGTAACTCACTCTTAAAGTTGGGGAAGCCTGCAGAGGCTTTCCCGTCAATTTCCAGCAGCAGTTCTCCCTGTTACGTCCTCCTTATTTTACGTCCGTGCTTGCCGAATTCGGTGAGGCTCGGATCTGATTTCATCTTCCGGAGCATAACAGCTTACGTAGCCTCGCCCGATTTCTTCAGGATGAGCGGCTCTGGATTTTTGCGCAAGCACTTAGGCTTTACTTTTACCCACTCTTCGTCCTTGTTGGTGTTCTTAGCGACGCATAGCTTACCGGTTTGGAGTCCTCCTTTGTGTTACCGTCTTACTGGTGACTTTGGTGGCAGGTATGAGGTTGCCCGTTTTGGGCACCTGCACTTTCAGTACTGCCAGTTTGATTGGCTCCGCCTGGCTGCGCATTGCTTTATGTGCCTCCGTCTGGGTGACCGTACTCCTTGGAGGGAATTCTTTGCGGTACCCTCCTGCAGTTCTTTAGCTCTGTTGTTGAGAGCCGATAGTTCAATAATCGTTCCCTTGGTCTCCCTAGTGAAGTGGCGCTGAGTCTCAAAAGCTATCAGCAGTGTGTTGATCTTGCCATTCATCCTGGCAAGAATACTACTTCCTTGAGGTACTTATGCTCTAATGGGCATAGGCTGGTGCTGGTTGATTTATATAACTATATAATTATAAATAACTATATTTAATAACTATATTGGGTTTTATTTGCACGGCTTACTATTGCGTATGGTAGCTACAAGCTGCGTCATCTCCGAAAACATCTTCCCCATCATACTCTCCATAATTTTTTCAATACGGGCAAACATCGCTTCAATCTAGTTGCCTTGTGGGGCTTCGGGTGGGGTTTGAGGGGTTTTGTTGGCGATTATTTGATTGTGTCGCTTGGTTTCCTTGAAGTGCGTCCCTGTAACTCATACCATTGATGATAGTTGGTATCTGGATGGGAGGTGGTTTATTGCTACTCCCAATGGGTCTGACTTTTGGAGCTTGCTATGCCTTTGCCTTTTTGTAGGCAGGGCATCCTCTGAACGACGCAAGGTGACCAGCTTGGCAATGTAAGCAGCATGCTTTCTCGTCGTCTTTCTTGATGCACGATCTGGAGTCGTGAGGACCACCACATTTCACGCAGCGAAATTCAAGGAAGCAATAGCGCTGGGTGTGTCCGAACCCTTGGCATCTGAAACATTGTGGAACGTCGTTGAACGTCAGTGGGGCTCTACGGGGACGATCGACCTGGTATTCCTCTTAATAGATTAATTTTGTAGATCTCAGTGTTGTTGATCGCTGGTTCGAGATTTACATTATTTTCATTATAATGAAGTAAGAATTAGATGCCACCCAAATATGCCACTGCACAACGTGGAGCGATACGAGCGTTTGAAGTAACAAACAAAAACATATTTTGTTAACGAGCCAAAGCTTGTCTAATCACAAAAAAGAACCGTTCACTGAGAATACGGTGAAAATAATACTTCTCATATTTTCCTGAAAGTTAAGTGCTCGCATCATTTTAATCAGTCATTAACAAATGTTAGGAATTATCAACTGCCTCCATGACATTGTTCGCGTGAATGCCCATATACGTCGGAATATATATTATTAGTTCCAGTGATTCAAAAGATTTTGGATTAAGTGATGGAACGCGCTTTCCAGTTAAACACCTCAGATACATACAGGTAACTGCACTTTTGGGTTAATGGTAATTCCAGGAACTTTAATATTTCTCTCAACTTTCTTCAACGGGCGTCCATTAAGAAGACCGAAATGTTTAAACTGCGCTGCCGGACACAAAACTATTCTGACTACTTTCCCAGTCTAAGATCTCAAAACGAACTGGCACTGGAAACCGCAGAGGGCACACAATATCGCCCATGCGTCTACATGATGCTTTAGCCTTCCCGAGACTTTACAGGGTCGTACAGTTCAAGTACAGTGCTGTCCATGGTACCAGCTCTTGATGGGTACGCCGCCAAGTTTCTGCGAATAAGATCTATCTTCCATAGAAGAAATGAATGCAAACTTTTGAGTTAATCAATAATATAAGAAATTTTTAATCAAAAATAATCCAGTTTGACGTCATTACTTCGATAGCTTTCAAATTTGTATTATACATAATGCCTTAAGATGAAGTGGCGATTGTGACGTGGAATGCCAGAAGGGTAGGGACCAATGTAAGCTTCAGTTCAATTTGGACAATTTCCAAAAATATAGTGTGTACCAAACTTAATTAGTCCAAATAAAACTTTATATTTTTTATTGATCGAACTTTCACCACGCTACGTAGTTTCTTAAAGGGATTTTATTTGAAAGATTAACTCAGGTTATCGTTGACCATGTTCTCAGTGTCCCAAAAGATTTGAATCTTTAATTTTACGGCCATATTTCAACGATTAATTAAGCCAATGGTGTGCTTTACTTCCATAAAAGGTGATCTAAGAAATTCAATGATCTTTATATAAATAAAAGATTATATAATCTCATATTTAGTCCGTCCAATACTAGATTATGGGCAATGCATCCGTAGTCCTCATTATGGGGGTCATCAACTCATTGATATTCGCTCTTAAGGAACTCAACTGTCATACAAATCTTCAAATTTTTTAAACAGACTATAAAAAGCACTTTTCCTCTCCAACAAACCGTAGAGAGATGATGGATATTTTTTTCCTGTATAACATTATTAAGTATCTATTAGGTATCAGCCAGTATCTACTAACATACCTAAAATTTTACATTCTTATACACGGTCTAAAAATTTTTGTCTATGTCTATAGCTTCTATCAAATCCTCAATTTCACATACTTTTCCGAGCAACAAACGACCTATTGTTCTTCCGCGTACGCAGACAATTTCAGCTGTCAAATATCGGGTTATCACAGATGACCACTAAACACATGCGTCAGCGAAATACGGCGCAAATGGGTAAAAACAAGTGCATAGTATCCTACAAAATGAAACTATTCTTGTTCAATTCTTTTGTGTTAGCACATTTAACTTCAACCCCGACGGACGTGTTCCTAGCAGAGCTCCAGTTAATATTGAAGTTTAAGTGCAAAAATTCAAGCCCAAGTGCAACCATTATATAAAAGCGAAAAGACGCTAATACATATTTATATGTGTTAAAAACCTTATATATAATAAAATAAAATAATCAAAAAAAAACAAGTGAAAACAATAAACAAAACAAAATATGATCGCATCCGGCGCTCAAAATCAGAAGAGAGAGCTTCAAGCTAAACAAAACAAAAACATCTCCTAAATCTCACTTACCCACATATCAAATCACAGAAACAATTATCAAAGCTTGCACCCTCAAAGTGATGAAAGAGCGCGATCTTGCTCTCCAGCATTGGAGAGACCCAACAGTGACCCTCAGCAACGGAGAGCAGAATGCGCGCCAAATCTACCTGCGCGTACACCAACAACAACTTCCACTATACCAATAAACACACACTCAACTCCCCCGCTCACAGCAGTTACGCTCCCAGCTCTCCCACTCTCAACTCTTCCGCTCTCAACAACCTCAGAAACCAATTCCACAACTGCAGCAACTATAGCAACAACAACTACAGTTTTCTATGATTCTAAACTAACCCCGCAAAAATTTTCAACGGGTAATAAATCAAAAATTATTTGTGACATAACAAGACAGAAAACTAATATGCCCAACAATGATAACCGACTTGCCATTATGGCCGATGATTTAGACGATCAGCCAAATTCTGATAATGACATTAAAAAGACCCCTAAGCCGCCTCCAATCTACATCAGAGAAAAAAGTTCCAGCGCCCTCGTAAACAAAATGGACCTTATTGGGAAAGACAGTTTCCACAGTATTCCCCTGACCAAGGGCAACATTCATGAAATAAAAGTGCAAGTCAAAACGGAAGTAAACTTCAGAGCGCTCACCAAATACCTCAATGATGCCAGGAGAAACTTTTATACATACCAACTAAAAAGCAGCAAGGGAATACAAATAGTTATAAAAGGCCTTGAGCCTGAAATAAATCCTGAGGAAATATCAGGTGCCCTAATAGAACAAGGTTTTAAGCCGAAAACAGTTATCAACATAAATGACAAAGATAAAAAGCCACAACCACTCTTCAAGGTCGAACTTGAACCAGACTCATGGGCAGTGAAGAAAAACGAGAGTCACCCCATTTATAAGCTGCAATATCTATTATACCGTAGAATCTCTGTTGAAGAGCCGCACAAGCGCAAAGGACCCGTACAGTGTGCAAATTGCCAAAAATATGGCCATACAAAAACTTATTGTACCCTTCGCACTGTATGTGTTGCTTGTGGTGAGCTTCACAGTTCCGCTAACTGCCCATCAAACAAATCTGACCCCGGCATGAAAAAGTATAGCAACTGCGGAGGAAACCACACAGCAAACTACAGAGGTTGCCCTGTATATAAGGATCTAAAAAATCGGCTTCACCAAAAAGTTACTATGATGCGTGGGCAAAGCACGCCGTCACAATTATACCTTCAAAACATACACCTGATGCTCACTTAAACAGTCTGACCAACAGGAACGTAACATTTTCAAGTGCGCTTAAATCAGGTCTAGCATCTACAAATCCTACAACTCCATTCCCACTCGCTGAACAAAACAAGGTAAATGTTGATCAGCCAACAGGACAGCCACAAGGCATTATTTTATTTTTTTTTTTTAGCTTTGCTTTATTTATTGAAGCTTCTCCTTATGAGACTAACAATAAGTTTATAAATCTTAAGAAGTACTTAACTAACAGTTATTATTGCAACTGATATGGGTTTTTGTGGCCCTAATATTAGCATTGGGTTGGTTGGGTTACGACGAAGTCGTGTTCGGCTATATAGCCATGTTAAGTCTTTCGCAAGCCTGTTCGGATAGGCACGTAGTTTGTTGCTATATTTTTCCATTTGTTTGGCTATTTCGTCTCTGACCGGGAGTATGAATAAATCCCTGTGTAGGTTATCACTTCGAACGTACCACGGTGCGCCGGTGATGGTTCTCAGGATTTTCGATTGGGCTCGTTTGATGATTTCTACGCTGCTGTTACTGGCGTTCCCCAATAGCTGGGAGCCATGGGTCCAGGTCGGTTTTAGGACGGAGTTGTACAGTAAGACCTTATATTCTAGTTTTAGGGGAGAGCGTATACTAAGAAGCCAATGAAGACTATTAGCTTTGTGTGTTCTTTTTGCCTCGATGTGTCTACGCCAAGTGAGTAGGTACGTAACTTCATTTGATTTCGGTATAACAGTGTTATTTAATACGAGCGAAGGGCAATCTTGTCTGTTGAGGGTAAAAGTTACGTGTTTACATTTTTGCTCATTGACTTTTATTCTCCAGTCAGAAAGCCATTTCTAGATATGTGCCAGGTAGAGAGCAAGTTGTGCAGTAGCTTGCCGTGGGCATTTAGAGCGGCTCAGGACTGTGTCATCGGCAAATGTTGATATAGTTAGCTGCCTCGATGTTGGTATGTATATAGCAGGTATAGTGTTTGGCCAAGTACGCTGCCTTGAGGAACCCCAGCTTCTATGATGTGGTCCTCAGACGTAACAGTGCATCTAACTGAGAACACTCTATTCTACAGGTACGATTTTAGAAGCTTATGTATGCATTCAGGGAGTGTTGATTTAATTTTATGCATTAGGCCATCTAACCAGACTCTGTCAAATGTTTGGGCCACATCGAGAAAAATGGCAGTGCAGTACTCTCTCTTTTCGAATGCAGTTCGAATTTCAGTTGTGATTTGATTGACTTGTTCGATTGTTCCATGTTTCTCCTGAAAACCAAATTGATGCTCCGGTATCTTGTTATTAGTTCGCATGTAGGGTATAACAAATGTCATCAGACATTTTTCGAAGAGTTTTGCCATGCATGGTAGTAGACTTATTGGTCTGTATGATGATGGAACTGTATGATACTTTCCCGGTTTCGGTATCATAATGATGATCGACTTTTTCCATAGCGAAGGGAAGTGACCAATTCTATTTATTGCATTGAATAGCTGGGAAATAGTTTGAACGGCAAAAAATGGAAGTTCGATGATCATCCTAGGGGTTATTAGATCGCTGACGGGGTTCTTATTAGCTTTTAATTCCGTAATGATTTTAGCAATTTCAGTTGGTCGGAATTCTATTGGCCAATCCTGTGTCGTTTGGCTTACAACTGTTTGCTCTTGTAAAACGAAATTATTCGTTGCTGGGTTTGGTTGAAACACGTTTTGAAGGTGCTCGGCGAAAGTAGAAGCTCTATGTTTGTCGCTGCGGACCCATTCACCTGCGGAATTTCTTATTGGCACAACAGATTCTATCGGGGGGCTTAGAGATGCTCTCCATAATTTGTGCTCTCCATAATGGAAATTTTGTGCTAAAAGGTGCTAATTGCTCTATGTAACGGCGTTGTGCGCATTCCTGCTCGTTAGCTTTGTTTGATGGGCAGTTAACGGAGCTGTGAAGCTCACCACAAGCTACACATACAGTGTGAAGGCAATATTGAAACAATGATCTTTACCATGCAACAAAACATGACCGAATTCATGACATTTATGTAACGATGGTTATCGATATGCGACGATCGATGGTCATCGCAAGGGGTGGCGTCGTGAGCGTGGGCAGAAGAGGAAGAGTCAGTCGAGAAAGAAAAGACCGAGTTGAAAGTTGGAAAGTAAGAAAAAGATCGTCAAGCCGAAAAGTTGTCGTGTCCGGAGTAAGGCAAAGTTGTGTAGTCGTCGTATGTCCGGAGATCAAGAAGTGTTGGCACGAGTCATCTTTTTATTAAAGACTAACTATTATAACCAAACTATTATAACAAAACTATTATAACCAACTATTATTAAGATAAACAATTGTGTAATCAATAAATATCCTACATTTGGGGGCTCGTCCGTATAAAAAGTTGACCCATTTGTAAAGTGCAGAAAGTTGAACAGTTGTGGCACGTCAAAAGTGCCAAATATAAAGTTGTAAATAAAAAGTTGTGAAATTACGCAAGTTGGTTGGCGTCGGTTAGAAACTCTTAGAATCGTGGTGAATAAATTTGAGTTGATGTCAAGCAGCGAATACGAAATCATGAGTGAGGAGGGACAAAAGGGACAGCGATATGGTGCCGTCACACGGTCGAGGGCAAAGCAAGGAGACGAAAGTGAAAATGCAGAAGAGCAGCGTCTATCAGAAGTGTGTGCAGACCAAATAAAAGAGATGCAAGCAGAAAGTAACAAAAATCTACAACAAATAATTTAGCTGCTTACTCTTAAGATTCAAGCTGATGAAATTACCCAGAAAGAGCCGAAAGTAACTGCAGACAATTTTGCAAAAATTGTACCCGACTTCGATGGCGTCAACATCCCAGTGGAGATTTGGCTTGAAAATTTTGAGCAGAATGCAGATGCATATGAGCTTACGGAAAAACAACGATATGTGCAGGCACGAGGAAAAATGGTTAAAATGGCCAAGTTGTTTCTGGAGTCAGAGTTGGTGAGCACATATGAGCAACTTAAAAATGCGCTAATTGGCGAATTTAAGCGCGCGTCGAAAAGTGCCGATGTACATGCAAAGTTGACGCACAGGAAGAAGAAGAGCGACGAAAGCATGCACGAATACATGCTAATAATGAAAAAAATTGCAGCACTTGGACAAGTCGATGTTGAGTCTATTATCGCTTATATAGTTGACGGTCTGGATATTAAAAGCGAATTCAAATTTGCATTGTACGGCAGCAAGTCATACAGCGAACTGTTGGAAAAATATGAGTTGTACGAGAGCAAGTGTGTTATCGAAAAACCGCAAAAGCAATACAGTGGTGGCATACAAAATTTAACCGATGGAAAAAGTATTCGTTGCTACAACTGCGGATCTAATGAACACAGGAGAAAAGACTGCAAGGGAGAAACAAAATGTTTTAAATGTGCAGGCAGCGGTCATATATCTTCAAATTGTCCACAAGCTGTAAAAAGTGTTCTAGTCGTAAAAGATACTAAGCGCTTGAAAGTAGTCTTGCTGAACGGTACAGAGGTCGCCTGCCTTGTGGACACAGGATCCGATGTGTCAATCGTATGTCAGTCTTTGTACAATAAACTTCAAAGTACTGTGATGCAGAAGTGTGATTCCGTTATACGAGGCCTTGGAAACGTTAAGACGCAGCCTCTAGGTTCATTTATGGGCAGAGTACAAGTTGACGGGATCGAAGCCATACAAAAGTTTGTTGTGATACCAAACAATCACATCGAGAACGACGTAATACTTGGCTTTGACTTTGCATCGCAGTTCTGCGTGACTTTGAATGACGGAGAATTCATCTTTACAAAGGCGTCAGCGCGGCCGGAATGCGCTGAATCAAAAGAGCTAAGTATTTACAATATTGTTGAGACTGGTAGTAACATAGATGCTTCTCCACAGTACAATCCGATGATCGAATCAATGATAGCAGAGTACAAGCCAGCCGAAAACAACGCTGAATGCCCGGTGTCGATGAAGATCGTGCTAGAGGAGCAAACAAAGCCCCAGGAAGATAATCAAGAGCAAGTGGAGCAACTGCAGCAGCAGGTGGTCAAGCTGAACGAGGAAATCAAGGCCGAGATACATGCTAACATTGAGAATCGTGGCAACCTTAAGCAGCTGAAACAGCAGTTGCAGGAGCAGGAACTGGTCAACAAAGAGCTGCGTCGCGAACGCCAGGAAGCGGATGAGGAGATCTTCCAAATGGGCCAGGAGAGTAGCCAGCGCAAGGAGGAGAACGCCAAGCTCAAGCAGGACGTCGCGAGGCTACAAAAGGAGCTTGACCAAAGGCTGCAAGAGTTGTCCCAGCTGAAAGAGAAGTTAGTGGGTCAACAGCCCTCACTGGAGGATTTGCAATCTCTCCAAAAGGAACTGCAGCAGCTACGACAGAATCCGCCTGACCAGGAAGAGCGAATCAAGCACTTGGAGCAGCTTTGTGAGGAGAAGGATAAGGAGATTGCCGATATCCAGCAACAGAAGGCGCGAGAGCTCAGGGAAAAGCTCAAGAAGTATGCCCTCAATTTGAAGAAGCGCGGTCAGGAGAACGCGGAACTGGAGCAGCAGCTTCAGGAGCTGCGCAAACATCTGGAGGAGAAGCAACGCGGAGCGGATCATGAAGTTATAGTGGATGCACACAGTGTTGGCCATTTTGCATTGCAAAAAACAATTCACAAACTAGCTAGCAGTTTTCTCGGGCCATATGAAATAACTAAGGTAAAAAGAAACGGACGTTACGATGTACGGAAAGCAGCTCAGGTGGAAGGTCCTACAATAACTACAACATGTTCAGAGAATATGAAGCTATGGAAATACGCGTCTACAAGTGAGGATCTATGGTCGTCTGGGTCAGACGAAAGTGATCAGGATGGCCGAATGTAACGATGGTTATCGATATGCGACGATCGATGGTCATCGCAAGGGGTGGCGTCGTGAGCGTGGGCAGAAGAGGAAGAGTCAGTCGAGAAAGAAAAGACCGAGTTGAAAGTTGGAAAGTAAGAAAAAGATCGTCAAGCCGAAAAGTTGTCGTGTCCGGAGTAAGGCAAAGTTGTGTAGTCGTCGTATGTCCGGAGATCAAGAAGTGTTGGCACGAGTCATCTTTTTATTAAAGACTAACTATTATAACCAAACTATTATAACAAAACTATTATAACCAACTATTATTAAGATAAACAATTGTGTAATCAATAAATATCCTACATTTATGAGAACAACTATAGAAAATCTTATGCGTAATCAGGAACTATTGATACAGATGCTGGTATTGCAGCAGTCAAAATAATCAATGGCTCCCTTACGTATAACTCTATGAAATGGCAACGGCGTTTCGCGACACAAGCTTGAAATGGTTCAATTTCTCTAAGACCAACATATTGATGTAATGCTCCTTTCTGAAACACACCTTATTAACAAGTAAAAGTTCCAAATAAATGGTTATACATTCTACGGCACCAACCACCCTGAAGGTAAAGCACATGGAAGCACTGGAGTCCTGATTAGAAACCGCATAAAACATACTTTCCGCAACGACTTTACGACTTTCTTTAAATATACAGCTGGGCAACGGACAAATAACACTTGCTACAGTATACTGCCCACCTCGCTTTACGATATCCAAAAACCAATTTTTGGATTTTTTCAACACACTAGGGGATCGCTTCATAGCTGCTGGTGACTACAATGCAAAGCATACGCACTGGGGATCTCGTCTTGTAACCCCTAAGGGAAAACAATTGTACAATACAATTATTAAAGTAAGCAACAAGCTTAGTTGTGCCTCTCCGGTCTTACCTACTTATTGGCCAACGGACCCCAGAAAATACCAGACTTGATTGACTTTGCTGTCGCAAGAAACATCTCTCATAATCATATAAACGCCGAATCCCTCCCAGACCTATCTTCTGATCACTCGCCGGTGCTCCTTAACTATCTCCAATGTCCGGATCTGAAAGACTCACCCGGTCGATTGACATCCAATAGAACTAACTGGCTAAAATACAAGAAATTCGTAAGCACGCACATTGAACTGAACCCAAAAATCATCAACAAGGCTGACATAGAAAGCACCACTAAACTTTTGGAGTCTGTCCTTGTCGCAGCAGCACATGCCTCAACCCCAGAAAAACAAACTGTTCAGTATATGCAACCTAAGACCTCAAATTGAGCAGCATGTCTTGGAAAAGCGACGCTTACGACGAGAATGGCAATCTTATAGATCGCCATCTGTAAAACAAAGGCTCAAAAACGCAACTCGTAGATTAAGAAGGAGCTAATCAACGAGCAGGAATGCACACAACGCCGTTACATAGAGCAATTAGCACCTTTTAGCACACCCATCTCTAAGCCCTCCGGTCGAATCTGTTGTGCCAATAAGAAATTCCGCAGGTGAATGGGTCCGCAGCGACAAACATAGAGCTTCTACTTTCGCCGAGCACCTTCAAAACGTGTTTCAACCAAACCCAGCAACGAATAATTTCGTTTTACAAGAGCAAACAGTTGTAAGCCAAACAACACAGGATCCAATAGAATTTCGACCAACTGAAATTTCTAAAATCATTAAAGAACTAAAAGCTAATAAGAACCCCTTTTTTTGCCGTTCAAACTATTTCTTAGCTATTCAATGCAATAAATAGAATTGGTCACTTCCCTTCGCTATTGAAAAAGTCGATCATCATTATGATACCGAAACCGGGAAAGTATCATACAGTTCCATCATCGTATAGACCAATAAGTCTACTACCATGCATGGCAAAACTCTTCGAAAAATGTCTGATGACATTTGTTATACCCTACATGCGAACTAATAACAAGATACCGGAGCATCAATTTGGTTTTCAGGAGAAACATGGAACAATCGAACAAGTCAATCGAATCACAACTGAAATTCGAACTGCATTCGAAAAGAGAGAGTATGCACTGCCATTTTTCTCGATGTGGCCCAAGCATTTGACAGAGTCTGGTTAGATGGCCTAATGCATAAAATTAAATCAACACTCGCTCGTATTAAATAACACTGTTATACCGAAATCAAATGAAGTTACGTACCTAGGTATTCATCTTGACAGGCGACTCACTTGACGTAGACACATCGAGGCAAAAAGAACTCACCTCAAACTAAAAGCTAATAGTCTACATTGGCTTCTTAGTACACGTTCTCCCCTAAAACTAGAATATAAGGTCTTACTGTACAACTCCGTCCTAAAACCGACCAGGACCTATGGCTCCCAGCTATGGGGGAACGCCAGTAACAGCAGCGTAGAAATCATCAAACGAGCTCAATCGAAAATCCTGAGAACCATCACCGGCGCACCGTGGTACGTTTGAAGTGATAACTTACAGAGGGATTTATTCATACTTCCGGTCAGAGATAAAATAGCCAAACAAATGTAAAAATATAGCAACAAACTACGTGCCCATCCGAACAGGCTTCCGAGAAACTTAACACGGCTATCTAACCGAACCGGACTTCGTCGTAATGATGTGCCAACCCAATTTTAATTATTAGGGCCACACAAACCCATATCAGTTGCAATAGTAACTGTTAGTTAAGTACTTCTTAAGATTTTTAAACTTATTGTTATTCTCATAAGGAGAAGCTTTAATAAATACAGCAAAAAAAAAAACTTTCTACGAAGTGTTGCGCGGAAAAAAAAAGATCGATGTCGATTTTATGGAACAAATCATCCGAATGGCGAAGACCATTGTGGTACTGGTATCCCACCTTATAAATCAACCTAACTACAGGGTACGACAATAAGCATAAAAACAAACTTTGGTAAGACCTCACTAGCCGATGTTTACTGCCATCACCAATTTGCTGTCTCCAAAAACCAATTTATGCATATCCGATTTCTAGCCGCAGGTGACTATAATTGGGGATTTCGTGATTATCCAACCAAGCAAAAAACTGGATCTTTTCCCGTTTGAAAGACTTACCTACCGAAATTAATTGATTTCGCCATTACAAAAGAACTCACGGAAATCTCATAAATGCGGAATAGATGCCGAAGTGGACCAGCAACTAATGGCATCCATGTTCGTCGATGAAACAGCTATCTGAAGTCGCACATGTCAAATGTTCACTTAAGGCATCAACATTACTCTCGGCTCACCTATCTCAATTGGAAAAATAGTTATCTGATTCCCGACACCTGCATTGGCTAAAAAATTACAGCTCTTTAATTTGGATAGACTATAAGGTTATGCTTTAAAAGCTTGTTAAAAAACCTTTGAAAATATAGTTGTGACTTGTTGTGACACATCTACAGGGATCATTCTATCCCGCTAGTAAACTACAAGCCAAATTAATTTCTAAGTTGTCAACCTACTTAAACCAACTAGCATGCACTCTCTGTGATATCAGAACAAAAATCCGCCTAAGAAGAAATGATTTACCAACCTGGTAGATAATGAGCCCACACCTTAACCAAATGGCACTATTATTCGGTATCAAATAAATTTACAGGTATAAGATTTTATAACTTGTTAGTCCCCTATGAGAGAAGATTCGACAATGTAAATATTGTATTATAATAAATGTAAAAGAATGTAATGATTAAAAAAATTATTAAAATTATAAAAATTATTATAAAAAATTATTTTATTAACGAATTATTTTGTTTATTTGGATCTTTTATGGTTCGGATTTATTTTATTTTAATGTTTTATGACCCAAAATAATATGTGAACTAAAAATCTTATCGTGATACTTATAGTACGCATTTTAATAATATACCATTTTTTTTAAAGGTTTTCTCATAAATCAAATCTTTGGAATAAGTTAATTGGTTCTGGGACCGCTATGATTACAACCCAAAATGGTTTTGAAATGGTCAAGACTTTGTACGAGAAACACAAAGGGCAGTTTGGAAGCGCAAAGCACATAATTGAGCGATCTCTTCGAATAATTAAAGAAGAGGTTGTCTGGAGTCAACAAAATATGCCAGTAATAGAAAAGTGGCTGGACCATTTTTTAAGTGAAGCAAAAGCTTAATGAATTTTTGTGTCAGTGTGATACATCACAGCAATGTTAATTATTATTATCATTTAATCCATTTTAAACTAAATTGAAAGTTATACCAAGATTTTTATTGAAATAAGTTATAATCGTAATTGCCTCGTAATAAAAACTTCACTAATTATGGTTAAAATTTTTATTTGTTTATCCTATTTCCTAACCGATTCTTTTTAATCAAAAATTTTAAGCTGATAGCGTTTTCTTGGCGGGCAGCTTGAAACATCACAGGAATTTTCAAATTTAAAATGTATTAATCCATTTTAAACTTAGTTAAAAGTTACACCAAGTTTTCATTTAAATATTTTATAAGACTCGTAATCGTCTCGTAATAAAAATAATCGTAAAAAATTGTATTTTTTCGCTCTATTTTATATCCGACTCTTTTTAGTGGGTAAATTACAATACATTAATTACATTCATACAACCGACGCTGTATGTGGATGAAAAACTCGCGTTAAAAAATTTTATGCGGACTTGACTGGAGGGAGTGTGCTACTCTTCCTATTTCAAGCTTATATAATATATATTACAGCTATAGAAAATATGTACTGAGTGAGTGCAGTTATATGTAGATGTATACTTGTATTACATATACAGGGTCCGCGACGTAACTTTTTTTTTTTTAAATGCAATAAAACAAAAACGGCTCATCCAATCATCAAATTTATTTTTTCATATTAAAGTACAATCCTTCCGGTTACTTATGGAATACAAGTTCGTTCAAATGGCTGCCTCGGCTGGCCTTGCAGTACGCCATACGGCCGACCCAATTTTTGAGGACATTTCCGATTGTTTGCGGCCGTATTTCGGCAACGGCGACGCCAATGTTGTCCTTCAAAGCTTGAATTGTCGCTGGCTTGTCCACATAACACTTGTTTTTGACGGCGCCCCACAAATAATATGCATTGGCTTCTCTTCGATCACGTACGGATTTCCGTCCCCCAAATACGACAATTTTGTTTATTGACGTAGCCGCCAAGATGGAAATGAGCTTCGTCGGAAAATATGATTTTTTGGTAAAGTTCCGGGTCTTCGGCCAAGCGCTCATCTGTCCATTCGGCAAAGGCAAACCGCGTTCCTCATTCGTATACACAACCATTTTCGTTCAGCGGAAGGATAAAACTAACTTTCTGTCAAATCAGATGTAACATCAGTGTTACCATACTCAAAATAACCCCTAGTTAAAAAAAATATGTTAGATGGCGGACCCTGTACTTGTATTACATGTGTAAAAGAATGTGTGTATTAATCGGTGCCACATGCTTATCATTGGAGAAAGTGATAAAGTTCTCTGATACAGACGTGTATAAGTAGGCTGGGCGAAAATAACCTCCATCAGTCAACGCCGAGGAGAAATTCAAGGCCTCTTGGTGCTCATCCTCTGTAAAGACCTAACCGCTGTCGCTCCATACTAAATGGATAGTCCAGCGGGGGGATCCCCACATGGATCGGCACAACGGGCTACAGAATATTCTTGCCAGGATAAATGGCAAGATCAACACACTTCTGGCAGCTTTTGCTATTAGCTAAAGCTAGTACCTTAAAAGGAGCTAATAGCCGCCGTAATGATTAACACTATCCAGCTCAACGTCAACCATTGCGCAGCTGTACAGAATCTTTTGGCTCAGAAAGCGAGAGAGCGCAATGTGAACGTATTGCTTCTAAGTGAACCATATCTTCCTGGTGTGAGAAAATCAGTGGTGCTAATAGATGAATTAGGGAAAGAGGCTGTTAAATGTCACACCAGCCTATCTATGGAAGAGTGGGAAACCGTACCAATGCGTGACATCGCATACGCGAAAATAAAAGGAGTTCACTTCTACAGATGCTATGCTCCATCTAGCGACGGTCGATGCCATGAACTTGCTAGACCTCGTATAGCTAGACGACGGTCTCAAACTGACGTTTAATAACTACAGA
Organism: Drosophila vallismaia; assembly: GCA_035047325.1. Classification (NCBI taxonomy): domain Eukaryota; kingdom Metazoa; phylum Arthropoda; class Insecta; order Diptera; family Drosophilidae; genus Drosophila; species Drosophila vallismaia. The sequence goes on along the minus strand of JAWNPU010000023.1, from coordinate 314,941 downwards.
GGAAACTACTGGACAACAGTGTCTTCTAGACGGAGTCTTCCCCAAGCGTTGGAAAACGATGAAGCTAGTGCTTCTGGGGAAAGACAAGGGGCCTGCAAATGTAGCAGGCAGCTATTGACCCTTATGTCTGCTGGACATTATGGGCAAACTCTTTGAGTGCATACTGTACGCGCGCTCAGAGGTAATCACCGAGAGCGCCACAGGCCTTCAAAACCAACAGTATGGCTTCCGAAAGGGGAAAAGTACGCTGGACGCTCTCATAGCCGTAACAGACGTAGCCAAGAATGCACTCGACGGTGACCGATGGTTATGCGACAGTTAGGAGCACTGTGCCATCATCACGCTTGACGTTAAGAACGCATGTTATTGTATGTAACAGAAGCTGGTCCAAGAAATCACAAAGTCTCCGCAGGTGTTCCTCAAGGGTCGGTACTTGGACCGAGCCTATGGAATATTATGTACGATGGGATATTGAGCATCAGCAAGCCTAGAGGCGTGGAGTTGCACTGTTTTGCCGACGACGTTGCGGTAATATCTGTTGCCAAGATTATACCGGAGCTACAGGAAAATAGCAATGTGGCGATCAGGGCGATCATTGAATGGCTCGAGAAAATCGGCCTAGGAATTGCTGCGCATAAGACTGAAGTAGTTCTGTTTAGCAGCAGAGCGTTGAGCGCACGTAGGTCGAAGTCAAGGGAGTAGAAATCGTGGCATCAGGAACGCTGAAGTTCCTGGGAGTCCTAATAGACGGAGGCTCTCTTTTACCATAAGAACCACGCCATGTACGCCAGCAAAAAAGCGGCAATGACAGCTCCAGCCCTGATAAGAATCATGCCCAAAGTGGGAGTACTCAGATTGCCGGCCAGGAGACTGCTTGTGGCGGTTACAAAGGCAACACTGCTTCAGGCTGCCCCTATCTGGTGCTGTGTTACCAACAAAGTATACTACTTGGATAGTGCGCGTGCAGTATCACGGACAATGGCTCTCTGACTCATCAGAGGTTTTAGAACCATATCGATGTCGCGGCGCACGCTCTTTCAGGCATTACACTAATTGACAGATAAAGGGAGATAAAGGGCCAATACCTAGCGCGAGAAGGGGTTACCCAGACAGAGATTCGAGAATGGATTCGAGGAGTCTGTCAAAACAGGTGGCAAGAGTCGCAACGAAGGCAATGGACGTACTAGTTTATTCCTAACCTAACGGAATGGGCAGAGTGTCAGCACAAAGTGGTGGACTTCCACATGACCCAGATCCTCATGGACCATGGATGTTTCCGAGTGTACCTATTTAGGATTCACCACGTGGATATAGCCCAGTGCCTCTATTGCACAGACGCAGTGAAAACAGCAGAACACATTCTTCTGCACTGCTCCAGGTTCCTCGTGGAGAAGGCCAAGCTAGAGTCGCTCGCTGGGGCACCTCTCAACCCGAGAGGCTTGATTCTATGATTCTATCGAGGCTTGATCGCTATGATGGCGGACAAAGTAGTCTGGGAGGGGGCACACGAGATCATCGAGAGACCGACGAGATGGCCAATAGAATTGATGGATGAGGAGTAGTCCCATGTGGAGGCGGGGCAAGAATTCTACCACAGCGCGCTAGAGGGCCGTAAAAAGAGGCTAAAGAGTCAAGAAAGAAGCGTCACGCTGCAGTACAACGCATATGGAGAGGGAGTTTTTTGGCATTACATCCTGCTTACCGATCAAATACCTTGACTGTCAGTCCCGGTGAGCACAACAAGGACTGGAGAGAGAGCGGAGGTTTTTGTTTAGAACGTAGGCATAACTCTAGTTGGAGGGTTATGAATCGTGCATGCCATCTACGGACAGTAGGTGGTATCTTTAGAAGATTTCATTTTCCTGCCGAATACATAATAAAAAAAAAAAACATGCTGGTCATTGTCCCAGAAAGTTCAAACTAGTCTCGACTATTTGCAGAATATTATTGTTGAATCACATAAAATCTCATATATTATTTGTACAAAAATCAAAAATATCACATCAAAAATACTGAAAAAAAAGTAAAATCGATTATTGAAATCAAAGCTTTATGGCCACGTTGTGTCTCTTTAATTCTGTAAAAGGGGACATTGAAACATCCGCAAAAGAAATCAAAGTATATGACAGAAATTTAAAAAGTAATAAGCAAACAATTGCAGAAATCATTACCAATCTTAAAAATTCACTCAAGAGACTAAGTTGAAGTTATACGAGTATATTCTAAACGGCTGAACTTGTAGCAAATAAGAAGGACAGCCAACCCATATAGGTACATATGAGGTTGAGTTGCTGAATAAAGCGTGAAAACGAGCATATGCAAGTGATGGATTGAGTCCAGAGTTGACCAACAAGTATAGTTTAAGACAAGCTGTTAAGACCATGACTACAAACTGCACAATGGATAAAGTAAAACGTATCATGGAGGCATATACTATGACCCTACCTTATGAGGCAATATGAATGATGCCATATTAAGATTTGTAAACAGTTGCACTAAGACCACAGACTACTGTGTCTGTACTATAAGGGAAACAACCTCGGTGTTTATCTGAAAAGAAGCGGTAACAACCATCGTGGTTACAATAATCGTGGTGGATACAGACGCAATAACACGAATGGCTCTAATGGAAAATTTAACAAAAACAACTATAATTAGTAACGCAGCTATGGAAACTTTCAACAACCTTTACTACATACTCAACAGTAAAAAATTTTGATTTCTTCTTATTGTAAATATTGCATACAGCATCATGAATGGGTTAAATGATACATATAATATAATATCTTAAATATAAGTACAAAAAAATAAGTGCAATTATACAATGGTCATTAGTATGTAAAGTGTAATATTGTTCTCTGAAATCATCTCAACAATGTCGTTGTGTTTTACAATTTTTATTTTTGTTGTATTAAGAGATGTGTATAGTGGTCAGATCTATTTCTGGTTTTAAAAGATTTTCACTTAAAATTATACTATTGATTTCTATTTTGCCTTGTGTTACTCATATCATTTCGTTTCCTTCTATTTTTATATTATTAATTGAATTTTGGGTTAAGTTCCTGGTTACGACTGTGTTTGGTTCTACGTATTTTATTATTTCTTTCGGGTGCTCTGGTTTAAAATTACAAATTGGTTTTAAGTGTTTAATAAAATTGATACATTCATTGTTTATTTCTTTATTTTCGGCATTATAAACTTTATTTCCTTTTTCAATATAGCTGATAGCCGTTGGACTCTGGGTAAGCGATTATTTTAATTGTGTTTATTAGTGAAAAGTGAATGGGTATCCCATATTTATTTATTTATTTATTTAATAATTGATTATCATTGTAGTTAATCCAAGTGGATGTTTTAATGTTTAAAATATTTTGGCTGTTCACATTCTCAAGTTTGTCATAGTTTAGTAGTTTGGGGTTAAACAGTCCCAGTCTGGAAAGGTGCAGTCATTTCAAAATCTTCTATGTAATCCGTAAACTGCATTAGTTGGAATAAAAGAGTGTTAATGATGCTGTTGTCATTTTCATAATTCTGTATATTTTGCATTCGTTGAGTTCATGTTATTTTACTGAGTTATAGGCGTTGGTGTCAAGTTTCTTCTGTATTTCTACTCGATCATTTTCATCTAGTGTGCCAAATATATATTTAAAAACTGAGCCCATAATGTTAATAAGTCCCCGTTAGTAACTATGTTGCAGGATTATTCCTGCTAGTTCTCTTTTTATTTTATTGTATACAAATTTGACCTAACCTTTGCTCAAAATAGTCAGCCACGATGTCTATTTCAGTTAAATTGATTTTCAAGCAATGATGTTCAAAGAATGATGGTATCCTGACTGGCTTATCAGAAAAAATTAGATATCCGTGGTTGGTGTTCCTGTTATTAATTTGAATTTTCTGTCCACCGCTGTGATTAGTATAAGCAATAATGTTATCAGGTCCCAGGTGGCAGTGAACTTGAAAGTTGATTATTTTTCTTTCGTTTTTTAATTGTGCTTTGTAGTAGTGAGTAACTCTATTTCTATTAGTTATTTTGTAATAGACAGGGTCTGTCTGCTCTACATTTTTTGTTGGTTTAAATGGATTTTCTAATTTGCCTTTCTGTAGTGGACCTATGCTGTATTTAGTGTCAATATTAAATTCCTATCGGTCTTCGTTTATTTTATCTATTTTCCTTTCTTTAATTTTTTGAGTGTCTTATATTGGATGCCCAGCGAATAAGAAAATTTGAGCAGGTATTTTTCCAGTCGTGTCATGTTTAATTTTATGATTGTATGTGTATTGATTATTCGAATATGTACTTTTGATACTTTTTTCATTTATTGTTTTATGTAATCTTTTGACGTCTGCTACCCCGTTTTTTGCTGTATTGAGCTGTAATTCGATTTCTTCATCTTTAATCCATCGCTTCAAAGCTAAACTGGAGAAAGGTCCGTCTCTGTCTGGCTTTAGTAATTTCGGTTTGCCTAATTGATTAAAAATGCACATTATATCCAGTCCTTTGATATAATTTGCTCAATCGTAGCGAATTTAGAATAAATGTCAATACAACTGATGTTATGTTTTCCCTCAGATGGATAAATATCTACCAAAAATGTTTAGGGTTAGGTGTGATTTTAAAAGGCATTTTGGTGTTTCTATGTTTTCTTTTAGCCAACTTGCATACGTTGCATTCGTTTATTATATTCTGAATTAGTTGGCTACTAGGAAAAAAGTGTTTTCTTTAAATAATTTTGTCATTTCCTGTATTCCTGGATTGAAAAGTTTTTCAAGTGATTGAAGCATAATTTCTTTACATTTGGCGTATGAACCAGCGTTCCTTAATAGGAAGAGACTAAGAAAAAATTAATATGTTCTTCATAAATTCCCTCATTTTTAAAATAAATATGTTCTTAATAAATTCCCCCATTTTGTGCAATAGTAATTAAAGATCTTAAGTCTGTAATATCATGATGAGCCAAAATAGTGAATAATTGTATTGGTAATTTTCTGATCAGTTTTTTAATAGAATCTCCGCTTGGTTACCTTCCAGGTGTAATTTCGAAATCAACAATTGATGTCGTCTTTCCGCTTCTTTACAGAATGCTATTAGATTTACTTTGTAAGGGGTCTCCCTAAAGTTCACCACTAGTTTGTAGTTCGTTGTTTGGAGTTTGAATTCTGCGATTAGTCTCGAGGGTAGGCCAATCTTCGATGTTAGAAATACCCTAAGATCGTGTTACGTGTCCGTCCAAGTTCCTTTCGATTACTCCAAGTAGAATTGTCTGTTGTCGCACATCATTAGTTTGGTGGAGTGAAATTACGTAGTCCACTCTGCTGACGAAGGTGTGGAGAGTTTCTGGATCACCCTTGAATGGCATTATGTCTTTTAGCTCCCGACGGGATATGGGGTGCAGTAATAATTGCTTGTGCTTATGCTATTGTAAATTTTGAATTTTGGTGTTTTTTTTAAATTTTTATTTATTGATATATTCTTTTCTTTTAATTAAATTATAAAAGTTTGTTTAATTTAACTTTCTTAGGATTTTATATGTTGGTTTTAACTGCTAGTTGCCTATGGACTTAATGATTCTGTTCAGTTTTTTATTGTAAATTTTTAATTTTGGTGTTTTATTATTAAATTTTTTTAATTTATTGTATTTTTATTGAAGTATAAAAGTTTGTTTAACTTAACTTTTTTAGAAATTTATATGTTGTTTTTTACAGTTAGTTGCTTTTGGACTTAAAGTTTTCGTGTTTTACTTCCACTTTTTATTGGATAACCGAATTAGAATTATAATCCAAGTTGAAGGGTTTTTACGTATTTATGTTGGAAATATTTCGAGAACTGGTTTATGAAATTGAATTCATTTTTCGCTCGAACGTTCTTTTTTCGGATACTTTTTGTATCATACCGACTGCACCAGTAAAATGTTTATTTTTTAAATAACTAAGACCAACGCTGAAAACTAAGTTTTGTCAAATAAAAGACAATCAAAAATATCGGTATCGACTATATACAAGGTGCGTTCCAAAGTAAACGGGACTTTTTGAATCTAGAGCCCTCTAGTGGCGTCATCCATATGTCGACTAGTACGTTAGAATCTGCTATCCTTCATTGACTTCCAGTAAAAATTTCATAACATTCCATCTGTTAGAAGTGAAGTTATTGCGTTTTAAGTGTCAGTACTTTTTTGCCATCGGTGCAAAAATGAGCTTCGAGCAAAGAGCCAACATTAAATTTTGTTTTAAAATTGGTAAAACTTTCACCGAAACGTTTCAATTGATGAAACAAGTTTATGGCGATGATTGCTTATCCCGTAGTAGAGTGCACGAGTGGTTTCAACGTTTTCAAAGTGGTCGTGAGGAAATAAATGACGATGAACATGTGGGCCAACCAAAATCCGTGATCACCGAAAATTCCATCGAAACTGTGCGTGAATTCATAAAAAATCAGCCGAAATCATCATTGAAATTCATGAAAATAGAATTGAACATCTCCAAAACATCGATTAATCGCATTTTGACCGAACATTTGGGCTTACAAAAGGTGTGTGCACGGTTTGTTCCGCACAAATTGACTGACGACCAAAAATTGCTCAGAATTCAACATTCGAAGGACATCATTAAAGAGGTAAAAAAAGACCCAAACTTGTTTACAAGATTGTGACTGGTGACGAAACGTGGTGTTTTCAATATGATCCCGAAACGAAACGCCAGAGTGCTGAATGGAAAGCGCCGGACGAGCCGAAACCCAAAAAATCGCGCCTGGAGAAGTCAAAAGTGAAGACAATGCTGATTTGTTTTTATGATTCCAATGGTATTGTCCACAAAGAACTTGTTCCACCCGGACAAAACGTTAATGCGGTAGTCTACCTTGGAGTTTTGAAGCGTTTGGTGCGTCGTATTCGACATGTTCGGCCCGAATATCGCGAAGATGGAAGTTGGCGTTTGTTGCACGATAATGCGCCGTCTCATCGATCGACGCTTGTGAACGATTATTTGACCAAAAATCACATTTTAACGATCAACCACTCCCCGTATTCACCTGATATGGCACCGTGCGACTTCTACCTTTTCGGAAAAATGCATTTGCCGATGAAAGGAAAGCGTTATGCAGACGTGGAGGCCATTCAAAAGGCTTGCACCGGCATACTGGCGGCCATACCGGGCAACGAGCTAAAACACTCGTTCGACAAACTTTTGGACCGTGCAAAAAGCTGTATTTAAGCAGGAGGAGACTATTTTGAATAAAATTAATTGATTTTGCCGATAAAACCATTTGTTCTGTCTATTTTTTAAAAGTCCTGTTTACTTTGGAACGCACCTTGTACTTTATTGATCAATGTTCATCTTAAGACTAAAAATCAAATATAAGTGAGATTGAGGAGAATCCTCAGTGTTTTAAGAATGTTGTATTTCGGGAGAGCATTGCTCTTGGATCTTTTAGTTTAGGAGAAGATTCAAGGAGAGCAGACAAAGCTGCTTAGGTTAGGCTTTAGGATTTGTTTACAAGAACGGCTAAGTGCCGTTGCCAAAAAATTGTTTATTAAAACACATACTGCGCATACAATATGGATTTCAATTAAGTGCTTTATTGTTTATAGTTCTTCGAAATAATTGAATTGGATTGTTTGGGTGGCGCAAATACGTCACTATGTATAAATATATATATATGTATATATTCATATAATATTATTATAGTGGTAAAGAGAAACCACTAATTTTTCTAATATACATTCTTAAAATAAAATTTTGACCACTTTGTTGTTTAATATTAACAAAACACGAACAGACGATATGTTTATTGGACCAAACTAATTAAAATTCCCTCTGGTAATTACATATTATTATTACCACTAGATTAACAATTGTCTGCAAAATTATAGCAAACCACGAACACCTGCAAGTGCAAACGCCTAATTGTAACAAACAAACACATGAATAAAAGACAATCCGTAAAAATAAATCAAAATTAAAATACTAAAAATTAAAACACTAAATTAAAAGAATTGTAGAAATTGACATGGAAGCCAAAGAAGACACAACACCCTAAAACAGTGGAGCAATTCATTGCAACGTTCTTAAAAGCGTATTAGGCGTCTTAATAATGTGACCGACGTTTACAAATGTAAAATCAAAATAGGACTAATAACATTTACTTTTGGTTCTCCCAGAAAATCAAAAAGATTGACTACACAATTTCAAGTCAATTTATCTATTATTGTAACATATCAGAATACTAAGGCGCTACAAAGTATTATTTTGCATCCCATATTATGGTGATTACAGAAAACAGAGTAAAGCCGGAGATATTTAGCTCCAAAGTTTTTCCAGATAGGTACACCGGTTTTAGACGGGACCGACCTCTGCAAATAGGAGAAGGAGTCCTAATCCATTGTTGGCAAATTTTAGTGATTTTGAATTCTTCTGCTTTAAAATCCCCTTGTCTGCTAAATCGATTCTTATTCTATGTTCTTATATACAGCATTATCGGAAACACCATGTGAATGTGTTTGTACAATTTGTCTGCTATTCAGTCAGTTTTTAATCTTATATATGGGGAAGCGACTTGCTAATGACTATGGGTGAATTCACCACTTTTATCCCTTTCATCACACCATGATTTTACTGCGGGTATGTTTGACATGTTTCTTGGTCAAATTAACCACCTCCTCAACTCCTTATGGCAATTCCCTAGTCTGACTTTTAGATCCTAATTTACTTGGTTTAAACATTTGATTTTTGGGAAAGCACTGATGTATATGTATATACTTACCTATTTGGGAGTTGAATCTTACAAATGATACGTCGTTTAGACCAAGATCAAAACTAAGAAAAAACGAACGAATTCTATTAACTTCTTTATTGGTTTACTGTTAGCTTAGCTGTTAGTTTACGAGTAGCGAGAAACGAAAAATCGGTTCGATCGAGTCGCAATAAACGAACATGTGTTTCAACATTTCTGGTTAGTCATGCAGATACAAAAGAATGACATAGTGTTAGCGTAATATTTGAAGCATACTACTATACTACAAAAAAACTAATATTACTATTGGGTACCCAAAAAGTAATTGCGGATTTTTCATATAGTGGGCGTTGACAAATTTTTTCAACGGCTTGTGACTCTGTAATTGCATTCTTTCTTCTGTCAGTTATCAGCTGTTACTTTTAGCTTGCTTTAGAAAAAAAGGGCGCGAAATTTTGTTTACATTTGTTTTTTTGGCGTCAATTTTAATATGGAGCCCACAAAGGAGCATTTTCGTCGTCGAGCATTACTTTATTATTTCCGTAAAGGAAAAAACGCGGAGCAGGTTGCTAAAAAGTTACGAGATGTGTATGGTGATGAAGCCTTAAAAGGAAGACAGTGTCAAAATTGGTTTCGCAAATTCCGTTCTGGAGATTTTTCACTTAAAGATGAGCCACGTTCAGGTCGGCCAAATGAAGTTGATGATGACCAAATCAAAGCATTAATCGAATTGGATCGTCATGTAACTGAGCGTGAGATAGGAGAGAAGTTAAATATACCAAAATCAATCGTTCATTATCTGGACTGGTGAAAAAGCTTGGTATTTGGGTACCACATGTATTGAAAGAAATTCATTTAACACACCGAATCAACGCTTGTGATATGCACCTTAAACGCAATGAATTCGATCCGTTTTTAAAACGAATCATAACTGGAGATGAAAAATGGATTGTTTACAACAACGTTAGTCGAAAACGATCATGGTCCAAGCATGGTGAACCAGCTCAAACCACTTCAAAGGCTGATATCCACCAAAAGAAGGTTATGCTGTCTGTTTGGTGGGATTGGAAGGGTGTCGTATATTTTGAGCTGCTTCCAAGGAACCAAACGATTAATTCGGATGTTTACTGTCAACAATTGGACAAATTGACTACAGCCATCAAGGAGAAGCGACCAGAATTGGTCAATCGTAAAGGTGTCATATTCCACCAGGACAACGCTAGACCGCACACATCTTTGGTCACTCGCCAAAAACTGAGTGAGCTTGGCTGGGAACTTTTGATGCATCCACCATATAGCCCTGACCTTGCACCATCAGACTACCATTTATTTCGATCTTTGCAGAACTCCTTAAATGGTAAAACTTTCGGCAATGATGAGGCTATAAAATCGCACTTGGTTCAGTTTTTTGCAGATAAAGGCCAGAAGTTCTATGAGCGTGGAATACTAAATTTGCCAGGAAGATGGCAAAAGGTTATCGAACAAAATGGCAATTATATATTTGATTAAAGTTCATTCTAAGTTTTATTAAAAATGCATTTACTTTCTTTTAAAAAATCCGCAATTACTTTTTGGGCAACCCAATATATAGCCTCGTTTCATATGGCATACGTAATTCCACTACATAAAAAAGGGGAAAAAACGATGCTAGCAATTATATAGAGTAATCTCTAAATTGTCATCAATTCCAAAGCTTTCTTACAAATTTTTCACGGCACATTTACCTCTGCAGTTCAGTTTTTCTCCATGCCAACATGGTTTTGTAAATCGTCGCTCTGACACCACAAACATTTTTATCGGCGCTCTTTATTATAGTTGGCTCCCAAAATGGCCTTCAAACAGATGTCATCTACACTGACTTTAGCAAAGCATCGACTCAACTCAACTGGCCTGTAAATCTTCAGCTTAATTCTTATCTTAGCAGACTCTTTCATTTTCTTACATAACCTTATTAATTATGCAGAGATCCAGTATCTACTAAAACACTACAAATTTACAATTCTTAATATACGGACCAGAAATTTTAGTGCTCTTTCCTAAGCCGTTGCAGTTCAACATATTTCCTACATGACTCTTTTAGGGTACTGTGTTCGGAATATAGTGCCCTTATGCATTGCTTCACTTTGCACTACTTCTTCTTCAAAGCAAGCACATTTGCACATACCTTTCAAAACAAGAAAAGTACTCTGCGTCTTCCTTATAATCCGCGATTCGAGACGTACGATAAACGGCAGTGCCGCTCGTTCGGTTGCGTGGGAGGTGGGCTGCCGCGCGAAAAATAAAAATAGAAATACCAAAGATAACCAAATCCTAATACCTATTGATTTTTAAAAAGGACATGCTAAATTTATTGGAAATTCAATCTCATATTCAAAAAACGCATACGTGCGAATACCTAATACCACTGAATGCAATAAGATTCTAAATGTGAAAGATAATAAATTCGTATTGGTATCCAACTATATCAATTAGCACACCCGGACGATTAAAGAAATCCGAAACAATTATGAATAAATGAAAAAATAATTTCCCATCATCCCTATGATGGTAATCAGAACCAACTAAAAAAAATGTTTTATCAAACAAAAATTTAGATTGAAAGTTATCGAACCCAGTTATGCTAAAAATTATACCTTTTACACAACAGGCTGAAATAGCGAGAAGGCAATAAACGCGCATTGATATTTGAGTAGTGCGGACGTGTATTGTAGTATATACGAATATAATAACAATAATAATAATAATAATGATAATAATATTAATAATAATTATAATATGAATCATAATAATAAGTCAACTAATAAGTAATCTTAGGACCACCCTAATTCCTTAGGACCACCCTAACGAAAATATGCGAATTCAGCATGTACGCCTTTAGGGGTCGCACTCGACTCCCATTGGTTATCGAGTATGAATTTCATACATATATATTGCAGAATTTGCTAGTGTCAGCACTTGGCTGTCACGAGCGATCTGCCTGTAGACCACATGAGAGTCAGTCATAAATCAGCAATAGATCTTATATGTACACTGGATGAATAAATATCAAATAAAGGAATTCTAATTAACTACATTACAACTATTCTACCTTGCATTCGACTACTGGACTACATGGCTTATCTTGATCTATTACATGGCGACCGTGACAGGACACTGAGGATATGCTGCTAATATTGCCGATTTGATTTATTACATGGCATTACATAAGAATTCTAAACAACGACAACAAGTGTGAGAGGCAGGCCGCCCCTTACACCAGTGCGTGAGACCTAGAAACGGGACACTGATGAAAAAAAAAAAAAAAAAATACTGAGTGAGTAGAGTGTGGTAATGGGCAAACGCGGATGTCAGAAAAACAAAATAAATAAAGGTATAGCACATATTAAGTGGCTATTATATACAAATAAAAGACCGCCCCATGGGCAACGGCACAGAAATTAACTGCCGAATTAGACTTGCCGAAAGAAAACCTCCAGCAAAGAAAGCCGAATACCACAACTCACTCAGCAAAAATAGAAGTAATCAATGAAGAAATAACCGAAAATTCACCAACGGCGAATGTCTACAAAGCAGACGTTCGAACACCCTGCTCCTGTCGAGCAAAGGGATCTGCCAAGTCTCAAAGAGGTAATAGAGGTAGATCCGTCCGCGGGACCAAAGCCCATGACCATACAGGAGTACAAGGCACGGACTGCAGCGAGGGAGCAGCCACCTAAAAGAAGAGGGGTGGCCGCCGGATTAAGTTGCTCAGCGCCCGGAGGCTCAACATCGAACTACTGAAGACGGCAACTAATGAGGAAGACCGGCAGCGCTACAAAGAGCGCCTTGCAGCCATCAATCAACAACTTCGTGGTGCGAAGTAAAGCGGCGGGCTGCTTATACGCCATAGCCTCAACCGCCCAAATAGTATATTAATGTTGTCGATGCGGTTTCCGCTGCAACAAAACTACTAACTTATCAGGGACCCATTTCATAACTAACACATTATACTCAATCTTAAACTTAAAATAAGAAATAATATTGTAAAATTGCAAATTGCAACCGATGTAAACTGAGTATAATGAATTCATCCATCAAGTAAAAATATGTTTAACAACAGTTTAGACCTATTTAATTTCGAACTATATTTATATCTGATCGAGATAACCATAATTGACCAATTTTCAAAGTTAAAATTCTATTTGTACTTTTGATATACAAATAAAGACTAATTTTCCCCATATCAAAATGGGACATAAACAGTCGAGCCAATGATTTAGAAAAAATCTAATAGAAACTACACCAAAAAGGTACAAGTGCGATTACATCGCTAAAAGGTACATATATGGAATGGCTAAACTTAACCATATCCATAAACAATATTAGAGATGCTTTTGATAAATCCTATAAATGTATTAATAAAACCGCGCTGATAAAAACTCAGACGCTTATTTTTCACATAAAGGTATTGATAACACAATACAACACATTACAAAACCTAATAGTAACAAACAAAAGCAAACTCACTGAAGAACATAAATTCCAATGCTTCAAAGTTCTCAGTTCATTTGGTAAAAGACTACATAATACCAGTGTTAGACACAGTATTATAATAAAAGTCCCAACAGAACTAACCAAAATAGCAGAATTCGACGAAAGCCAGTTAAGAGACTTGGACGAGTCGCAGCCGCTAGAAGATTTAGATATCGAAAGTGATATCGAATCAATAGAAGAATTAAAATTTAATACCGTACAACCAAATACAAGAAACATGGCCAACGCATTAGAAGCTCAGAGAGCATACGTTAAACAGGTATCTGCCACAGTACCTGAATTCGATGGTAAGAAACTCCATTTAAACAGGTTTGTGACAGCACTAAAGTTGACGGAGCTAACTAAAGGAGATCAAGAAACTTTAGCAGTAGAGGTCATAAAGACCAAAATTATTGGCCCATTAAACTATAAAGTAGAACACGCGACAACGATACAGGCAATAATTACCATATTGCAGGCTAACGTAAAAGGCGAATCGCCTGACGTTATAAAGGCCAAATTATTAAATGCCCAACAAAGAGGCAAGACCGCGGCTCAGTACGTTACAGAAATAGACAGTATGCGTAAGCAGCTCGAGGCAGCTTACATAGACGGCGGATTAGACGCCGATAATGCTGACAAATTGGCGACTAAAGAGTCGATATCAGCAATGACCAAAAACTGTGCCAACGAGGCACTTAAAATGATCTTAACTGCAGGTACATTTAGTACATTCAACGACGCAATGGAAAAATACCTACATTGCAGTACTGAAATAACCGGCAATTCAAACACAGTCTTATTCTATAATGGGAATAATAGACGTGGTAATTATAATGCCTACTATCGCGGTAGAGGCAGAAATAATTATAACCAGAATTATAACCAGAATTATAACCAGGGTTATAACCAAGGTTATAATAATAACAACAGAGGTCGCGGAGGCTACCGCGGCCACGGTAATAACAGAGACGGAGGTAACCGAAGGGGTAACCAAAGTCAGAATAATAATAATAACAACCGAAATGTGCGTAACGTACAATCGGAAAACAGCCAGACCCCCTTAAGCGATCAACAGTAAAAGTGTTTAAAGTAAACCTAAATCTGAGTATTTTCATTAAGACAAAAAACCAGGAAACAAACACAGTTCTTACATTACTAATAACACAGGTGCAGAAATTTCATTGCTAAAAGCCAAAGCAAAGGAATATAATAATATAAATTTCAGTAATATATCAAATATTACAGGTATTGGGCAAGGAACCATACAGTCTATAGGAACAGTAGATCTTGACCTACGCATTCAGGATGTTCTAGTGCCACATGAATTTCATGTAGTACCTGAGAATTTTCCGATACCATGCGATGGCATAATCGGTATAGATTTTATCAAGAAATACAATTGCGTATTAGAGTTTCAAAATAACAAAGACTGGTTCACAATAAGACCCAATAACTTCAGTAGACAGATTAATGTACCAATTACACATAACTTAGACTCCAACACACTCTTATTGCCAGCTAGATGTGAAGTAATCAGACAAGTCAAATTACTCACTAACGAAAAAACGGTGGTAGTACCAAATCAGGAGCTGCAACCGGGTATAATAGTAGCAAGCACCATTGCCGATAGCAAAAACGCATTGATTCGCATTATAAATACAAATAATAAAGACGCCATAATAGATGGCGCGAAGATCAAATGCGAATCAATGAAAGACTATGACATTTTTACAACACCAGTAGAAAAGGAAAATAGAACTGAAGAAATTTTAAAACAATTAAGATTCCCTAAACAATTCAATAATGTACTAACTAAGTTATGCACCGAGTTTAGCGATATTTTTGGTCTAGAAACAGAACCAATATCGGCTAACAATTTCTACAAACAAAAACTCAGATTAGGAGAAAAAACACCGGTCTATATAAAAAACTATCGCATGGCAGATAGCCAAAAACCAGAAATCGCCAGACAGGTAAAAAAATTAATAGATGATGGAATAGTTGAACCATCAATGTCTGAATATAATAGTCCATTACTTTTGGTTCCAAAGAAACCACTTCCGAATTCGACGGAAAAAAGATGGCGATTAGCAGTTGACTATCGTCAAATAAATAAGAAACTATTATCAGACAAATTTCCACTTCCAAGAATAGAAGATATTCTTGATCAATTAGGAAGAGCAAGGTATTTTTCATGTCTCGACCTAATGTCTGGATTCCACCAGATAGAACTAGAAAAAAGGTATAGAGATATAACGTCATTTTCAACAGCCAATGGCTCATATCGCTTCACGCGACTACCATACGGACTGAAAGTAGCACCAAACTCCTTCCAACGTATGATGACACTTGCATTTTCTGGTCTTGAACCATCGCAAGCATTCCTATATATGGATGATCTAGTAGTAATAGGTTGTTCAGAAAAACATATGCTCAAAAATTTGACTAACGTATTCGAGCTATGTAGACGACATAATTTGAAACTACATCCAGGGAAATGTTCTTTCTTTATGAAAGAAGTAACATATTTGGGTCACAAATGTACCGATAAAGGTATACTCCCAGATGACACCAAATATGAAGTTATAGAAAAATATCCTATACCAACAGATGCCGACAGTGCTAGGCGTTTCGTAGCCTTCTGTAATTATTACAGACGTTTCATTAAAAATTTTTCTGATCATTCACGCCACTTAACGAGGCTTTGTAGAAAGAATGTCCAATTCGAATGGACAGCAGAATGCAATAATGCATTCGAATATCTTAAAAGAGAATTAATGAAACCAACATTACTACAGTACCCAGATTTCAGCAATGAATTCTGCATAACAACCGATGCTAGTAAACAGGCATGCGGAGCGGTACTTACACAAGATCACAATGGTCAACAACTTCCAGTGGCATACGCTTCAAGAATGTTCACTCAAGGTGAAAGTAATAAGTCCACTACAGAACAAGAATTAACGGCCATTCATTGGGCCATAAATCATTTTCGACCATACATATATGGCAAGCATTTCATGGTAAAAAGCGATCATAGACCATTGTCATACCTATTCTCTATGAAAAATCCAAGTTCAAAACTCACTCGTATGAGGCTGGACTTAGAAGAGTATGACTTTACTGTAGAATATCTTAAGGGGAAAGATAACCATATTGCGGACGCCTTGTCTCGCATAACAATAAAAGATCTGAAAACAATCAACAGAGAAATATTAAAAGTTACCACCAGATCAAAAGCTAAACAGGAAAATTCCTGTAAAGACGAAGCAATAGTCAAAATACAAGAGGAAAAAGAGCAAACAATAAAAAAGCCCAAAGTCTATGAAGTTGTCAATAATAATGACACAAAGAAATATGTTTTAATCAAAATAGATAAACACAAGTGTTTATTAAAACGAGGAAAAACAATTGTTTCACGCTTTGATGTTGATGACTTGTATTCTAATGAAACATTTGATCTAAATCAATTCTTTCAAAGGCTTATTTCAAAAGCCGGAATGCATAAAATAACAAAAATGCGAATATCACCAAGTGAACAGATGTTCCAATTTGTATCACTAAATGAATTTAAAATAAAGGGCAACCGAGTACTCGAAAAAGTAGAACTAGCTATTCTACAAAAGGTGATAATTATAGACAAAAATGACGAAGCTCAGATTAAAGAAATTTTGACAAAATTCCATGATGATCCTATAGAAGGAGGCCACACTGGTATTTCGCGAACCCAGTCAAAAATCAAAAGATTTTATTATTGGCCCCAGATGACCAAGACAATCTCAAAGTATGTAAAGACTTGTTTGAAATGTCAACAAGCCAAAATTACAACACATACGAAAACTCCATTAACATTGATGCCAACGCCAGCAACAGCATTTGATACTGTTTTAATTGATACCATTGGTCCACTACCGAAATCGGAAGACGGAAATGAGTATGCAGTTACAATCATATGCGATCTAACCAAGTTTTTAGTCACTATTCCAACACCGAATAAAAGTGCTAAAACAGTTGCAAAGGCTATATTTGAATCATTTGTACTGAAGTACGGTCCAATGAAGACGTTCATTACAGATCAAGGTACGGAATACAAAAATTCACTTATGAATGAATTATGCAAATATATGCATATAGAAAATCTAACATCTAGCGCTCACCATCATCAAACTTTAGGAACAATAGAAAGAAGCCACCGAACTTTTAATGAATATATACGTTCATATATATCGGTTGACAAAAGTGATTGGGACATTTGGTTACCATATTTCACTTATTGCTTCAATACAACACCCTCAATAGTCCATGACTACTGCCCATACGAACTAGTATTTGGCAGACTACCCAGACAATTCAAAGATTTCAGTAAGATAAACAAAATAGACCCAATATACAACTTAGACGACTACTCTAAAGAGCTTAAATGCAGACTAGAAATGTCGTACAACAGAGCAAGAAGAATGTTAGAAAAAGCAAAAGCGGATAGAAAATTAAGATATGATAGGAATACAAATAATTTAGAATTAAAAATAGGAGATAAAGTATTACTTAGAAAAGAAACAGGTCATAAGTTAGATAAAAGATACGAAGGTCCTTATGACGTAGTAGATATAGGAATAAATGATAACATAACCATTAAAACAGGAAATAAAAAACATATAGTCCATAAAGATAGGTTAAAAATTTTTAATTCATAATACATTTTGTTTGGTTGGCCAACCACAAACACAAAAACAAAAAAAAAAAAAAAAAAAAATTATTATTATATACTTGAAAATAACTTCATATTATTACGTTATTTTTGAAAAGGAGGGAGATGTAGTATATACGAATATAATAACAATAATAATAATAATAATGATAATAATATTAATAATAATTATAATATGAATCATAATAATAAGTCAACTAATAAGTAATCTTAGGACCACCCTAATTCCTTAGGACCACCCTAACGAAAATATGCGAATTCAGCATGTACGCCTTTAGGGGTCGCACTCGACTCCCATTGGTTATCGAGTATGAATTTCATACATATATATTGCAGAATTTGCTAGTGTCAGCACTTGGCTGTCACGAGCGATCTGCCTGTAGACCACATGAGAGTCAGTCATAAATCAGCAATAGATCTTATATGTACACTGGATGAATAAATATCAAATAAAGGAATTCTAATTAACTACACAATATCAAATAAAGGAATTCTAATTAACTACATTACAACTATTCTACCTTGCATTCGACTACTGGACTACATGGCTTATCTTGATCTATTACAGTATATTTCTTTTAAAATGTACAAAATATTCCAAGTGAAACGACAATAACTATCAACAATTAACACCAAAAATGTAGCGAAAAGACACTCATTGCGATGTATAATCGCTCATTGAAATAGTTGTGCAGACACCCGGCTTTGAAAAACTATTATATTTCAAAGAAAACTTACAAACAAAACCAAGCCACGAGCTCCCACAATGAGTCAAAACGACAAGTGCAAAACCAACGTCGTCTCTCATCGATACGAAATAACGCGGATTTCTCATATGAAAAAATGCAAACGTCGATCGGCTACGGTCAATCACACCCAACCCGATACATGAACTTAAGCCAAGAACGACAATCCCAACGATGTGCTAAGAGAAATGACCTCTCCCACGGCAACTAAATCTTCAACCTCAATAACCACTGCACTCGCAACAACAACAAATACTGCAACGGTATCACAGAATACCCCTATACAATCAAAAATATTCCCAGAAGTCTTTTTCGCAATGGCAAAGAGGTCCTTATTTGGTCCTGCGACCACCTTTCAAAATGTGACCTTCGCAAACGTCCTAAAATCGGGACTGCAGCAGCAGATGATCGAATTCATGTCCTTCATAAAGACTACCATGCAAGACCTTATGCGGAACAATGGCTGCTCTACGAGTTTCATTGTTTTTAATTAGGAACGCATCAAATATCACTACAAAAGCGAGTTTGGAAAAACTACTTGCAGGCCACATCTATAAAGTTACAACCAAGAAGCGCCAATCTTACCCTCGCAGCGGTATATTGTCCCCTTGTTTTAATGTTTCCGAACAACAATTTCTGGACTTCTTCAACACTCTAGGGGACCACTTCATTAATGCAGGTGGCTACAACGCAAAAAACACCCACTGGGAATCATGCCTCGTCACCTCTAAACGAAACAGTTGTATAACGCCATCCTAAAGGCAAACAGCAAGCTTGACTAGTTCAGGCAGACCATCATACTGGCCAACCGACCCGAATAAAATTCCTGACTTGATCGATATAGCAGTAACTAAAAATATCCCTCGAAACCTCAACAGTGACGAATCTTTTCCGGACTACTCGCCAGTCCTTTTAAATCTCAACCTCCTCCAACGCCTCCAAAATACATAAGTTCACACATCGACCTGAATCCAAAGCTAAACTTTGATGCTGAGATAGAATCAGCAGCAAATACCCTGGAGAGTGTCTTAGTTACAGCCACCAGAATCTTAACACGACAAATAGAGAGCACACCCAGGATAACAAACGCAGACATCGCGCAGCTTGTTCTTGAAAAACGACTTATTCGACGGGAGTGGCAAGCTCATAGATCACCAATCGCAAAGAAAATTCAAAAATGCCTCACGAAATCTCTCCAATGCGCTGAGAAAAAACAACCAACTTCGCAATATAGAGTAACTATCAATTTCATGCAGTAAAAACTCACCATGGAAAGCTCATCCCAGTTTAACCACACCGGCAGAAATTCGATCGTTCGTTTGTATTACCGACGGAAACAGACGACGACCAAGCACCACATGAGTCTATCGAATTTCGAGCGAGTGAAATAGCTAAAATCATAAAATCAACCAAAACCTAAACATTCCTCAAGATGTGATCTAATAACTTCTAAGGTGATTATCGAGCTTCCATACTGTGCTGTATACAACGTTTCCCTGTTCTTTAACTCTATAAAAAACTCTGGTACTATTCAGAGCGATGGAAAAAGTCAATCATAGTAGTCATCGGCAGGCAAGGACCATTCAGTTTCCTCATCTGACAGGCCTATAATCCTATTGCCTTGTTTCTCAAAACTATTTGAAAAATGTCTGATGACCCGAATAACGCCCTATTTGAGGACATGAAATCTTATTCCAGCGCATCAGTTCGGTTTTCGAGAGAAACATGAAACCATTGAACAAGTCAATCGAATAACAATATAATAACAATATTCCTGGATATCCCTCAGGCTTTTGACAAGGGGTGGCTAGATGGATTTATGTTCCAAATTAAAACAATGCTTCCACAAATCACTCACAAAATCATGAAGTCGTATCTCTACAACAGATCCTTTGCTGTGAGATGCAACTCTGACATGTCCGACGACCACGCTATAAACGCTGGAGTTCCCCAACGTAGCGTACTTGGACCAACGCCGTACCTTCTTTATACAGCAGACATACCCACAACAAGATTACTAACAACTTCTACTTTTGCCGACGACACAGTGATCTTAAGTCGATCCAAATTCCCTGTACAAGCAACAACTCAACTCTCTT
Organism: Drosophila vallismaia; assembly: GCA_035047325.1. Taxonomy (NCBI): domain Eukaryota; kingdom Metazoa; phylum Arthropoda; class Insecta; order Diptera; family Drosophilidae; genus Drosophila; species Drosophila vallismaia. The sequence goes on along the minus strand of JAWNPU010000023.1, from coordinate 294,145 downwards.
CCCACCTAGTGGCCGTGGAGAAGTGGCTATCTGACTACCAAATCAAAATAAATGAACAAAAATGTAAGCATGTAACATTTACCCTCAATCGGAAAGACTGTCTTTCAATCACTTTAAACAACAAAATACGAAAAGCAAATGAAGTGACGTATCTCGGAGATATTGAACACATTGAAGCCAAAAGAACACACCTTAAGCTTAAGGCTAGTAGTCTCCACTGCCTTATCAACTCTCGGTCACCCCTCTGTCTGAACTACAAGGTCCTACTCTACAACTCCGTACTAAAACAAATTTTTACGTACGGCTTCGAACTTTGGGAAAATGCCAGCAGTAGTAACATTGAAATCATGCAAAGGACCCAATCAAAGATACTGAAAAAAATCATTGGAGCACCCTGGTATATGCGAAATGAAAGTATACAAAGTGACCTTAATATACATAACATAAACCATCAAAAACAAAAGTACATGAGCAAATTAACGTCACTTTAACATCTTTGGCGGCTTGATGATATTGTTGGCAGGCGATTTCAGCAGACGTTTCCAGTAATTCCCCGTGGAAACATTAGGGAGAATTGTCAGAATTATGCTTGGTAAAGTCAACGAGAAATTCTTGCCGAAAAGAATAATTATGTACACGCACATAATTTCACCATTCAATCAAAAATTGATGGCGATTTGATGACATACAAATCCGTTGATTCCATAACAAATCCCGATGATGTTATAAATTATCCAACGGAGATTTTGAACTGTCTGGAGTTAGCAGAATTTCCACCACATAACTTGCAACTGAAAGTTGATACAGTTATTATGATTTTGCGTAATTAGAATCCACCGCAACTTTGCAACGGTACTCGACTTTCGGTAAAAAGACTTATGCCGAATTTGATTGAGGCAACCACTAATAAAGGAAAGTACGCAGGTGAAAATGTATGTATTAATCGAATACCAATGATTCCGACTGATCTTCCGTTTGACTTCAAATGATTGCAATTTCCAGTTCAATTTGCGTTCGCAATGACAATTAACAAGTCGCAAGGAAAACCATCCGCTATGTTTGTGTTAACGTCAGACCAAAAAACAAAAAATTTTACAAAAGAGCACTTCAATGAAACGGATAATTTGCGGACACGTATAGCGCTTCGATTCAGTATTTACTTTGGATTCACATTCATTTACTTAGAGAAGTTCAACTAAATTACACTTCATTTTTGTAATCGAAATAAATTCATTAGTCTTGTGAAATGAAATGTTACAAAAAACCAAGCCATATGATGGCGAAACGGAGTTTGCCGGGGTTTCTAGGTAGGGGTATACATATAGTGACGTATTTAAGTGGCCCAAACCGGCCACTTTAATTATTTCAAAGAATTATAAACATTAATGCATTTAAGTAATTTCCATAATGTATCCCAGTTACGCAACATCCGTTTATAATAAAGAATTCTTTGGAAACGACACTTAGCCGTTTTGTTAACATCCGAAACCCTGACCTAAGCAGATTTGACTGCTCTCTTTGAATCTTATCTAATCGTAAGAATCCAAGAGCGAGGCTCTGCAGAAATACAAACGTTTCTAATAAAGAATTCTTTGGAAACGGCACTTAGCCGTTGTTGTATCTTAAGAACCCAAGAGCGAGGCTCTCCCGAAATATTGTTAAAATACTGAGGCTTCTCCTCAATCCAAATTTACATTTGATTTTCAGTCTTAAGCTGATAACTGAATAAAGAAGTTAATAAAAAACCTTCGTGTAATTATTCTTCTCGGCGTTGTCCTTAGTCAACTGACGGGACATTAATTCGACTCAACAAAAAAATACAACTAATTCTAGTATAGTGACATATCCACAATACCTAAGTACTTAGTACATGCCTACATAAAACACACGCCTACTATATAAGTACACACATAGCATGTATACCACATATACCCTACACCATTCAAATGTAATAAATACCCTACACTACCCTACACTATTCAAATGTAATAAATAAAATCAACACACCCTATGTTACCCCTTGCTTTCCAGTCAATACCAGATAAGAATCAGACTACGTCATACGTCATACGATTCCGCAAGACAAAGCTAGATGGAAACACCCCGAAGTCCAATACAGGATGTAAACATTCTCACCCACAGGTAGACTAAACATTTCACCCACTGGTAGACTAAACATTCATTGCCTGAGTCCTCACCCCATTGTCACGTTCCCACGATCAAAGCTCGGACTCGCCAAACTGGAAAACAAAAGTATTAGATTACAAGATCGAAAAACAAAATCAAAGAACACTCGTATCCAAGAGCAAACGCACTTGAATCCAAGAATAAATCAAAGCAACCCAGTACAGCTCTACACCGACACTAAATGGTAGTGTGTGCTCACTACAATTAGCAAGAGCCAAAACAATGTGGCTGTAACCATCTCACCGATTTCTACTGTTCACCTTAGAGGGTGGCAAGATGTTTCCTATAAAAGAGCCGGCTCAGCTCTTTCCCCCAAAATAACCCGTAAAAAGGCAGTCCCTCATCAGGAGGACGATGTCCGCAAGAATCGTTTCCAGGATTTAGCAGACATCGAAGACATGGAACCCTCTACCTCGCAAGCAGCGATCAGTCGTGCCGAAAAGAAGCGTAGAACCAACCAGAAGCCCGCAAATAATGATATACTTGTTTTCTCATCTGACGACTACAGGATTCCCGTCACTTCCGCGACAAGGGTACACTTTTTCACCACCACCAGCTAAACGAGGATAGGCCTTTCCACATTGTCTTGCGCAACATTCATCACGGTGTTCCGTCGGAAGAAATTACCGAATGCCTGCTAAAAGAAGGTCACCACGTCCCCCGCATCTTCACTCCCACTGATCATGAGGTTCATTGACCTCAAAAAAGACGAGAGTAACTACCTCGTAAAAAACATCTCTGCTGTCTGCAGACACAAAGTTTCCTAGCAGAAGCCGCGTAAACAAACCGAGCCTGTTCAATGCCTTAGGTGCCAAGAATACGGGCACACCAAGGCATACTGCACCCGACACCACATTTGCAGGCAGTGCGGAAGGAACCATACAACTTCCGAATGCAATCTCGGACCGGACGATCCTAAATGCTGCTATCACTGTGGCAACTCTCACGCAGTCAACTTTAAAGGTTGCAAAAAATATTTACAAATCAACTTTAAAAATAAGCAGCAGCAGAAAATCATTCCATTGCCTCTACGAAGTAGTACCCCTACCTTTGGCAAGCAAACTTACGCCTCGCATTAATAATTCGGTCACTCAAATCGGACAGCCCAGTATATAGTACCACCAGTTTACAACCCGCCCCCCCGGTCACCAGCACAAACGATAATTTGGATGCGAAATTGGATCTGCTCATCACGAAGATCGACAGGATCATGTCAACTATTGATTCCGTCATGCAAGTTATCCTTCGCTTGCTCCCTCCCCCCACCACCTCTCATAATGGGTTGATTTAAAATAGAACGCCAACGGGGCCTCCTCGAAGATCAACGAGATTATTGTCTTCATAGAACTCTATAACATCGACATCCTCATGTTGTCCGAGACGCACTTCAACACACGCTCCCGCTTTAGAATTCCCGGCTTCACACCAAACATAAGTGGTGGGGCAACCACAGAATGTGTGCCAGAGGCAGCGCTTTGTCCCTACTGCGTGAGCGTCTCTCCCAGCGCCATTGACTTTGGCATATCTAAAGGCTTCAGACAACAACAAATCCAGGTGAGAGCCCTCACTGAGCACTGAGGACGAGGAGGCCCAATACTTTCAGGGAACCCCTAGAACACTGGCCCCGCATGCAAACGTTTCTCTATTTAAAGCACACATCGAGGATAATGTCGCGCTCAATTCGCCCACCAACACTAGCAACGATGGATGCTTATGTCGACTACTTACTGCTACTGTCATTGAGGCAGGACGACAGGCTACTCCTTCACCACGCCAAAAACCCGAAAACTATTAGTAGACCAATACTAAATCCGGAGGCAAGAGCTCTTTTGAACCTCAAAAGACTCCTCAGGAGGCGTTTAATAGCAACAGGAGATGCTGCAACTAAGCAGTCCCTCTCAAGTGTCACAAACAGACTGCGTCGGATGCTTGCCAAAAACCGCCAGAAAAACTTCAACAGCCTACTTGAGGGAGCCGGCAATAGCAGCGACTTCTCAGTATTGAAGCTAACGAGAGAAATAAAGAGGCAGCCGCTCTGCCAATCGCCCGTTTTGGAACACAGTGGCCTGTGGCTGAAAACAGATTGTGACAAAGCGAACGCATTTGCCGAGCACTTGTTTTCCACTTTTACCCCCTTCTGTTTGACGGACGACTCCCACCAAGAAGTCGTTAGCTTTTTGGATGTGCCTACTCAACCAACCCATCCCATAAGACATGCCACGCCGCAAGAAGTCAATCTGCAGTTAGAGGGACTCCAACTGAAGAAGACACCTGGTTAAAATTTATAATGCTATGCTAAGATTAGGGCACTTTCCTAAGCAATGAAAGCGTGCGAGGATCGTTATGATACCCAAACCCGGCAAACCTCCAACGCAGATAGACTCCTACCGCCCAATAAGTCTACTTCCAACCTTTTCTAAGGTCTTTGAACGAATTCTGACGAAACGATTGATGGATCTGGTATCTGGATCACAGGTATCAGGATACATACCCAAACATCAATTTGGCTTCAGGAAGTCACACGGTTGCCCGGAACAAGTCCACCGTCTAGTCAATCGCGTAACGCACGCCCTTGAGTCCAAGCTCTACACGATGGCAGTCTTCCTCGATGTCAAGCAAGCTGTTGATAAAGTATGGCACGAGGACTCCAATATAAAATCAAGGCTCTTCTTCCAGGACCCCACTATAATATCCTGAGATCCTTCATCACCGATCGAACTTTCGATGTGGCAGTGAGAGACTCTCGATCGAGGATACTGGCCATGAACGCAGGAGTTCCTCAAGGAAGTGTGCTCAGCCCCTTTTTTTACACCCTGTACACAGCAGATATGCCAGTTCCGCCCCCCAGTGCTCCAAGTGCTGAGGTACTACTGGCTCCATACGCCGACGACACAGCCATGCTTGCGTCTCACATGTCTCTGCAAACGGCCTCGAATGCAGTACAAGAATAACTGCACGACATTGAAGCCTGGGCAGCCAAGTAGAATAAAGCCATCAACTGTGCTAAGTCCGCTTGTGTGACCTTCGTGCTCCGTCCCGGCACCTGCGCCGGCCTAACATTTAACGGTGGGTTGATAGGCAACGTCAATTCCCACTGTTACCTGGGAGTCCACTTGGATCGGAAACTCATCTGGCGGCCAAGTGTCTTTTAAAATGAAAAAAACTGGACGGTCCTACGGTCTAGAAAATTACAACTCAAAACTAAAGTGCTACTCATCAAGGTAGTACTAAACCCTACTTGGACCTACGCCATCCAAGCATTGGGTACGGCCTCCAAGCACCAGCTTGACAGGCTGAAAACTGTCCAGACACGTGCTGCTCGGCTTGCATCCGGGCTCCATTGGTACGTCTCCAACCACGCCATCCTAAGGGATCTCCGGATTATTCTGATTGGTGATCAGATCAACCTCCACAGCAGCCGACACGCGGAGAAATTGGCAACACACCTATACTCTCTGGCAAGTGATCTCGCCAATGATCTCTGCCTCCGTCGTCTGAAGAGGATCCACCCCTCTGATCACCCTACCCGCATAATATCGTAAGATTATAAATTCCCCGCCAAACTCGTAAATGTAAGTTAGTTAAGTGTTTATGTAGCAATAGGTAATCCTCCATTACCCTCGTTTGGTTACATTCAGAAGGCTCTGAACTGATTCCGATGCTAAATAAAACAAGTAAGGAAGCAGCAGTCGAGTTTCCCGACTGCAAAATACCCTGTACCCTTAGACATGCTTACAATTTATTTATTTAGTATTAATAAATAAATGAAACAATATTCAATTATAAAAGAAAATAAGTTTCGTGTGCCATAAAGCCATACACATTTTGCTGGCAACGTCGCAGTCGGCGTCGCGCAATGCGTATTTTGCTGCGCTTCTGCTTCCCTTGCCATAGATTTTGCATGTGGCATACCTTCCGTGTTTCTTATCCGATTTGGTTCAAATTAAAAAATTAGATAGCTTTTATAAGCACCCACGCACATGCCGAATTGCACAGCATTAGGTTAATAATTGTGGGCGTGGCTGTTTTTTGCGATTTGCGGGGTAGCGGGGGGTGATATCAAAATAAAACAATAAACTTGTACTGCGTATGTTAATTACCTATCCAACGATATATGACACATGTCTGTAGCTCTTGTAGTTTCTGAGATCTAGGCGTTGATACGGACAGACAGACGGACAGACGGACGGACGGACAGACGGACATGGCTATATCGACTCGGCTGTTGATGCTGATCAAGAATATATATACTTTATGGGGTCGGAGATGCTTCCTTCTGCCTGTTACATACATTTGCACCATATTATGATACCCTTTTCACCCATATATATATTTTTATTATATATATTTTATATATATATTCTTGGTCAGCATCAGCAGCCGAGTCGATATGGCCGTGTCCGTCTGTCCGTCCGTCTGTCCGTCCGTCTGTCCGTCCGTCCGTCTGTCCCTCTGTCTGTCCGTATCAACGCCTAGATCTCACAAACTGCAAGAGCTACAGACATGTGCCATATATCGTTGCATAGGTAATTACCATACGCAGTACAAGTTTGTTGTTTTATTTTTATATCACCCCTCGATCCCCCGAAAACCGCAAAAAACTGCCACGCCCACAATTATTAACCTAATGCTATGCAATTCGGCATTGGTGCTTATAGAAGCTATCTAATTTTGAACCAAATCGGATAAGAAACACGGAAGTTATGCCACATGCAAAATCTATGGCAAGGGAAGCAGAAGCGCAGCAAAACACGCATTGCGCGACGCCGACTGCGACGTTGACAGCGAAATGACACTCGAAACTTATTTTCTTTTATAATAGAATATGGTTTCATTTATTTATTGATACTAACTAAATAAATTGTAAGCATGTCTAAGGGTACAGGGTATTTTGCAGTCGGGAAACTCGACTGCTGCTTCCTTACTTGTTTGCTTTAAAAGGGCTTTCTAATTTAACTTTTTTAATTTTAATCTTTTGGCATTTAGTATTAATATCAAATTCTTGTCGATCTTCATTTATTTTTTCAATTTTTTGTTCTTTAATTTGTATACCCTTGAAAAGGGTATCATAATTTTATTCAGAAATGTATAACGCATTAAAGAAAGCATCTCCGGCCCCACAAAGTATTGTATATATATTTTTGATAAGCATCAACAGCCGAGTCGATATAGCCATGTCCGTAAGTCCGTCTGTTTCTATGCAAAAAATAGACAGTAGTTTTAAAGCTAGCGTTTTGAAATTTTTCCCAGATCATTATTTTTGTTGCACGCAGATCAAGTTTAAAAATCGGTCGGATCGGACCACTATATTATATAGCTGCCATACAAACGATCAATTAGATTTCAAGTGTTTGTATTGAAAACTTTTTTGTTCTCCAAGCTATCGCAACCGAATTCAACATTAATTTTTAAATTAAATTCCATCTCTGTCTAGCTTTAGTAATTTCGGTTTACCTAACTGGTTGAAAAAGCGCATTAATGCGTTCCTACACTCTAACCAGTCCTTTGTTTTATTTTGATCAAGTGTAGGGATTTTCAAATAAATGTCAATGCAACTGATGTATTGTCTCCCTTCAGATCAGTAAATGTCTACCGCAAATTTGTCTCGACAATTTGTTTTTCTATGTTCGGTTTAAGCTAAATTGCATATTTTGCACACATTTACCATAATATGTTTTGAATTAACAGTTGGCTGTTTGGAAAGAAATGGTTTTCTTTAAATAATTTAGTCATTTATTTTATACCTGGGTGTGACTGAAGTATAATTTCTTTGAATTGGGCGTATGAAGAAAACTTTTTTAAGAGTTTAAGGCTGCGAATTTCCCTAGTGTAAGTGGTGTTAATAATTTCTCTATGTGCTTTTAGAATAATTTCGAATCTACATCACTTTCAATATAAATGGTTATGTTTCTATGAATAAAGTATTAAAATATGATTTGTTTTTCCTTTTCGAATGTTATTACATCATGTTGGATTGTGATAATAGACTTGCCAAAATAGTTGTTTGTTATACCTTATTTTTATCAGATTTAATAAAAATTATTGGTTTTTGGCATAATTTATTGGTTTCTCTGTTAAATGAATAAGATTGTTATTATATTCTTCTGCTCTTGGTTAAGTAGCTCTATTACTTGTATAATGATTTTCTTCAAATCGAATTCTTAATAATGCATCGGCAATTGAATTGTTTCCCTCTCTGCTCTAATCTCTTTTACTTTTGTGGGAATTGGGTATGAAACTATGGCTCTTACTTTAAAAGGATTTGGTTTAATACTATTAGGAGGTACTATGTGACCAAGAAAGCTAGCTTCCTTTTTTTAAGAATTCACATTTGTCTAATTGCAATTTTAAATTGGCTGCTGATAGTTTGGAAAGAACTAGTTGTAATGAATTTAGGTATTCTGTAAGGAATGTAGAGAAAATTATTAAGTCATCTAAGTACACTATACAGTGGTTGTTCAGCAATGGTCTTAATATATTATTCATACGTCCTTGAAAAGTAGAGGGTGCATTTCCAAGACCAAATGGCATACGAATATATTCGTAATGACCGTTATTGATAGAGAATGCGTTTTTATGAATTGATTCCTCGTACATTTATATTTGGTGAAATCCTTTTGTTAAATCGATTGTTGTAAAGTATTGGCATTTACCGTTTGCCAAGAATCTGTCAGGTAAGTGTATTTCAATAAGCTTCCTTTAGTCAATTACTACCCTGTACATAATTTTGCCAGAAGCATCCGGATTTTGTGGTAAAACCCAGGTTGGACTATTATATAGTGAATTAGTTTACCCATTTAATTCCTGATTAAGTATTTTTTGCACTTGGTCGATTTCAATTTCGTGCGCTTGAGTTAGTGGGTATTGTTTTGAATAAATTGGAGAGTTATGCGTTGTATTTAAAATATGCTTAATTGAGTTTGTAAATGTTAACTTGTCTCCTTCTTGATATTGAAGATTTTGGAATTTGTTTTGTAAAATTTTCAATTTTGATCTAGTCGAAACAATTCAAAATTTATTTTATTTAATAATACCTGATCTGATTCTTAGTTGATTCTGGTGCCCTTTAAATACAACGCATTTGGTTTATTTCTGCTCTTGAAATAATCAAAGGGTGTGTTTATCAAAAAAAATAACTGTTCTATTTTTATACCCTGTACAAATGTATGTAACAGGCAGAAGGAAGCATCTCCGACCCCATAAAGTATATATATTCTTGATCAGCATCAACGGCCGAGTCGATATAGCCATGTCCGTCTGTCCGTCCGTCTGTCCGTCCGTCTGTCCGTCCGTCTGTCCGTCCGTCTGTCCGTCCGTCTGTCTGTCCGTATCAACGCCTAGATCTCAGAAACTACAAGAGCTACAGACATGTGCCATATATCGTTGGATAGGTAATTAACATACGCAGTACAAGTTTATTGTTTTATTTTGACCCCCCGCTACCCCGCAAATCGCAAAAAACTGCCACGCCCACAATTATTAACATAATGCTGTGCAATTCGGCATGTGCGTGGGTGCTTATAAAAGCTATCTAATTTTTTAATTTGAACCAAATAGGATAAGAAACACGGAAGGTATGCCACATGCAAAATCTATGGCAAGGGAAGCAGAAGCGCAGCAAAATACGCATTGCGCAACGCCGACTGCGACGTTGGCAGCAAAATGTGTGTGGCTTTATGGCACACGAAACTTATTTTCTTTTATAATTGAATATTGTTTCATTTATTTATTAATACTAAATAAATAAATTGTAAGCATGTCTAAGGGTACAGGGTATTTTGCAGTCGGGAAACTCGACTGCTGCTCCCTTACTTGTTATAATTTATATTACATCGACAATTAGTACATCGTAAGCATTTAAAATATTATGTATGTAGAATGGCTCACGTGTTTTAAAAATACTATTTTTGGGTAACAAAATGAAACTGTTCAAAGTGATAGGACCGTTTGACTTCACATAATTATTGCGGATCCTCTGTCTAAATGTCATTTGTATGTCCAACCTTTGTACACAATTTTTATGTATTGGTGTTGCTTTAGGTTATTATCTTTGTTGGGTGGCTCTTGTTACTGTTCTTCATTCATTACTCCCTGGCATTGACTGTAGTCATAATATTGCTGTTCATAGCTCGGTTGAGGTTCATAGTATTCTTGCGCATCTTCAATCAATTCGTCAACAGACATTTTAGTTTGTTCGATGGTCTTAGTCGTTTAATTAATGGTTTTACTGGGATGTTAGTATGACAATATGTATTTGTTCTTAAATTAGAATGGTTGAAGATATTGTGGGTATTTTTGTTAATATTTTGTTTTGTTTATAGGAGTAGTTTTTGGTGATTTAGAGTTATGATTAGGATTTGGAGACTTAACGAGATTTTCTGGATTTTTATTAAGTTCAAAATTTACATGTAAATTCCCTTATTTTGTGCGTTGTTAATTAACGATTTTAAATTTGGCAATATCATGATGGGCCAAAATAGTGAACAATTGTATTGGTAATTTTCTAATACCTAAGTACTTTAATAGACTCTTTAACTGCCTGTAGATAAATAAAAAGATCCATTTGATAAACTTCTGTAGTGTAGCTTGGAAATTAATAGCTGCTGAGGTCCTCCTCGGTCCTCCTTTGAAAGGTGTCTCCCTGAAGTTCCCCAGAAGTTTGTAGTTCGGTGTTTGGGGCTTGTACTCCATAACCAGCCTGTATTTCAGTGTAGGCCAGTCTTGATGTTCGGTAGGCCCAATGATCGAGTCACGTGTCCATCCAAGTTCCGCTCAATTGCTCCTAGTAGAATTTTTTGTTGTCGGACATCAGTGGTTTGTTAGAGCTATAAAACATAGTACACTCTACTGACGAAAGTGTAAAGGGTTGACGGGTCACCCTTACATGGACTGATATCTTTCAAATTGTTTGTTGTTTTTTAACTTTTATCACTTTTTATAATTTTTATTTTAAATATTAATTTAATTATGTTTGTATTGTTTGAATGTTATTGGCCGTTGGACTTATTGGTTTAATTTTGTTTGTTTTCTTTTTTTCCCGTTTTTATTGGACAACCGAATTGGATTTCCAAGTTAAAGATCAGGAAGAGTCAAAAACCGTGTTGCTTAATTAGTTGCGAGAATGAATAACGGATTATAAAATTTAATTTATTTTCCACTCGCGGATCTTTTATTCGGATACTTTTTACTTGTATCCTACCGACTGCGCCAGTGTATTAGTTGTTATCTTTTTAGTATAGACGATATTTTTAGTATGACAGATGACTAAGGATAACGCTGATTTTATATGATTAACATTGTCTTCTCTGAAATTTCATGTGAGCGAGATCACACACAATGCCCATTGGTAGTTCTTAATGTCTAGTATTGTACATAAGTGGATATGTCGCAGAACGAAATTAATAGTGTGTTGAGATGCAGTCCTTATTTGAAGGAGTCGCAGTATTAGAGCAAGGAATAAGAAATGTGTGTGTTCTAGAAATTTTTCCGCAGCCAGGCGACAGATAATATTAAGAGAGACTCTGCTGCTGACTGAGGTCTAATCGTGGGGCCAAGAGAGCAAATACAAGGAGAGGACAAATTTTTCAGAAAGTAGCTAAGTAGTAGCTTAATGTAGTACAGTGAGTCTCGTGCGTGGCCCAATTACGAGCAGAACTAACTGCTGAGCACGATAGTACAAACGCGAAATCAATATTCGACATATATATATGTATGTAATATAGTTAGCATGTTCATGAATAGCGAGTGGTTATCTCTGGAGTCAATAGTCAGCAGTCAGTGGTAAACGGACGAGTCGTAAAGAAGTCAGAGAGAAGTCGAGTCGTGGAAAAGTCAAGAAAAAAGTGCCTCGCGAGTCAGCCGTCGTGTACGTACGCAGCAGTTCCTATTCGCAATTTTAAATTTACTGATAATTTTACGCTGTCTAACCTATACACTTATACATACATATATAAGTTAACTAAGTTAACTGAACCGATCGTCCGCACCCCAGCTCCGGTCAAATTGCTGACCAAGCATTTGGCCGGAAGCCCATGCATAGCCGGCAAAAGCTCTGCACATTGGCAGAGGCCGCTATGAAGCTCTTGTTAGCTTTTAAGTTCAGTTCGTTTTGGACATTCAATAAATAAAGAGCACTAGCTCATAGAACTAACTCCGGCAATCTGTCGTTATCATTTTAACCTACCATAGCTATCTGAGTCCCTAGGCCAGTAGCCAAAAGGAAGACAGTCATCTTCCCAACGTAATCGATATAAATCTTCAAGTGGAAACCACCACCCCCGCCTTCGGACGAAGGCATCTGTAGATCATCGGCCAACCGGCAAATTACCAGTGACGGCGGCGAGGGATTCCCCCCACCTCACCTCACAGGAGGAAATTAATTGGCACCCAACTACAGGAAACCGAACCCACAAAACTACACACAAGTTATGTAAGTGAGCTCCTGATCCAAACTGCACTTAGAATTTTTAATATTTAAAAAAAAAAAAAAAAAAAACATTTGTGCGACTAGCGAAGTTAGAATAACAAAGTCTGCACTTCCATAACATTGTAAACGTCGTGGATTAAATTAAATGTTGAATTTTAAATTTTGATTGACTGTGCGGGTTATTTTATTCCACACTAGTATCTTACTTAGACACTGTCGCAAAGATTATTGACTTTGCAATTTTTATTCTATTGTGTGCATTTCGTTCCACTTTGCTTTTCATGTGAATTCGCTACACTAGCTCTGCAGCCCTCTCGAGCTTCGTTGTTGTTACCCCACTCCACTTCGCCAACCGACACCGGCGCATGCATTGCTGTGGCAATTTTGTATTTTTTATTTGTAATTTTATATATCTCTTTGTCTTCGCGGTGGCAAATTTTATCTTTGTATATTTGTTTCTCTTAATGGAAACCCGCCTCCCACAGGCCCTTCTCCTTGTTGTTACTTAGCTGGGCAGCGGCTCTGCTCACTGAGTCTTCGGCCAGTGCCTTCAAAGCGGCGAAACCGAACCCACAAAACTATACACAAGTTATGTAAGTGAGCTCCTGATCCAAACTGCACTTAGAATTTTTAATATTTAAAAAAAAAAAAAAAAAAAAACATTTGTGCGACTAGCGAAGTTAGAATAACAAAGTCTGCACTTCCATAACATTGTAAACGTCGTGCATTAAATTAAATGTTGAATTTTAAATTTTGATTGACTGTGCGGGTTATTTTATTCCACACTAGTATCTTACTTAGACACTGTCGCAAAGATTATTGACTTTGCAATTTTTATTCTATTGTGTGCATTTCGTTTCACTTTGCTCGAGCTTCGTTGTTGTTACCCCACTCCACTTCGCCAACCGACACCGGCGCATGCATTGCTGTGGCAATTTTGTATTTTTTATTTGTAATTTTATATATCTCTTTGTCTTCGCGGTGGCAAATTTTATCTTTGTATATTTGTTTCTCTTAATGGAAACCCGCCCCCCACAGGCCCTTCTCCTTGTTGTTACTTAGCTGGGCAGCGGCTCTGCTCACTGAGTCTTCAGCCAGTGCCTTCAAAGCGGCGACTCAGCCCCCGCGTCCCCATCGCAGTACGGTTTGGCCCCATGGGCCCAACGGCTTGAGTTTCCCATACACAGCTCCCCATGTGCGAGCCATTTCGGCAGTATAGAACTTCTAAAAAATACGCTAGCGACTCAGAGTCCGAAAGCGACGATTCTACAGGAGACTCTGCACAAAAAAATATCCGAGCGAGTACATTTTCTTCAAGTGAAATGTCTCTCGAAGCGGAACAAATTAAAGCTCTCATAAGGGCATTGCAGGAACAGGCCTTAGAGAGTCAGCGCAGGGAGGCTGAGTTGCGTACAACAATTCAGGAACTTGCCGGACAAGTCGCAGCTCTACGGGTTGCCCCCGTACAAAAAGAGACCCCACTGATTAAAGTTTATAAGCCAGTGGATATCTCCGGACTGGTCCCTTGCAACGAAACATTAGATGCCGTTAAATGTCTCTCAGAATTTTCGGGGACACAGGAGACATACGTCTCCTGGCGGCAAGCGGCAAATGCCGCTTACCACATGTTCAGGAAATATGAAGATAGTGCACGCCACTATCAAGCGGTGGTTATTATTAGGAGCAAGATCAAAGGCCCTGCTGACGCAGTGCTGTCATCCTTCGGAACTGTCTTGAACTTCGATGCGATTATAAATCGGCTCGATTTCACGTACAGGGACACACGGCCGATTCATGTGATCGAACAAGAGCTGGGCACCGTCAGACAGGGTAGCCTCACGCTACTCCAATACTATGATGAGGTAGAGAAAAAACTTACCTTACTTACTAACAAGGCGAACATGTCATATGAACCGCCGGCAGCGGCAGTTCTGTGTGAAAAATTCCGAGATGACGCCTTGCGAGTTTTCGTCTCAGGACTCAGGCGCAACCTCACAGATGTGCTATTTGCGGCAAAGCCGAAGGACATGCCATCAGCGCTTGCTCTGGCACAAGAAGTGGAATCCAATCATGAGAGATACACCTTCGCAACTTCGTTTGCAAGAAGCCAGGAAGATAGGGACCGCAAGCAGTACCCCAAACTGCAGGAGCGCCAACAAGCCCCTCCACAGTCCAACTCGCAGGGAAGTGCCGGGAAGAACCCGCACTTTACCAGGCAGCACAGAGCACAAGTGCACTCTGCTCCGCGAAGCGGCAGAACGGCCCGAGAAGGCACACCAGAGCCTATGGACGTGGATCCCTCATTGTCCAGAGTACAACCATCCCACGCCCCGGCTTTCCCAAAGTTCAAGCCGGCCGCGTCCGGCCGCTCGGCCCACCCTATAAGGCAAAGGGTCAACCATGTTGCTCCGGCCTTAAATATTTCCAACACGGCTTACGCCACCGCAGCCTCCAGTGCAGCGGATAAGATCGATGACGATACCATCTTAGAGTACGACTCGGATGCCGTTAATTTTTTAGGGGAAAATCCCTGCTACCCGTCATCAGACGAAGAGTAGCAGGGATCGACATGAAACTCTTGGTTGACACGGGCGCGTTAAAAAATTTCATCCGACCATTTAAGGGGTTGAAAGGCATCCGCCCAGTGGAGTCCCCATTTGCAATCCATTCGATTCATGGTGTGACTACAATCACAAAAAAATGTTTTGTGTCCATTTTTAACCTTAAAGCTACCTTCTTTTTACTACCGGATTTGACCTCCTTCGACGCGATCGTTGGCCTAGACCTCTTAAAGCAAGCCGGCGCGTCGCTTTGCCTAGCTTCCGGACAGCTCAAATGGGGCTCCGAAACGGAGCAAATTGATTTTCACACCTGCCCCGATGTCAATTTCACCAACGTAGATTGCTCGGACGCACCGCCCCTAATTAAGGGTGCTTTTTTAAAAATTTGACTAACGTATTCGAGCTATGTAGACGACATAATTTGAAACTACATCCAGGGAAATGTTCTTTCTTTATGAAAGAAGTAACATATTTGGGTCACAAATGTACCGATAAAGGTATACTCCCAGATGACACCAAATATGAAGTTATAGAAAAATATCCTATACCAACAGATGCCGACAGTGCTAGGCGTTTCGTAGCCTTCTGTAATTATTACAGACGTTTCATTAAAAATTTTTCTGATCATTCACGCCACTTAACGAGGCTTTGTAGAAAGAATGTCCAATTCGAATGGACTGCAGAATGCAATAATGTATTCGAATATCTTAAAAGAGAATTAATGAAACCAACATTACTACAGTACCCAGATTTCAGCAATGAATTCTGCATAACAACCGATGCTAGTAAACAGGCATGCGGAGCGGTACTTACACAAGATCACAATGGTCAACAACTTCCAGTGGCATACGCTTCAAGAATGTTCACTCAAGGTGAAAGTAATAAGTCCACTACAGAACCATTTTTCTGCCTGAAAAAAAAGAAACTGTAATTACATGGCGACCGTGACAGGACTACTGAGGAAATGCTGCTAATATTGCCGATTTGATTTATTACATGGCATTACATAAGAATTCTAAACAACGACAACAAGTGTGAGAGGCAGGCCGCCCCTTACACCAGTGCGGGAGACCTAGAAACGGGACACTGATGGAAAAAAGAAACAAAAAAAAATACTGAGTGAGTAGAGTGTGGTAATGGGCAAACGCGGATGTCAGAAAAACAAAATAAATAAAGGTATAGCACATATTAAGTGGCTATTATATACAAATAAAAGACCGCCCCATGGGCAACGGCACAGAAATTAACTGCCGAATTAGACTTGCTGGAAGAAAACCTCCAGCAAAGAAAGCCGAATACCACAACTCACTCAGCAAAAATAGAAATAATCAATGAAGAAATAACCGAAAATTCACCAACAGCGAATGTCTACAAAGCAGACGTTCGAACACCCTGCTCCTGTCGAGCAAAGGGATCTGCCAAGTCTCAAAGAGGTAATAGAGGTAGATCCGTCCGCGGGACCAAAGCCCATGACCATACAGGAGTACAAGGCACGGACTGCAGCGAGGGAGCAGCCACCTAAAAAGAAGAGGGGTGGCCGCCGGATTAAGTTGCTCAGCGCCCGGAGGCTCAACATCGAACTACTGAAGACGGCAACTAATGAGGAAGACCGGCAGCGCTACAAAGAGCGCCTTGCAGCCATCAATCAACAACTTCGTGGTGCGAAGTAAAGCGGCGGGCTGCTTATACGCCATAGCCTCAACCGCCCAAATAGTATATTAATGTTGTCGATGCGGTTTCCGCTGCAACAAAATTACTAACTTATCAGGGACCCATTTCATAACTAACACATTATACTCAGTCTTAAACTTAAAATAAGTAATAATATTGTAAAATTGCAAATTGCAACCGATGTAAACTGAGTATAATGAATTCATCCATCAAGTAAAAATATGTTTAACAACAGTTTAGACCTATTAAAATTTCGAACTATATTTATATCTGATCGAGATAACCATAATTGACCAATTTTCAAAGTTAAAATTCTATTTGTACTTTTGATATACAAATAAAGACTATTTTTCCCCATATCAAAATGGGACATAAACAGTCGAGCCAATGATTTAGAAAAAATCTAATAGAAACTACACCAAAAAGGTACAAGTGCGATTACATCGCTAAAAGGTACATACATGGAATGGCTAAACTTAACCATATCCATAAACAATATTAGAGATGCTTTTGATAAATCCTATAAATGTATTAATAAAACCGCGCTGATAAAAACTCAGACGCTTATTTTTCACATAAAGGTATTGATAACACAATACAACACATTACAAAACCTAATAGTAACAAACAAAAGCAAACTCACTGAAGAACATAAAGTCCAATGCTTCAAAGTTCTCAGTTCATTTGGTAAATGACTACATAATACCAGTGTTAGACACAGTATTATAATAGGAGTCCCAACAGAACTAACCAAAATAGCAGAATTCGACGAAAGCCAGTTAAGAGACTTGGACGAGTCGCAGCCGCTAGAAGATTTAGATATCGAAAGCGATATCGAATCAATAGAAGAATTAAAATTTAATACCGTACAACCAAATACAAGAAACATGGCCAACGCATTAGAAGCTCAGAGAGCATACGTTAAACAGGTATCTGCCACAGTACCTGAATTCGATGGTAAGAAACTCCATTTAAACAGGTTTGTGACAGCACTAAAGTTGACGGAGCTAACTAAAGGAGATCAAGAAACTTTAGCAGTAGAGGTCATAAAGACCAAAATTATTGGCCCATTAAACTATAAAGTAGAACACGCGACAACGATACAGGCAATAATTACCATATTGCAGGCAAACGTAAAAGGCGAATCGCCTGACGTTATAAAGGCCAAATTATTAAATGCCCAACAAAGAGGCAAGACCGCGTCTCAGTACGTTACAGAAATAGACAGTATGCGTAAGCAGCTCGAGGCAGCTTACATAGACGGCGGATTAGACGCCGATAATGCTGACAAATTCGCGACTAAAGAGTCGATATCAGCAATGACCAAAAACTGTGCCAACGAGGCACTTAAAATGATCTTAACTGCAGGTACATTTAGTACATTCAACGACGCAATGGAAAAATACCTACATTGCAGTACAGAAATAACCGGCAATTCAAACACAGTCTTATTCTATAATGGGAATAATAGACGTGGTAATTATAATGCCTACTATCGCGGTAGAGGCAGAAATAATTATAACCAGAATTATAACCAGAATTATAACCAGAATTATAACCAGGGTTATAACCAAGGTTATAATAATAACAACAGAGGTCGCGGAGGCTACCGCGGCCACGGTAATAACAGAGACGGAGGTAACCGAAGGGGTAACCAAAGTCAGAATAATAATAATAACAACCGAAATGTGCGTAACGTACAATCGGAAAACAGCCAGACCCCCTTAAGCGATCAACAGTAAAAGTGTTTAAAGTAAACCTAAATCTGAGTATTTTCATTAAGACAAAAAACCAGGAAACAAACACAGTTCTTACATTACTAATAGACACAGGTGCAGAAATTTCATTGCTAAAAGCCAAAGCAAAGGAATATAATAATATAAATTTCAGTAATATATCAAATATTACAGGTATTGGGCAAGGAACCATACAGTCTATAGGAACAGTAGATCTTGACCTACGCATTCAGGATGTTCTAGTGCCACATGAATTTCATGTAGTACCTGAGAATTTTCCGATACCATGCGATGGCATAATCGGTATAGATTTTATCAAGAAATACAATTGCGTATTAGAGTTTCAAAATAACAAAGACTGGTTCACAATAAGACCCAATAACTTCAGTAGACAGATTAATGTACCAATTACACATAACTTAGACTCCAACACACTCTTATTGCCAGCTAGATGTGAAGTAATCAGACAAGTCAAATTACTCACTAACGAAAAAACGGTGGTAGTACCAAATCAGGAGCTGCAACCGGGTATAATAGTAGCAAGCACCATTGCCGATAGCAAAAACGCATTGATTCGCATTATAAATACAAATAATAAAGACGCCATAATAGATGGCGCGAAGATCAAATGCGAATCAATGAAAGACTATGACATTTCTACAACACCAGTAGAAAAGGAAAATAGAACTGAAGAAATTTTAAAACAATTAAGATTCCCTAAACAATTCAATAATGTACTAACTAAGTTATGCACCGAGTTTAGCGATATTTTTGGTCTAGAAACAGAACCAATATCGGCTAACAATTTCTACAAACAAAAACTCAGATTAGGGGAAAAAACACCGGTCTATATAAAAAACTATCGCGTGGCAGATAGCCAAAAACCAGAAATCGAATAGGAAAAAAGCTTTTGCTGATCCTAATGAGGCTCTTCCTTACAATACGTCGGTGGTAGCCACCATCCGGACGATTGATGAAGGGCCCATTTATGCCAAATTTTACCCATATCCCATGGGAGCAGCTGATTTTGTCAACGGCGAAATCCAGGAACCACTTAAAAATGGCATTATCCAGAGGTCGAAGTCCCCCTACAATAACCCAATATGGGTCGTAGACAAGAAGGGCACTGACGAGACGGGCAGGAAAAAAATGCGTTTGGTACTGGACTTCCGCAAACTGAACGAAAGAACAGTACCAGACAGATACCCCATGCCAAATATCTCAATGATATTGGGGAATCTTGGAAAGGCCAAGTACTTCACGACACTCGATCTGAAGTCTGGCTACCACCAAATCACGCTCGCTGAACGCGACCGTGAAAAGACGTCATTCTCAGTGAACGGAGGGAAGTATGAGTTCCGAAGATTACCGTTCGGACTCAGGAATACTGCAAGCATCTTCCAGAGATCCGCGGCGACTGACCCAGAAAAAGTTAAAGCCATAAAGGAATTTCCAGAACCCAAAAACGTATTTGAGGTAAGGTCATTCTTGGGCCTGGCCAGCTATTATCGTTGCTTCATTAAAGACTTCGCATCAATAGCGAGGCCCATTTCAGACATACTGAAGGGTGAGAATGGGAGTGTTAGCCGACACAGGTCCAGGAGTATCCAGGTGGAATTTTCCGAAGCGCAGCGACGTGCCTTCGAAAAACTACGTAATATCCTGGCATCTGAGGACGTCATCCTTAGATACCCTGATTACAAGAAAGCATTTGATCTAAAGACAGATGCTTCGGCCTACGGCATTGGCGCAGTGCTGTCCCAAGAGGGACGTCCAATTACAATGATCTCTAGGACATTGAGCGACAGAGAGGTTAACTATGCTACCAACGAAAGAGAGCTGTTAGCTATAGTCTGGGCACTAGCCAAATTGCGACACTACCTTTATGCGGTCAAAGAGATAAACATCTTTACCGACCACCAACCCTTGACGTTTGCAGTATCGGAATCCAATTCTAACGCCAAGATCAAGAGGTGGAAAGCACGCATAGACGAATCCGGCGCTCGAATGTTTTACAAGCCCGAAAAAAAGTAACCTCGTTGCAGATGCACTCTCCAGACAACAACTCAACGTTTTTGACGACCAAGAACCACAGTCGTGCGCGGCCACGGTTCACAGCGAACTTTCGCTCACCCGCACCATCGAGTCAACGGACAAACCCGTAAACTGCTTCCAGAACCAGATAATTTTAGAAGAGGCGCGCTCCCCTTGGAAACGCACTTTTATATTATTTGGGAATAAGAAGCGTCACTCGATAAATTTCTCCTGCAGACAAGCCTTGCTAGAGGAACTTTCCAACACCATTATCCCTAATGGTGTGAATGCCTTCCACTGTGATCTCCACACGCTGCCACAAATCCAGAATGAAGTGGTTCGACAGTTTCCGGCCACAAAATTCTGGTACTGCAAAAATAGGGTCACCGACATTTTCGCGGTTCAAGAGAGAAAAGAAATCCTCACCGCCGAGCACAACAGAGCTCACAGGTCGGCACAAGAAAACGTGAAGCAGGTACTCTCCGAGTACTACTTCCCGAAAGTGGCCAAATTGGCTAGCGAAATAGCAGCCAATTGCAAAGCTTGCGCCAAGGCGAAATATGATAGACATCCGAAAAAACAGGAGCTCGGTGAAACACCAATCCCGGCCCATGTAGGAGAAATATTACACATTGATGTTTTCTCAACGGATAAGAAATACTTCCTCACCTGCGTGGACAAGTTTTCGAAATTCGCCATGGTTCAACCGATACAATCTAGAACAATAGAGGATCTAAAACCACCCCTGTTACAACTTATGAATGTTTTCCCTAAAGCCAAAGCCATATACTGCGACAATGAACCCTCATTGAAATCGCACACAATAATGGCCATGTTGGAAAACCATTTCGGCGTCAGCATCTCGAATGCACCGCCCCTCCATAGTGTCTCCAACGGACAGGTGGAACGCTTCCACAGCACGTTGATTGAGATCGCCAGATGCCTAAAAATCGACAAAGGCATAGATGACACGGTGGAACTGATCTTGCTGGCAACTACCAGATATAACATGTCCATCCATTCTGTCATTAACAAGAAACCGGCCGAGGTTATGCGGGCAAGTCCGGACGAAACGCAAAAGGATGTCCAAGAAAAAATTAGGAACGCCCAAAATGCGACCAGAAGCCGAGAAAACATTTCTCGGCAGAACAAAGTATTCCAGGTCGGTGACAAAGTCCTGGTAAAGTCAAACAGACGACTAGGCAACAAACTCACTCCCTTATGTGAGGAGAGGACCATCGAGGCGGACTTGGGGACCACAGTCCTAATTAAAGGGAGGGTGGTTCACAAGGACAACCTCAGGTAACCCGAGCAAGACCCAGATGCGAGCCACTCGAAGTTTTCATTTTTTCATTCATAGCCACTTGGCATAAGTTTTCATTATTTTTCGTTATCCATAGCCGCTTGGCGTTACTTTTTTATACCTTTTATTATTCATAGCCGCTCGGCATACGTTTTTTTATATCTATTGGTGGTGGGCAACCCTAATTCGGACATGTATTAATCAACCACACATTTTACAGGTCGTTTCCAACGCTTCTACTCTGTTTTCTGGCCGTGACATCGGCCCATATAACAGACTATTCCCGGGCTAATTATATTCCCGTCGTCGACGGTCAAGTCTTGGTCTGGGAAGAATATGCCTACGTTAGACACTCAGCTAACATCTCTGAGTATAGGCGGGTAGTTGATGACACTGAAAGCATGCTCGATATGTTCCCCCAGTCTCACATGAGAAAGCTTCTGAGCATTGATATCGCTCATCTCCGTGATATGCTTAATTCGTTGAGCATCCATCACAGAGTTGCCAGGAGCTTGGATTTCTTGGGAACTGCGTTAAAGGTTGTCGCTGGGACACCTGACGCCGAAGATTTTGAAAAAATAAAGTTCACGGAAGCACGTTTAGTCGATGCGCACAATAGCCAAATTGAAATTAACACTAAAACACAGGTTCGCATTAATGAACTCACGACCACCGTCAATAAAATCTTGGAATTTTCTAAAAATGCGCAAATTGATTCAGGCCACCTATTCGAGATGTTATTAACTCGTAATAGGATGATTGTTATGGAATTGCAGAATTTGATGCTAACTGTCACACTCGCCAAAATTAACGTAGTCAACCCAAGCATTTTGGATCATGCAGATCTGGAACAAGTTTGGATCGAGGAGCCCACCGACACCCCCATAAGGGAAATTTTGTCCGTTGCGTCCGTTAAAATTTTACAATCTCCTAACATATTACACTTCATTATTAAGTTCCCCAAGATTAAGATGGCCTGCAACAAGATCACCATCCTTCCGGTGGCACACCGCGATACGGTGTTGAGGTTAGAGGATAATGTGGTGGCAGAGTGCAATGGAGAAGTCCGCACCGTGAAGAACTGCTCCATATCACCTGGGGCGATGTTCTGCCAGCTATCCATGGTGAGCTCGTGTGCCCAGGAACTCCACGCTGGAGTCATGGCGCATTGCACTACGCAGCAGAGCGACCTGCATCCGATCACTTACGTCGACGAAGGGATGATTGTCATCAACGATAGACCAGCACTAGTGCGCGTGGACAAGGGAACCAGCATCCACATTGAAGGTACGCACTTAATAACATTCATTGAGAGTGCTATGGTCAATGAAACCGTCTTCATAAACCACGACACGGTCCAGAAACGGGCACCGGGAGTACCTAACTCCCCTGTCCTGAATATATCAATGAAACATGACATCCTGAGCCTCCCATATCTTCACCGCTTGAGTGAAAGGAATTTGGAGCAAATCATAAGATTCGAGGAAAAAGTCGACGGATTCCGACTAAGTCAGATAGCGCTAATTGCAGGAGCAATTTTATGCGCTCTTATCTGCTTTGGTTTATACTGCCTGCGTGCCACAAGGGCTAGAAGATCCGCAGCCCAACTTAAAGAAATCCTCACCCAAATAGGGTCGGCCGAGGGCGGCCTTAATCTTGAGGGGGGGATAGTTAACTAAGTTAACTGGACCGATCGTCCGCACCCCAGCTCCGGTCAAATTGCTGACCAAGCATTTGGCCGGAAGCCCATGCATAGCCGGCAAAAGCTCTGCACATTGGCAGAGGCCGCTATGAAGCTCTTCTTTGTTAGCTTTTAAGTTCAGTTCGTTTTGGACATTCAATAAATAAAGAGCACTAGCTCATAGAACTAACTCCGGCAATCTGTCGTTATCATTTTAACCTACCATAGCTATCTGAGTCCCTAGGCCAGTAGCCAAAAGGAAGACAGTCATCTTCCCAACGTAATCGACATAAATCTTCAAGTGGAAACCACCACCCCCCGCCTTCGGACGAAGGCATCTGTAGATCATCGGCCAACCGGCAAATTACCAGTGACGGCGGCGAGGGATTCCCCCCACCTCACCTCACAGGAGGAAATTAATTTATACATATAGGTATATACAAATTAAAATTGTTATTGTTAATAATTTTAAAAAAAATAATTTTTATTTCAATATATTTTAATATTTTTCTGGTGATACACTGTTTAATATATGTATTATAATACTACAAGACACTGCGTTTTGGCTTTTTCCTAATTGGAAACCGTTATCGATCTTATCCCGAATCAGACTGATCTTCTGATTCTCAATACTAATCCAATCAACCTCGGCCAGAAGCTTTTCTTTTAGAAACTTCTTGAAATTTGCTGACTGATGCAGTTTGATTGAATCGCAATAAGTTGACCATGGCTTGTCTCAAAGCGGGAGCTGTGTTTACTTTAAGTTTGGTTACTCAGCGCTGGCAAAGGCAATGACAAAAACAAAGACAAAGGGAATTCCGCCGAGATTGGAATTTAAAATTTGTTTATAAACTGAGGTAGAGTGCTATGTTTACGGTTTGTAAAACTCTCCCTCTTCTAAAATGACGCGCCCTGCTTCATTATGAATTTCGTTTAAACGCACTCTTAATTCTGTTATACATTTTTCTTCAGAATTTGGTTTTTCTAGTTCTGGCCGTTTTTGTTTGGTTACAAATATAATATATTTCAATTTTATTATTAGTGTAGTAATCAAATACAAGTTTAATAAAATTAATAATATAAATAAAATTGATATTTTCCAATTGTAAAATTCAATAAATGGGTTTAAAATATTAATGTTGTCAAAAGTAAGTTCTGAATTGTTGGATTTTATATAATCTGATATTTCCAGATTCTTAAAGTGGGTTGTGGTTATGTACTCAAGTATTTTGTTTTCTAAATTGGTGTACTCCCCGTGCTAGGCGCTCGGCGATGGGCTTATAAATACTATTTTTTTTTTGCTTGTGTTGTTAAGGTGCAAAATTGTAGCACGGTTTCAATACTTACAATAATAAAATTTAAAAAAATAACAGAAAAAAATAAATTGGTGTATGAAATATTATTTATTGTAGTTGTACCGTTGAATGTTATTAAATATGACCCGTCTAAATGAGAATTGTTTACAATATTATTTCCATTTATTAGAATGGCACCTTCTTGAATGATATCTATATTTTTATTTTTTTCTCGTATTTTAGTGCAAATTGATTTCTCTCCATTTAGTAAGCGGGTAAAACAAGTTTAATCTTTACTTATAATACCACAGTTATTAAAAAGTTCCTTCTTAAAATTAAATATTGCATAAAAAGTATTTTCGCATTTTGCGACCTGATTACTTATTATTAATTTTCCATCATTTAGTGAAATGGATCTGGCATAATAAATTACGCATCTATTTGTTATTACAGGGTATTTTATATATATAATTAAGAGTTCTTTATGTTGTACAATTTTAAATACGGAGATATCCATTAAATCTGCAATAATTACAGGCTTTTGTTGGTGTTTTAATATTTCTTTAATGTCTTCATTATTTAACATTTTTGTGTTAAAAACATCAATTTTTGCTTATGTAATAGTATAAATTATGTTTTGCAAGTCGAATGTTAATAATCGTAAACGATGTTTTCGTAACGGCAATTTTTGATCAATAAAAAGGTTTTTAAAATGATTGGAAAGTGATTTTATCTCGTTAAACAATTTGGAATTGATAATAAATTGTTGGTTATTGTTTTCAATTAACTCATTTATTTTATTCTGTATTTTAATGAAATCATCGTGATCCGGAGTTCCAGCTAACCATATCCAAACAGTGCCTAACTCATTTTTTCCCCTTTTTGATCTAGTTGATATCAGCTGTGACAAAATTAATTCGATTATTTGTAGTTCGTAAGTAATTTCCCATTGTGACCTATTATTTGTATCCTTTTTTATATATCCTGCTTCTAGATCAATTATTTCTTTATAAAAACTTAAATTAGTTACGTGGAATAAGTCGGCATATGATTTATAAGTAAGAACATCCTTTTTATCCTTGAACCGGAAAAATTCGTGATTGGAGTAATCAATTATTTCTGAAGTGGTTATCATTACGAATGGTATTAGAAGTAATAAGAAATGCATTCTCTGTTATTTTAAAAGAAATATTATATTTGTTAAAACGTAATATTGTCTTTGTGAATAATTCTGTTTCTATTATTATTATTCTATTTATTATTTTATTAGGTAAGTTTTCCTTAACAACCTGTTTCTTATATCTCGTTTTAAGCTTATTTCTTTCTCTATGTTTCTTTTCATAAACAACTTCCCCTACATGATATTCTTTTTCCTTGCGACCTTCATGATGTTTATCTAACATTTTTTCT
This sequence comes from Drosophila vallismaia, assembly GCA_035047325.1. NCBI lineage: Eukaryota > Metazoa > Arthropoda > Insecta > Diptera > Drosophilidae > Drosophila > Drosophila vallismaia. The sequence continues at coordinate 267,841 of JAWNPU010000023.1, read as the reverse complement.
TAAGTGTTCTTTAGAATTTTTGAAATGTTCTTGTATTCAATTTAATTATAGATAATATCAAAATGTTTTTGATTTGTTGTGGAATGAATGCTCTGATAAAATTTTTTTGCGGCTCTAATAATTATTTCCGAATAGTCAATCAGATTAAATTCTTCCTTTATGCAACGAGCTAATTCTGTTAATGTTGAATGTGCCCTTTCAACTTGTCCGTTCGAGGCACTGTGTCTTGGGTCTGCGTAATGTAGAGTTAAACCACCTCTTTGTGCAAAGGATTTAAATTGAGCAGAGGGAAGCTTGATTCATTATCAGTCATAATTACTTTGGCGTGGGGAAATTGTTGAAGTAATTCCATTACTTTATTCTCAATGTTTAGTTTATTTTGGATTTTGAATACGCGTCAATATAAGTTAAGAAAATAAGATTTTGCGCGATATCGATGTGTAAATTTTTTCCTTCTTTAGTTGGAGTAGAAGCGCCCAATAGGTATTTTAATTGGATGCATATTATATTTATTTTCGTTGCAAATTGTACAATTTTTTATGTATTCCTTTAATTTGATAAATAAAATTGGCCAATAATATAATTTATTTATTTGTTTGTAATTTTCGTCTAGTGCTCTATGCGCTCGACTATGTGTTTCTTCTATTATAATAGCTTTATCTTCATTATTCTCTACGTCTTGTATAAATATTTTAGTAAAAATAAATTTGCTAGTAAAATTATTTTCTAAAGGTAATTGATTAAGATAAAGATCTTCTAAAGTGCAATGAATTCCTACCGTTATATTTGGTGGTAGATATTCTCTTAATATTCCTATTAAATTTTCTGGTGTATCATATTCGATTATATGTCGTGTCTTATCAAAAACTCTCAATGACTCATGTGTTGTATACCTCCCCGTTGTTAATAACAGTTGTTGTTGAAACTGATTTAATGGTTTACGGGTCTCATGTATTACATTTTCAAAACTACTTTCAGCAAACTGCTGTGTATTTTGATCTGAGCTTGATTGTTCTTCATCGCTGTTTGTAATATTATTTATTTTTATTCGAGATAATGCGCCAGCTACGACATTTGTTGTTCCGGGTTTATATATTATTTTTGTGGTGAAACTTTCTATGAAAGAATACCATCTTTTCATTTCTACGTTCGGGTTTTTATCCGAGATTGTAAAAGAGAAAGATTGATGGTCTGTTTGTATGGCTAACAATTCTTTTTTATTTGTGGCGTAAAGTTGTTCGGTTTTATTTAAAGTTTTAGATATGAAAGTAATTGGTTTATTATCCTATGATAAAACCGCTCCGATAGCTACATCTGATGCGTCTGTTGTCAAAGTGAATTTTGTGTTATACAAGTAATCTGGTTGAACTAATTCAACTTGTGCTACTAAATTATCTTTACAAGTAAGTTCGTTAAAAGCTTTTACAGCTGAGTCATCTAACTGTATTGTAATTTTAGTAGACATTCTCCTAGATATTTTACCATTATCTCCTCCTAAGAATTTTGTTACAGGCTTGGCAATTTTTTGCATAATTTCGGACAAATTTTTGGTAATAGCCAGTGAGGCCTAAAAGACTTCGAAGCTCTCTAATGTTTTGTGGAATCGAATACTTCATAATTGTGGAAATTTTTTCAGGATCTATTTTAATTACATTGTGAGAAACAATATAACCAAGAAATGCTGTTTCTAATTTAAAGAATTTAGATTTTTCTAGAGAGATTTTCATATTTGCTTGTATAATATTGTTCAATTGTATTTGAAAAGATTGTTATATCATCCATATAAACGTGACAAGTTTTTCCGACTTGTTCTCTTAATATATCATCCATGGCTCTTTGAAATATTCTAGGGGCGTTTGTTAACCCAAATGGCATACGTAGGAATTCAAATTTCCCATTGTTAATAGAAAAGGCTTTTTTTTCAATATCTGATTCTTTTATTAAAATTTGGTGGAATTCTCATTCCGAATCAATCGTTGAGAAATATTTTGACTTTCCGAAGTTAGATAATATTACGGAGGGGTCTTGCATTGGATATCTGTCCGGTATTGTATTTTCGTTTAATTTTTTATAGTCAATAACTAGTCGATGTTTTAGAGTTCCATCTTCGTTTTGACCCTTTTTGGGTACTACTAGGACTGGTGAATTATAAGGGCTCCTACTTGGTCTTATAATTTGTTCCTTTAGCATTCTATCGCTTTCATTATTAACGAAATCTGAGACTGACATAGCATAAGAATATTGCTTGCTATAAATTACTCTATCATTGTCAGTATTTATTTCTCCTCGAATATCAGTTCGAAAAGGAAGTTGGATATTTATTTTAGAATGCTCCTTTTCAATAATATTCAAAACCTTATTTTCGAAATCTTTTACTTGATTTGAAATTATTATTAGATTGTGAATTTTTTCTTTGTCGGTAAATTCAACGACGGCGTGTTCAGGATTTGTGGATCCCAAGCCATATAAACTTCTTTCATTGATTACCGTTTCGGTTTTAAATACTTTTTGTTCATCAAAGTATTTTTTTTTAATATATTATTTTAATGGAAGAATATTTTTTTCCCATACCATCTATTTTAGCTCCAACTTTCCTTAATAGATTGTACCCAATTAATAGGTCAGATTCTAAACCTTCTATTTCATAAAAAAGATGTTTTGTTTCAAATATTGTCACTAAATGGTAATATTTTATAATTGAGTATCCATGAACTGTAGATACTCTCTTGTAAGTTGGTAATTCTTTTTTGAGATGAGACTCCTGTGTCAATTAATATTCTTAATTGTTTTTTTAGTTGGTTAGTTGTCTATTCTTGTTATATGTGGCATTCCCCGGTAGGGTTCTGATCTAAAAAATGATCTTCATCAATGTTATTTACTTGGCGTCGAGCTGTCACTTCGTTCAACAACAAGGAACTTGGTTTTCGTTATTAAAATGAATTATTTTTCGGAATTTTTGTTATTCAAATTTTATTTATTTTTTTTTTTTACGACCTGCCCGCACTTGGGACTTGGGGGACTGCGCATTTTACGGGCCGGGCTGCCAGGAGCGGAGTCCCACTGTGTCCGTTGCCCCTTTGCTGCCGTTGCTGCAGTGACTTACTTTTGCATAAGCGTTAATTGAACGCCAACCTAGAGTATGGACTGGCAGGCCCCGCCGCGTGCCATCAAGCTTGCCAAACCAATGCCCTGCAAGAAGGCCCTCAAAGCAAGGAAGTGCAGCTCGAGCAGAGACTCTAGCTGGAGTTCTTCTTACTCGGAGCCCAGCGAGATCAAGCGCAAGCCCGCGCGTAATAGGCAAGGAGAGAAGCCAGACGTCACGCCTAGCATCGGCGCATCTCTGCGCAGGAAACTGGCAAACAACCCCTTTGCCCTCCTCTCAAGCAAAGATGATGACGACGACAGCAACTCGTGGCACATAACAAAAGGCACCGCACCTTCCAACCAAAGGACGAGAGAGCGTACAGGGCGGTCATCAAGGGACTTCACCACTCAACGGACCAGACCGAAATTAAAGAAGAACTCCACAAATACGGCCATACTGTGAGGGATCTGCACAATCCCATTGGCAGGAAATCCAAACAACCACTGGGGATATTTTTTGTTAATCTAGAACCAGTGAGCAACAACTCTAGGTCATGCACAAAAAAAGATACCGAGAAAGCATGCTGTTTACATTATTAAGCTGATCACCCTGCGTCGTTCAGAGGATGCCCTGCCTACAAAAAGGCAAAGGCGCAGCTATCTCCTAAAGCCAGACCCGTGGTGAGTAGAAACAAACCACCTCTCATCCAAATACCAACTATCATCAATGGTACGAGTTACAGGGACGTACTTCTTGGAAACCATGCAACACAGTCAAGGAATCCCCAACAAACCCCTCAAACCACTCCCGAAGCCCCAAATCTTAACCAGCTTGAAACGATGATGTTGTTTGATTGAGAGGATGATGGAAAAGTTGATCTCACAGATGTTCTCGCAGATGACGCAGTTTATAGCTCCCTTCCTCAACAGAAAGTAATGCAAATAAGGCTTATTATAGTTTTTTGGAACGCAAACGGCTTGCAGAAGAGCAAAGCCGAAGTAGAGCATCTCATGAAAACAGACAATAATGATGTTCTTCTAGTTTCGGAATCCCACTTTTGTCCCAGATCCTACTTTAACATTAGCGGATACGATCTGTTACATGCCAACCATCCATCTGGCAGAGCACGCGGAGGAGCAGCTATGCTCATCAGGAGTGGCATTCAGTACACGGAACTTCCGCGTTTCAGGAGGAATGGGCTCAGTGCGCCGTGACCAGGATTTCTAGCCCACAGGGAGATATCACCATTGCTGCGGTTTACTTCCCACCCAGACACTCGATAACCGAGACCCACCTTCAGGACTTCTTCGAGTCCCTTGGACCTCGTTTTATAGCAGCCGGAGACTTTAACGCCAAACACTCCTGGTGGGGGTCCCGCACAAACAAACCCAAAAGGCATAAAGCTCTACAAGTACCTGCAGCGGAAGAGTCTGGACTGCCATTCCACTGGAGAACCCACACACTGGCCTTCCGACCCTTCAAAGCAGCCGGATCTGAGCTTGCGAACCCACCTCCTCCGACTACCCCGAGAACTCCTGAAAGAGACGTGCACTTGTGGTCTCCTGAAATCGCGGCCCTCGTGGCCGAAAAAAGGCGCCTCAGAAGAGTCTGGTTTTCCTCGCGCAATCCCAGGGACAAGACAGCACTTAATCGTGCCACCAAGGAACTGAAGGACAAGCTAACCATCCTACGGCAGGACTCCTTCCATAGATTCCTCAAGGAGCTGGAACCTGGAGACCCGCAGCACAATCTATGGAATGTCACGAGACACATTAAAAGACCTGCGAAGAAGATATCACCCGTGCGCAAAGTGGACGGGTCCTGGTGTCGGTCTGAGATCGAAAGAGCAGAAGCCTTTGCCGAGCATTTACATAGTGTTTTCTCACCTTTCGATAGATGCACTGCCAAAGAGAGAGCTGCCATCATAAGGTTCATAGAGAGCCCAAGTACTCCTGGCACGCCAATACAGCCCGTCGAACCAGAGGAGATTGTGCAGGAGATCGCCTCCTTAAAAAATGGCAAGTCACCAGGTCCTGACCGAATTGATGCAACAGCACTGAAAATGTTGCCCCTAATCTGTTCCCAAAGGCTGGCTAACATCTTTAACAGCTGCCTCCGTCTAGGGTACTTCCCGAAAGTGTGGAAGCATGCTGAAATAATTGTCCTCCTCAAGCCTGGAAAACCTGAAGCCAATCTAGCATCGTATCGTCCGATTAGTTTGCTGGCAATCCTGTCTAAAATACTTGAAAGAGTATTTTTGCGTAGAGTACTGCCAGTTTTGGACGAGGCCGGACTGATCCCTGATCACCAGTTTGGCTTCAGACGCCTTCATGGAACACCAGAGCAATGCCACCGGCTTGTTGAGAGCATACTAGAGGCCTTCGAAAAGAAGAAGTACTGCTGCGCCGTTATGCTGGATGTTAAACAGGCGTTTGACACCCTGGACTCCTGTTCAAAATTAAATCCCACCTTCCAAGTTCCCACTTCGCCTTCCTCAAGTCGTACACAGAGGAAAGAGAATTCCGAGTGAGATGCGGATCATCAATCAGCACGCCTAGGCCTATAAGAGCAGGAGTACCTCAAGGCAGTGTTCTTGGACCCATCTTATACACACTCTACACAGCGGACCTTCCCATCACCCCCTCTCGGAACCTCACAGTAGCTACATATGCGGACGACACCGCTTTCCTAGCCTCCGCCACAGATCCGCAGGAAGCATCCGCCATCATACAAAGACAACTGGATGCTCTAGAAATGACTGAAACGATGGAACATCGTGGTCAACGCGGAGAAATCCTCCCACACAACCTTCGCACTACGCAGGGGGGATTGCCCCCCCGTCACACTCAACGGGGAAATCATCCCTACGGATAACACTCCCAAATATCTAGGGCTGACCCTGGACCGCAGGCTCACATGGCACCCTCACCTGATCAACAAGCGCAACCAGGCCAACCTACGACTGAAGCAACTGCACTGGCTCCTAGGGAAAAGGTCCAAGCTCAAAGAAAAACTCAAACTGCTTATTTACAAAGTAGTGCTGAAGCCAATCTGGACATATGGGATTCAGTTGTGGGGCACGGCAAGCTATTCCAATCGCATCAGAATACAACGGGTTCAGAATAAATGTCTGAGAACATTTTCTAACGCCCATCCGTACCATGAAAACTCAATAATCCACAAACAGCTTAGAATTCCTTCGGTAGCAGAGGAGATCACCCGACTCAGCGAAAGATATACAAAAAGACTGGACAACCACCCCAACCACCTGGCCATCGAGCTCCTAGATAACAGCCAATCCCTAAGACGCCTGAAAAGGAAACACCCGCTTGACTTCCCCCACCAATAGACACCTAAGTCAGACTCATAAGATGTACATTCCATGTACCTCCCAGAAGTTAATGTCACCCCGAAATCATTTAATGATTGTCCATTCGGACAGATTTTAAATACATAACAAGAATGATAAAAAAAAAATCAATGTTATTTATTCTCATACCTTTATGGGCTGGTTGACTCACAGTCCCTTCCCTTTTTAATGGGATTTTCGGTTCAGTTTCTTGTGCTTGGTATTGATTAAAATTATTTCTATGCGTAAAATTATTGTAATTCTGTCTGTTATTGTTATACCCCTTTTTATAATTATTACTCTGACGATAGTAATTATTATTCGGACGATTTTGAAACTTTATGGTACCTTATGGTTCTGGTGGGGGTTGTACCTAAGAATTGTTATTTGAATTCCAATTATTGTTTTGTCCAAAGTTCCCGTTTTGCGGCCAATTATTACTGATTATTATTCTGATTATTATTCCATTTATTATTCATTCTATTTGATGTATTATTATTTTGTCTGGAATCTACTCGATTAAATCTTAGGTTGGTTCCCGGATTTTTATTTTCATTCCTAAATCCATAATACCTATTTGCAAATTGGGCTCGAAGGTAGTTAGATTCTAGTCCCTGATACTTTGCCAAAGCATTTGGCAAGTCTGATGGGTTTAGAGAAAAGAGTGTTTCTAAGAGTGAACCGTTCAATCCAGGCCTAAAAATTCTAAGAGCGTTGCTCCTGATTGTTTTATTTGTTTCTTTGGTTATGTCGCTGTCTTTTCCATATGTCATTATAGTTTTATTTATGAGTAATGTCATTTTCTTGTTTACTTCGTCGTAGAATTCTGTAACGCTTAAACGTCCCTGTCTAATGACGCTTAATTCTGATTCGAGAATATGGATTGGTCTTTTATCGTCATAAATCAAATCTAATCTGGAAAGAATTGCTTGAAAGTTTAAAACTGTGCCATTGTTAGTTAGAGCATCACGTGCTGCTCCCATGATTTCATTACGTAGAATTGTTAAAGCGATAAAATATTGTTCGCTTTGAATTTTATATAGACTTATGGCAGTTTCTGCCGCTTCTCTCCACCCTACATATTGGGTTATTTTAACTGTGAACTTTGGTAAAGATTTAATTACCTCAAGGGTAGTTTCGTATTTTATAGTTGGGTCAATTGTTTGGATTTTATAATCTTCCACTTCATTATTGCTGGCGGTTAATTGCCCTTCTATCCCTTCAATTTTTCTGGTCAGTTCACCCAATTGTACATTTATTAATCGGTTAACTAATTCCATTGTCAGATTGCTGGCGCTGGATATCCCGCCCGCAGAAAAGGTTTGTGCTGAACCTCCGGTTGCCATTGTTAAATTTAAATCTTCAAAACTATTTATCAAATTTTCCTGATTGTTTTCTTTAATTAATTGTTAAAATTGATTTTGTAATGTTTAATTTTAAACTTTATAGTATTCCCTGTATCTTGCTCTTATTTTCTTAATTTCTTAATATTATTGACTTAATATTATTTTCTGCTCACGATATTTTCCGTTGGACTCTTCCTTCCGTTTAGTTGTCCTGATTACTTTCGGTTGGGGTCTTCCTTCAGTTTTTTTTGTATTTAGCTGTGGCGGGGGATTGCCTCAGCTCTTCTTTCCTTCTTAGCGTTGATTTTTTTTATTTTTTGGAATATTTTGATTATAGTTTTTTTTGTTTTCATTGCGTTTGTTGTTGAGTCTGATTCTTGTGTTCTAGTAATAAAGTATTCAGTTTACTTTTGTAAATATTAAATTCTTAATTGGATTATTGCATTAATTAATTTCCAATTTAGTTTTTCCACGATCATTGTCGCAGTAGATAGCTGTCGTTGGATTATGGTGGAAGTTTTGATTTTTCCACTAAAAATATGGGTTGTTGGCGGCGAGAGTTCCGTTTTAAATTTAACTTATTATCATTAATTTTTTATTTACAACTTTTAAAATACACCGCCCCACGTTGGGCGCCAATTAAAATTGTTATTGTTAATTATTTAAAAAAAATAATTTTATTTCAATATATTTTAATATTTTATTGGGGATACACTTTTTAACTTATAATACTACAAGACACTGTGTTTTGGCTTTTTCCTAATTGGAAACCGTTCTCGATCTAATCCCGAATCAAATGATCTTCTGATTCTTATTACTAATCCAAACAACCTCGGCCAGAATCTTTTATTTTAGAAACTTCTTGAACTTTCAATTATGTTTAGAATAAAAGCTTTATGCTGAAATTATTTTACAGCATTGTGAAATTGAAATTTGCTGACTGATGCAGTTTGATTGAATCGCAATAAGTTGACCATGGCTTGTCTCCAAGTGGGAGCTGTGTTTACTTTAATGTCTTCAAGCGGGAGCTATGTTTACTTTAAGTTTGGTTACCGAGCGCTGGCAAAGGCAATGACAAAAACAAAGACAAAGAAAATGCGGCCGGGATTGGAATTTAAAATTTATTTATAAACTGGGATAGAGTGCTATGTTTACGGGTTGGATAACTTACATAAATACATACATATACATTTATATACCTATAATTATAACCACACTTTTAATAACTGATATAATAAAATATCACATTTGGGGGCTCAACCTGTCGAATCCAAGAAGCAGTAAGCATTGTGGCAGCTGAACCCAACCCATCAGATTGGAGCTCAGCCAGCCGAGCACGTGTTAAAAAATGTCGAAGATATTGCGCAGTTCAGCAGCCCAAAGGTATTGTGCATTTCAGCAGCTCGCATGTACGAATTTAAGGGCAAGTTTATGTATGCAGCAGCAGACATGTGTTTAAAAACATGTCAAGACCAGCCGAAATATCAGAAAAGCATCAGGAGAAAAAACTTTTAAAAATAATTAGGCAGCCAGCAGTGCAAGCTAACAACCATATGACACGCGTTCTGCAGCACGCGACTAAATGAACCATCAGGAAAGGGCAAGAACCGAAAAAACGCATTTATTGCCAGGGATGAAATAACGATGGATAAAAAAGGTGAAGAAAACAAAGGAAACCAAAAAAAATCAAGCTGAAACTATCGGAATGGAACACTCAAGCCACATGCAGGAGAATAATATTATGTTGCAGCAATTAGTTCAGATGATGGCTCTTAAAATCCAGTTGGAAGATGTAATAATTCAAAGTTGGTTGTGGAGAACTTCTGTAAGATAACTCCAGAATTCAATGGAGAAAGTGTACAAGTTGAGCAGTGGTTCGAAAACTTTGAACAAAACGCCGATGTTTATGGTCTAAATAATAAGCAAAAACTTTTTTGTTTGCAAGGGTATACCATCTTCGGCAACCCGAAGATAACTTTTCTCACTTGTTTTTTTTTTAATAGGATTCAGTTCGGCCATCTTAGATGTTAGCTGACATCTGTCGAGTGCTTTATGGTCAGTTTGGTTTGGAATTCATGATGAATACGCAAACAGCTGAGCAGCGATACAATACCGTTTAATTTTATTTCGAAAATCACCCAGAGTTTGCACCTGACTAGCTTCTCTTTGCGAAGTAGCCTATGTAATAGCTGATCCTCAATGACAGCTTTGTTTACCAATTCACGTTTAGTTTCCAATCAATGCCAAATCAAAATTTAGATAATCCTAAAACTTTTATCCGTTTGCTTAATGGACCCATTTTATATAAAAGCCAAGCGTTACTGACTCTTAACCCTAAGAGGTAAAATAGTCTGACATCCCAAAGTCCCAGTGTTCTTGGGAACAATCCCCGCATAGTTGAATTTGATACTACACCTAACTCTGCCTCATAAGATACTTTATATTCTTTTTCAGAGTCTATGTCAAGCTTTTAAGAAAAATCGAAAATTTCACTTAGGGCATAAGGCTTGTTAAAATTTATACCGCTTCAAGTAGCTTCAAGTTTTGTTGAGCAAATTCTCCACACATAGAAACTGCTCCATATGCACTACAGAAAAGCTATTATTTAATTTAACAAGGCGGATTGGATAGTAAGAGATTTATTATTGGATAGTAACAGATTTATTATTCAAATGAATGCAGCGTTCGATTGTTTTAAAAAAGTTTTATATGTAAGATACTTTCAGAGGGATGGCATTATAGGCAATAGTTTATAAGACAAACCATTATCTTCAATAAAATAATTTACGAAATTAGGCACTTTAGTTGCACTTTGTGCTTATGATCTAAGCTCAAACTTCTAAGCTCCAATGTACCCATGTGCATCCGACGTACCATCTGGAAAACGCTGGAAGGACAAAACTTTGATCTTTTCTCCACAATATCCCTGGTCCTCGCATCCACACAGATTTTTATAACCTTTTACTATCCTTTACTATCCAAACAAACGGTCCTGTCCCACAGAATAAGCTTTTCTAATCATATACCTATCTGAGAGATAGTCTGTATTTGTTAAGTATGAGTGAAGGTTAAACTGGAAATACTACTACTTAGAAATACTTTCTAGTGAAAAGAACCAGTTCGGGTTTCATAAGGTTTATAATATGATAGTATGAAAGTACGATAGGATGCAAAACTTATTGCTTACGAGATCGTACAATGTCTGAGAATATTTGCCTTTAAATATTATAGCAACGTCATCCGCATAGGTTATTACCATGGTTATTACCTGTCCCTTTCATGTCACATAGTATATAATCGACAGAAGTGTTTCATAAAAGAGGGTAGAGACCATTTCCCTGCGGGCGGCTCTGCTTACGTTCTTAGTCAAGGACTATCAGGTCTTCGGTAGTAGTATTTGGGATGACTTTAAAAGCTCCTTTAATATTCATTTTGTGTATTACTCCTGGGAAACTGATTTTTTTGTTTTAAAAACAAGAAAGTGTACGGCTCTTATCGATTTGACCTTCCTATGGGCTTGTCCTGTGTCACTAAGACAAACGAGTTTAGAACTAATCTTAGATGCAGAACGATTTAAACTCTTTTATGACTGTAATACTCGTGTGCTGTATTTGTGCTGTGCGGACCAGCGGACTTGGAAGGATTGAAATTTAGATAGCCCAGTCTCAGGTTTTTGGCCTATGCACAGTTCGGTGTTTTTGCATTTTGGTTTTTATTTGGTGAAAAGGTTAAGCATTTAGGCTCTTTTCTGGAAAGTGTGTTAGCTGTTTTAGTTCTGGTATCATGTCTTTTTAAGGCTGCCTGAGGTGGTGATTGGGGAACGATTTTTCTGGTTCTTGCTTTCTTAGCTGTTCTTTGAATTTCCAGGCAAAGGGAGTGCCATAATGTTCGCTTTCCTTTTCTAATAACTTTTTTATAGGTTGCACAGCTGTTTTGTTGCCTTAGCAGAGAGTCCCTTTGAGAGCTTTGGCCCTGTTAACCAGGAATCAGCAGTCCGCTCGGAGGGTCTTCTGACCACGAGGGAGGTTTTCTATATTTTTTCGGTTTACTTGTGATAAATGCTAATTAAATGGACTATTTCAAGCTTTTGTGATTTCTAACCTAACCTGTTTAGCGTTTCGGTTGTTTGGGACTATGTGACAAATTTTTCTTAACAGATCAACGGGCGACTACCCTAATCCATCGGTACCTCTTAAAACAAACAGCTATAAGACGAGAGCCTAAAGAACATCGTTTTTTGTTACTACATTTTTATTTTTTTTTATAATTATTACTACTAAGCACATTGGCTATTAGCCAAGTTATGGAATTTTTAGCATTTCTGATCGTTCAGTTATATGGCACCTCTAGTATATAGTCGGCCGACTCGTATGAAGATGGGCTCAGATCGTTATGCGAAAGGCTCTCATGGAAACATGGAAGGTATAGCATTTTCTATCTTATATGGTAACAATATATAGTCGACCGTTCCGTTTATATTTCCATAGCTTTAAAGCTCAGGGACTTTATATAAAAAATATTTAAATAAAAATAGACAGACGGACATGCTAAACTGCCTTTTTTTCCTGTAAATAAATTTATTTCAATTTATTCCTTTTTTCATACTTTTTTGTATCTTCTCTTATTGTAAGACAAAAAATAATTATTCAAATCTTATAATATAACTTAGATTATTAACAATGTAGAGTAATAATATTAGTTATAGACAGCCCTAGGATTTCTTTGCTGGGCTGAAGAATTTTCGCTCTTCATTCAGCTCGGCTCTGACTGCAGACTCGCGACTTCGCGAGAGGATTTTCGTGTGCCGCAAGTTTTGCTTGGTGTTTACTCTTTTTAATCTGGGTTTCCTCGTTGACAAGATTCATGTGGAGGTCTCTGTGGATGCTTTCGCTGCGTAGGTACCATGATGCCACAGTGATAGTTCGCAGAATCGTTGATTGAGCTCGCTGTATAATTTCAATGTTGGTTTTTGAAGCGTTTCCCAATAGTTCACAGCCGTATGTCCAGATGGGTTTCAGCACGGTATTGTAGAGGAGTACTTTGTATTCCAGACTTAGGGGCGAGTTGCAGTTCATAAACCAGCTGCTTTAGGCTTCATATAAGTCCTCTTGGATTCTATATGTCGCCGACAGGTTAGGCGTCTATCTAGGTGAACGCCGAGATACGTTACTAAGTCTGCTTGTGGGATTAACATACTGTTCAGGTATGTATAGTGTGCTATGTATGTGCGTGTGTTTTTTTTATTTATTTTATTTTATTTTATGCTTTACGGTAGGAAAATTAAAATCTTCAAAAGTCAATAGGTGGCATGCACGATTCATAACCCCCCCATGTAGAGTTATGCCTGCATACTAAAACAAAAACCTCCGTATGCTCTTCCGTCCTTTACAAGCTTACCGGGACTGCCAGTCAAGTTATTTCGTCGGTGAGCAGGATGTGGAGCCTGATCGTACTCATTCCTTGTTAATTGGCCAAGAGGCGCACGTCCTTCATCCCCGTAGTAGCCTTTTGCAAAAATGCCGGTTTCGCTGGGTATTTTTTCTCCTGCCACCATATAGGTATGCGTCGCCTATATTAGCCTTCAGCTCTGTTAGCCATCTCGTCGGCTCGGACCCGCTTCATCATACCTCTGATGATTTTATGTCCCCGCTCCCAAGAGTCGCTGTTCTCCATCATGGCCGCGATCAAGACGCCTCCAGCCCGTGCCTCCAGCCGGGTAGCACCTTCTGGGACCTGACAAATAGCCTTTATTTCAAGGTCGATTGGCGGCAAGTGCTGCCTTCCAGTGCTAGTGCTGCGTCTCCAGTTATAGTCCTGAAGCCTCTAATGAGCCTAAGGGCCATAGACCATACCACCGAGCATGCTCCTTTCCTAAGAGCCTTTCTTGGTGGCTTTGCTCAATATTGGTGCAGCATAGAGCAGAGTTGCCTTGGCTACCGCCACCAGTAGTTTCCTGGCCGGTTAATTAGGACCTTCTATGTTGGGCATGATCCTGGACAAGGACGCAGTTAATATTGCTGATTTCCTGCTCGCGTAGCTAGCTTGATTTTTAAAAGATAGCCTGTAGTCTATCACTACTCCCAGGTATTTTAAGGAGTCTATTGAGGCCACTTGTGTGCCGTTGACAGTGATCAGCATTCTTTCCAACTTCTTCCTGCTGCTTAATAGAACAGCCTCGGTCTTGTGCGCCGCAATTGTTAAGCCGGCTTTCTCTAGCCAGTCGATAGCCATAGTAATTGTCGCATTACACTTGCCTTCGACGACTGCTATTGTTTTGGCCACTGCTGTTATTGCCACATCTTCCGCAAAGCAATGTAGCTCAGCTCCTAAGGGCCTGTTGATGTCCAGGATTCCATCATACATAATGTTCCACAGGATCGGTCCAAGCACAGATCCTGGAACACCTGCATAAATAGGGTAGCGTCTCGGGCCAACGTCCGTATCGAACCAGAGGATACGATCCGTGAAGTAGCTTCCAACGACGATCCTGAGATACTCCGGGATACCCATCCTATGCATGGCGCTGAGGATTACTGGCCATCTAGCGGTGTTGAAGGCGTTCTTCACATCCAACGTGATGATTGCGCAGTACTCCTTCCTTCCACCCAGCCATCTATCACCATCAAGAGCGTTCTCGGCGATGTTTCTCACCTCTTGCCTTTCCGGAAGCCATGCTGCTGCGTACCTAGGCCGTTGCTGCTATCTGTGATTGCCTCTATTCGAGCATAGAAGATACGTTCGAATAGCTTGCACACGATATCCAATAGGCATAGCGGGCTGTAGCTGGTTGCGGTGTATGCTGACCCCTTGCCTTTCGGCAGCAGAACTAGTTTCTGACTTTTCCACCTCGTCGGAAAGACCCCGTCCAGGAGGCACTGTTGGAAGGTTTCCCTGAATATATCAGGTCTAGCTAACGCCGCTGCCTTGACGACTGCTCCAGGAATTCCATCCAGGCCAGGAGCTTTGTTGGGCTGGATTCGCTTGGCTGCCTCCACAACTTCGAGGTCTGTAATGCACGGGAAGTCATAGCCCTTCTCCTTGCCCGTAGGCATTCCGTAACTTGCTTAAGTTGGCGCTCCACCAGTGTACTGGGGGCTTGCGCTGCTCTTTTTTCCTCCTTGGCATGGTTGCATCACATTGGTCGCCATTGAATCTGCGTGTCAATTTGAGATTTGCAGAGAGTCGATTTGGTATGCTTGCATATCTTCATCGATCTTCCTCAAGTCCCAGGCTTGCCCGACTAATCTTCTCTGCCGCCTCCAAGTCGTGCCCTTCGGTAGGATGCAGAAGGAAATCAGTGCGAGGTCGCTCAGCGTTACAACGTCGTGGACCGTCCAGCTGGCGTTAGCCACTAACCCTCTGCTGATGTAGGTAATGTCGATGTAGGACGAGCTCCTATCATTGTTGAACGTTGGTTTACAGCCGTCGTTTAGCAGTATCAGGTCCAACATAAGTATCGTGTCTATTACTGCCTTGAAATTGGGAGACCAGGCAGCTGTGGAGATCGCCTGCTGTCGTGGCCTCGTCCATTCCACTGCAGGATAGTGCTATTCTTTGTGATAACGTACCGAAGCCATGTCTTTTAGAGTTGCTTCCAGCTCGGTCTTAAATTTGGGGACGCTATCGGAGACTTTCCCCTCTACTTCCAGCAGTAGTTCCCCTTGTTAAGTTCTGCGGACTTTACGAACATGTTTCCCCAGTTCGCTGAGGTTCGGGTCCGCTTTTAGTTTTCGGATCATTTCCGCATACGAGGCCTCTCCCGTATTCTTTAGTATAAGTGCCTCTAGCTTCTTCCTCAGGCGTTTAGACTTAACTTTGTTTCACTCGCCTCCAGTGCTAGCATCCTTG
This sequence comes from Drosophila vallismaia, assembly GCA_035047325.1. NCBI lineage: Eukaryota > Metazoa > Arthropoda > Insecta > Diptera > Drosophilidae > Drosophila > Drosophila vallismaia. Next base: position 252,213 of record JAWNPU010000023.1, on the reverse strand, counting down.
GCGAGGGATGCATAGCTGCGCGGCTCGGATGTATTTTCATTGGGTTTAGGTATACCTTTTATGCTAACCGCGAAGTAGTTGCCGCGCTTGGGTGCCTGTGCTTTAGACCCCTGAACTTTGGGCATCTCTCCTTTTGGCAATTCCTTTGTTGATGTAGCCTTTTTTCTAGGCTTTTAGGGCTCGGTTTGGGTAGAAGCGGTGGTAGAACGATTCTCTATAGCAACGTCTCCATGAAGCTCGATCGCCCGGTTATTGAGAGCCGAGAGGTAAAGTAGTAGTCTCTTGTCATCTATGACGACATTAATTTTATTTAATTATTTATTTAATTAATTTTATTTCCCATCCTGGCGAAAGGCTCCGTTGGTCTTCATTTTGGAATCCCGCGGCTAAGGGCGTGCGACGGCACGCTGATAACGTTCTTTGCCTTCGGGTTGCTCGTATTGGTAGCGCTGCTGCCTACAGGGGCCGAGTTGTCCAGCGCTGCAGCACTGCGGCCGCTAGTCGGTATATCCTCCAATACAACCGCCGGTGCAATGGTTCCCGCGGCGAAGTCTAAGGGCCTTATAGGCGATCCCATTGGGGATTTCATTCCGTTCCTGTGCGATGGCACGCTGATAACGTACTTTGCCTTCGGATTAGTCGTATTGCTAGCGCTGCCTTATTTAAACACTTGCTTTGGTTTGTTTCGCTCAGCCGGACAATTACACGTTCCCACGATGTGGCTCTGTGCGATATAAACTTGTTGTAGCTGGGCTGTCTCTGTCTTTATGAGTTTTCACGCAGCGTATGTGGAAACACATCCGTATCGGTCAAAATCCAAGACAGATGTATGTGTGTGTATATAGTGCTATTTATAGTGTGTACAGAACGAGGCCCAGCACACTACCTTGGGAAGTCCAGCATTGATAACGCGGTCATTGGAAGGCGAATTGTTACACCTGGTTGAAAACACTCTTTTGAAGAGATATGACTTAGGCATTTTGTGTGTGTTCCGGGGAAGCAGTTTCATTATCTTGTGCAATAGTTCTTCCAGCCAGACTCGGTCAAATGCACGGTGCGAATTGGTATGAATTTCTTTTGTTATGCGATTCAACTGTTCGATAGTTCCATGATTTTTGCGAAAGCCAAATTGGTGCGATTGTATTGTATTCTGTCTTTTTAGGAAGGGAGTTAGTTGCTTTAAAAATGCCTTTTCAAACAGTTTCGAGAGACACGTTGAAAGACTAATTGGTCTGTAGGATGAGGGTTGGGTTTTGTGTTTGATTGGATTGGGAACAATTACTATGACCGGATTTTTCCACCTTTGTGAATTTGGGATAGTATCCAAGTTTCTTAATAGCGTTGTAGAGATGGCATTAGAGATAAGGTCAGAACCGCACTCGGTGGAAGTTCTATAATCATTTTTGGTGTCACCAAGTCATGTCCAGCTGATTTTTTGGGCTTAAGATCTTTCATCGTGAATGCTATCTCACTTTGGCTGAATGTAATTGGATTTATAGGTGGCAAGTTTTTTGTGACTGCAGGTAGGACAAATGAGCTGCTAGCAGGATTGGCTGCAATACCATCTGCAGGTGATCGGCGAACGTATTAGCTCTATCTTCGTCGCTGCGTATCCAGCTTCTAGAGGGGCCCTGCATGGGGAACAACTGTTTCTGCCGGCGGCTGGATATTTTTGTGTGCTTTTCACAAAGGATTATTTTTGCTGGTGGGCGATAGTTTTTTGATATATAGATACTGGGCGTTTGCTTCCTCAAACTTAAGTGCCCTGGTTAGTCTATCGATTTGACCAGGCTATTAACATCCTCATCGGTGAATACCGTATGAGTTGGTTCCATATCCGTACAAACATAGTTTGCGTATTTTGCCCGGTTGGTCCTGTTGTCTGTCAGCCTGTACGGCCGCTCAGTTATATATGGTGGATGCCAGAGAGTATTTAATAATATTTAATATTTCTTGGGTTCTACGTTATTATTGTGAAGTCAATGAGGTCCGGCAGCTTATTTTGGTCTGTTGGCCAGTATGTAGGCCTACCCGGAGTCACGTAATCGAGATTGTTTCGCGGCGGTGATGAGCGCGTTGTAGAGTTGTTTCCCCATTGGGTTCAAAAGACGTGATCCCCAGTGCGTATGCTTGGCATTGTAGTCACAGGCCGCTATGAATCGCTCGGCGAGAAAAATTCCATGAATTGGTCTTCTGAAGCTACAAAACGGGGTGGGCAGTAGACTGCGGCCAGGGTGACGCTGCCGCTGCTGGATTGCATGCTTATGGAAGTGGATTGCAGGTAGTCCATTTCTGTTGTATTATATAGGTGGTGTTTAATGCGACTTCTGATAAGTATTCCAGTGGTGCCATGGGCTTTGGCGTCCGGATGGTTTGTTTCGTAGAATAGGTATCCTGGAATATGGAAGTTGTGCTTATCTGTTAAATGTGTCTCAGAGAAGAGTATAACGTCGATATTTTTAACAGAACTTGGCAAGTTCGAGTTTTTGCACCGTGAAAGGCCATTTTCGTTTCACATACATATTTGCAATGGACACATTATTTGGATTTGTGTGTCACAAGAAGCTGTGCCATGTAAGACGGACGCGGTTGTGGGTTGTGACTTTCGCCGCAGTTGCTGCACATTTTGGCAGAGATGTCTTACTTGTTCTTGTGGCAGTTCGCTGTGCTACACAAATAGATTTTAGCGATCAGTAAGTCTTGGTATGGCCATATTCTTGGTAGTTAGTGCACTGCAATGGGCGACTGCACTTGTGTGGCGCTGCCACTGTGATACGCCGATGCAGTAGGAGCTGTAGCTTGTAGATTGGGTGAACTTAATTTTTTTCAGTATCCGGCTCTCTGGCTCCAATTCGATTTTGAACAGTGGTTGTGGTTCCTTATTTTTGTTTAATATGTTCATGACCATTTTTGAATAAAAATTCTTTTACCTAAGCGCTTCTACGATTTCAATGTTCGATACAGTTACCTCAATACCTTCGAGAAGAACCTGTAGGCCTCTGGCTTTTCATTGATATATGTAAAAGTTTTTTCCTGCTTCATCCAAGAATTTGGTTAGTAGACGATGGCTACTATAGTTTTTTTCGCGAATGTATATTGGAGGAGGCTTAACCTTCTTAGGTTCCTCGTTAGGTGACTTTCCCGGTTGTATACATTCACCAGAAGAATTTGCCAGCAGCTCAAATTCATTCGCATGCAATTTTTGACTTGTTTCCTGTGTTGCGGTTCATTCCAGTCTGTATGGTCGACACAGTGTATTGGTTTACTTTTTGAATTGTTGATGATGCAGCAGAACCTTTTTGGTTATGTTTTTGTTTAGATCGGTTCAGTGGGAGAGAAAGCTTGTGTCGATGATATTCAGCGAGCTGACGATGCCGTTCCAATTGTAGTTGTGATTGCAGTTGCAGTGGTTTTTATTGCCACTGTACTGGTCACCGGTGGTAGGCGCAGAGGGTGTTTGGATATTGCTGGTTTTGTGACGGGACTATTAGTGAGGGAGAGCAAGAACGCGCTCTTTCATCATTTGTTGGCATAATTAATTTTTTCGAGATATGGGTGATTGACCGCTCTCTGTCTTCAGGTGTCGCTGAAAAGTAGGATAAGTATGCGTTGTTTCGTTGCAATGAGAGCCGGCGATCGTCTTGGTCTCGTTTTCGTTGAGCTCTACTATAAACTATTGTTTATACTATTTCAAACGCAGAATATTTATTCGAGCGATATTGCATCGCACGGAGCGCCTCTATCACTTTCGATTTTTTTATTTGTCTTTTATTAATCACCTTACGTTTTCACGCGTCAGCATACGAATAGCAATCCTTACTACTACTATCCTAATTTTTATGCGGTGCTTAAAAAATACGGTTAAGAAAAGCCTTAGAATCAAAAATTTGTGGTGTGTAAACTGTAAGTACTATCACTAATGCATTTTAAGCATATACAGTTATATGGATTAATGCTAAAATTGCTTCCATGTGCCGGTATCTGGCTTCTTTATATATTATGGTACTACGAATACTTTTTGAAGTTATGCGTACCATATTTACCTAATAAAGTTAGAAACTATGTTGGCACCTAAAACTGTTAAACCAATTACCAATTTAGCGCCAATAAACTTTTAGGCACAACCCAAAGAAGAACAACAAAAAAGTAGAAAATGTTGCAAAGACAAACGCCTAGTTGGTAAACTATGCGTATCAAGTTTCTGACTTATTGACTCTATTTTTCAACAAGTCACCAAGTTGCTTACAGACCCAGAAAAGCCAGCAACTGACCTTTTATTTGGCCAAAAGTTGTCATAGTAAAAAATCAATAATGTTATAATATGTATCTGTCTATAATAAAACTTAGTGACGCTAATAACCTGTACTTTATGAACATACTATGAACTTTGACCCATGCTCATACTGGAAGTAGATGGACTGCACCTCTCCGAAGACGATTCTACGTAGATGCAGCTAAAGCCAGTATGGGAAGAAGGATCCGCAAGAGGAGCCACAGCCAAATCAGCAGCAACAATGCGAGACCAGGAACCGCAGCCGGCAAAGAAGTCGGTCTAGGGTCGGATATCAGCTACTTCTGTCTCCTGGCGTCGTACCCCGGGAATAAGCGATCTGCGGTTTGGTTCCAATCTGCGCTCTCAACCGAGTATAATGCGGTAGCTGGAGTACCCCCAGGGAAGGGTCTTAGGCTCGCTACTATGCTGCCTGTATAGCCACGACATGCAGTCCCCAGATCTACGCAACTAGATTGGCCGACTGGGCTAGGAGGTGGAATATTCAAATAAATGGCAACAAGTCCACGAATGTTTGCTACACCCTCAAACAGAGAACGCCACCAGCAGTGCTCATTGACGATACTCCAGTGGAACAGACTGACTCAGCCAAATACTCGAGTCATACTCGACCGTCGGCCCGCTTTCTCTAAGCAAGTGAGTGCAATGAGAAAAGGCATACGGGCCTTTGATAAACAAGATCACAATATACAACCAAATCATAGCTCCTATTTGGATGTATGCGTGCCAAATTTGGGGCCTGGCCTGCGACAGCCAAATCCGCAGAATCCAGAGAATCTAAAATAAGATAGCGAGAACGATCACTGGCTGCGAGTGCTATGTGAGAAACGCCACCCTTCCACTCCAGCCGCTACAATGACCGACTGGAACGTCATTGCAACAGACTCGCTAATGGTCTTACCAGATCCCGATCACAAAGAAGGCTCAAGAGGCGACTTCCCAGGAACGTAATCCACAGGCTGCCAACAAGACGCACAGCGAGATGATGATGAACCAAACGATGTACTCCCCCATTGTCTCTTTTTTTATTTTTATTAGTTTTTAATTATTGTTAATTATTATTGTTGTTTTATAAATTTAATGAATTATTGTTAACGCTAAGCACATATAGCCGGCGAGACTTTCCGGCAGATTTAAGCAAACTAAACACACCAAGGAGTTCCTGGATACACTGTATTCCTTAATAAATAGTATATAATAAAAAGTGAAGTCTGCAAAAAAAATTCCTGAATTTTAGCGAATAATGCACAACTATTATATTTCAAAGAAAATTAAAAAAAAAAAAAAAAAAAAAAACCAAGCCACAAACTCCCACAATGAGTCCAAACGACAACAAGAGCAAGACAAACAAACAAGAAGAAACAAAATATGTTTCTTCGCAACCCGCGGAAGTGCAAGAAATAAGTGCAAACGTTGATCTCCTACGGTCAATCACCACCAACCCGACACATAAACTTAACGACAACGAACAAGAGAGCGCCTTTGGGCTCACCGGCAATTCCAACGATTTGCCAAAGAGAAGTGACCTCTCCAACGGCAACCGAAACTTCAACCTTACCACTGCACTCGCAACAACATATACTGCAACGGTATCGACGATACGAACGGTGGCTTCTGCAATGCTTGTTTCTGCTGAATCAGCAACAACTGGGTTGGATCGCCAAATACAAATTGAAAGAAAATTGAGCCCACAAAAAAACTCTGCGGCAGGAAATAAAATAAAAACAATCGCCACACTTTAAGTCAGCCAACTGAGACAAAAAAAGTCCAACAGGTTTGGAATACTGGCTGGAATACTGGATATTGATATGGGCTGAACACAATGAATACAGCTCAATTCCTAGAAATTGTAAAATCCAATTTGACATCCAGCGCCCAAAAATTTGAATGTTATACCAATAATAAGCCTAATTTCGAATTGTATCAAGACAGTGTCCTTAAGCATTATGCGCTTACTGTGTGGAACTGGGTCCTTTAGAACTGTGGCGAGTCATCGAAACACCACCCCAAAGCCCAGATCTGAAACCCATAGAAAAATTTTGGCTCCACCTTAAGAAAGAAGTTGGAAAAAGGGCACCAAAAACCCGAGCAGCACTAACTAGAAGAGTGGCTAGAGATTCCAAGGAATATGACCTACCAAAACTGATTGGATCGATGAAAAAACTCCTCCAATATGTTCCTAATGTTAATGCAGAGTATACAATGTACTAAAATTATAAGTTTTTTATTATCTGTTCTTACAAAATTTAATTGTAAAAGAGCTAGTCATTTTTGTAAACAATTTCTTGACAGTGTCAAAAGTGTGTAAACTTGGATGTTCTTGTTTTTCTCGTTAACTGTTAAATGTTTTGATATTATTTTTTTACATATTGTTAAAAAATATATTAATAAATAGATATTAATAAAAAAAATCCTGAATTTTGATAAAAAGACTTTAATTTTGCATTCAAAGTCAGCAAATACCATTTATTTTCGGTGTGTAAACAGTTTCTTGACAAACTTTATGTGTTTAATGTGTATGTGTATGAAATTTTTAGTTTTGTTTATTTTTCTAAGATACATTTATTATTCTATCATACACATAAAAAAATTACTTCCAGTGCATGCTTACAGTATATTTTATATATATTAAAGGGAAGAAAGATAATACTGGTATATTTTTGAGGGGGTGATGGTATATGGTATCGTTATCGAAACACTTATATTGATGTTAAATCTATGTGTACTGTTTTGTAGCGGTCTAAGCATTTTAAATACATTAATATTCTCCGCAGTGCAGTAAAGTAGCGGTATTACTGAGTATATTCTTTTAATTTCCGTTAACATAAACAAAACTTCATCTGATAAGTTTTTACATACGTACATACATAAATAAAGCATTTTTTTATAGACTCGGTGAACCAATGTATGTATTTTGGATATATAAAATTCAGTTCCTTTAAATTGCAATATTTCCAATATGTATCCTTTAGGTATTTAAAATTTAAAGAATTTTAAGAATTATTCTCTAAATTATCCTTTGTTATACATATTAGTAAATACAATGTTGTTTAGTTGAAAACATATTGGTATACTTTTAAGCATATTAAGCATAATTTTGTATGGCCAAAAATAACAGTCCTGTGAATCTGGGACCTTCGAGAAATCGATACTCAAAAATGGAAACCCTTTTTTAAAGCCAAAGTTGTAGAGTGCCACATAATTTACTTTGAATAGTTTTGGCAAGTAAGGGAATAAAAAAAACTGGGGGTTTAACCCAAAAATTCGCCATTAAAAACAGACGCCGTCAAAAACATAATATAAAGGAGTCCTGATTATAGTTATTGATGGATAATAAGGAATTCTAGGGGTCTTTAAAAAAATTGTTATCTTCCATAATATTTATTTCTGATGAGTTTCAAGTAGCAAGAGAAGAGTTCTAAACATCCTTCTTACAAACTTTTAATGTACGATTGATATTAAAAATGTTATTCAAACAATTAGGTTTATATTTTAAGTTCACAGAGCTACACACACATACATATGTATGTACATACAAATTTCTGCCCAAGGGTAGGCAACTAAATAACTGAGGGGAAAGGATATTTGTAGTATGCGTAATTGAAATGATTTAAATGTTTATATTCAATTTTGCCTCTCATTTTACTTCGTTAAAAAAATAATTATTTTCTTGGTGAAAACAAAAAATAATTTTATTAAAAGTCATAAAGATTCTGAAAAAAACGATTATCTGCAACAGGTTGTAACTAAATTTCTAGCAACCTGTGTAGGGAAAAATGTCTGAATGTTGAAAAGCAAGTGAAGAATTGACTAAGTAACATATTACAATATTTTATAAGATCTATGGAGAATGACGCGAAATTACTGATAACATTTATAGCAACGTATAAATGAGCATGTGGAGGATTGGATGGATTTGGATGCATGCAATTGGTCATTGACGATTTAAATCAAAATGCCAAATGGAGCCAGACAAACGCGAAGGAAGCTCAACTTTATCTATGACATATAATTAATTTATAATGAGTTAAGGGTCACAACTTACACAGTTACAGACACCTTTGAAATCAAAACAAGAGTACACTGTTTGGAATCATTAGATATATGCGTGGTGATATTGGATACTGCATTTGCATATAGTGGTCAATTTTGGAAGAGCAACGATGACCTTAATCTCATAGTTCAAAATGCTGAAAAATACAACATTTTAAAATATAATTAAGAAAATGTATAAATTAATAATTAATTATATTTATAACGAATAAAATTTCATGGTAATAAAAAATATACGTAAAATAAATAAAAATGTTTAAGTTTGCAATGAAATTCATTCCAAGGTGTTGAGCTGTTTTATTAAATTTCCTTTAAACATATTGCCAGAAATTTATTTATAAGCTGTTGCAGAAAATATTCGTATTTTTCCAAATGCTTTTATGACTTTATAAAATTTACTACTAATTTAAATTATTAAAGTAATATTGGAACTTCTAACATCATAAATGGGAACGGCGTCAAAAATAACAGATCTAACAAGTAAGGGAGCAGCAGACGAGTTTCCCGACTGAAAAATACCCTGTACCCTTAGACATGCTTACAATTTATTTATTTAGTATCAATAAATAAATGAAACAATATTCTATTAAAAAAGAAAATATGTTTCGTGTGTCATAAAGCCATACACATTTCGCTGCCAACGTCGCAGTCGGCGTCGCGCATTGCGTATTTTGCTGCGTTTCTGCTTCCCTAGCCATAGATTTTGCATGTGGCATACCTTCCGTGTTTCTTATCCGATTTGGTTCAAATTAAAAAATTAGATAGCTTTTATAAGCACCAACGCATATGCCAAATTGCACAGCATTAGGTTAATAATTGTGGGCGTGGCAGTTTTTTGCGATTTGCGGGGTAGCGGGGGGTGATATCAAAATAAAACAACAAACTTGTACTGCGTATGTTAATTACCTATCCAACGATATATGGCACATGTCTGTAGCTCTTGTAGTTTCTGAGATCTAGGCGTTGATACGGACAGACAGACGGACAGACGGACGGACGGACAGACGGACATGGCTATATCGACTCGGCTGTTGATGCTGATCAAGAATATATATACTTTATGGGGTCGGAGATGCTTCCTTCTGCCTGTTACATACATTTGCACCATATTGTGATACCCTTTTCACCCATTTTTAATGGGTACAGGGTATAAAAAGGAACTTGCTGTGGAGAAAAAGCAATTTGATCTCAGAGAAAGAGAACCAACCCAATCTGCTTGCAAGTACTACATTGACTCCAGAACCGATTAAACTTTCGTAGCCCATACAGTTTATTTCATATCTCCTTCCGAATCAAATATTTGATCACATTACCAATAAAACCAGCATATATTTAAAGTGGCATCCCACTGATGTCTTGCCATCCCCCTAAAAATAGAAGTTGTTGAAAACTCAACGGGAAGGATGGCAACGCTGAGAAGAAAAGTCACTTGATCGTGGACAGCTTTTTTGTTTTTTTTTATAACCTGTACCCATTAAAAATGGGTGAAAAGGGTATCATAATATGGTGCAAATGTATGTAACAGGCAGAAGGAAGCATCTCCGACCCCATAAAGTATATATATTCTTGATCAGCATCAACAGCCGAGTCGATATAGCCATGTCCGTCTGTCCGTCCGTCCGTCTGTCTGTCCGTATCAACGCCTAGATCTTAGAAACTACAAGAGCTACAGACATGTGCCATATATTGTTAGATAGGTAATTAACATACGCAGTACAAGTTTGTTGTTTTATTTTGATATCACCCCTCGCTGGGACTCGTCCAAAAAATTATGTCCCAACAATTTTTTAAAACAAGCAAAAATGTTTAAGTTTGCAATGAAATTCATTCCAAGGTGTTGAGCTGTTTTATTAAATTTCCTTTAAACATATTGCCAGAAATTTATTTATAAGCTGTTGCAGAAAATATTCGTATTTTTCCAAATGCTTTTATGACTTTATAAAATTTACTACTAATTTAAATTATTAAAGTAATATTGGAACTTCTAACATCATAAATGGAAACGGCGTCAAAAATAACAGATCTAACAAGTAAGGGAGCAGCAGACGAGTTTCCCGACTGAAAAATACCCTGTACCCTTAGACATGCTTACAATTTATTTATTTAGTATCAATAAATAAATGAAACAATATTCTATTAAAAAAAGAAAATATGTTTCGTGTGTCATAAAGCCATACACATTTCGCTGCCAACGTCGCAGTCGGCGTCGCGCATTGCGTATTTTGCTGCGTTTCTGCTTCCCTAGCCATAGATTTTGCATGTGGCATACCTTCCGTGTTTCTTATCCGATTTGGTTCAAATTAAAAAATTAGATAGCTTTTATAAGCACCAACGCATATGCCAAATTGCACAGCATTAGGTTAATAATTGTGGGCGTGGCAGTTTTTTGCGATTTGCGGGGTAGCGGGGGGTGATATCAAAATAAAACAACAAACTTGTACTGCGTATGTTAATTACCTATCCAACGATATATGGCACATGTCTGTAGCTCTTGTAGTTTCTGAGATCTAGGCGTTGATACGGACAGACAGACGGACAGACGGACGGACGGACATGGCTATATCGACTCGGCTGTTGATGCTGATCAAGAATATATATACTTTATGGGGTCGGAGATGCTTCCTTCTGCCTGTTACATACATTTGCACCATATTGTGATACCCTTTTCACCCATTTTTAATGGGTACAGGGTATAAAAAGGAACTTGCTGTGGAGAAAAAGCAATTTGATCTCAGAGAAAGAGAACCAACCCAATCTGCTTGCAAGTACTACATTGACTCCAGAACCGATTAAACTTTCGTAGCCCATACAGTTTATTTCATATCTCCTTCCGAATCAAATATTTGATCACATTACCAATAAAACCAGCATATATTTAAAGTGGCATCCCACTGATGTCTTGCCATCCCCCTAAAAATAGAAGTTGTTGAAAACTCAACGGGAAGGATGGCAACGCTGAGAAGAAAAGTCACTTGATCGTGGACAGCTTTTTTGTTTTTTTTTATAACCTGTACCCATTAAAAATGGGTGAAAAGGGTATCATAATATGGTGCAAATGTATGTAACAGGCAGAAGGAAGCATCTCCGACCCCATAAAGTATATATATTCTTGATCAGCATCAACAGCCGAGTCGATATAGCCATGTCCGTCTGTCCGTCCGTCCGTCTGTCTGTCCGTATCAACGCCTAGATCTTAGAAACTACAAGAGCTACAGACATGTGCCATATATTGTTAGATAGGTAATTAACATACGCAGTACAAGTTTGTTGTTTTATTTTGATATCACCCCTCGTTACCCCGCAAATCGCAAAAAACTGCCACGCCCACAATTATTAACCTAATGCTGTGCAATTCGGCATATGCGTTGGTGCTTATAAAAGCTATCTAATTTTTTAATTTGAACCAAATCGGATAAGAAACACGGAAGGTATGCCACATGCAAAATCTATGGCAAGGGAAGCAGAAGCGCAGCAAAATACGCATTGCGCGACGCCGACTGCGACGTTGGCAGCGAAATGTGTTTGACACACGAAACTTATTTTCTTTTTTAATAGAATATTGTTTCATTTATTTATTGATACTAAATAAATAAATTGTAAGCATGTCTAAGGGTACAGGGTATTTTTCAGTCGGGAAACTCGACTGCTGCTCCCTTACTTGTTTATATATTATATTTATTAAGGCAAACAGGGTATCTAGGAACTGCTTAGTGTCCTTAGTCTCTATTATTTCTGCCCGACGGACTCGCCGGCTAAGTGTACTTAGCGTTAACAATAATTAACTAAATATATATTAAATTAACAAATTAACGAAATTAAGCGGAGTCAATTGGGAAAAGCGAATAAAGCAGCGTATACAGTTTAGCGAGATTTATCATTTTGAATTTAAATAAGTTAGTAGTATAAGCATTTGGATTGTACCATTAATAAACATATTACATTAATAAACATCTTACATACATATATATTTGATGAAAGGACCCAAACACTTTGCAATAGTGTACTGCAAAGATTGGGACTCGTCCAAAAAATTATGTCCCAACAATTTTTTAAAACAAGCAAATTCTGCATTCATTTGAATAATGTTAAATCTGGTACTATCTAATCCGCCTTGTTAATGAATTAAATAATACATTTTCTGTATTGCATATGGAGCAGTTTATATGTGTTAAAAATTTGCTGAACAAAACTCAAAGCTATTTAAAAAGAGGTATAAATTTTAACCAGCCTTATAAATGGGTACATAAGAATTCGCCAAAGTGAAATTTTCAATTTTTCTTATAAGCTTGAGAAAGACTCCGGAAAAGAAAATGTAGTATCTTAAGCGCCAGAGTTAGGTGTAGTATCAAATTCAATTATGCGGGCATAGTTCCCAAGAACACTGAGTATCGATATAAAAAAGGTTAAAAAGAATATGCTGCAATTGGTCATCTGTTCGACGTTGATTTGATCAATAGTATTACCAGCATATACAAAATTTTATTGAAGTCAGACTATTTTACCAATTAGGCTTAAGAGTCAGTAAAGCGTGGCGATTATATAAAAGTGTCCATAAAGCAATCCTCTTTGGCTTTTTCATTGAGGATCAGATATTATTACAAACACTAATTATACTTTCAGTTTAATGTATTTTAACAAATTAGCACAATAAAAAACAATTTTAGGATATAAACAGTCTTTATTATCTGCCTTGAACTATATAATCAGATCTATCTTTTCTTGTTTTTCGATTTTGTTGCAGGCTCATAATAGCGTTGAAAACCAACGCTATATAGACGGCTCAGCAGAGCCGTTATAGTCCCATTGAATATATAAATACCATCATGGCTTGGTGCTCTTTAGGAGTTTTGCTAGGCAATACCCTAGGCTTTCTCGTTGGATCGAACGGTTGCATCCGCATGTCCATTTGAAGTGCTTAAGACAGCTGTTCGTGAGTCTCGTCGACCTTCTGCGGACTGGCGAGGTTAAGAGGTTGAGTGGCCAATCTAGCTGCTGCCTGAATTTCGTGGGTGAGAGAGTCAATTGCTCCAATTATCTCCTTCAATTGCTCCCTGTCGGAGTTCAAATCCGTATCAAAATTCGGAGACCACTCGAGGTGCTCTTGGAATCAATCCATGTTAGTGCGCCTGGTGATTGGACGCTCAACCTTGACAAATGCTGTAGCTGTTGTGTCAAGCGAGATGATAAGATGTAGGTGGTCGGAGCTGAGCTCAACAAACGACCGCATCGCAGCATGTGCTTCTAGGATACCCCTCTACTGCCATAAGGAAACCTCGTAGGGCCATCAGGTGCTAGTGAGCTCAAGTCTGAGTTCAATACTAGATTCGCTAACGCTTGACCTTTTCGGTTGCACCTCCCTGCTCCCCAATACCGGCAAGCGCAGAGCGTTCATGCTTTAATTTAACGATTGCAGGATGTTGTCAGTATTGTTATTGGTGTCCACCCCAAGACCGACCGCCCACACCTCTTTTTGGCCTAGGGGCTTAAGGAAGGCCTGAAGTTTGTTGCAGCCTGAGTAGTTTGCTGGGTGCTGTTCACTTTAATTGCAACAAGTGCATGGCTCGTTTCATGGTCGTGTACATGGGGTCTTGAGAGCCAGAATCTCCTCGTTATTTATGGGCTTGGCTTCTGATGCGCCTAGCTCATTTCGCCTCTTCGGCGTATGTAGGTCTCTTTCCAGTTCTTTAATGATCTGGTTATTTAGTATACTTTGGTGCAGATCTTTAACGCAAACTCTGTATTGGTTGTCTTCCTTCAGTTGGTTGCACTGGAACTCGAGCAGACAATGCTGCGTCTGCCGCGTCGAGTCTCATAACCTCGCCCATCGATGACTTAGCAGAGACTTTATTTATATCTGCGTTTTTTTTAGATGTTTTTCATGAGCAGGGATACGCTTTTTATACGTTTCATACTACTTTTATACGTTTTATACTATTGGAGGGTGTTTTGGCTGAGCCAAGGCTCAGCTACCAAGGTAGGCACGCTGTTACTGGGCTGCTGGCGCAGTTCCTCGGGTTGTGGAAGCTACCGCTGTAGCTAGGAAGAGGCATCTTGGTACCAAGATTTGACTTCTTTCGAGCATTAGGTGGAGAAACACATGAGTTTGGCTTGATAACTTGCATGTGCTTGGTGGCTAGGTTGTTCCAGCGGTTTTGGATGTCTGATTTGACTCTGGTGCAGAGGATTTGCGGAGCGCTCTTTTAAGGACCGCGCCAAGGCTGACTTTGCGCTTGGTCGTCGCGGTCATCTTGGTATTAGCATTTGGCTCCAATTCCATAGATCATGGGAGGAATGGCGGGGTGCTAGAACCAAACTATTTTTATATAATCTTAGAACAGCTGCTTTAAACAGCCGATTTGTTTTGTTTACACTTGTGGCCGCTTTCATCGGAGCTACGATTAAATAGTTTTTTTAAGGAGCTTTTAATCGCTGCTTCTGTCTTTATCATCGCTCCACTTTCGTCCTGCAATTCCTAAATGGCAGATTCTTTTAAAACTTTTGTCAGGCTTACGTTGGACTTGTCCATTTCAACGTGGAACTTTTGTGGGTATCATTAGGTGCTCTTAGCCATCCTGTTTTCAGTACACCCTGAACATAATACCGTAAATGTAGCCCCTCTATTTGATGTTATTCGAGTTGTGTTTCAAAAAAAGCTACTTGTCGTTTAAGACATTCGATTACTCCTTCGGAACTGGTGTTCTGGGTTGTGTTAAGCCAGACGAATTTAGAGAAGACATCGACTACTAACAAAATGTAGTTATAGTACGTGCTATGATACACAAGAACACAATTCTTCACTACTCGTGTAACTTTACCCTTCATTTCATAACAACCTTTATCCAAAACCGATAATGTTGCTCGAACTCACTCATCTTCTTTTAACCTTGTTTAAACTACTAATTCATGCTGCCTTCCATCATCAAACATGGTATACGACTTAAACACATATTGTAAGAACAGGGCCCAACCTACTCTCAGTGGTTGCCGCGCTTTTGAAGGGTAGAAGCAAATGTGCTAGAATAGGTGACATTTCCTAAATACTTTAACTATCGATTCCGACTAAGATATTGGACAGGGTGAAATAGTTGATCTTCAGACCTCTTTTGTAGGTCTACACGTGTATATCTGAGTCTGCACCTTTTAATTGAACAAGGGTATCACCGAAGCTATCCCCAGCGCCCTCTTTAATTGTTCAAACGGCGCCAATTGTTTCTTCCCATTATAAATACCGCATCCTTCTGAGAAAAATTTGTTAAAGGTTTAACACAAATCGCATTGTTCACTATAAAAGGTCTAAAATACGCGGTAACACCAAAAAAATGTTGAGTACATATACGATCATGAGATCTTAAAATGTTCCTAACGGCTTTTGTTTTCTTAATTGATAACCCTTAATCCCCTTTTCAAAAACCTAAATAATCTATCAGCTTTTTCAATCTGTTCCTTTGGTTGAAATTTCACAGAATTCTCCGGAAAAAGTCCATTGTTACACATGCAGTGTGGCATATGGAACCGTCTAATTGTAACGACATTTTGGGCAAAAAAAGTTTGATATCATCTCACGGTACCGTTCACCATTCACCACTCTCCAAAATTGACCTTTTTTTCTTATTTACGCACCCATTAAGCCAAAAATGAGCATCGTCGCTGAACACAATTTTTCGATAAAAAAGTCGTCCGTCAACTTTCAAGAGCTCACTCTCCAAAATTTCTGCGTTGTGGTAGGTTGTTCGGCTTCAATTCTTGCACCGGCTGTATCTTGAAAGGCTTTATCGTTGCGAATGGCGACGAATCGATAATTGATGCTCATCATTATCACTGTCCGATACAGCTACGATATTTTTTCAGTTGGCACTTTATGTAAGCGTGTTGGTGTTTTAATGTTCAACAATTTAAATTTGGTGCGAAATTTAGTCACAATAGCCCGAATAGCCGCTTCAGTAAGTCGATTGAAAGACAATAAAATGGAAGAAGCGCGCGATCAATTTTCTTAACAGAGCACGCATTTTGATAATAAAATTCCATAATCTGCAACCGTTGTTGGTTGTTAAAATGAGTTATACACCAAAAAATTATAGACCAAATTGAAGATGTTCGACAGTGGTACAAAATACGAAACGTGCGTCAATAAAACAGTGTTACCAAAAATATAATAATAAAGGATAAATAAAATCATCCTTTACTTTTATATGACCCGCACAAAAGGTCATACTCCAATGAGTTCCGTTTAAAAACTGTATTATTAAATTAAATTAAGTCTTTCCCGTCCCGCGTGTAGTCCAGTGGCGTTTGCTACTGTCCGTGGAATCTTGCAGTGGGACTGCAAGTGGTTGTAACAGGTTTTCTTATGATGATTACGTTGGAGAGTTACTTTACTCCCTGGCCTTGTGGCTCAGTAATTATATCAATGATAAGACAAGGTTATTACGGCTAAAGCCGGAATATTTCGTATCTTAGACAGAACTGAAGTACAAAATATTTTAAAGCATAAATCTACTCTAGCTCCAATGCATCACGCCATAAAATGGTGGTCGGCACGCCGACTCAGCATTCCATGCATTGCAATTCGGCACTCCGGATAGCGCGGGGAGCTGAACTCATTTTGGGCGCGTCAGCATTGTTTGTGTGAATCTACTTGGTTGCTACGGTACTAATTATGTAAAACTACTTAGTTTCTGAATCAGATACATCAAGTGCCCATTTCAGTTGTAAACTACCCCCCTCCTCAGATTTATGACCGTCCTCGGTAGTATGGATGGAGGCTCGTTTTCTCCTTAATGCCAAAAAAAGGATGAATGAACCAATCAGACCGATGTTCAGGATCACTCCAGCCACGAACCAAAATTTGGGGAAGCCCGCGGCGTCAACCTCGTCCTTGAAACCTTGGATGAAGCGCAGGTTGTTATTGTTCATGCGGTGTAGCAAGGGTATGCTCAGCACCGGGTCATGGCCGACAATGTTCAGTAGTGGTGATCTTACTATGCCAGGCTGCTTGTCTAATGTTTTTCGCAGATTTACGAACTCCGTTCCGTTAATGGTGGCCGATCGTTCGAAGGTTACTAGGTGCGTTCCTTTAACAAGCACCTCTGGGCCGCCGTCCGTGCTGATGCGGGCTGTTGCCTCGATGATGATAACGATGCCGTCATCTACGGGCATTATTGCCCTCAGGCGGCTGGGTTGAATATAAAATTGGGCCGTAGGATTACTTGATAGAGTGATACCGGGTAGACGGAGACCTTCTTACATCTGACTTTGACTCTAGGTTAAGCTATTAGTATATGGATTATGTCATCGGATTGGAGAATCCTAATTCTACCAGCTAACTATTGGAGTGTCTTGTTTAATAAGTGATTTCGCCAGATCGCCATGATCAAGGATCGTGGGATTTACTGGGTTAGCTGTTGCCAATGTTGCAGTGAGAATTAAATTTTGTATTTCTCTTGTCAGCATTCTATTTCTCGCTAGAAGTGCCTCGTACAAATGTGGGGTGGCAACCAAATCGTTTTTTCAACCTTTGATAATTTTAAAAATGGTGTCCGATAGCTTGTTTATCTGTTTTTGAGTTTCCGAGTTTATAGTAATCTGCCTGGAATTTGAGTCCACTAGCTGAGCTTCTGTCATTCTGTCATATTTTCAAAAAATTTGAGGCATTAGGAGTTCCCCCAACCACTTTAAGCGCTGTCCCTTAAAGTCTTTTGTGCTGTATTTTAAGGACGGACAACAAGGTTCCCAAATGACATCTATCAACATCTAGTAATTTGTGCATATGCGATTAGAAGAATTCGGAAAGGTTGCTCACGTGTCTCAAGTAGTCACGTTGTTCAAACAAAAAATGTAGTTGGCGCGAGAAAACTCAGTAATCCGTGCATTTGCCACTGCTAGGGTGATGACCGTTGTGAGGGCGAATCGTAGAATGAGACCACGATGTGTAAACTTAAATCTGGCTTACTTTTTAAAAACATGGCTTACTAGCAAATTATAAGTGAGGGGACCTATTTAAAGTTGTCCTTATGGACAACCCTCCCCTTAATAAGAACAGACGTTGCCAGGTATGCCTTTTTCCGTGCATAATAGGGTCAGCTTTTTTTCTAACCTTTTATTGTTTTTGACGAAAACCTCTTCTCCTACATCAAAAACACGGTTTCGCCTAGCTGGGTTGCATCTTACGATATTTTCAGATAGTTTCAGAATTGAAAGCGGCCTCATTGTCGCAATATATTGTTCTGAATTTAGGGAACAAGCTTACGAGTTCAAGCAAGGACCCTGTGATGTCCACTATTGTTCTGGACTGCACTGGTTGTATCACCGCAAACTTCGAGAACTTGTCAACGCATGTTAGGAATTGCTTCCAATCGGTTGATAAGATGTCAATGTGCAACATTTCGCCGGTGTAACTAAGTATGCGTGTTTCCCTGAGCTCTTGCTTTTTTGGGTACCTGTAATATTTGGCTTTGGCACATACTCTGCAATTTGCAGACACTTCTTTTGCTAAGCTGTTCATTTTGGGGAAATAGTAATCGCGGAGGACTTGCTTGGTATTTTCCTGATCCGCTCTGTGTGCACGATTGTGTTCTGCCGTGATAATTTCTAACTGTTCGTTTCTATTGGCGAAACTGTGTTGCCGGAAAATAAGCAATTAAGTCCTGCTGGAAACTTTCGAGAGTGGGTAGGTCGCAGTGCATTTACGACATCGGGCCTCACGACTTCTTTGACTATTTTTAAAATGCTGCTTTTGTCGGCGAATCTGATTAAGTGGAGTTTTGCTACGAAACAACACTAAGCTTTGTTTTAGTTGGAAACATGCTTCTTCGATAATGATTTGATTTCTGAAGCAGTTTAGTAGTTGATTTGTCGTTTTGACCCTGTAGGTCACAGCGTCTGACTGAAGCTCATATTTTAAGGCGTTAATATTCTGCCTGGAGAGAGCATCGGCCACATGATTTTCTTTACCAGGCTAACTGACTCGCTACTGCGAGGGCTCCGCCTTTTATTCATTATTACATAGGTTGTTATAATCTAATTATATAATGCAGCGCTTGTAAGACGCCGCAGTCTGCGTTTGTTAATGCAGCTGAATTTTATTCTTAAATCTATGTTTGAGGCCTATGACCGCGCTAATCACCTCCCGCGTGGTCATATCTCTTGACACTTCGGCAAAAGGCCGCTGCAATCGTACTTATCTGTAGTTGCCACTCATGCTGTCCAGTGACATGTTTATTTGGCAAGCCGAGTGTCCGCTTGCCGTGTGGAAAATCAAGCCATCAATGTGTACCTTGTTATTTTTCAGAGTCTTGATGCGCATTTGAAGATTTTGCAGTTCATTAGTGTTGTTGACAATCAAGTGCTTCAGCGGGACCACGTTCCATGTCTCTTTGTCATCTATAATTCGTAAACTGGGGAAGACATTTCAGACGCTGTCAAAATTACTTTTTGAGGAGTAATTATTGTTGTATACCCTAATATTGCTGTGCATCCTGCAAGTACAATAGTTGTATAATGCCTTGATTGGGCTGTCTTATAACTTGATGCTGTTCGTTGCATCTTATATTAGCTGTTGTATTCCGAAACAGTCTAAATAGCCAACGGTTGGATCCACTTATCTCTTTGATGAACGAATTGCCTTGGAATTCCATCATTTCGCATGAGTGTGCCTTGGTTTCAATGGTGATATTTCGCAAGAGTGGTCATCCGCGTTTTTCCATGCGCAATTACTTTCGCAAAGCCATGTTGTCGAATCCTCTTGTCTGTATTGGTTAATTTCCATTTCAGACATTAGGTGATATGCGTTTATGTCTGTTTTCGTCCTAATTTTTGCTTAACTTTTTCGAGCTCCTCCAGCATTTTTTTTAGGCGCAATTAGTGTAGGTTGAATTCTTTCTTCACTAATGTCCGTTATCATTGAGATCGCTGTTGCTTGTAGGCTTTCTGCCTCTTCAATTTAGTTTCGCACTTGATTTGATAACACAACGAATTTAATTGACTCCTTATATACCATAAAGTGCTCCTTCATGGCTTCTGCAATAATATTGTCTTGTTGGGTCAGTTTTCCCAAATTCCGGTTTGCTTCCATCGTATTTGCACTTACTAATTCTTCGGTGGCATTGATGACCGAGGTCTGATTGTCAACATATTTCATTAGATATTCTTAATTTTTTATGATCGGTTGCATATTTTCCCGTATCCTAGTTGCATTTTCGATATCAAAGAACAGTATAAACCTTTTCTTTCGGTTGGTACGGTGCCGTAGTATTTTGTCTTTTTCTTTTATGTTGTCAATTTTTGTCCGTATTGTCGTGCCGAAGGAATCGCAGTAGTTCTTCAAGTCTCCCATTTTTTCGCAAACCAAGCGGGATTTTTCCAGGAAGTCCTCTGATTGTTTTATGACATCAAAATAGGCTTGCATGTCATAATAAAACAATAATTGTAGCGACTTCCACTTTACCAATTTTTTTCACCATAACTGCAGCTTTTGCGTCGATGTCGTAAATTTTCCCAAGTTCTTTGGCCTGTTTTAGAGGTTCCGAATTTTCTGTCGCAGTTGTAGATTGCAATATCAATAAACAGCATAGCACACTAGCTTCCAGTGCCATTCCTTTTGTCTCTTGGAACTCGCTGCCTAAGCTTCTTGTCCTTGCGTAGCTGCATTGAGTCCGTTATAGATGGCGTTGCAGCTCCAGCTGGTTTTGCTTCGCTAACAGGAAGTTGACAGATCTTGTTTAGCGAACTTTTACTTCCCCATCGTTTGTTTTAACCGTGACTACCCGGACTTTATCATCTTGTCCTTTAGTCGTACTAATGATTCTTCCCATTGGCCATATTGCAGGGTGAGTGTTCTCATGTTTTATAAGAACCAGCTGTCCCTCCTTCAGATTTGGTTTTTTTTGGGGCCATTTGTTTTGCTGTTGCAATGACACCAGATACTCCTCCTTCCGTTTCTTCCAAAAATCACCTCTGATGCGTTGAATAAGCTTCCATCTATCCAAAGAGCTGATTGTCTTACTTTCGTCAAAATGTTCAGGAGCTCCAATTAGAGGTCTGACCCGGCTTTATATGTCCTCACCATCGTTTTCGCTCCTTACAGTGACTAATGGACGCGAGTTTAGTACTGCTTCGATTTGACATAGCAGCGATGCAAATTCTTCATATGTAAAGCTGTTTTCACCAATAACTCGTTTAAGGCGACGTTTCACTGATTTTACACCGGCTTCCCATAAACCTCCCATGTGGGGGCTTCCCGGGGGATTAAACTGCCACTTGATGCCTTCTTTTTCCAGTGTAGGTGCTAACTCATTATTGTTTTTAATGGCAGCTACAAATTCCTTGTCCAATACTCTTGAAGCTCCCACGAAGTTTGTTCCATTATCTGAGTATAGGTTTTCACTCTTGCCTCGTCTTGCAAAGAACCGTCGAAGAGCCTCCAGGAATTTGTCTGACGAATGGTCGCGAACAGCTTCCAGATGTATCGCTTTTGTTGCCATACAAACAAATACACAAATGTATCCTTTATACGTTTTTTGACCTCTTCCCTTTGAGCAGCGAATCTGGAACGGTCCGGCGTAGTCGATTCCAGTATTTTGAAACGAGTAATCAGCCGTTACTCGATAAACTGGTAAATTTCCCATCAGTTGACTGGAAATCTCTTGCTGGTATCGTATGCCCTTATTCCCTTAAATACATATTTCTTTAAGGAATTTTGTATGCCCAATAACCAGAACTCCCTCTGAATATAAGTTCTCATAATGTTAATTCCGCCATGCAGAGTTTTCTTATGAGCATCCTTTGCAATTAACCAAGTCAAATGTGACTTATCCAGTATAATTGGATGTTTTACATTATAGGGTATCATTGCGTTTTGTAGTCGTCCATCAACTCGAAGTACGCCATCACTATCAAAAAACGGATTTAGCGCCTGTAACTTACTCTTTGGGTCTAATAGTCTTTTGTTTTTGAGTAGTCTGACTTCGTGTCCAAAATCCAGCTGTTGTTGCTTCTTTACCACGGCAATCTTCGCTAGCTTTAATTCCTCCACCGTAAGATGTGAAGGCTGTTGCGAATTTCTTCCCAGCTTTGTTATGAAGCGTAATACATACGCCATTACTCTAAGAAGTTTGTCGATCGATGAATACGTCGATAAAAGATGATTTTGCAGATATTCGGATTTTATAAATGTGGATACAACAATTTCCGATTCCTTTTGAGTGGGCCAGTGTTGTGCATCCAGCCGAATTGGCTAGCATTCGGCCCTCTCCATCAAAATTCACAGATTTTAAGAGATTGCGGTGATATCCCTCCTGAAGGATTTTCTTCCGATTTAACTCCATTTGACATTGGGAATTAGTTTATTGATTTCTTCCACTAGTTCTGACGAACTTATCCTTGCTGCGCTTGTTCTGTATCCAAGCAATAGTAATTTGCGAATCACTCCATGCATGCGTTGTGATCTCGTTGCTCCATATAGCCTGCACCTTAGCTAATAACTTTGCTAATAAATGCGCAGCACATAATTCCAACTTTGGAATTGTTTTCCTTTTTTTATAGGATTTACTTTACTTTTTGCTGCTAGCAAAGTAACTCTGCCGCCTACTTTTGTATACACAGCCGCTGCATATGCTTTCTCTGATGCATCGCAGAATCCATGTAGCTCCATAATACCTTTGGAGCATCCAGTCCAGCGTGAAATGCTAATTTCTTCTAAATATGATAGACCTATAGCATATTCCATCAACCAGTTAGCTAAGTTGGATTCCAATTCAACGTCCCAAGTCATCGGTAACTTCCACAGTTCCTGAATGAAACATTTGCCTTGAATCGTTACAAGTGCCAACCATCCTAGTGGGTCGCTTTGTTATGCGTGTTAGCATTGGGTTTTCTGCCGAAAACGTAAATGTATCCTTCTTCGGATCCCATTGAAGTCCTAAGGTTTTGATCGATTCATTCTCCTCAATGCAGATTTTCTCCGTAGCACCGTCGTCCTGAATGTCGGCTAAAATACGTTTATCGTTACGGGTTGTCGTTGCAACCCATTTTCGCCGATGCATGCCACCCTTCTCCATCACTTACCTCAATTTCCTTTGAAATTCATAGTACTCGTTGACTGTGTCTCCACCAGTCATGTGGGCATCCATATAAAAGTCATCTCTAATTGTTTCCACTAAGACGCTATCCTCTTGGCAAAAGCGATCTGCCAACTCTCGTAGACATCGGACTGCTAAGAAAGGTGCTGCCGATGCCATAAGTTACGGTTGTTAACTTAAACTCACTGATCGGCAATTTTGGATCATCTCTCCATAGAATATATTGGTATTCTTGGTCTTTTTCAGCAACCTTTATTTGACGATACAATTTTTTAATTTTTTAATTAATTAATTAGAATATCGAATATATCTTTTTGAATCTTAGGACCAGGTATAATTACGTCATTTAGGCTTAGTCCATTTGTCGTCTTTGCGGATGCGTCAGAAACTACTCGTAGCTTCGTAGTTAAGCTTCCAGGCCTGATGATTGCTTGATGGGGTAAATAGTATTTACCTTGACCCGTTATCTTTACAGATTCCATATGTCCCATCTTAAGGTATTCTTTCATGAATTCGTTGTATGCAGCCCAGTTTTTTGGGTTTCTTTGAAACTTATTTTCCATATGCATAAGCCTTGCCATTTCCTGTTTTCGAGAGTTTCCCTGCTTTGCCTCCTTGTAGAATGGAATTGAAACTACAAATCTGCCTTCCTCGTTGATTACAGTTGTTTCTTGAAATTTTCTTTCGCATTCTGCATTGTCTGTAATCGTCTCATCGGCTTCATCTTCCAATTCCCAAAAGCGTTCCAGGTCGTTTAGATTTATTGTTGTAGTGGCACTTTTAATTTTTTGCCTGCTCGAGTTATATTTCCGGACACAATCCATCCAAATCTGGTTTTTTGTCCCAAGATTCCATTCACGGTTTTTATTTTCTCCATCATAATCAGTGGAAATAGATCCACACCTATCACCATCATCAATTCTGATTGGCTCGTTGAATCGTGGATCTGCTAGCCAGTAGCCCTTCCACTCTTTGTTGATATCAATATCAAACTTTTTGCTGGGAAGGGGTTTATGGAGTGTTGGTAAAACCAATGCTTCCGTTGATGTTTTGAAGCTGCTTGGAATTTTTGGTTTGATCGTCAGGTGGACGCTATTTTTTGATAATTGAGTAGTCTGGGAGATACCTTCCACCTCTATAGTACTCCTTACTCTGGGAATCCTTAATATTTGTGCTGCCTCCTCTGAAATCAGCGTCTTCTGGGATCCACCGTCAATAAGCGCCCTTAACTCGATGTAACCTCCAGCTTTATTTTTAACTAAAACAACAGCTGTAGCCAATAGTGTGTCTTGGCCTTGCTTGAGGCTATTGCTGTTGATACTGCGTTTTGTGTCTTCATGAAGAAGGCTGTTGTGTCCTTTGGAGCATCGATTGCATGTAATTTCCTTTCTGCAGTCGATAGCATTATGCTTTCCAAAGCATCTACAGCACATGCTGTTCTTTTGAACGAATTCTTTTCTTTTTTCGATGGATTGTGCTCTGAATTTGAGACACTTATCATATCGTGGCCATCCTTAGAGCAAAAGGCACACGATCTAACTTGCACTCTTCTTGTAGAAAGCTGAGCGGTATTTTTGGTAATGGCATTTACTGAGTTGTATTGTTGCTCAATAAACTCCAGTACGTCTTGTAAGGACTGTATAGCTCTTGCCTTTTTTACGAAAATTTTGGCGAAAATTTCCGCAGCAGAATTTCTGCTAAAATTACGTCAGCAGAGCTTTCTATTTTTCCTTTTTCTTTTATGATGAATATGCTCTCGGTCACAGTATCCAAAAAATCTTTCTCATCATGGGGCAGCATGCACTCCACTTCCATTAATTTGTTGAAGTGTTGGGAGAATATTTTTCTGCTATTCTCATAGCTTTTGCAGATAAGCTCCCACGCTGCTGTATAGCTAGCCGCTGATCACGTTATCAAATAGCTAACCACCATTTGAGCTTCTCCTTTTAAGCAGGCTCTTAAATATCCCAGCTTCTTGTGATGCTGAGAACCTTACTGCTGTCTATTAGCTCAGAGAACAGCTCGTAAAATGTTGGCCATTCCTTCGCATTTCCATTGAACGTTGGAAGGTCCACTTTTGGGAGTTTTGGCACGTCGTAGTTGGAACTTTGAAACTGTTCCAACTTCATTTGAAGTACCATCTCTAGTGCGGCAACTTCAGATTGCAGAATGTCTGCCTCATCTTGATCAAAGGCAGTTCTGTCATACTTGTTTTCAAGCAGTTTCAGTGTGTCCGTCACGTTGGACCAATGACTTTTCATCATTGCCAGCTGTTTGACTGGTTCAATTTTATTTGAACTATCTAGGGTTTCGTAGATTAGGCTCATCTGTTGCCTCACCCTATCCGCTCTTCTATCGACCAGTTGAACCAGATTATCAACTAGACTGGAGCTCCGAGCTGATGCGGTATCAGATAATTTTGATCCGCTTGGTAGATTTATCTCTTCAAGTGTTTCTACCTTTAATTGTGACTCCTTGTAGGCCTTGATAGCATCCTCACATCTGATTGATCAGCCAAAGAAAAGCAAGAACACAATGTTTCACCTTATAGTCCTAGTACTTTAAGGTATGGTCTTTTATTCTGTGTTTCTTACCACTGGTGGGGGAAACAACAGAATCACTCGAATAACCTTGCTCTTTTTACTTTGAAGCGCTGGTTTTTTATTCTGTGTTTCTTACCACTGGAAAACAACAGAATTTCTCGAAGGACCAAAATGTTCACACTATAAACTTGTACGTTCACTTCGGGTGTTTGAATCTAACTGACTCGCTACTGCGAGGGCTTCGCCTTTTATTCATTCTTACATAGGTTCTTATAATCTAATTATATAATGCAGTTTGTATATGCAGCTGAGTTTTATTCTTAAATCTATGTTTGAGGCCTATGACCGCGGTAATCACCTCCCGCGTGGTCATATCTCTTGACATTTCGGCAATAGGCCGCTGCAATCGTACTTATCTGTAGTTGCCACTCATGCTGTCCAGTGATATGTTTATTGCAGTCCATAAATAGAATATAATTATAGTTTGCCTACTTATCATGTCTTAACACATATTTAGACACCCACACTATGGCCAATAACTCTCTTTCATTCGTGGCAAAGTGTGACTCGCTTTCTTTAAGCGTCCTAGAAATCATTGTAATAGGTATTTTTTCTTACGATAGAACGGCGCCGATACCGTTCGCTTAAGCATCCGTTGATCGAATGGCTTCCTGAAACCAGGGTGTCTGAGAATTACATCTTCGGAAGAAAGAAAGAAATTTCTTAGCCTCTCAATTCATCTCTCTGCAAGTCACCGAAGTCAATAGGAGTTTTCTTAGGCATGTGTTTGCTGATAGAGCCATTTTCTCATTTCAGCAAGCTTATCAAAGGCCTTGCGATTGCCGCAAAGTCTTTAACAAAACATTGATAGTAACTGGCCAGACCTAAAAATGACCTAAGCTTATACAGATTTCTCGGTTCAGGTTACTCCTTTATGGCTTTTACTTTTTCGGAATCTGTTTTTGCACCATCATTTCTCGGTTCTGGGTACTCCTTCATCGCCTTTACTTTTTCGGGGTCGGTTTTTGCACCACCATTGGTTACCATAAATCCCCGATATTCAACACTTTGCAAGAAAAAGTGTGTTTTTTCCTTGGACACCTTCATGTTTCCATCACATGGGCTTTTTAAAATACACTCTATGTTCCTAACATGTTTTTTTTCATTTTCGGATAAAATAATGACGTCATTTACGTAAATACAGCATGATTTGGCAATTTGTTCTCGTAGGACGTCGCCGATCGCTCTTTGGAAGATTCTTCCCGCATTCTTCAAACCGAACGGTAATCGACAAAACTCATACTTTCCGCCATTTATTGAGAAGGAGGTCTTCTCGCGGTTATGCTCGGCCAAGTAGTCGGAGTTTAGATCTAGCGTTGTAAAGTATTTGGCTTTACCTAAATTTGCCAGTATCATGGGAATATTCGGCATTGGGTACTTGTCAGCGATGGTTTTTTCGTTAAGTTTCCTAAAGTCTACAAACAAACGCTTATTTTTATTCTTTATTTATTTTATTCATCATGACCTTTTTTGTCCACAACCCACGTTGGTTGTTGTAAGGCGAATTTGAAGTTCTAATAATGCCTTTTTGCAATAAATCTTCACGAACTCAGATACAGAGTTTGGAGTATACCGGCTTATCATCGCTTGTTCGAATTGTGGCAACAACAGAAGTGTTAAATGGCAGTGCCTCGTTAGAGGCCAAAAATGCCTTAGATCTGTATGTAAACATGTTTTGAAACTCAACTTTTACAGATTCTGGTACAGCAATGTCATATACGTTAGTGAAATTTACATTGTCGCAACTATGATGCTGCAGCTTTTAGGAAACAGAACCATAATCTATTTTACGTTTCCTGCATCCAGTTTCGCCCCCACTTGAGCTAGAAGGTCAAATCCTATAATGCCATCGAAAGGTGTCAGCGTGTCTAAGAGAAAGAACGCAGCTGTTTTCCCAAAAATGCTCATTAAACATTTCTGGCCAACCCTGTTGGAACCATGAATGGAACTAACTGTGAAAGGGGAATCGACCGGCACCATATTTTTTAGCTCCTTTATGGTCTTGAGGTAGTTTTTTGCCGCCCCTGTGTTAGAATTTTTAGTTGCCTCCCCTATAACTGGCGTTCAATGAACGGCAGCCGGGAGTGCTCCCTAAAAAATGTATCTGATCATTATCGTCAGACTCCGCATCTATTTCGGCTCCGGTCGCGCTTTCATATTCGCTGTCATTTTTATCGTCAGCCTGTTGCATGGCATTTTGCACTCTCTGACGCCTTTGACCTGTCATGCGTGTGGTACCTGATCTTTTATGGCCTCGAATACTCTCGATTTTGGTATTTGCGGGTTGACCGCTTCCGAAGGAGGTCGGTTGTCTATCTGTGTTATAGTGGAGCCTAATTCCATAGGCTCAGGTGACTGATTATGGTATTTGTTTGTATTATGGGTCGAATTATCTTGTTAGGCCTATTTTGTTTTTTATATAAATTAGGGTTTTTCTCCTGGCCATCTTCGGCCCTGCTATTTTTTCCCTGCGGCTCTCTTGAGCGTCTTTGATTTTTTCGCTGCTCATAGGCGAGTGCCCTATCTTCCAAAGCCTTTGCATACGTGGCAGCAATAGTAGTGCGTAGTATAGTATAGTATTTGTTATTAATGTTAACCGTTTTTCTACATCGTCATAGTACTGCATCATGCTAAGTTCTCCTTGCCTGACTGTCTCAAGTCCCTGCCGAAGGGCATGTAGCGACGTTTTTTCCGCTTAGGTGCAGTCCAATCGAGCAATTATGGCATCGAAATTTAAGACTGTGTTATGGGCAACTAGTAGCCCTCCTGCCGATCCCCTTATCTTATTTATGATAATAGAAACGGCTTGGTAATGTGCCTCGCTGCCATGATATGGCTTAAAGATTTCATATGCGCCTACGGCTGACTGTCGCCACGACACATAATCATCCTGGTCTCCCATAAAAATCTGGCATGGTCTTTACAATATAAAGCTTGACTTCCCATCGAATGTTTGGGTCTACAGTTATTTTTTTGTAGGCTTCCACTTATGGTGCTTCCACACACAAGCTTTGCATCTGTTGTTTAACCTCATCTAATTGTGTTTGAAATACCTGTGTCAGCCTAGCTTCTTCCTGGACCAGGGCCTGGCTAACTGCTCCAGATATTATTGCCTGTAGCTGGGCAGCGTCCATGTCTGTAGTGTTATTTGTCGTCGGGCGGAAGCCTTGTGTCTAAATCCCACCCGATGTCACTATCGTATTCGACTTTAAGGTTTCTTCTCACTTGCCCAACTCATTGACTAATGGTTGGCACTACACAAATATATTTTTGCCGAGCACAATTGATCGGCTTTCGTGAGACAACGAAGTTACGTTGCGCGAGAAAATAGAATGGAGGTTAACAACTTTTATCCTAAAAAAGGTTTTGCAAAAAAATAATTCCGGCTGATTTAAATTAAATAAAATGAAAATTTGTTTAGCCGCAAGAAACATAAGGTAACTTGGGGTATGCAATAAACTTTTTTTTTTAATTTAATAATTTTAATAATTTTTAATAATTTGCAATATTTTTTGTATTATAAACTCTCGAGGGTATGCCGTTGAGTTCACTCATTAAACTTACATGGTTTGTAACTTAACTAGCCTGTTAGGTTAATATTGTTTGGTCTGATGAGATTGGGCGCCAATTAAATCTTTCCTGTCTTGCGTCGATATAGGAGGTGTAGTCCAGTGGCGTTTGCTGCTGTCCGTGGAATATTGCAGTGGGGCTGCAAGTCGTTGTAACAAGTCTTCTTATGATGATTACGTTGGAGAGTTTACTTAACTTTAGCGATTAGGCGCTGGCATAATGGCTCAGTAAATATATAAATGAGAAGACAAGGTTATTACGGCTAAAGCCGGAGCAATGTTTTTTTAGTGAAGGGTAAGCTTTCGTATCTTAGACAGAACTGAAGTACAAAATATTTTAAAGCATAAATCTACCCTAGTTTCAATGCATCTCGCCATAGAATCGTAGTCGGCAACGCGACTCAGCATTGCAAGCATTGCAATACGGCACTCCGGATAGCGCGGGGGGCTGAACTCATTTTGGGCGCGTCAGCATTGTTTGTATGAAGCTTCTTAGTTGGTAGGGTACTGTTTATGTAAAACTATTTAGTTGCTGAATCAGATACATCGAGTGCTCTTTTCAGTTGTTAATTTATATAGTTTTATGCACCCAGGGACTTTAATGCGTTGGTATGTGCATATGTGATATATGCATTATTTATTATCTTGGTTGTTGTTGTCCGATCCCATATACATTTTTATAATATTTTTATATACCTCTGCATATGTTCAATGCTTGAACATCCAGCGTCATCGTATTCAGAATATTTAATAATAATAACAATCGATCATGTACCTTTATCTGTTCTCCAGGGTCGCTGACACGTTCTGCAGAAGTGAAATCTTCTTGCGGGTTATTCTCCTTGTTGATATCTTCCAACGTTGCTGTCTTTTTTCGGTGCAGCTTGTTGTTGGGGAAGAAGTAGATTCGTCTCACTCTCATACACCATCAGAAGCTTCTCGATACTTAGTTTGCAAAAGAAAACTTGTTGTGAAAATGGTATTCGGGATCAATTGTAATCAAATTTTAATACATTTTTATGCAAACCTACATCTGCGACCAATTTTTAGGTATTCCAATACTCTTAGTTCCACCATGAAAAATTACCATTGGCCGAAGTGATATTTCAAAATTTAAGTCTTGTGCGTTTTTTAAGACTTATTTTAAGGCAATCGGTTAATTAATTTAGAAGTAATAGCTCTCTACTTTTTTTCCTCCTATACTAGCGGTAAGACCCGAAGGGACCTACATAAAAGTTGTATGTAATGTTTATACAACAGCGTTTTTGCAAAAATATGGTTATTATATAAAATGCATTATAATTAATTATTAATAAAATAGTTGCACCACGGGTAAAAATCGCCAGAGAAAAACGCGCTTCTACTGAAACGATTGTAACAAAGCGGTTTGTATTGAACATTCTGAACAAATGCAGCGCTGACAAACTGTAATTAACTACAATTTTCACTTTTTAAATAAAAAAACATATTAAATAATATAATAGGCAACTAATGTTGTCTATGGTATATTGAATTTTCACTTTTGTGTAGCTTAGCATGCAAAAAAATTCGCTTTGGTATGAAGATTCCATACAAATTACACTGAGGTCTATACGGACCTTACCGCTGAAATAAGGGTAAAAAGGTCCGAGGGTTAAATGAATGATTATAAAACTACTTCATTAATTTTTCAATTTTAATACATTTATACAATTCCAAAAAGTACTTTTCGTCAGAAGTGCGAAATGCAATGAAGGAGGCATCTCCTACCCTATAAAATATAAACAAACTCACCTATTGAGTCAGTATAGGTAAGCATATTTGTCTGTCCGGCTGTCAGTTTCTATGGAAACAACTGGGATCGATCGACTATAATAATAGACCATACTCTATGCTAAATAAATCCATTTTTTGAGGAACTGCTCCTCTTTGGATGACCTTAACTAAATATATGGAATACTCGGATCGTGCCCGAAGTTAGCTTTCTTTCCTTGTTTATTCTCTAATTAACACATTGATTTTGTTCTAATTTTTACAGCACATTTAATGAAAGGAAATATTGAATAAACGTTTTACAGCATTATAAATGAATGGAATGCATTTTTATTGCGTGATTATTAACGTCATTTTATGGGCGTCTAAGTGCTATTCTAACGATCCCTATAATGTGCTTGGACTTAAAAATATCGCCACTACCCAGGATATTCGGCTGGCTTACAGACAGCTGGCAAAAGAATGGTTGGTCTAAATCACAAAATAATCACACTAAATGTCCGGCAATTAAAAAGAAACATTTTCTAGGCATCCAGACAAAAGTCAAACACCAGGCGCTACTGAAACATTTTTCAAGATAAAGTCGGCGTATGAACTTCTAAGTGATACAGATCGTCGACGAATCTATGACCTATATGGAGTAACCGATGAAAATTCGCAATACCTACAAAAAAAATATGACTATAGTGAATATAACCGCTTTTCATTCGATCAAAATGATGATTTTTCGTTGGGAACAAAATTTCAAATTGATTTTGATATAGGGCTATTCCATAAAATGTCTGTAACAGCTAATTATTTTGAGAAGACTATTTTACCCAATTCTGCCAAAAAAGTACACGTCATTTTGTTCTATAATGACTGGTGCTTTCATTGTATTAAAATAATTGCAGCTTTTAAAAAGTTAATAAATATTCTAGAACCTCTAGGTATGTCAAATTGTACTTTTTCTTTTAAAAGCGTAATTTCTTTTGCATGAGTTCTTAATTAGGTATTAATTTTGCAACAATTAATGCTGTGCATGAACCTTCAACCTTTCGAAAAACTGGAGCAGACGAAGTTCCAAAGCTGATTGTTATTCTGGAAAAAAAATTTTTCATTTTTCGAGATCAGTCCTTAACACCTCAAAAAGTTGTAGGTAAGTTAAAATTGCAATAACAATTAGATAGTAAGTTTCCGGATATAAAAAATAAGTAAGTGGAAATTGGTGTTTACAATTTTTCGCACCGAAATCTGTCAGTAAACATCACTTACGAAAAGATCACAGCCAAAACCACTGATCAGCGGATCAAGCAGAAGTAAACCGCCAAATTATAAAGAAACTGTCATACCCTAAGACAATTTAGTTTCCGGAAAATGTCCTTTAAAACTGCCCGCGCTGAATATTTTCAATCCTTTTTTTTTGGTAACTTGGTAGTACTTTCCCTAATTACAAAGCCTAAAATGCTAGCGATCTGCCAACCAGTTTGTTTGCAGAAGCTGTTGAAATCAGTCTACCTCAGTAGTGTTCTGCGATTTTTACAATGCAAAAAAATATTGAACAGAATCAAATTCAATTTTGTGTTTCGAACCAAATTTCGTGTGCGAAGTTGTTGCGAATGTTGGAAAAGACTTATGGTGAATACATTCTATCGAAAACATAAGTCTACGACTGGTACAAAGCTTTTAAGGATGGTCGAAAATTCGTCGAAGACATGCCTCATTACAGTCGTCCTTTGACGTCGTAATTAAGGAAAGCGCTACCAACTTAACAAAAAAAAGACTGAAAATATTCAGCTCGGGCAGTTTAAATGACATATTTTGGAAACTTAATTGTTACAGGGTAAGTGCATTCCAGAACACTTAGGCATGATTACTATAATATTAGAACTTTTATTGTAAACCAACTAGTATATTTTATGAAACCTTTGAAGTATAAACATACCTACTCGCACGTCGCACGAACGGGATCTTCATAAGTAACTTTTCCCTCGTCACACGTGTCAGACAAATGTTCCTGTTCCACCGGATCAACTTTAAACCAATTGATTCGCATAAATAATCTGCACTACTCCAATGCCTTTTGCGTATCTGCTTGTGCTCTTCTTGCATCTCTTTCATTAACGATTTCTTACCTACTAACTTTCAGGTGTTAATAATTTGTGGATCAATTTTTTTCTGTCTTTTTTTAAAGTCCTGTTTACTTTGGATCGAACCTGTTTAAAAAAAAGGTTACATAAACGCTATTAAAAATAATGACCCTTGTTATTACTACATTTGCCAATCTATCTGGCAGCATGCGGATTTCGTGACGAAAACATTGCTCATCTTTCGAGGTCATCCAATCACTATCCAATTTCGGTCTTCGTCATATGAACGGAAGTGCTTGTTAATTAAATCGTGTGCCATCGATCGCAAACGGTGGAAGTCAGATTAGGAAATATCTGGAGAATATGGCGGGTGGGGTAACATTTCCCATTTCAGCGTTTTCAAGTATTTTTTCACCACTTTGATCGACATGGTTGTGTTGGATGACTTTAACATGGCTTGACTTGTCTTGCGTATTTGGCTCCCTGAATATTGGGTTTCGGTTTCCCCAATACTTTCAGAGCTTTCTTAATGGAGTCATGAAAAATTAAATTGATTAATTGCCTTTGTAAAAATAAGCAATTCCGTACGACATCCTCGGTTTCATGTCTGAATAATTTCTATCGTTTTGAGGCGTTTTAAAACAGCTTGCTTAGTCACTTGCAATAAATCTGTCAATTCCTCTTTCGTTTGGAACGCGTCGAATTCTGCATCTTCGAAAAACTATTTCCTTCCAGCATAATGAAGGTCTTCGTCGTCAAAATCAGCATTCTGGAACGGTGGCATCACTCGCGACACGTTCATTAAGTTAGACCCCGCCGTACATATTCTGCAGAAATCGTCGAGCTTCAGCGGCACTTTTCCTTGAATTATAAAAGACAAGCACTTTCTGAACACATTCCGCAAATTACGCGATTTCGGCTTAAAAAACTGACACTTTCAATCAACAATACATTTATAATACAAACGGATATTCACAAATTTTCTCATGCTATAATGTGGACGATGTCACGATTATTATATAGTCGTTGTAACCAATGAATATCAATCATCACTTACCCCTAGAGGTACCTATTGTAAAACGGCGGAATCAAAGTTATACACCTAAACTTCTTTGTTTATACTTAGGTAAATGCATAGGTACTGTTTAGGTGGTATCACAATGGAGAAATATTACATTGTAGTAAACAATAAAAATGATAAATTTACAATTTAAGTGTGTTATAATATAATATATTGTCGATTCCAGCAAATGAAGCTTCGGCATTTCGATGTCGATTTCGGGTCGTTGTTAGTTTAATGTTTTTTCAGCATATCCTTTTTTTGTTATTATTGCGTAATGACCTGCATTTATTGTTATATTTTACCTGATATACAAGGTGCGTTCCAAAGTAAACAGGACTTTTAAAAAATAGACAGAACAAATGGTTTTATCGGCAAAATCAATTAATTTTATTCAAAATAGTCTCCTCCTGCTTCAATACAGCTTTTTGCACGGTCCAAAAGTTTGTCGAACGAGTGTTTTAGCTCGTTGCCCGGTATGGCCGCCAGTATGCCGGTGCAAGCCTTTTGAATGGCCTCCACGTCTGCATAACGCTTTCCTTTCATCGGCAAATGCATTTTTCCGAAAAGGTAGAAGTCGCACGGTGCTATATTAGGTGAATACAGGGAGTGGTTGATCGTTAAAATGTGATTTTTGGTCAAATAATCGGCCACAAGCGTCGATCGATGAGACGGCGCATTATCGTGCAACAAACGCCAACTTCCATCTTCGCGATATTCGGGCCAAACGCTTCAAAACTCCAAGGTAGACTACCGCATTAACGTTTTGTCCGGGTGGAACAAATTCTTGGTGGACAATACCCTTGGAATCATAAAAACAAATCAGCATTGTCTTCACTTTTGACTTCTCCAGGCTCGATTTTTCGGGTTTCGGCTCGTCCGGCGCTTTCCATTCAGCACTCTGGCGTTTCGTTTCGGGATCATATTGAAAACGCCACGTTTCGTCACCAGTCACAATCTTGTAAAGGAAGTTTGGGTCTTTTTTTACCTCTTTAATGATGTCCTTCGAATGTTGAATTCTGAGCAATTTTTGGTCGTCAGTCAATTTGTGCGGAACAAACCGTGCACACACCTTTTGTAAGCCCAAATGTTCGGTCAAAATGCGATAAATCGATGTTTTGGAGATGTTCAATTCTATTTCCATGAATTTCAATGATGATTTCGGCTGATTTTTTATGAATTCACGCACAGTTTCGATGGAATTTGCGGTGATCACGGATTTTGGTTGGCCCAAATGTTCATTGTCATTTATTTCCTCACGACCACTTTGAAAACGTTGAAACCACTCGTGCACTCTGCTACGGGATAAGCAATCATCGCCATAAACTTGTTTCATCAATTGAAACGTTTCGGTGAAAGTTTTACCAATTTTAAAACAAAATTTAATGTTGGCTCTTTGCTCGAAGCTTATTTTCGCACCGATGACAAAAAAATACTGACACTTAAAACGCAATAACTTCACTTCTAATAGATGGAATGTTATGAAATTACTTTACTGGAAGTCAATGAAGGATAGCAGATTCTAACGCACTAGTCGACATATGGATGACGCCACTAGAGGGCGCTAGATTCAAAAAGTCCCGTTTACTTTGGAACGCACCTTGTATAATTTACCTGATATATAACCTGATATTAAATTCAATGAACAAATATCTTTTTGCCAAAATAATAAAGTAAAGAGAAATTTTAATAATAATACCGTGTCGTTAGTTTAATAAAATTAAAAAGTATTTAAATATTACTAAAAAGGGGCACCCAATAGAAATTTGCTACTACATGTTCAAGTTTTTAACATATGTGTAAATTCTGCGCTGAAGGGCGACTGCGGCGTTTTTTTTAACGCTTCGCTGCAGTTTTTGCTCGTGAGCAATTATGGCGCGAATACTTAAGGAATGCTCAAATGCTTCGTCACAATGTTATGAACCACAGATTTTGGTAAATTGAACATCCGAGTCCGATTATCGGTTTTTGTCGAAGTCGAACGACTTCCAGCACGGTATAGCACGGTCACGGAAAAGGTCTATGCTACCTGGGTAAGCCTGCTTAGTCTAGCGCCTCTGTCTCAGATTAAATGTCGAGTATCACATGGAATTTAATCACTTACCTGAACTACTCACAGAATTACGTCACGCGAAAAAGCCTGTCCTGACTATTCATGTGCTGACCAGCAGCTCTTTCGGTAGATAGGAAGGCCCTCTAATGGCTTCAGTCGGCGCACGAGTTACCATGCCAACTATCACCACGTCTTCCGTCCCCGAAACTTTGTCGCACCCAATGGTCAATCTGCAAGAACATTTTGTAAACACACACCTATCGACGAAGCTGTAAAGCTTTTGTCTCTTTGTTAACTAACGGGATCATAAGCACTGCTGTGTAATCATAGAAGTATACATACATATCAAATAAAGCTTTTGTCATTCAGAATTGTACCACCACACAGAGCAGTTGATTATTTTAATTTGACAGCAAATCCACAGCACCTCTTTTTTGTTACATTTCACCGTATCGCCCAAGGCAAATACTTAACTCGTGCACGCTCCTAAGTACGTTACAAAGTAAACCGAGTCAGTGTTTTTACTCTCCAGACAAACCTTGTGATAGGATTCGTGTTGACGTGTGTTTTCAGCATGAGCATGCGGTCAACGATAAGTACAGGCCAAGATTTTATCCATTTTAATTTTCCATGCAAATAAAGCTTACTTGGAAAAGAGCAGAGAAATTTATTCCTGTCCGTTCTTTCTTGTTTTTCATTTATCCAACAAAACCATTTCACATCGTCTACCTTAGTATAGTTAGTTAATAAGTTATTAACAAATCGTTTTAAAAAGGTTTAAAATGTTTTCAGAGTTCATTCGGAAAAAGTTGCCATGTAAGATTGTACAACGTATTGAAAGTAAAAACATAAATCACTTTCTTAGTGGATGGATGGACAATAAAGTACGTGCTGTAATCTTCGAACCCCGTAGTCTAATTAGATTGAGATACATGCTAATTGCTTTTGAATTTTACGATCGTGTAGCATTTGGGTAAGTTGATTTATTCAAAATTTCTTGCTTTAATGGTTAAGATAATACACGTTTAAAAAA
This sequence comes from Drosophila vallismaia, assembly GCA_035047325.1. Taxonomy (NCBI): domain Eukaryota; kingdom Metazoa; phylum Arthropoda; class Insecta; order Diptera; family Drosophilidae; genus Drosophila; species Drosophila vallismaia. Next base: position 214,656 of record JAWNPU010000023.1, on the reverse strand, counting down.
TAGTGTGGTTTTTTTAAAAAAGGTTTTGAACGATAAAGTGCGGCGCGTTACCGTATAGGTTCGACTTTTGTTAACTATAGATAATTTTAGAGCTTATTATCATTTATTCATTAATTAACCTCACTTTTTCAGTAAACGAATATTTTGTCGAAGCTAAATCCAAGGAGCTTTTAAGTTATTTGCTCTTGTGTCTGTCGAAGTAATTGCATAATATGCATAGTAAGAATTCAACCTTAATAAAGGTAAATGTATACGGGGATTTAATTGTGCTTGCTTTCGGGATGTTGCTCAATTTGACTTACTAAGGTCGACTTCACTGCCAATGAAATTCATACATCGGAAATCTTAGATTGGAGTGCAAGAGACAAACCATGAGTTAGAAAAGTGTTGTCACAAAGAAAAGATTTATAATGAAGTTACGGATTTCTAACGGAATTTCCCCTTCTCTGGGCATTTTGGTCTTAATCTTACACAACTTAAAGAAATAGTAAAATGATTTGTAAAGCCAGAAAAACATGAAAGCGAGCGAAAAAAGTAAAGAAAGCGGAACGATTACCTCTATCCTAGTTATAACATTGCACACATATACCTTTTGCCTCCTTCCATCCTTCCTCCTTCGTTCCGAATATGAGATAACGGGAAATTGTTTAATGCATTTCATAGTTCATAGTGCATAGTGAATTTCACAGCATTCGTCTACTATCGTCTACTCTGCACTGTTACTATGCCATCTACACATGATATGCACCTGCATAGGTAGCGGAGCATTGACCTCAGCCGCGGTATATGTGGATGTTTAATTATATATACACACCAAACAATACATATATAAATTAATTAATTATTATAACAAATTATAATTATATTATAACAAATAATTAATTATAACAAATTGTATTGTAATTGTGAGTGGCGTAACTGGCGATTATACGGAAGGGATGGCAATGTTTAACCAAGTGTTGATCTTCTTGATATGCCACGCAGCTGCCTGTGCAGGGGAGTGCACGGGAAGGTGCAAATCCAATTGATGGTTTACGATGATTACGATGACTTCTGGCCTAGAGAACGATTTGACTTAAAAGCTAACATAAAAGGGTTCATAGCGGCCTCTGCCAACATGCAGAGCTTGCCGGCTATGTAAGAGCTTCCGGTCAAACGCTGTGTCAGCAATTTGGCCGAAGCTGGTCATTGGACGATCGGTCATAGCCGTCGTCCGGTTAACTTAGTTAATTTATACATCGCAGGCTAAAGGCAGGTGCCTTTACGGGCTGGATAGGTCCCCTTGTCTAAATTGAAACGTCCCGGTTCATTTTAGGCTGCTGAGGTAGAATGCAAATAATAAGAAAATTCGACTAAAATGTTTTCTTTGAGAGTATTTCCGTTATCGGTAACATTTGTTTCAGATTTAATTTCTTTATGAGTAAGTTAAAGAGAAAGTAAATCTGAGAAAAATTCTTTCTGAACCTAATGACTGTTATAAGTAAATATAAAAGGATTAATATGAATAAAATTAAAGTAAGTACAATATTTTTGGTATCTGTGGAAAGTTCGAAGTTATTTGATAAAATATGATTATAAAATTTAAAAAATATAATTTTTTATTTTTCAAGTATTTTTTTCCAAATAAGTGTACAGTATACAGTGTATTTTGGTATATGATTTCTTTTCATTTAATATTTGAGTAAAAATATTCCATTATCAGTTAAAATACAATAATTATTATAAAGTTCGTCTTTAAAATTCGTCGTTTCATATTAAGTAATAGCGAATTTGTCGACCTGATTACTTACTATGTTAACAGTTTGTCATTGTCTTGTGAAATAGATAAACCTCACAACGATTATTTTATTATTTGATATTTGATGTCTAAATTATGTAGTTCTTCCCTCCTGTTTGCCTGAGAGTTAGGGCCCAGGTTGCGGCTGTTGAATACCGCACTGTTGCTCTGTGAACCTGAAAGAGAAGAAGTCACTGCCTCCGGCAGCTGTAGGTTCCAAGAAGCGACCCTCTGTTGAATGGTCAGGTGATCCGGGGAGCGGAGTAACTTCAGGTGTTGATAGAATTAGTCTTGTGGTCTGATTGAGTAAAAAATGATATTTAAACGGCAGCAGCCAGAGTTAGTAATTGAAAGCTTGTGTTCTTCATTCAAACGAATTCAAAAATAAACTAAAATACAAAAATGTTTCTTAAAGCTAACAAAAGAGACTCGCAGCAGCCACTCAAATATGGTGTGTTCGCCGATTGCGCACGAGTTTCGCGCGCAATTCTAGGTTCAGCGGTTTGGTATTATTTCACGTTGGCACTGAGTCCATTTTGCTAGTATGTTGGTTCGAGTTAACTACTCCACTGTCAAGACTCTTCCGCCTTCGGCCGATCCTAACTCATCGATCACCTCTTCCAGCTGGATTGCTCCGATGAACCTTATACAGGTAACGCAGGTCAATGCGAGACCAAACCGCACCTGCGATGAATATCATGCGGTGTGATCGGTTAGCATCAGATTCTTTCTCGAAATCCGGAATAAACTCCAAGTTACGTTCATTTAACCCTCAGATTAGCGGTAAGGTCCCTAGGGACTTTTTTGATTTTCGAGTGAAAATTACTCTTATTTCCAGCAAGGAAAAGTACCCATGCTCGAATTCCTATTCCAAAATTAAAGACTTGCGCGTTTTGTAAGACTCATTTTAAGGCAATCGGTTAATTAATTTGGAAGTAATAGCTCTCTTCTTTTTTTCTCTTACACACAAGTGAACAGTCCATACAGTTCATATAAAAGCGATTTTTTTTAATAAGATAAAATAAAATAAAAATAGTTGCACCACGCGAATATCGTCCATCATGCTATTTGTGAAGGGAACTGAAGAATCGCCAGAGAAAAATGCGCTTCTACTTCCCGAAAGTGTGAAAGCGTGCTGCAATAATTGTCCTCCTCAAGCCTGGAAAACCTGAAGCCAATCTAGCATCGTATCGTCCGATTAGTTTGCTGGCAATCCTGTCTAAAATACTTAAAAGAGTATTTTTGCGTAGAGTACTGCCAGTTTTGCACGAGGCCGGACTGATCCCTGATCCCTTCATGGAACACCAGAGCAATGCCACCGGCTTGTTGAGAGCATACTAGAGGCCTTCGAAAAGAAGCCGTTATGCTGGATGTTAAACAGGCGTTTGACAGAGTCTGGCACCCTGGGCTCCTTTTCAAAATTAAATCCCACCTTCCAAGTTTCCACTTCGCCTTCCTCAAGTCGTACACAGAGGAAATAGAATTCCGAGTGAGATGCGGATCATCAATCAGCATGCCTAGGCCTATAAGAGCAGGACTACCTCAAGGCAGTGTTCTTGTTCTTATACACACTCTACACAGCGGACCTTCCCATCACCCCCTCTCGGAACCTCACAGTAGCTACATATGCAGACGACACCGCTTTCCTAGCCTCCGGCACAGAGACAACTGGATGCTCTAGATCCATGGCTGAAACGATGGAACATCGTGGTCAACGCGGAGAAATCCTCCCACACAACCTTCGCATTACGCAGGGGGATTGCCCCCCTGAATAACACTCTCAAATATCTAGGGCTGACCCCGGACCGCAGGCTCACATGGCGCCCTCACCTGATCAACAAGCGCAACCAGGCCAACCTACGACTGAAGCAACTGGACTAATCTGGACTTATGGGATTCAGTTGTGGGGCACGGCAAGCTGTTCGAATCGCATCAGAATACAACGGTTTCAGAATAAATGTCTGAGAACATTTTCTAACGCCCATCAAGAGCTATAATCCACAAAGAGCTTGGAATTCCTTCGGAAGCAGAGGAGATCACCCGACTCAGCGAAAGATATACAAAAAGACTGGACAACCACCCCAACCACCTGGCAACAAGCTCCTAGATAACAGCCAATCCCTAAGACGCCTAAAAAGGAAACACCCGCTTGACCTCCCCCACCAATAGACACCTAAGTCAAACTCATAAGATATACATTCCATGTACCTTAAGTTAAAGTCACCCCCAAATCATTTAATGATTGTCCATTCGGACAGATTTTAAATACAAAATAATAAAGAAAAAAATGTAATTAACTACAATTTTGACTTTTTAAATAAAAAACATTAAATAGTATAATAAGCAAGTAATTTTGTCTGGCGGAGATATTGAGTAGTGCGGAACTTGGTACCGCTGGAGCGTGTTTAGGTGTTCTCGTTTTGTCGTGATGAGAAGTATGCTTTGAAAGTGGTCTTCCGTCCCGTAGTCTACTCTGACTCTAGCTGGCTGATGATGATCCCCTCGACCACGTAGGTAAGCGGATGAAGGTCACTCGGCTGATTTTCGCAATGTGCTAGCACACCTGGCGCATAGGCTTTCCTTTTAAAGTTGGCAAAAAGTAGCTCCCGGCGTTAGGGTGCAGTTTTTGACTACTCCGAGGTCGGGATCGGTCGCAAGCCCGAGTTTAAATTCTCGCAAGGTGGTTAGGGTGCGAGGATAATTTGTTTTATGTGTTGCATTTTTTTGTTTGTTGAGTTATTTCTTCAATGACGGATGTGATGTTAAGATATTTTCGTTTCGTATACCATATAACAGGGTACTTCAGTGATTGATCTCAGTATTTTTGATTGATCCCTTTGCACGATACTACTACAATTACTACTACTACTACTACTACACTGTAATCCCCATAGTTTGTTGTGTCCGTTTATGTCGTCGGCATAAAGGACGTACAGCTTTGGTCCCAGTAGGCTACCTTGGGGAACTCCAGCTTTTATGGCGTGGTTGTTAAACTTGTATCTCAAAGCAAAGGCTTTGTTGTAGAGATATGACTTCAGGAGCTTATGGGTGTTTTGAGGAAGTCTTTTTAAAATTTAAAAACATTATTCAATTTAACCAGGCCTTGTTGAAAGCCTGAGAAAAATCCAAAAATATTGCAGTGCAATTCTCCCGTTTTACAAAAGCAGTTTATATTTCTGGGGTTAATCAATTGACTTTTTGAATGCTTCCAAGTTTCTCTCGAAGACCAAACTGAAGCGTAGGGGGTGAAAACGAGGAGGACAATGTACTGCTGCGAGGGTAAGATTATCGCTTACACGTTTAAAGTTGTTTGCAAACTCGCAATGGTAGTAGCGTGTGATGATATTTATAATCAGCATGGCGGTTCCACCATGAGCTTTTCCATTTGGATGATCTGTTTCGAAGAACCAGTGTACCAGTGAAAATTGAATTTTTTAGTAAATAATAAAATAATATAATAATAAAATTTTTTTTATTTTCTATATAAAAAGATCAAAAGACGTACGTAGGATTTTTTCAATATATTGTTTTTTTCGCGAAATGGTTCACGTTTGAACTAAAAGTAACTAAAGCACCTTTTAAGACAAAAAATTATTTTTTGATTTTTTCAAAATTCTAGACTAGCTTAATTTAAATCTGGTGGTGGCTAAAAAGATTATCTCAACAGTATCACTTGAGATGCTCTTGTAAGTTTTTAGGAATCTGGCGAGTGCTCCAATAGAGTGCTGTGAAAACTCTCCACTTGCCCGTTCGAAACACTGTGACGGGGCTGCATATTTGCAATGCTGACAACAAAATAATTGTCCAGCATGGTCGTGATCGTGTGCGATTTTAACAATGGCTCGTTGTCGCAGTAAATCACTTGGGCCTTTGGAAAAAAGTTCATAACCTGTAACAATGCTGGTTTCAAATCCTCAAGAGTTCTGGAGGACACGTGATGAACGATGGCAATTTCGAGAACTTGTCAATGGAAGTGAGAAAATATTTTTTTTATCTTATGGTAAAATGTCTATATAAACCATATTCCCTGCATGAGAAGGCATCGGTGATTTACCGATCTTCTGTTTCGTTGGATGTATGTCCTGTAGTTTTGGACAATTTCAGTTTGTCAGTTTGGCTATTTTTGTGAAAACCTGTTTTGTGTGAAAAAGTTCTGTGAAAACCTTCTACACATTTTCTTGGGCCGATTTGTGGGCCGTATATTGTGTTCCGCTGTTATGATTTACCTCCTTTCCCTGACTCTAAAAATATATGTGACCCGGTTTTACAGTGCCAGAACTTTGTGGCCGGGAATCTTCGAACCAGGTGGTCCTGCACCATTGCCCTTTGGGAATTATTACGTCCGCCAGTATCATGGAGATCTGGTATCAGGTATTCGTCCGGGATTGTTTCATCGTTTAGTTTTCGGTATCCAGAACTACGCAACAAGATTTTCCGACTGGGCTAGAAGATGGAATATTGGTATAAATGGCAACAAATCCACGAATGTTTGCTACACCCACAAACGGAGAACGCCACAGCAGTGCTCATTGACGACACCCCTGTGGAATAGGTTGAGTCAGCCAAATACCTGGGAGTCATACTTGACCGCCGGCTCACTTTCTCGAAGCAAGTGAGTGAATTGAGAATACGCATACGGGCCGCGGCGTCAAAGCACTACTGGCTCATGGGCCCGCATAGCAAACTGTCGCTAAGAAATAAGTTGACCATATACAACCAAATCATAGCTCCTATTTGGAGGTATGCGTGCCAAATTTGGGGCCTGGCGTGTGGCAGCCAGATCCGCAGAATCCAGAGCATCCAAAATAAAATGGCGAGGACGATCACTAAAAATATGCGAGTGGTATGTGAGGAACACCACCCTCCACAGTACCTAAAACTGCTCACGGTCTTTGAGACCATAAATTTCCACTCCAGCCGCTACAGCGACCGACTGAAGCGCCATCGCAACCGACTTGCTAAGGGTCTTACCAGACCTCGCCCACAAACGAGGCTCAATAGGCGACTTCCTAGAGACCTAATTGACCGGCTGCCAACAAGACGCACAGCAAGATGATGATAAGCCAAACGATATACTCCCCTTCGTCTTTCTTTCTTTTATATTTTTGTTTTTGTGTTTTGTAAATAATGAGTTTGTAAGTTTACATATAGAAATAATGGTAACGCTAAGCACACTTAGCCGGCGAGCCTCTCGGGCAATATTAATAGGTGCCAAGGTCACAAGGGGTTTTAAGATACCCTGTATGCGTTAAAAAATAGTTATAGAAAACCAAAAAAAAAAGTTTACTAAAGTCAGTGTATTTTTATATCCACTACCCAAAATTTTGTTTCTGTAACGAGCTACTGTCTTCTGAAATATCCCATTTTTAAGCAGGTCTTGGATTTCGTTGTTGACGTGTTATCGGGATCTGCGATTATAGGTAACGCTACTCTTCGTCTGATACCGCATATAAAAGATAAACCTATCTAAACGTTTTATACGTCGTTGGGAAAGTTTTTTCCATTCGATTTTCTTTCCTATCTTATGTCCAAATACTATTATCAAAACACTGAAAGGAAATTTTTTATTTAAAAATGCATTTTTTTAAATTTGTATCAATTGTATATTTTTTGGTAACAAAATCTTATATAGAAATAATAATGTAATACAATAATATAAGTTAAGTGAGTCTACTGCTCACTTTATAATTTTATTAAATTCTACTTAGCTTTGAGGTTTTACAAATAACAGTCAAGAGGGTTCAAGTTTGTAATTAGTTTTATTTTAAGATTTAATTAGTAAGCTGCTAGCGGCTCCGTTAAGTGTCCGTCGAAAACTGCGTTCTGCGAACGCAGTGGCCCACGTGGCTGCTCTTTCAATTAACAGTTAAATCTGCATATGATCCGCTCTCATTCGAATCTGGCCCTGTTAGAATCCTCTCTCATTCGGTACCCGCTCTCACAGGCATCTGCTCTCTCTGTCTAACCAACTCCTCTTCCCATTGATCCAATTCTATCCGACGCTCTCTCCTTTCCGGATCCCTCACCAACGCTCCCTCGCTTGCTCGCTTGCAGGTCCGTTAATCATTGCTGGAAGTCAGCGTTTCTTGGGGTATGTGAGAGACCACTGTGTGGTGTAGAGTGGTCTAACGGGGGAAGCGTATATAAAAACAGCGGGGCGGGAGAAGAGGGAAGATATTCAGAGAGGGTTCATAACTCCTCCCCCTTCAGTATCTGCGTCCCGCAGATTATTGGGCTTTAGGTGCCCCGCCAGCGCCTAGCGTCTCAGGGTCCGAGGCACAGTTTGTCACGACAGGAATACCCTTGGTTGATGTCAGCTTCCTCCATATGGTGTAGAGGAGCGCCCCGACAATCAGGACTACCAATGCCTCTACTGCATTTTGGTAAGGCAAATTCCTAACCTCAGTCAGAATAGCCTGCACTTCTTCGTGATCCAACAGGCGAGAGTTGACGATCCCTGACTTGGCTAGTTGGCACGCCTGTGTCAACTCGGCGACCTGGCTATTGATGATTAAGGCCTTATGCAATAGGGTTGTAGCCGTGTGAATATCCCCGTCGATTGCGTTAACCCTAGCGGTAACTTCATTCAGCTGCCTCAGGGAGTCGTGTGAGGCATCAAACAATCCAGCGTTTATCCGTACCTGCTGGTCGGCCGAACTCACGATGCTTTCCTGGGCGTGAAGAATGGCGTCCCAGTCCGACGCATCAGGTGATCCCGCAATCCACTTCCACGCGGAACCAATCCAGTCCAGGGATCGACGTCCGCGCCGAGTGCCCGTCAGTCTAGATAGGCCCTCTTGCGATTCCTCCAGATAATGTGCCACCAACGCCGCAATCCTGGGATCCGTCAGTTGCACAGCCTCGCGCCGAGTTTCCTGGACCAGCGACTCGAACCTTCTCAAGTCGATGACATGCGCCAGTTTGAAATGTCCATTGACGCGCCAAACGGTGCCCTCTTGTAGCGGGACGAGCGGAGCCTCGTACTCGAAGACGTCTGCAGCCCCCACCATATGGGTGACAATGATACCTTGACAATTTGTGTTGGTCCTTGTGTGAGTGTGTTGAGGAAAAATGTGTGTGTCGTGTCTTTCTTAGTATCTAAAGGGAGAAAAAGATAATTGTTTTTTTTTTTTTTTTTTTTTTTTAATTTTTTGTAATAGGCAATGGTTTATGGTATGGTATTTAGTATTTTTTATGTTAGCATTTGTATTCGTATTTTTTCTTTGTATTGTATTACGGTAGTGACGGACGAGTGAAGCCTAGCACTGGGCACGGTGGTCCGTATTTTCCCTTTTTGGCCTTGGCCTACTAAGGTACGGTTGCCACACAATCTACTGGGCAGCTTTTTCGGGTGCCTCCACACCGCTCAGCCTATCCAGCAGATTACCACACGCTTTAATCACAATTCACAGGTTATTTTATTATTGACGAAGTTATTTTTCTTGTTTCATTTAGGTATCAGTTTGACGCTATGAACTTTTGCACTCGCGAATGGGCTACAGGGGCTGTAGACAGATCGCCGCAGTGGGTTGTTACATAGGTCATTTTTTAATATTTTAGGTAGACACTTTGCGCCCGCGTTAAATATGCCCCGCTCCTGGACGGAGACGGCGTTAACGCTGCGGCGGGTGGTCTTTTGTTTTGTTACATACGACTTTTTGCGCCCGTGCAGAATGTTTCTCCCGTTACAGGTTGTAGCGGCATTCTCACCGCGGCGGGTGGTCGTTTTTTTACTTTCATAGTTCCACTATCACATCACTGCCATTCGTTACTTGTCGTTATAGGTTGTACCCTTACAGCATGAATATTCCATTGGGATAAGTAAAAAAAAAAAGGTGACTTAGTGTATTGTAGAGAATTTGTATTTTATTCGTTCCATTTCGGGAAATTGGGGAAATTGCACTATATTTGTTTTCTTTTGAATAGTGGTGTTGTGCATGTGTTTGTACAATTTTTTTTTTTTTTTTTTTTTTTTTTTTTTGTGTATTTTGATTGCATGTGCGCTACGCATTTTGTAATATTTTTTTCTTGCGTGCGTGCTGTTACAGGTTTTTATTGATGACCTCTAATTTACTTCGGCACTGGGCACGGTGGTTCCGTAGTATCCCTTTTGGCTGTTTGCCTACTAAGGTACGGCCGCCACACAACTTGTTGGGCGGTTTTTTTTGGGTGCATTCCACACCACTTAACGTATCCAACAAGCTGCCACACACCACTTTATCACGCTGGGCGCTCATATTACTCGTATTGCCGCAGGTAAACTGCTGCAATGGTTAATTATTGGTTTATTCCACACAATCTTTTGCACTCGCGAATTGGCAAGGGAAAAAAAATTTTTTCCACAAGCCGTACCGCCGCAGTGGGTTGATTATGTTTTAATTACGTTATAGGTATCGTACAACTCTTGCGCTCGGCATGGACGACGTGGCGTCCTCCGGTAGCGGGTCGTTGTTTTATTAATTTAAATTAGGTCTTGGCGCAACATAGGTTTACATTTTTATTTTAGAAATTTTACACCTTTTATTGAATTATGCAATTTTTGTTGCGCCCCGGGATGGGCGTAGTTCCCCCCGGCAGCGGGTAATTGCTATTTTATCATTTTATACACAGCTCACGCAACACTTCTTTTTCTTTTATGGATTTCAGATCTTAATCTGACTTATGCACACCACCGCCATTTTTACGCACAAATTTCCACAATTTTTTCGTATCATTTTATCGGGTGGACATTGCCGGTAGTCAGAGTTCTGACTGCTCGAGCGCCAGTTAAGTGAGTCTACTGCTCACTTTATAATTTTATAATTATAAAATACAAATAACAGTCAAGAGGGTTCAAGTTTGTAATTAGTTTTATTTTAAGATTTAATTAGTAAGCTGCTAGCGGCTCCGTTAAGTGTCCGTCGAAAACTGCGTTCTGCGAACGCAGTGGCCCACGTGGCTGCTCTTTCAATTAACAGTTAAATCTGCATATGATCCGCTCTCATTCGAATCTGGCCCTGTTAGAATCCTCTCTCATTCGGTACCCGCTCTCACAGGCATCTGCTCTCTCTGTCTAACCAACTCCTCTTCCCATTGATCCAATTGTATCCGACGCTCTCTCCTTTCCGGATCCCTCACCAACGCTCCCTCGCTTGCTCGCTTGCAGGTCCGTTAATCATTGCTGGAAGTCAGCGTTTCTTGGGGTATGTGAGAGACCACTGTGTGGTGTAGAGTGGTCTAACGGGGGAAGCGTATATAAAAACAGCGGGGCGGGAGAAGAGGGAAGATATTCAGAGAGGGTTCATAACTTATATATAATATAATCTCATATAGAAATTAACAATTTTAAAAACTGTATTCGGCACGTGCTCCTTTTCTATATAATATATTGTAAATATAAACATTGTTTTAACAAGATTTTTAACTTCTATTATAGATTTGTTGATACAAGCTATGGACAATCGAAAGACTTGGTTTCTCGATTTAAAATAAATGGCAAAATGGATTCTCTATTTATGTTTAATGAGAATTCTTTAAAATACGTAACGAGTATAAGTATGCCGGATATACCAACCGAAACATTAAAATCTGTTGTTTCTTCCAATCAATTCTTGACTTTACCTAGGCTGTCATCGCAGGAAATCTTAGACAGTAAGTATATTAGAAGTAAAGTTGAAGAGCCCAAAGATGAAGAGATCCAGATATCTCTGCTTGACGGCGGATAATCATATTTCAACAGATAATATGATTATGAGATAATAATATGATATTGAGATATATATTATATATTGTAAACTTTACTTTTATTTTTTTGAATCATTTTTATCATTAGGAGGTACTATTTTCAACTGTCACAGCGTTGCTTGCGTAAGAACTGGTCTTTTTCGGAAATTGTCATAAAGTTTGAAGGACTATAGCTCTATTCACTAAATGGAACATATCGGAATTTGCAAACATATCGGAGTTTCGGGTAGAAGCCAAGAACTTTTTAAGTACTCATTTTGTACTTCATAAATTGTTCCAATTAATTTAAAATTCCACAATCCTATTTTTAGATGAAGGGCTTATTTGTTTTCTTCTTTATAGCATCTGAAGAAAACGGTGTCTTTTGAATTTCTTGTATTTGGAAGTATTTGTCTGATTTTACGCATGAGCCCATCCAGCCAAACTCTGTCAAATGAGATGCTTGATTTTCGAATGTATTCTGATGTTATGCATTTAACCATCAAGCAGATTGTCTCGACGTCTTACAGATGTCTTACAGATGTCAACGACGGAGGACAATGCGATATTTGCTTGGATTTGGTATCTTTATGATTATTGACTTTTTTCATATTCCTAGAATATGGTCAGTTTGGTTTCCGCGTGGAACAGATGGGGAAACGTGCAATTTTTTTACATAGTCTTTTGATATTCTTTTTAGCTGTTTGTTGGTCGGATCCAGGTAATTTCTTTGACCCTTATTTGTTAATGCAGGTGGGAATTGCAATTGTTGCTGGATGTGACTTAATTAAACTTTGGAGGTGTGCAGCAAACATGCTAACTTTGTTTTGGGCTGGTTATAGGCAAAACAGGTTTTGTTGTTGTGCCTCTCTATAGATTCTTTATCTGGTGTGGTCTCCATAAGCAGTGTTTTATACTCGATATTGATAGCTGCTCTATGTACCTGCATTTGACATATTCTTCTTGTTGATATAGTGAGTTTACATGAGCACCTTTAAACCCTTGACGTGCGAATGTTACCTGTATCGTTGACCTTCTCCACGTTACCATCGAGATTTCCATTTTAACCCCTGCGTGCAGCGAGGGACTTAGCTCAATATGTTAGCTCATGCCTTTTTTAACTTCATCCAATAGGTTTTTTATGAAGTCAGCCTGGCCGAGAGGTCTGCAGTTCCATTGGGGCACATGTTTTCGAGAATTGGGGTGTACAGCGCTTAGAATGTAGTGTGTCTGTTCCATTTTTGTGTCTCCTCCATGGTCATATAGCAGTAGTTATCGAAGCTTTTAGATTGAGTCACAGTCAATATTATTTAAGTAACCAGTTCCATTATTAAGGGATTTTATCTTTATTAAATGTGTTTATTATCATTTTCCAATAATTATCATAAATTATTTCTTCAGCGGGGACTGCATTCTCGATACCTTAAATAACCACTGGAAGTCCTTTGCAACTTTTTGGTTGATAGGTCTTGCATAGCTTGCATCCTATGCTTTAGTTTTTATCCTCATTCGCTTGCTTTTTATTTCGCCAATTTTTCCCCGTTTTATTGAATACCGTTTAGGAGTTCGTTTACTAATCAGTTCTGTGTGATTCTGTTTTGTGCCGTAAATAAATCGGTAGGTCTCAGTGGTATTATTTTGGTTCGTAAGAAGACGTTTGTCGCCTCGGAAAAATTCCATTCTCGTCTTGCCATAAAGTTCATAAAACTTACTGCTTTCTTAAGGAGGACTTTCAGAGATTAAGCAACTTAATTTATACATTCGATTTCTGAAAATGCACCGACATTAATCTGACTTTGGAATTTCCACTTCAGAAAAAAATGGCCCACCGGTCTATGGAGGAGCCTGGATATCAGCGTTTGATCAAACGTGCCACCGCAAATAGAAAATAGCCGCTCAATCCGAGTATCATTCGTACATTCAACTTCAACCCCGACGGACGTGCCTCAGCAGAGCTCCAGTTAATATTAAAGTTTTAAGTGCAAAATTCAAACCCAAGTGCAACCAATATATAAAAACGAAAACACGCTAATACATATTTATATGTGTTAAAAACCTTATATATTTTTGCGAATAAATAATCAAAAAAAAAAACAAGTGAAAACAACGCACAAAACAAAATATGAGCGCAACCGGCGCTCAAAATCAAAATCAGAAGCGAGAGCTTCAAGCTAAACAAAACAAAAACAATTCCTACCTCTCACTCACCCACATTTCAAATTACACAAACAATTATCAAAGCTTGGACCCGCAAAGGGATGAAAGAGCGCGATCTTGCTCTCCAGCATTGGGGAGACCCAACAGTTACCCTCAGCAACGGAGCGCAGAATGCGCGCCAAATTTACATGCGCGTACACCAACAACAACACCCGCTATACCAATAAACTCACACTCAACTCCCCCGCTCACAGCAGTTACGCTCCCAGCTCTCCCACTCTCAACTCTTCCGCTCTCAGCAACCTCAGTAACCAATACCACAACTGCAGCAACTATAGCAACATCAACTACAGTTTTCTATGCTTCTAAACTAACCCCGCAAAATTTTTCAACGGGTAATAAATCAAAAATAATTTGTGACATAACAAGACAGAAAACTAATATGCTCAACAATGATAACCGACTTGCCATTTTGGCCGATGATTTAGACGATCAGCCAAATTCTGATAATGACAGTGCGCTTCTCAGGAACAATAATCAATGGCTCCCTTACGTATAACTCTATGGAATGCCAACGGCGTTTCGTGACACAAGCTTGAAATGGCTCAATTTCTCCAAGACAAACATATTGATGTAATGCTCCTTTCCGAAACACACCTTACTAACAAGTACAAGTTCCAAATAAATGGTTATACATTCTACGGCACCAACCACCCTGATGGTAAAGAACAGGGAGGCACTGGAGTCCTGATTAGAAACCGCATAAAACATACTTTCCGCAACGACTTTGTGACAAACTACTTACAAACAACATCTTTAAATATACAGCTGGGCAACGGACAAATAACACTTGCTGCAGTATACTGCCCACCTCGCTTTACGATATCCGAAAACCAATTTTTTTTCAACACACTAGGGGATCGCTTCATAGCTGCTGGTGACTACAATGCTAAGCATACGCACTGGGGATCTCGTCTTGTAACCCCTAAGGGAAAACAATTATTAAAGTAAGCAACAAGCTTAGTTGTGCCTCTCCGGGCTCACCTACATATTGGCCAACGGACCCCAGAAAGATACCAGACTTGATTGACTTTGCTATCACAAGAAACATCTCTCATAATCATAATAACGCCGAATCCCTCCCAGACCTATCTTCTGATCATTCGCCGGTGCTCCTTAATTATCTCCAATGTCCGGATCTGAAAGACTCACCCGGTCGATTGACATCCAATAGAACTAACTGGCTAAAATACAAGAAATTCGTAAGCACGCACATTGAACTGAACCCAAGAATCATCAACAAGGCTGACATAGAAAGCACCACTAAACTTTTGCAGTCTGTCCTTGTCGCAGCAGCCCATGCCTCAACCCCAGAAAAACAAACTGTTCAGTATATGCAACCTAAGACCTCAAATTGAGCAGCATGTCTTGGAAAAGCGACGCTTACGACGAGAATGGCAATCTTATAGATCGCCATCTGCAAAACAAAGGGTCAAAAACGCAACTCGTAGATTAAGAAGGAGCTAATCAACGAGCAGGAATGCACACAACGCAATTACATAGAGCAATTAGCACCTTTTATCGCAAAATATCCATTATGGAGAGCACACCCATCTCTAAGCCCCCCGGTAGAATCTGTTGTGCCAATAAGAAATTCCGCAGGTGAACGGGTCCGCAACGACAAACATAGAGCTTCTACTTTCGCCGAGCACCTTCAAAACGTGTTTCAACCAAACCCAGCAACGAATAATTTTGTTTTACAAGAGCAAACAGTTGTAAGCCAAACGACACAGGATTGGCCAATAGAATTCCGACCAACTGAATTTGCTAAAATCATTAAGGATTTAAAAGCTAATAAGAACCCCGTCAGCGATCTAATAACCCCTAAGATGATAATCGAACTTCCATTTTGTGCCGTCCAAACTATTTGCCAGCTCTTCAATGCAATAAATAGAATTGGTCACTTCCCTTCGTTATGGAAAAAGTCGATCATCATTATGATACAGAAACCGCTAAAGGATCATACAGTTCCATCATCATACAGACCAATAAATTTACTACCATGTATGTAAAAACTCTTCGAAAAATGTCTGCTGACCTTTGTTATACTCTATCTGCGAACTTTTAACAAAATACCGGAGCATCAATTTGGTTTTCAGGAGAAACATGGCACAATCGAACAAGTCAATTGAATCGCATCTGAAATTCGAACTGCATTCGAAAAGAGAGAGTACTGCACTGCCATTTTTCTCGATGTGGCCCAAGCATTTGACAGAGTTTGGTTAGATGGCCTGATGCACAAAATTAAATCAACACTCCCTGAATGCAGCCCACAGGGAGATATCACCATTGGTGCGGTTTACTTCCCACCCAGACACTCGATAACCGAGACCCACCTTCAGGACTTCTTCGAGTCCCTTGGACCTCGTTTTATAGCAGCCGGAGACTTTAACGCCAAACACTCCTGGTGGGGGTCCCGCACAAACAACCCCAAAGGCATTAAGCTTTACAAGTACCTGCAGCGGAAGAGTCTGGACTGCCATTCCACTGGAGAACCCACACACTGGCCTTCCGACCCCTCAAAGCAGCTGGATCTTCTGGACTTCGCCGTCTCCAAGGGCATAGCATACTCTAAGATAACATGCTCAAGCTATGATAAACTGCTATCCGACCACAGCGCAGTAAACTTACTCCTAAACATCCCCGTCCTCAGAAAAACCCCGCCTAGAAGACTCACTGGGAAACACACAAATGCCCCCAAGTTTACGTTTTGGATGCTTTCCTCCCTGAACTCAGATCCCCCTCTTTCCACACCAAGTAACATAGATGCGGCCATCGAAAACTTAACCAGAGAGATGCACAATGCTGCTGAGTTTGCGAACCCATTAAAAGACCTGCTAAGAAGATATCACCCGTGCGCAAAGTGGACGGGTACTGGTGTCGGTCTGAGATCGAAAGAGCAGAAGCCTTTGCCGACCATTTACATAGTGCTTTCTCACCTTTCGATAGATGCACTGCCGAAGAGAGAGCTGCCATCATAAGGTTCGTAGAGAGCCCAAGTGCTCCTGGCACGCCAATACAGCCCGTCGAACCAGAGGAGATTGTGCAGGAGATCGCCTCCCTCAAAAATCGCAAGTCACCAGGTCCTGACCTTATCGATGCAACAGCACTGAAAATGTTGCCCCTAATCTGTTCCCAAAGGCTGGCTAACATCTTTAACAGCTGCCTCCGTCTAGGGTACTTCCCGAAAGTGTGGAAGCGTGCGGAAATTATTGTCCTCCTCAAGCCTGGAAAACCTGAAGCCAATCTAGCATCGTATCGTCCGATTAGTTTGCTGGCAATCCTGTCTAAAATACTTGAAAGAATATTTTTACGTAGAGTACTGCCAGTTTTGGACGAGGCCGGACTGATCCCTGATCACCAGTTTGGATTCAGACGCCTTCATGGAACACCAGAGCAATGCCACCGGCTTGTTGAGTGCATACTAGAGGCCTTCGAAAAGAAGAAGTACTGCTGCGCCGTTATGCTGGATGTTAAACAGTCGTTTGACAGAGTCTGGCACCCTGGACTCCTGTTCAAAATTAAATCCAACCTTCCAAGTGCCCACTTCGCCTTCCTCAAGTCGTACACAGAGGAAAGAGAATTCCGAGTGAGATGCGGATCATCAATCAGCACGCCTAGGCCTATAAGAGCAGGAGTACCTCAAGGCAGTGTTCTTGGACCCATCTTAGACACACTCTACACAGCGGACCTTCCCATCACCCCCTCTCGGAACCTCACAGTAGCTACATACGCGGACGACACCGCGTTCCTAGCCTCCGCCAAGAATCCGCAGGATGCATCAGCCATCATACAAAGACAACTGGATGCTCTAGATCCATGGCTGAAACGATGGAACATCGTGGCAAACGCGGAGAAATCCTCCCACACAACCTTCGCATTACGCAGGGGGGATTGCCCCCCGTCACACTCAACGGGGAAACCATTCCAACGAATGACACTCCCAAATATCTAGGGCTGACCCTGGACCGCAGGCTCACATGGCGTCCACACCTAATCAACAAGCGCAACCAGGCCGACCTACGACTCAGGCAACTTCACTGGCTCCTGGGCAGAAGATCCAAGCTCAGGGAAAAATTCAAACTACTCACATACAACGTAGTGCTGAAGCCAATCTGGACCTACGGGATTCAGTTGTGGGGCACGGCAAGCTATTCCAACCGCATCAGAATACAGCGGTTTCAGAATAAATGTCTGAGAACATTATCTAACGCTCATCCGTACCACGAAAACGCAATAATCCACAAAGAGCTTGGAATTCCTTCGGTAGCAGAGGAGATCACCCGACACAGTGAAAGATATACAAAAAGACTGGACAATCACCCCAACCACCTGGCCATCAAGCTCCTAGAAAACAGCCAATCCCTAAGACGCCTGAAAAGGAAACACCCGCTTGACCTCCCCCACCAATAGACACCTAAGTCAGACTCATATGATGTACATTCCATGTACCCCCCTTAAGTTAATGTCACCCCCAAATCATTTAATGATTGTCCATTCGGACAGATTTTAAATATAAAATAAGAATGATAACAAAAAAAAAAAAACTCCCTGAATGCATCCATAAGTTTCTAAAATCGTACCTGTACAATAGAGTGTTCTCAGTTAGATGCGGCACTCTTACGTCTGAGGACCACATCATAGAAGCTGGGGTTCCTCAAGGCAGCGTACTTTGCCCAACACTATACCTGCTATATACAGCCAATATACCAACATCGAGGCAGCTAACTATATCTACGTTTGCCGATGACACTGCAATCCTGAGCCGCTCTAAATGCCCACGGCAAGCTACTGCACAACTTGCTATCTACCTGACACATCTCGAGAAATGGCTTTCCGACTGGAGAATAAAAGTCAATGAACAAAAATGTAAACACGTAACTTTTACCCTCAATAGACAAGATTGCCCTTCGCTCGTATTAAATAACACTGTTATACCGAAAACAAATGAAGTTACGTACCTAGGTATTCATCTTGACAGGCGACTCACTTGGCGTAGACACATCGAGGCAAAAAGAACACACCTAAAACTAAAAGCTAATAGTCTACAATGGCTTCTTTGTATACGTTCTCCCCTAAAACTAGAATACAAGGTCTTACTGTACAACTCCGTCCTAAAACCGACCTGGACCTATGGCTCCCAGCTATGGGGGAACGCCAGTAACAGCAGCGTAGAAATCATCCAGCGAGCCCAATCGAAAATCTTGAGAACCATCACCGGCGCACAGTGGTACGTTCGAAGCGATAACCTACACAGGGATTTATTCATACTCCCGGTCAGAGACGAAATAGCCAAACAAATGGAAAAATATAGCAACAAACTACGTGCCCATCCGAACAGGCTTGCGAAAGACTTAACACGGCTATCTAGCCGAACTCGACTTCGTCGTAATGACATGCCAACCCAATGCTAATTATTAGGGCCACAAAAACCCATATCAGTTGCAATAATAACTGTTAATTAAGTACTTCTTAAGATTTATAAACTTATTGTTAGTCTTATAAGGAGAAGCTCCAATAAATAAAGCAAAGCAAAAAAAAAAAAATATATATAGGAGTGTGTACGTTTTTTAAGTATTAATAATTTTCGAGACTGTTGTTGTGTTTTTAATTTAGGCGCTGTCCTTACGAGAAGTTATAAAGTATTATAATTTCGATAAAATCGATAAATAATAAAAAAAAATAGAAGCCACAAACAACTTAAACTTCCCCATCATTAGATTTCTACTCGACTTTTCTTTCCCCCCTGGAAGCCCCTGGAAATCTTCTCGTCGATCGCCAAAAGTTAATAGTCATTTGAGCGATCGGTTTCGCATTGCTAATCAACCAGTTCAACTATGCATTAATGCTGTAACTCCATATATATTATATGTGGGGTTTTATTATAATAGTTAACAATTTTATAAATATTCAAGAACAAATAATTTCAAACACCGTTGCCTTGTTGTCGCTCTCTCTGCCATACAGGCAGAACGCTCAACTTCCTTCCTCAACGAGCAAAAAACAACTCGGCTGCCGTTGTGCAGCACCTCGCTCTCGTAGCGTTGCGTTCTTGCTCTTTGTTGATTGTTGTCTTTGCGAATTCTCCACCTCGCTAATTCGCCACCGTCTTCATCAGTATTCGTTGCTCTTCTCGTTCTCGTTTTCGTTGTGTAGGGATCAGCTGTTTCATACTAGTGGGATTTGGTGGGTAAACATCCAAAAACCAATCCCACATTCGGCCATTCTGATTAAGCATTCGACCCGAATGCTCCTTTGTCATCGCTGTTATCGTTACTATTCAACCATTGCTTCATGTGTTCCGCGCACGTTGCAGAATTCTTTGGTCCATCGCTGTTGCCTACTTTTTGGACGTTATTGTACGCCATCTTTACAACTTAAAAAGGCCCCAAAAACAGGTTATTTTCCACTACCAAGCTGGGTACGTTTAACAGCTATTAGGTCGACAACATCATATCGTCTTGCTTGCCTGCATCGAAGATTGAACGCCCTCTTGTTCTCGTTCTGCAGCTTCAGTATCTGAGTCTTTGCGTTCATTCGTAAATCGCTGCGTTCTTTGTTGAAAAGTGCTACGGCCTCTTTGTTTACCAAGTCTCGTATCTGAAGATCATCTTTCGTTCTCATTTTGACACCAAACAAAAGCTCAAAGGGCTTCATATTAATGCTTTTGGTTAATGTTGATCGCTTACTGCACTCTGTTAACATTGCGATACCATTTTGTGGGCTCATCGACACTTTGAGAGTAATGAAAGTATATTAGAATTTAGTCGCTCAACCTGTCCGTTTACCCTTGGAAGGCAGAAGTCGTCTTTAAAAGATTTATTCCCTCTTCGTCGCAATATTTCACAAAGTCTTGGTATGTAATTGCCGAGCCTCTATCCGAAATAATGCCAAGGGTTGCCAAAGTAAACACTTTGATTGCTGAGCTTTACAATCACCTCGTTTGTTGTGGTCGAATTCTGGATAAAGGCACCAAAATTTCGTAATGGCATCGATTACAAACAAAATGTTTATGTAGTCCTTATGCGTAGACTCAAGCGGAAAAGTCAATATGGTATGTAAACAATGCGACGTCTTCTTTCTGGAGCGGATGTAGTAGTCCTTCTTGGTTGCCTCGTTTGCGATCCATTAAAATGCACACGTGTCGCCAACGTGTGGTATAAAAAATTCTTGGCAAATTAACTCCTTTATCTTCTTAGCAGCCATAACTGTTGTCATGGGCACTGCTTATGATTCGCTTTTGCATTTCATTTGGCTCTACTACTAGCTCATCGTCACATACTAGTTTGTACAGCATTCCTGTTTTTAAAAAATAGTTATCGTATGCTTTATTTTCATCGCTTAAAAAATCGTTGATGGCTCTAATCATTTCCTAGCGTGCTTGTGCATCTTTCAAAGCAGTACTTATACTATCTTCTCTTATAAGCATCACTTAATACCGGCGGAGAGCATCTAATTTCTGGCATTCTCATGCCAGATTGATGTTCAACTTTATAGTTATATTCCTGTAGAAAAATAATTTAAAGAGCCAGCCTGGTGCATTAACTTTGTTTTTCTAAAGTTTTAGTTAAAGCGTTAAAGCAGTCAGTTACCAGTTTAAAATAAATGCCTTATAAATACACCTTAAACCTTAAACTCTCATAGCTGCTGTATTTACGCTGTACAGATGCACAGCGTCTTTTTTGACATAAAATATTAAAATATTAACTGCGTTCTGTTCGTCCAAATCAAATCTAAATTTTGTTAACTCATTTAAAGGTATGCCTGCGTAATTTAGTATCAACTTTCGGTAATAGCCCGTCAGGCCTAAAAAACTTTCTAGTTGCTTGACAGTTTGTGAAATCTTGAACTTGGATACATCTTTGATAGTCTCGGGTGATGGGTAATTTTGGCCTCGGTGTGTAACAAACGACGTATATTTTCAGCTGATTAATGATTTCAGCTGGGTGCTGATTTCGATTGTACTGAATATTTTTGCCTCTTGCAGACAATTCAACTGATCCTCAACGAGCGGTGATGCGAAGTGGTTTACAATTACAATGTTTATTCTGCGATAA
Source organism: Drosophila vallismaia (assembly GCA_035047325.1). Classification (NCBI taxonomy): domain Eukaryota; kingdom Metazoa; phylum Arthropoda; class Insecta; order Diptera; family Drosophilidae; genus Drosophila; species Drosophila vallismaia. The sequence continues at coordinate 192,903 of JAWNPU010000023.1, read as the reverse complement.
TCATCATAAACAAAAATAAATCATAAACAATACGCGTTTCCGTAAAAGCTAGTGTTCGTGGACGTGAAAAATAGCCGATTTATTATTGAGTACAATACGCATTTCTACATTTGTTGTTTTTGTTTTGAATGGTTCATAGCTCGAAATAAGCTCGCGCACCAAGTTTAGAATATTTTGTTCGTTATTAATTTTATTTTTTCGCACTAGTAAGCCATTACAATTAAAAACAATCTCTGTGTATAAAAATACATACATAAAAATCGAATCCTCTTTATTAATCAGAATTGTTTGTTTAAATTTTCCAATTGGTTGTATCCAATATCTCAATAAAAATCTTTCCATATGATATTAAATTTACTGGCCGTATCAAATAACTCAGTACACTTTATTTGCATTATAAACTTCTTTCCTGGTCAAATGAATTTTAGAAATCAAACTGCGCGTAGACGTATTTTAAACATTTTTGTCAATTTCTTTCCACTCTTTAAAAATAATTACGTTTGTAAGATTTTCTGACTTTTTATTTATTAGGACAATTATTCACAACATGTACTTTTTCACCACAGTTGTAGAATTTCACCGCTTTTGATTTTTTCTGTGTTTTTCTTTTACACTGTTCTCGTTACGCTTTGACTTGTCTTTCTCATTCTGATTTTCCTTTGCAATCATTGTTTCAAAACACTTTAATTTTTCTTTGTTTCTTTGTTTTAAATTGACTTACATTTTTCGCAGCATATAATATTGTTTTGTTTAAACTTTTTGCTTATTCCGTCAATTAAGTACCAAATGAAAGCGTCATCTGCAATTTTACCTCGAGCAGCAATATCTTTTCTCTATAAAAGTACTCGAAAACACACTCGTTACAATGTTTCGTTTGCGCGAGTTGCTCGTGAATTATCTTGCTGCTGACACTCGACTTAAATTCGGCTAGCAATGCTATTTTGAGAGAATACCACGAGTTTAAACCTCTCTCGCTCAACACAAACAGTTTTGCAATTCTCTTTAGTGCTTTTTTTGCAAACCGAAATTTCTGGAAGTCATGTTACATATTGACACAAGGTCAGCCTGCGTCAAATTACCTTTGTGCGTATTCCTTCTTTGCACCATATCTCTGGTCATTTTCGGAAAATCAAAACCAGTAAATTCCAGTAGTCTTAGACGATTACTTCTGTCTCCTTCATTTTCAATCACAAACTTATTCAGTGCTCTCTTTCTTGCTTTAGCGTGGGCTAGCGCTTATGGAATTATTTAAACACACTATTATTGTTGTTATAGTCTTGTTGTCGCTCTCTCTGTAAAACAGGCAGAACGCTCAACTTCCTTCCTCAACGAGCAAACAACAACTCTGCTGCCGTCGTGCAGCACCTCGCTCTCGTTGATCGTTGTCTTTGCGAATTCGCCACCTCGGTAATTCGCCACCTTCTTCATCAGTATTCGTTGCTCTTCTCGTTCTCGTTGTCGTTGTGTAGGGATCTGCTGTTTCAGGCAATACGGGCAATTTTTCCTTCTAGATACCGTATCAGACATGTTCTGAAAATAAATTTAGGCAAATATAACGCGATAGTTACAAATACAATAATATCAATGGTCAAATTAGGTGACGGTGCTATTTAATAACATGGTTAAACACGTATAATTTTTTAAAATTAAACACATATAATTACAAACCGAACATTTATAATACTGTGTTGAGGTGAAAACTTTTCATTTTCAGTTGTATCACAAGACTATCTTTATTTTTTTCCAAAAATATTCAGGAGCTTGCCGCTCTTACTCGAAAGTGCCGCGTCCTGCTGCATTCGTATTAGAACATGCAATTCCAGCCAATGCTCTCTTATCATTTAATTTCTATTCGTTCCTCATTGTGTCAAATTATTAGGTGCGAGAGGAACTCGTTAACTACTCACCCTTAAGATCATGAACGTCCTCGTTCATTTTACTAAAGGTACTTACGACCTAAGTAATTCCCTTGTTGCTCGTAAATTTTATGAGAATCTGCATTGTGCTGTCTCATAATTAAAATGACTTCCATCAGGGGTAGAAATAAAAGCATTAAGGAAATTTAATTTATCAATCCGTTCCATGGTGTGGCGCAACTTCCCTAATCCACTGCAGTTGGCTTCTTTGGTTAACCAGAATTGCGGGCGAGGGAATCGCGTCAGTGGAAACATTAGATTCACGGTGCTCCGTGCTGTCACAAAGACATACATACAAAGACATACAAAGACATCATCAGCATACATAAGCGTAGAGGCATAACTAATCACATTGGGAAGATCGTTCACAAAGTATAAACAACAGTGGTCACTCGATGAGACATGGATGACCTTCGACTTGTTAGATTTAAATAGGACACGCTGAGTTCGATCTAAAAGGTAGGAAGCAACCCACATGAGGATATTTGGTGGAAAACCAATAAGCGAGAGTTTCCGTAGCAAGAGCTTAACTGAATCAAATGCTTTGCTGAAGTCAGTATAAATTACATCAGTTTGCAAGAGATATTGAAAACCTCGGTTGATTATTGACGAAAATTCAAGTAGATTAATTGTTGTCGAGCGAAGCTTGACAAAACCATGCTGTGCAGGTGAGATTATGCTCTTGCATGCATGTTGCAGCTGCGATGTGATGAGTTTCCCAAGAAGTTTGAGAATCGCAGAAAGCTTAGCCGCGGTAGTTCCCATTGGAAGCCTTATAGCCTTTTTTATGGCTATAAGGTAAGGTGAGAAAATCGGAGCACCTTCTGAGGATGCAGCTAGGTACGTTGTCTGGCCCTGGTTTTTTTTTTCTATTAAAATTGTATTTATTTACATTGCAGTCTACTGTTACTATTTATAGTAACTTCTACTGCAGAGATTCATAATTTCTATCGAGTATTTACATATTTACATACTTAAACCTAATTAGGGAGTCTAGAGGCATTATATAATTTAATTAATTAATTTATATATCTTCTTGGCAGATCTGTTGGGTGAATGCGCAGGAGCCTCCTCGCCCTCAGTCCCATTACTTGTCTCCTCTTCAAGAGTTTTCGAGCCAACTGGTTAGGGTGGTTTCCCAATTTATTTATGTACGCGATTGCTCGCTTATTTATGACATCGCCAATCCTTGGTAACCTCAGCTCCGTTTCAATGTCTTTGTTGCGGATGTACCAAGCCGCTCCAGATAGTTTACGCAAAATTGGCGACTGCGCCACACGAATTTTGTTGAGGTGCGACTTTGCGGCGATGCCATATACTTGGATGCCATATTTCCAAATAGGAGCCAATACAACCTTATACATTTTGGCCTTGTCTGAAATTGAAAGTTTGTTTCCAGGCCTAAGGAGCCAAGCCATGCTGTTCGCCTTTGTTTTGAGCCGCCGAGTTACATCCGTTAAATGGCGTTGAAATGTAAGTCGCTTATCCAGAGTGACACCGAGGTATTTGTGGCCGTTCGATTGTGTGAGGAGCTCTTCATGCAGAAACACACCTGATGATGTGTCTTTTCTCTGGGTGTACGTCACGGAGACACACTTTTCCGGATTGACTGCGATGTTCCAGCGTAGGGCCCAGTTCTCCAATTTTATTAGGTAAAGCTGAAGCGTATCGGTGGCTGTATAGACGCAAGTATCTCTGGCCAGGACTGCAGTGTCATCAGCAAAGGTGGCAACTAGCAGGTCATTGGGATCTGTAAGCGACATTTTGTCAGCTGAGGGCATGTCGTGCGTATACAGGCTATATAGTGTTGGACCTAACACACTTCCCTGGGGTACACCTGCTCTGACTCTTTTTGTTTGGGAGGACAGTCCGTCCTGTACTACTTTAAAGGATCGCTCGTGTAGGAAGCTTTTTATTATCAAAAAGAGTTGAAGATTTAGTAGGCTTTTAAGCTTGTATAGAAGTCCTTCATGCCACACTCTGTCGAAAGCCTGCTGGATGTCCAGAAAAGCTCCAACGACGTACTCCTTTCCATGGAAACCTTCCAGCACAAACTTCACAACGCGGTGTAGCTGTTCAGGTGTGCCATGCCTGAGTCTAAAACCAAACTGAAACTTCGGAAGAGCTTTTTGGACCTTTAGGGATTCGAGCAATCTTCTCAGGATGCATCTCTCAAGTAATTTGCCAAATGCTGGAAGCAGGCTTATTGGGCGATAGGAGTCTAATTCCTCTGCTGGCTTCCCATTTTTATTGAGCATAATGATATTCGCCTTCTTCCAGGCACTTGGGAAGTTTCCCAGTCGAAGAGCAGAATTGAAAATCAGAACAAGGAATAACAAAGCTCTGTGGGGCATCAGCTTAATGGAGCGGTTGTCAATGTGAGGCCAGGAGCCTTGTTGTTGCGAAGGGATTTGATATCATCTTCCAATTCCGTGAGTTTAATAGGCTTTACAGGAAGAGCCATCTGCAATGGGGCTTCTAGGGATTCAGCAACCAGTTGTTTTCGTCTTGGCGATGCTGTCTCAAACGGCTGGAATCTTTCCTCCAGGTTTCTGGCAAAGCTCTGTCCTGAGATAATTTTGCCCAAGTATCATCTGGGCACTTGTCTCTTGAATCTCTTTGTGAGCTTCCAGAGCGCGAATTTTGAGTTTTCATCGGCAGTAGCTTTTCCGAGGAACGCGTCAGTTGCTTCTCTTTTCCGGTTGGCTAGTACTTTTCTCACCCGATTTGATATCCTTCGGTACAATCTGTCAATTATTAGGTCATTGGTCCTGATGAACTCACGCCGAAGACATTTCTGGAGAGTTAAAAGTCCTACTGCTTCCGGAGAGAGAGCGACGCTGCTATGCAAGTTGCTTAGGTGAACTGCGCCGCCAGGAGCTGCTATTTGAGCTGCATCTTTGATCTTCTTCATAAAAGTTTCAACCGCTTTCTCGATATCGTCTGCTGTATTTATCTCTGTATTAAGGCTAAAGGCATTGTTAAGTTCGTACTGAAACAGCCTTATATTCGCACCAGGTGGAACGAGCATCCTAATAGGGGCGGTGCTATGAGGTGACCGTTGTTAGTGAAGCGATCAGCGGCAAGCGTTCGGAAGATAGATCATACTCTTCGCGTACTGATAGTAGACTGTTAGCTATACCTTTGTACAAAAAGAAGTCGATACATGAAGGTACATTCCTTGTTTTATACGGGTAGTGAGTAGGTTTGCCTGTGGCCAGAACTTGAGTTGAGCTGCCGGAGATAACATCGTGAAGTGCTGTGCCTCGAGCATTCGCTCTTATACTACCCCAGAGGCGATGCTTAGCGTTAAAATCACCTCCAATGATAAACTTTTGACCATGTTGACCAAGGAGATTATCAAACTCAGAGGAATTCCAAGGCAGGCCTGGAGGAAGGTACACAGCTGACACCGTAATTTCGCCCAAATTGGTGGAAATTTTTACCGTCGCCATTTGTAGGTGATTCATTGTGATCGAATGCAGGTGATAGTGCACTAATCCCTGCCTGATTAGGATACAAGCTCCACCTCTGGCTCGACCTCCTGGGTGATCTGCTCTATAGCAGCTGTAACCTATCATATGGAGGTAGGATCCGTCGTGTAGGAGTCTCTTTGAAATAAGCATAACATCAATTTCGTGCTTGCTGAGAAACACTTTAAGCTCATTAGCATTTGGGATAATGCTACGAGCGTTCCAGGTTCCGAGGCGCAGTTTACAAGCCATGACTTGCGCTGCGTCAACGACTTAGAACCTCTCAGTTCTTTGATCTCCTCAAATAACTCAGTGATGGTTTTTTGTAGACCAGCAATGGTCTGCTGCATTGAGATGATGATTTGTGCGAGGGATCCATCAATTACCGTTTGGTTAGGATGTTGAGGTTCGCCTGTGTTTGTTACAGGAGCAAATGCAGCATTCGGAAAAGTCTGGAACCTTGTATTTGAGAAAGCATTTCGCTGTTGGGAGTATTTTCCGTCAGGTCGAGTGCTCTGTTGTCCAGTTCTAGTCGCATCTGCATACGATAGGCTCTACCGCACGATTGAGGATGGAATAGCTTGTTGCTTGATGTTGCGCATGGGCTGTGGATGTTCTACGCTGGTCATGGGAGTAATATTGATTCCAGTTTTTCGGCTTTTGAGTCTCTGGACGTAAATTCTACAGCCCTTGTGAGTTGCCTCATGTTTGCCTTGGCAATTAACGCACTCGTCATAGGTCCTTGCCTGGCATTGACTGGCACCTTTGGATTATAGGTATTAACCACAGCGTGACCATGGGAGGTGAACGCATTTAAAATTTGCTCAATTGGGGCAGCCAAGTTGCATACCACAACCCTGTAGGCTCTGACTTCCAGGAGGCAGAAGTGAGTGTATTGGAGATAAACTTCTGATAATTTTTTAGTGATAGCTCTGTGGGCATCAGAGTCACGGGAGTATATGCGCAAGTTGCCATTACGCGCGATCTTGGGCTCATATGAGTCAGACGATACCGCCGAGTCGAGAAGTCTTTCTAAGGCAGGTACGTCGCTGACAGCAAGTACTGTTATGTGGCTAGGTTTAGGTGACTTTTTTGCCACTGGACTTTTTGCTTGTCCAGTTTCTTCTTCTGCAACGGTTTCGACCTGGAGAATGTCCATGCTAATTTCGCCTTCTTGACAGTCATCTAGGTTTGCAAGAGCAGCAAATTTATTTAAACCGAGATGGTTTCTATGTTCAATTACATAGGATCTTTTTTTTCGAACTTTTCGTTGAGGTTGGTAGGCTTCTCTTCTTGGATGAAACTTTTTGCCAAGAGACTGAAGCCGGCTGGAATGTAGGTATACTACTATTATTTTCAATTTGCGGTAATAGGCGACTATTTGCAATTGTTATCTGGTTAGGGTTGTTTAATTGGCTTGGGCTGCTAACCATAAAAGACTCCCTGCCAGTTGTGCTAGGCGGGGGCATGCTCTGAAAGGAGCATCCTGTTCGTGGTACCTCTCGTAACTCCGCTTTAGTGCACCCAGCGACTTCCGACATCCCGGAATCGATCGACCATACTTCTCTTGAAGCACCTCTATTTTTTAATTTCCTCGATAAAATAAAAAGGTTTGATTATTTTGCCAAAAACGTTTTCTTTTTTTGTTTTGTCGAAAAAAAAATTTAATGAAAATAAAATCGAACTGATCCCTTTCGCAATGATGATTCGACTGGGAATCCGTTGTCCGGGCCTGGTGAAAATGAGATTTTACAGTGAGATTTGACAGTGGAATTTAGAAAGGGAAATGTTATTTATGTGGGTAAATGATATGGATAGTTAGAGGGCGGATCAAATGAATAAGATGAGTAGGTTGATTGACAAAATGACGCAATAAGATTAGCAATGGTGGTGCTTATTAAACCATGGAGGTTTAGACGTTGACGGAGTCAATGCTTCAGGGACAGATTTATTTATGGCGATATGAATTACTTCATAAAAAGAGCCTGTAGCTTCCTCATTATTGCTGAAACTAGAAAGATAACTCCAGTCAATATTAGTCTGGTGATTTCTTAGGTCACAAAAGTTGCTTTTTTTAAAGCATTTTTGACGAGGCTACTCGCTACTACTGGGGGGACTTCAGGAGAGTCAATAATTAGCGAAACTAAGAGTGTTGGGTGGTGAGAGTCCTCAGGAGTAGATAAGGAAGGAGACATTGCAATAGTGGCAGAGGAGGATATTAGAGAAAATTAGTTCAAGCGATCTGCCATGGGAGTTCCTTATAGGGTTAAGTTGGAAAACGGCAGAGTCGGCTAAGCCATCAAGGAAGTCATTTTGGTTAGTGGGTAAAAGCGAGTTATCCTCGTCCGAGTTGGTCCGTGAAATGAGGGGCAGATTGAAATCCCCTACAACTGGAAAAAGATCAGAATCATTTAGCACAGACAAAACTGATTTAATGGCAATTAAGTGGTGCATATAAATGATTGCATCACTCAGAGGAGGAACAGGTGATGAAAAGGTTAAAGAACTCATAATGAATTTTAACGGCTAAAAATTCAATTCCGAAAGGATTAGTAATAGTGATACGTTCCACTGAGTAGATGTTGTTTACGGCAATCAGAACGCCTCAAAAGTTTGGGCGATCTTTCCGAAAGACAGTGCACTTCGATACCAAAATTTCATTGTCCATGACAGTGGAGTTTAGCCAGGTTTCTGTTAGCACAATAGCATCAAAGTCAAAGGACGCACTATTAGTAAACAATAAGTTCAGTTTTCTAAGAATACTGCGAATGTTTTTGTAGCAACAAGAAAAAATCTTGATGCTTAGTTTTTTAAAATAGTAACTGGACTGGAACCTTGAGAATCTCTGGTCATAATTTCATGAACTATTCTGTGCTCGGGCCAGGTTGCAGGATCTAAAGCTTTAGCAAGGGAAGTTTTTGGTAATGTTATTTTAAATGAGGATATGCTACGTTTATGTTTAAAATTAAATTTGGTCACAAAAAGTTCTGAGGGAGCTATACTTAGATTATTTGCAAGGTGAACCCTATCGTCATCTACAGAGGCGTCAGGCATAAGCTGCGATACAAAGATGGATTTGCGGGGAGCCACAGCTCACAACGTAAGTCCAAAACATCGCGATTCAGATGGTACACCCGTCAATGGCTTTGGTAATTTTACAACGGTTAGGCGAGTAGGTGCGGCGGCAGGAAGGCGTAGTGATGGAGCAGCAGCCTGGCTTGGTGATATAATTATTGAAAATTTGTCAAGCATGGGACCAGGTGGAAGATTCCTCCTGGCAGGTTCCGGCGGATCAACTTTTGCAGTGGGAAGACCAAGTTTCTGAATAGCTAGGATGGGTGGCTGTTCGCCAGGGGCTTCAACCATACCATTGCTTACTGCCAAATGTGTGGCTGGAGTGGTACATATATTCATATTCTGGTTATTCTTAGGAATTTTCCGGCGTGTTGATTCGCTTAGTAGTTTAAGGCCCAAAAATAGAGATTCGAGGTTGAGAAACTGCTCATTTAATGAGGCAAATTGTTTCCGAACCTCCCGGAAACCATTTTTAGTTTGCCGCATAAACGTGCGAATCTCGCCTTCAATCTTTCGACAGGCCAAACAGGACCATGTCAAACCGATGCCTTTGCCCAGGAGATCAGCAGGTCGGCCATAATGACCAACACCAGCACATTTCATGTGCGAGCAATTGTTGCATAGCCAGCAAGTTAGATAGGATTCGCCGGTATTAGCTCCTCCAAATTCGCATCTCTTTGAGGTACAAACCAAAGACATTTTTGTTAATAAAAGAGAGAATGCGCTCAAAAACAGAATGGTCCTGCGAATGTACGATGAAGAGAGTGATCCAGCGACGATAACGTTGGAGCGATTTCGGCGAACAGCAGAAGCAGCGTCAATCCAGAGGGAGATGAAGAAGCTACACAAAAGGGGGAGTGCGATAGAGACCGGTGAGCAGCTTGTTGTAACAAAACAAAGCAACGATTTTTGCCGCTCGGCGATGGGCTTATAAATACTATTTTTTTGCTTGTGTTGTTAAGGTGCAAAATTGTAGCACGGCTTCAATACTTACTATAATAATAAAAAAACGATTTTTGGTTAGTTTGTTGTTCGCGAATCACAGTCTTATCGCGTTGAAAATAAAACGAACAATATGCGTTTAAAATTAAGCTTTCGAGGTGTTCTTCAGTTTGTGGACCACTTTGCGATACAGCAGGTTGATTAAATCAGTTCAGAGCTGATAATAGGTTGCTAGTTCGTTCGGGAAACGTTCAAAAGTGCGGAGCGATAATAGGCCGACGTGCATAAAATTCAACGTTCGTAATAAAAAAAAAAAAGTGCACCACATTGTTGACACGCTGGCGTCTTAGGTCCATCATGCGTTTTGACAAGTTATTCCTTTTTCTCCTTTTTCTCCTGTCTAAACCGGGACGAGAAGAGTATATCCATAGGCCCTTAGGCCTGCACTTGTCTTTCCGTACTATATCGTTCCTGATTTGGATTCTTTTGTTTGTTTACAAAATGAGGGTTTTTCTCCTGACCCCGCTCTTCTTCGACACGGATCTACTTATGGCGTTTCCACACAAAAGTTTTTCATTTCCTGTCTTATTTCATTTATCTGCGTTTCGAGCTTTTGTCAACCGAGCCTCAGCGCCTGGCTAATGGCTAATGGTTCCTGATATTATGGGTTGCAATTGAGTCGCGTCCATGTCCGTTGTGTTGCTTTGCATATCTCAACCGTTGTCACTGACATACTCTACTTTCACTTCCCTGAATGGTCACGACAAAGGTCACGTATTTTAGTTACCGAGAGAATTAAAAGAATTATTTGCATAATTAAACGCTTAACAATCACCTGTAAAGATACAGAACAATTTTTTTCATTTAATAAATTTTTTTTAAAAATTTTTTTCAATTTAATTTTTTTTGTGGCATAAACGGTTATGCTGCACTCGCGACAAGTAATAATCTTGCGATATATTAGATTCCATTTGGTGATAATCCGCTCAGAGCTCTGAACTTGGTTTTCCTGCGGCAATAGTATTAGAAAATGCAATTCTAGCTCTATTCTCTCTTATCATTTAATTTCCTTTCTTTTCTCTTTTTGTTAAATTATTTTGCGAGGGACACTCATTAATTTGTATACAAGCACTAGAGTACCACTTGTCACTGTGCGATCTTTGTGAGAACGTTTGCGTTACGTTTTATGAGCTAAATGTTATTTAAGTGAATTTGACGTTGTGTACTTGTCTCGCTACACCACCTCTTTTAAAAAGAACGACGTACATACTTGTATAGATAATGAATTCAATATAAATGTATTAATATTATTATGTATTATTTTTATATATGTGCTTATAAAAATATTGGATTAAGAAACGACATTTTGGGGAAGGAAGGATTTGTATATTCATTTATTAAAGAAATGTAAAGATTGTGTAAAATTGATTATTTTTAATCATTTAAGTTAAAAAAACTGAATCACCTATTTTTAGCTTAAAGTCTGTACAAAGTCATAGTTTTTTTCGTTTTTTCCCCTCTCTAACATGTTTCTTGCTATTTTTTAAGCTGACTTTAACCTAAACTTAACTTCATTAGCATAGTCATCTACATTGTAAATTTGGTCTATTCTTTGCAGATTTGATAACTCTTTAAATTGTCGGGTCGTTCTATCGAACACCAGTTCGTAAGGACAATAATTATGTGTTGCTGATGGCGTTATGTTAAAGCAATATGTAAAGTAAATGAACCATTTATCCCAGTCATCTTTGTTTACCGAAATCTAAGAACGAATGTATTCATTAAATGTTCTGTGGCTGCGCTTTATTGTCCCCAGGTGATGGTCCGCTGTTGATGTTATATTTTTTATTTTCATATATTTGCACAGGTCTTTCAGTAGGTATTTCTTTCGGTTCCCATGTCAGAGAGTAACACAATCTTGGGTCCGTATACGAGAACAAATCGTTCAAATATAGCCTTTCCGACTAAAATTGCATTTTTGTTTGGTACCGGTATTGTCACTTAATATTTCGTAAGGTCGATTGGGATTAAGGATTGGGTATTATCAGTAGGTTGATGGCTAGGTGGTTGGGGTGGTTGTCCAGTCTTTTTGTGTATCTTTCCCTAAGACGGGTGATCTCCTCTGCTACCCAGGGAATTCCAAGCTCTTTATGGATTATTGAGTTTTCGTGGTACGGATGGGCGTTAGAAACGGTTCCCAGGCATTTATTCTGAAACCGCTGAATTCTAATGCGGTTAGAACAGCTTGCCGTGCCCCACAACTGTATCCCATAGGTCCATATTGGTTAGGCGTGCTGATTGATGATCCGCACGTCACTCGGAATTCTCTTTCTTCTGTGTACGATTTGAGAAAGGCGAAGTGGGAACTTGGAAGGTGGGATTTCATTTTGAAAAGGAGTCCAGGATGCTAGACTCTGTCAAACGCCTGTTTGACATCCAGTATAGCGGCGCAGCAGTACTTCTTCTTTTTGAAGGCCTCAAGTATGCCCTCAACAAGCTCAACATTGCTCATGTGTTCCATGAAGGCGTCTGAAGTCAAACTGGTGATCAGGGATCAGTCCGCCCTCGTCCAGTACTGGCAGTACTATTTTTGAAAGGATTCCCAGCAAACTAATCGGACGATACGAGGCTAGATTGGCTTCAAGTTTTCCAGGCTTGAGGAGGACAATTACTTCAGCAGTAATTCAGTTGGTTACATATTTTGTTTCTACAATAGTGTTGTTTATGTGTTCTTAATTAGAAATTAAAACTGTCGTTTCCGATGTGCATAGATTTATTACTCGGATAACCTCGGCTCGGCTGACCTTCTATACTGCTACTTTTTGCTTGGAATCGTATCCTTTTAGTGGTGAATGAGTCATCTGAAAGTGCTCTATATATGAAGTTTCAAACTCATAAATCGTCAAAAGAATGCCTCCTATTACTCAGTCGTTTATTTTTATATCAACTTCTAGGTATTTTTGCGTTAATTTTTCGTGCACCTCCGCTAATGCCTCCGCTATTATTTAAGCTTCGTGCAATATTTGAAATGTGTCTGTCTATGGGACCCTGATTTATGGGAACATTCTTATTGATGCATTTGTTGCTTTTTATTAATTCTTCGTTCTTTTCAAGGAGAAATAATGTGAAGGATTCCCATTTAGTAGTCACGTGTTAATACAAAGCCGTCGGGGTAACTTTGACTACCTGTACCGTTCAAAGGAATTCATTAGTTTCCTCTACTATGTTTCTTTGTACGCCAGAAAATGACCCTCTATACTGCTGCTTTTTGCTTAGAATCGTATCCTTTTAGTGTTGAATGAGTTTCATAAATCGTCAAAACAATACCTGTTTATTACTCTGCTTACTCTTATTACTCTGCTCTAGTATGTTAATTAAAAACGCACACTTAATTTGAAATAATTTTCCGTGTAGACAGATCTTAATACCTTATCTTACCTTATATTTTCATATTGGCAAGATTACTTGAAAAGAGTTTGCGTGTGTCGCCAATTTCCCTGCGTATCGGCTGCTGTGAATGTTGATCTGATCTTTCGTTCTTTCCGTGGCTTCCACTGCATAACGTACAGCCCATCTCCCGCCAGACCGAGCGAGGGGCACTGCCGTTTATCGTACGGCTCGGATCCCGGGGATTGACCCTAGAGAATAAATTTCTATACATCCTTTTCTATACTTTATTACGAGGATTACGAGGAAGAAGTGGAATGCGTTTGTTGCTCTGAAAGGTAGGTGAGGATTCAGGATTTGATAGAAGTGGACGTGCAGAGTGAAGTAATAGAGTAAAAGTCACTGTAGTCAGGACATAAAATACTGAAAGGCTTTCTACAACAATTTAGAAACAAGGGACTAAAATTTCTAGTCCGTCTATTTGGAATGTTAAATCTTAATCGTGTTAGTAGATGCTGGCTTCCTTAGACCATCTTTTAATGAAGCTAAGCACGCCCTTGGTTTTATTAACCATCGCAGAAATATGGTCGGAAAATTTAAGTTTAACATCTAATAGGACACTTAATATCCTAGGATTTCCATCAGACCTTCTCACGTAGATTTCTAGCTACTTAGCTGGGAGAACCCAACGTGTTCTTTTGAAGGATGTACACTCTCGCCTTGTTAGTGCTACATCGGGAGGCTAACGATCTAACCTGCGTTAATCTATCTTAGGAAATCCCATAGAGAAAGTATGTGGCCTGGTTACGGCACGAACAATAAAAAGATAAGCTTACATTTTGAACCATTAAGTACGTCGTTGATAAAAATAGTGAAGAGTAGTGGCCCAAGATGGCTTCCTTAGGGGACTCCCGATGTATCACTAACAAGGCGAGAGTGTACATCCTTAAAAAGAACACGTTGGGTTTGAAGGCCTTTACGGAAGCCATCTATAATAAAGAAGGTCAGCGCCAAGAGGTTTGTGGTGGTGGAGCGACGCTTTATAAAACCATGCTGGCATGGAGCAATAATTGAACTGCAGAGATGTTGAAGATGTGGTGTTACCAATTTTTTCAAAAAGCTTTGAAAATTTTGACAATTTAGAGATTCCTCTATAGTTTATAGCATCCGATTTTTTTCCTTTTTTGTGTAAGGGAATTATGAAGGTTTCCTTCCACATATGCGGAAAGATCGAAGTTTCCAGAGACAAAGAGAAAAGTTTTAGAAGAGGTCTGCACAAGGGCTTAGCCCAGTTTTTCAGTACATACCTAGGAACACTATCAGGACCTGGCGAATAGATCCTCACCCTAACCCTCAGAGATCCCATAGTACATTGTTTTCGAAGAAAGTTGGTTTGAAAATAAGATTGGCTGATTAAACGTTTTATGAATAACGCTGATCCATAATTGTAGGAGATGACTACGTTGTTTGAAAGAAACTTGCGAATAGATCGGCAATGCCCTGATCAGTAGTCGCAGACACATTTTTAAACGAAATTAGGGAGAAGATGCATGCTAACGCTTAGTCTTCACAAAATTATAAAACTGCTTTGGATCCTGTGTAAACTGGATCCGGCAGTGGTATATATAATTCTTGTAACACTCAGCGTTATGCACGGTGAAGTTTGACCGAGCTACTAAGTATATTGAAAAAGGGTCATGGCATCCAGTTTGCTTATGTCTCTTAAGGAGTCTGTTTTTAACGTATTTTAAGTTTTTAAGGCTCCTTGTAAACCAAGGAGGGTCAGTTGAGGCGGATGGATACTTCCATGGCACGCAAGAGTCAAAGAAAGCGTTAAGCGTTTTGTAGAATGGTTCTTGTAGATGGTTCTAAAGCGACATTGATATCGGTTCATTCCCCGAGATCGGACCAATCAAATGTATAAATTTATTTGCTTTGTCTCTGAAAATCAGCCTTGCAAAAGCACCGAGTTTTATGATCTCCATGGCAAGACTGAAGGTTGCTAGCAGTAAGGGTTTCAATCGACATCTCAATCGTTGGGTGGTTAGGGGTCGAAAGTAGCATAGTCTGGAAAGGGTTATTCCATCTGGATCAGAAACGAAACATAGATCTAGAAGTTGACCTAAAAAATTCCTTACGTGGTTTATTTGACCAAGGGATATGTCCAACATACCCTCAGTAAAATCATGGTGTGTTGAAAGTGATAAAGATGGTGAATTCTCGATGTTTGACCGGATAAGTTCAGGTTAATTGAAGTCTCATAGAGTCGCTAGCAGGTTACTGCCGGACATGCGATTAAAAACCAGCTGAATGGCAAATAAGTGGTGCCAGTATGTAGGAGGTTCTGAAGAAGGTGGTAAGTACAAGCACGAGATAAACAGTGATTGAAGCGACATAGTGATTTTTACTGCGATGCCCCCTAGTATTTTGATAGGTAAGAGTAGTAGATGTTGTTAGTTTTTGCGGAAGAAGGATTAGGTACAGAAAACGGTTCAGGGTTTTTAGGCTTTGGGAGTTTAACTCCCACAGGCTTATTAACTTTTTTTAACAGTACTCGGCTGATGTTCTTGTACGAATATGTTCTCCGGCCAAAAGCTAAGCGAACAAACCGTGTCGAACATCGGTAAAGGTACACATATCTTGAAAGATGACGTAAGCCTCGAATAAGTATATTTAAACATCCTAATGTCCTCCACTCTATCAACGGCGTTAGATTTGGCTTTGATATATGCCAAGATATCAATCTCTGAGGTATCAAGGGCCAGCCGTTAAATAAATATGTGTTAAGAGGGGAGAATCATCTGTAAGGACTTTGGAGTTACGGTTTGTAAGACTGCGACATCAGTCCGTACTGGGGGTCCGTACGATGGTTTACCCTTAGCATTGGATTTTAAGGTGTCGACTCTACTCGAGCTAGAGGAATCCCCTGAAGTGATGCCCTGGAAGGTAATTCAGCCGAGTCATGCTCGATTATCAAATTCAGGAACCGAATTTATGTTTCCAACTCCTGATCTTGGGGTAGTAAGAGTTATGGTCGTCGGCTGATCAGACTGAAAAGCAATATCAGTGCATATGGAGTCCATAATACATTTTTTTTTATTAGAAAAAAAGACAAGAAATTTAAAATATATAAAAATATATTGACACCAAATAATTATTTTTATAAAAACTAGTAGCCTTAAAACACTGTGCTTGTTTAATAAGAGCGGGATAGAAGGGAGATGGAATAACCAAAAAAAAAGCGCAAACTAGGAGAGAGTGAGTTCATGCAATAATAAGAATTGCAGAAAATGTAAGAAATAAGGAATAGAAGTAGGGCACTTGAATAAATAATGTAGTATTGTAATCTTACCAAATATGGTACCGTGCAGACGTGAGTGCGAAGATAATCGAGATAAGTATTAGATTTAAATAATTATTATCGTAAACAAACGCCGGTTTGTTTTTCTCAAGGCAATAATTGATAAATCGATGAGCGCAAGAAAAAAACACGACCGTTCGCTATGAAAGTGAAGTGTTAAGAATGATCACCAATCAGAGAAAACCGAAGATCTCTTAGGATATCGTGATTGGCGATGTTCCAAGGGAGCCCGGAGGCAAGCCGAGCAGCATGTGCCTGCCAGCATGTGATTATAATTAGTACCTGGTTAAGCTGTGAGGATCCATTTTTCCTCCTTTTTATTGATGTTTCTTCAGTGTCCGTATGTCTGTCTGTCCGTATCAACGCCTAGATCTCAGAGACTACAACAGCTACAGACATGTGCCATATATCGTTGGATAGGTAATTACCATACGCAGTACAAGTTTATTGTTTTATTTTGATATCAATATTTTATATATTTTTATACCCCCGATCCGCCGAAAACCACAAAAAAGTGCCACGCCCACAATTATTAACCTAATGCTATGCAATTCAGAATATGCGTTGGTGCTTATAGAAGCTATTTAATTTTGAACCAAATCGGATAAGAAACACGGAAGTTATGCCACATGCAAAATCTATGGCAAGGGAAGCAAAAGCGCAGCAAAACACGTATTGCGCGATGCCGATTGCGCCGTTGACAGCGAAATGTATATGGTTTTATGAAACACGAAACTTATTTTCTTTTATAATAGAATATTGTTTCATTTATTTATTTTCATACGAGTCTCATACGAGTCAACTTTGAGATAGGATTAGTCACCGTAAATGTAGGGTCTAAAGTGGGTTATTGCCCAATGTATTGCTGCTAATTCTTGCTTGGTTGTGCTTTTATTACTCTCACCCTTAGTAAATGCTCTAGATGCGTATGAAACTGGAAGGTGGTGGTCGTTATGATTTTGAGATAAAACTGCGCAACATGCCATCTTGCTTGGATCTGTTGTAATACAAAATTCTTTACTAAAATCAGGGTATTGTAAGAGAGTAGGTTCCATCAGTTTATATTTTAAATGTAAAAATGCTTTTTTGACAGTCTTCTTTCCATTCAAAGGGAATATTCATTTTACATAATCTAGTTATGTGCCGTGAATAGTCGGCGAAGTTTTTAATGAATCTCCTATAATAATTACAAAATACTACAAAACGCCTTGCACTGTCTGCATCATGATGAACTGGATAATTTTGGATGACATCAAATTTTTTGTCATCCGGCAATATTTCTTTGTCTGTGCATTTGTGTCCCAAAAAGGTGACTTCACGCATAAAAAATGAACATTTTTGAGGATGTAGTTTTAGATTGTATTTCCTGCATATGTTAAAAACATCTGTTAAGTTCTTAATCATATGCTTTTCGGAACAACCTATGACTATAAGATCATCCATATATAGGAATGCTTGCGTTGGCTCAAGACCATAAAATGCAATAGTCATGATTAAATGAATTAGGCTCTATTTTCAAACCAAATGGTAATCGCGTGAAACGATATGAACCGTTTGTCGTTGAAAATGAAGTTAAATTTATTGAATTTTTTCTCTAGTTCAATTTGGTGAAAACCTGAAATCAAGTCAAGACATGAAAAATATTTAGCTCGACCTAGTTGATCCAAGATGTCATGAATTCTAGGGAGTGGAAATTTATCAGACAACAGTTTTTTATTGATTTGGCGATAGTCAATTGCTAATCGCCATTTCTATTTTTCTGAGTCTGGAAAAGATTTTTTCGGTACTAACAAAAGTGGGCTATTATATGATACTGATTTTTTATAGGCTGGATCATCATCTTTCAATCTCAATTTCTGTTTATAAAAGTTGTTTGCTGTTATTGGTTCTGTTGACAGACCAAATATATCTGTATATTTATTGCATAATTTTTTCAATTGTGATTTAAATTGTGGGGGGAAATTTTTTGATAACTGGGACATGACAGTTTGTTTCTTTATTAGTCTCGATCACGCTGTAATCCGAAAGTGGCTCATATTCTAAGTCATTAAGATCTATCAGCCGATTAGTATTATGTGTATTAAGTATTCGGATTTGCAATATAAATACCTTTTTGTATTTCTTGATTTGAAATTAATATATTTTTATCTTTAATTGACTTGAATTCAATTGAAGTCATACTAATTTTTTTAACTACTTGACAACGTGTTAGCAATAATACTTTGTTACTGCCAGAATCGTATGTTATGGGAACTTAAATCGGAAAATTTAAATTTTTTGGTCTTAATGTAAACCAATCCTCTGTGGGTTTGAAATCTAATTTGCAATTACACTTTTTTATAAAATCAATTCCTATTATACCATCACATGATATTGAGAATTATTGATCAACTATATGAAAATGATATGGGGGTCTGTGGGTTTGAAATCTAATTTGCAATTACACTTTTTTATAAAATCTATTCCTATTATACCATCACATGATATTGGGAATTATTGATCAACTATATGAAAATGATATGGGATTATGGCTAATGCCTTTTATATTAATTTTGCTGTCATCTTGTATGGAGTAGTCTGCGTTTTCTTTTAGTACAGAAATGTCTGCCCCTGTGTCAACTAAGAAAATTTAACATTTCCCTGTTGCCACATGATTAAGTGTAATGAATATTTTTATATTGAGATTAATCGAATAAACCTGTGCTCTATTTATTCTTGTGCATCTGAGGGTTGGTCCGAATTTCCCGAATTGTTTTGGGTTATTTTCACATTTCCATTATAATTGTTGCTATTTCTATTTAGGTAATTCTGGCCTCCTCTGTTTGAGTTGCAACGACCTCTATAATTATTACTATTATTTTGATTACAATTATAACCGTTATTACTATTGTAGTTATTATTTCTATTATTGTAGCGGCAGTTACCTCTGACGCGACCGTTACCTCTGTAACTATTACCACGGCTATGGTAACCTCTTTTTAAGAAAATCACTATGTTCACATTTCCGGTTACCCTCGTGCTAGTCCGTATGTACGTACTTATGGCCGAGTCTATAGTTGTGCACGTACCGGCTTCTAACACGGTCTTAATGCTTTCGTGTTCAGCTTTTTTGATCATCGTGTTGATCGCCTCTCTAGTGCCTAGAGTGTTTGCGTGATCGATAGGTATACCTTCATCGATAAACGAAGTTTCGAGAAGCTTTCGCAAGCTATTAACATCGTCATAAAACTGGGTCGCTGTTTTACCCTTTTGTTGAACTGCGGACATCATTGCTTTTACATTTTGCGATGTCTCGCCAACGATTCCTTTTTGTAATTTATTGCTAATTGCCTGAATGGTCTGTTCATTCTGTACTAAATAAAGAGTTGTACCAATTATTTTTGATTTATTAACCTGTACTGCAATCTCCTCGAACGATCCTTTTGCAAGGTGGACCAACTTGATTGCCATAATGAAGCGCTGAAGATGAATCTTCTGGCTATCGTAGTCTGGCACTGCGCTTGACACTTCCTTAATATAAGCCCTAATGGCGGCTTAGTTGTCTGTCATTGTGTTAGTGTTACCTGGTTTATTCTCTGTTATGATTAAAGAAGTATCATAATCTGTATCCAGATCTGACATCAAAACCGCTGGAATAGTGAGGTTATTTAAATCCTGCTCTTCTATTTTAGGATTTGTACTAAGCTCTTCTTACTCTATTTGGTCAGTGTCATCTTGTTCTATTGATTCTGGTTCATTACCAGTTTCAATTGATAGAGAAGTGTTCAGTATTGTTGGTACTAATATATCTAAATTAAACTTTTGTTTAATTGATATTAAGTTAGATCGTAGTCTGATCAAAAATTTTGATACTTGTGACCAATGATCTTGATTTAATTTTTCTTTTTGGCCATATATTAGTATACGTGCTTCATTAAAGCAATTTACTAATATCTCTACATGTTTTTAACAGTAGTTCTTTGAATTGGCCTGTTTTGTGTAAGTAACTTTTACGATTTATCAAAGTCCCAGAAGACTCACCGGGAAACACACAGATGCCCCAAATTTACGTTCTGGATGCTTGCCTCCCTGTACCCAGATCCCCTTCACCAAGAAACATAGATGCGGCCATCGAAGAACTAACCAAAGAGATGCACCTTCTCCGACTACCGTGAGAATACCTGAAAGAGAGGTGCATTTGTGGTCTCCTGAAATCGTGGCCCTCGTGGCTAAAAAAGGCGCCTCAGAAGAGTCTGGTTTTTCTCGCGCAACCCCAGGGACAAGACAGCACTTAATCGTGCCACCAAGGAACTGAAGGACATGCTATTCATCCTGCGGCAGGACTCCTTCCATAGATTCATTGAGGAGCTAGAACCTGGAGACCCGCAGCACAATGTGTGGAGTGTCACGAGGCACATAAAAAGACCTACGAAGAAAATAACACCCGTGTGCAAAGTGGACGGTTCCTGGTGTCGGTCTGAGGTCGAAAGATCAGAAGCCTTTGCTGACCATCTACACAGTGCATTCTCACCATTCGACAGATGCACTGGCGAAGAGCGAGCTGCCACCATAAGGTTCGTAGACAGCCCAAGTGCTGCTGGCCCGCCAATACAGCCTGTCGAACCAGAGGAGATTAAACAGGGGATCGCCTTCTTAAAAAAATGGCAAGTGACCAGGCCCTGACCGAATCGATGCAACAGCACTGGAAATGTTTCCCCTAATCTGTTCCCAAAGGCTGGCTAACATCTTTAACAGCTGCCTCCGGCTAGGTTACTTCCCGAAATAGTGGCAACATGCTGAAGTAATTGTGAAGCCAATCTAGCCTTGTATCGTCCGATTAGTTTGCTGGCAATCCTCTCTAAAATACTTGAAAGAGTGTTTTTTTAATTAATTAGTATTTAATGAAATCCCACCTTCCAAGTTCCTACTTTGCCTTCCTCAAGTCGTACACAGAGGAAAGAGAATTTCGAGTGAGATGCGGATCATCAATCAGCACGCCTAGGCCTATAAGAGCAGGAGTACCTCAAGGCAGTGTTCTTGGACCCATCTTGTATACACTCTACACAGTGGACCTTCCCATCACACCCTCTCGGAACCTCACAGGAGCCGCTCAGGGAAAAACTCAAACTACTCACATACAAAGTAGTTCTTAAGCCAATCTGGACCTATGGGATACAGTTGTGGGGCACGGCAAGCTGTTCAAACCGCATCAGAATCCAGCGGTTTCAAAATAAATGCCTGAGAACAATTTCTAACGCTCATCCGTAACACGAAAACTCAATCAATTATAAAGAGCTTGGAATTCCATGAGTGGCAGAGGAGATGACCCGTCTCAGCGAAAGATACACAAAAAGACTGGACAACCACCCCAAACACCTGGCCGTCAACCTCCTAGAAAATAGCCAATCCCTAAGACGCATAAAGAGCAAACACCCGCTTGACCTCCCCCACCAATAGACACCTAGCCAACCTCATGAAATATACATTCCATGTACCTCCCTTAAGTCATTGTCACCCTAAAACCATTTAATGATTGTCCACTCGTATAGATTTTAAATTAACAAGTAAGGGAGCAGCAGTCGAGTTTCCCGACGGCAAAATACCCTGTACCCTTAGACATGCTTACAATTTATTTATTTAGTATCAATAAATAAATGAAACAATATTCTATTAAAAAAGAAAATAAGTTTCGTGTGTCATAAAGCCATACACATTTCGCTGCCGACGTCGCAGTCGGCGTCGCGCAATGCGTATTTTGCTGCGCTTCTGCTTCCCTTGCCATAGATTTTGCATGTGGCATACCTTCCGTGTTTCTTATCCGATTTGGTTCAAATTAAAAAATTAGATAGCTTTTATAAGCACCAACGCATATGCCGAATTGCACAGCATTAGGTTAATAATTGTGAGCGTGGCAGTTTTTTGCGATTTGCAAGGTACCGGGGGGTGATATCAAAATAAAACAACAAACTTGTACTGCGTATGTTAATTACCTATCCAACGATATATGGCACATGTCTGTAGCTCTTGTAGTTTCTGAGATCTAGGCGTTGAAACAGACGGACAGACGGACAGACAGACAGACAGACGGACAGACGGACATGGCTATATCGACTCGGCTGTTGATGCTTATCAAGAATATATATACTTTATGGGGTCGGAGATGCTTCCTTCTGCCTGTTACATACATTTGCACCATATTATGATACCCTTTTCACCCATTTTTAATGGGTACAGGGTATAAAAAAAAAAAATAATCAAGTTATGAATTTTTGAGGCCGTTTAAAATTCTTTATTTTTTTAATAATTATATGTATTTTTAATATAAAGTTGCAGAATTTAATTTCCGCAACATAACGTACATACTTTCTTATGTAAAAGTTTTTCCAATTATTTTTCGAGTGTACAACATGGTTTATTAATGTATTATCATACCTCTTAAAAAGGTCGATTCTTTGTCTATTTTTCAACATAATCACCTTTTCTTGCAATAAATTTTTTGAGCCTCTTAATCCAGTTTTGGTAGCCCGCCTTCGTGTACCCTAATTTTTCTGTTATAATGTCATAGACAGATTTCGGGCATACATCTGGAACACGTAAAGCGATATCCCTGATCGTCATCCGGCGATTTTCCCAATTTTTCCAGCAATGTCGTCCGAGATCGACTGCCGTTCGCTTCGCTCCGCGTCGTGAACGTATGTTCGGCTTTTGCTGAATTCGCTACACCACAAACGGACTTGTTGAACAGACATGCAGTTTTATCCATACGCTGTATTAAATTCTCGATGAATGTTCACATGTTTAATCGATTTCGCATGGAATAAACGTATAACAGAGCGGATTTAACACTTGGCGGCGAGAGCGATCGGATGATTCATCTCCAACGGCTGTCAAACCGGCACTGAGCGTCGCAAAGACTGGAGAGGCAGAGAGGGCACTTATAGTGAGTGGGGGGACTAAGCTACACGGCGGTGTTGCCAAATGTTGTGTAGCACCGCTCCTTGCGAAGCTATCGCAGTGGGAAAGTTAGTTGTTACATACCCCTCGTATATGAATTCATTAACTATGGTTTACGCCCGTCGATTGGAGAGAAGATTGTAACACGAAACTGCCCCGTCAACTGTTGCATTTCAATGATACGCCAGGGCGTTATGGGCTCAGACCCTTATATAAAAGGCCTGAGAAGAGAAAAGAAAAAACATGAAAGATACATCATTTCCGATCGCTCAAGATTTTGAAAGCTATAAGATACAGTTGACTAATTTCAGCGGATCTGTTTAAATACTGCGTGCACTAGTTTGAACAAACAGATGGACATGCTTATATCGACTCAGTTAGTTACTGAGATACTGATCCTACTACTGATCCTCATCATGAAAAGTCACACTTGTATTAGCAAAGGTATTAGCAAGAGTATTAGTAAAGCGTATTAGCAAGGGTATATACAAAGGAAAGTAATTGGTTTGTCATTCAATTTGCACTCCCCCTAAAAATGTATGGTATACAAAAAAAGCTGATGTCTGAGGTCTACTTAGAATTATAGTCAAAGTTCAAGCTAGAATGAATATGTTAGTGTAAAGTGGAACAAAAACAATTTTCATTTGAATAAAAGAACAAAATTAAGTTCTCTTGACAATGACAAAAGAAATTGAACAATTGTTAGTGTCTTAGGCTGTGTGCACCGAAATGTCTTGAAGAATAAAAATTTTTGCCCTATTGCCCCAGCTACAGACAATATTATATACAACTTTAAATATATGGTAGTCATGCATTCTGAAATATTTTCAAAATATATATTTTCTATAGTTTTTAACTGTCAGACAGTCATGGAAAATGGGGGTTCTTTGTTATTTTAGTCGACTATATGCATACATACTTGTATACTTTATAAAGTCGGGGATGTCGTATAAAATTCTGCATTATGAAATTCTATCAAACTTATTATACAATGCAAGGGTACACAATTTAATTTCACTAGTTATGTTTGAAGCTAATGATAAAAGATATTCTATAATATACCATATGTATGTATTTACAGCGTTGAGTTTAATGTCATTAAATATTTTCATTACAGACGTATGCCCTACGGAATGGAGTCGCCCTAGGAAACGTTTATGTGTGATCCTTGTTACTAGAAACTCAGAGAAACACGAGAATGAAAGAAATACTCTACGAAATATTGCTTTAAAAAGAGAATATAACTTTGAAAGAGTTCGATTTGCTTATATGTTTAAGGTAAGAATTTTTAATTTTATTCATCAGAGCTTTTAATATCAAAGTAGCGCACATAGCTCAATCGACTGACTAAATACTCTACTGTGTTCGAAGTTTCCTTTCTATATTTTCACAAAACAATACCTTAGTGTAATTCTGTAAAAGCTGAATTAACCCAAACTTCTCGTCCTCTTTGCTGCTCACTGCGCAGGTCTTTCTCAGCTTAATCTGCTCATTTTCTTGAGTATAAGGCTTATGATAGCCAAAATAAAGTCGTTATCTTGTTCACAAGGTTGGCCGTTTTCGACAGTTTTTGTACAAAACTCACCTTTAATAAATCGAACGTCTCGTCTTTCAATTATCGATCGCTTCTCCCTGTCATATAAGCTATATGCTTTTGCTTCAGAGAAATAGCCCACGAAGATACAATCTTTACCCTTTGCCTTGAACTTGGCTTTTGTGCAACTTGTGACTTCACATTCATTAGCCCACACACATCTGTATGTACCAACTCGAGCATTGCTGTTGTGACTCAATCCTCCTTTTGGGACAGCGAGCTCAGTTTTGCCTAACTGCTAATACGTCACAAATTATTTTCTCTTGCATGTTTTCCATATTTATCCTGTGAACTAATTGCTTTCCGCTAAGTAACCCTAGATTTTAAAAATTTGAATGGCCATATCAATTACGCCAATTACTACTATTGAAGAAGCATTGTTTAATATAAAAAAAATGTTTTTTTTGGGCTGTCCTTAACACAATTTTGCCGTATTTGTATTTATCAGCGCTTCCTTTCCATTAACGTAGTGGAAATTTTACATTGACTATTGTCTTCTTCTTCTCGTCAGTTGATAAAACATTCCCCCTTAAATTTTTGTTTTTCGCTTGTTCTTTCGTTCCTCTTAGTATTTCTGTTGTTTGCTTTGTCCCTATTGCCTTTTGCTTGCGTGTGTGTGTAGACCGCGTGTGCCTTTGCGGTCTGCCCTCTCTTGCTTTGGAGCACCGTCCCCCAGGACTTTTATTTTGATGACTTTAATTGTGGGCAACTCATCGCTAGTTTCTATTGCGACCATAAAGTTTTCTTATGTATTAGGATAACTGCTCAAGAAAATTGTAACCACAAACTCGTCATTAACTTCACTGTCCAGTTCTGCCAACCTCTCAATTGTGTCCACGAATGAGTTTACGTTTTCTCCTAAATTTGTGTTTTGCTGCATGTTTAAACGTAGAAGATTCTGGTATAACTCAATTTTACGTACAGACGCAACTTGTGTGTTTAGGTGCGTTAGTCTTTTCCAAGCTGTTTCTGCTGTTGTGCACGGGTTCATATGCATAAAATGAGTTGGTTTTACTTTTAATTCCATGTACGTCAGTGCCCATTGACCTACCTTTTCACGTATCCCATGTTTATGCTTCTGATGCGTTCTCTTCATCTGTCCCATGTTGTTCACACACAACTTTCCATAAGTCTTCAGCTACAAGGATACTTTTCATGGCCATGTGCCATATTTCATTGTTGTCGTCACCAAGTTTTTTGACTTAAAGCGTCATATTCATATGCTTATTTTATCGTTTTAATTCTCCAACGATATTTACTAATAGTGAACCACGAGTTACAGTAAAACGAACATTTCATTTCTAGACCGACACGTACTCTCCTGGTCTCATAACTCGGTGAAAGTAATGTTCGATCGAACTTTTACTGAGAACTATACAATACAATATGATGCAATATCAAAGCAGCAACTGGTGCTGGATATGGTGCTTCCAGATTATGTGTTTGCTAACTTCAATTTTTAAGAGCGGTTACATTTACAATAGGCTAAACAATTTCGGAAATTTGTTTTTTTTTCCTTTAATTTTTATTATAAAATATTTTTTTTTTCTAATCAATTCCGATATGCGGATCAGTTTTGATTTATGCTTTAGTCTTCAAGATCCGCATAATTTAATATGAACAATACATTCCGCAACGTATGTATAAATAAACTATTGTTTAATTATACAAGCAAAGTGTATATATTTATAAAAGACGATACCTCGTCTATATTTTTCATATTGTAAAAACACGTCGTTTCGTCTATATTATTTTTATATTATATATTATATATTATATATTACTATATATTATTATTTCACAATTTTCTTTTATATTAATTTCATTTAATTTTGGCAATTTTCATATATATATTTAATTATTTATTATATTTAATATAATAAATATTTATTAACGGATAAGATTCATATTCAATAATGATCCTTCCGCAGGTTCACCTACGGAAACCTTGTTACGACTTTTACTTCCTCTAAATAATCAAGTTCGGTCAACTCCTGCTAAAGGGAAAACCTTGTTTATTTGTCAGGTTACCAAATGTTCTTGCTGTCTTGATTTGACCACTCTTACTTCATAGTATTTATCTTTGTAGACTTCCCCACCTTTTCCCAAAATCCAGGGTGGGTTACAGTGCTCCTCCTTTAATAAAACAATTTAATCTTTCTTGATATTTGTAGAATTTGTTTGCCCTTTCATATTTGTTGTTGGGAATTTCAAAAAATTTTTTTTTATTTTTTTTCTCCTGAGAAAGTTCCAAAATTTTTGAACCCTATTAATACGAAAGCCTTTTATCCGCTCCCGGATCCCCAGAGCATCCAGCTGAGGAAGACTTGTGGCCGCTATAAAAACTAAAACCAGCCATATAGCAGGAATTACATTAGAGCTTATAAACCTATATATATATAACCTTTAGTACTCAATGTGGCGTGACTTTAGACGCCGTTAAATATCTCCCCAAAAACACATGGTCAAAGGAGTCATACGTTTCGTGGCTTCATGCGACAATAGATGCGTATTTTATTGAACATGGGCACTATGAGGCAGAGATTCATGACCCTATTAAAGTATTATGATTATGTCACACGATCCAACGGCGGCAAAAATATTTTGAGACAATTCCAAGCTGACGCTCTGGCACAGGTCCACCCTGACCCACGCATTGACAGACAGTACAGAAATAGCGGAAATAACAGATAACAGATAAAGAACAGAAATAATAAAAAAATGACAAAGAGGAAATCATTACGCAGACCGCGGAATAAAAGAGAGGAGCGCATGTCACCTCCAAAGTGTTGACAAAATTCAATGATGACGAATTCGTAAATTTTTGAGGGGTAATCCCTGTTACCTGTCATGACACGTAGAGTAGCGGTGGTACCAATTCAGTCGCCGGCACAAAGAACCAAATGCAATCCACCCGGTGTACTTCTCTTTCAAGATTCATTTAATTTAAAGCGGCACCACGGTCAATCCAAAAGCGAATGCGAAAGCATTCTAGATGGAATAATCGGTACCGACCTGCTAACACAGACCGACGCATCACTTTGCCTTGCTTTCGGTCAACTCAAATAAGGTATGGAAGTTAAGAATATTTCATTCCATTAATGTACTGACGTCAACTTTACTAACCAGGAGTTAGATCTTGAAGGGATAAAAAGTCCAAAAGAGGACCATTGTCGATTCCAACGATTAAAGCCAAAATTTACGCCATTGGGGAAGCGGATTTCGTCGAAAAAGGCACCGACAAGGCCGACAATCAAGATAAAAGCTTGGTTGTAGACTTTCGTAAACTAAACGTAAGAACCATCCTCGACAAATACCCGATGTCAGATAATTTTATGATATTGGGTAAGGCCATGTATTTCACGACGCTTAACCTCAAGTCCGGGTACCACCAAATTGTCTTAACGGAACGGGACCGCGAAAAAACATCCTTCTCGGTGAACGATGGATAATATGAAATAAAGAGGCTCCCCTTGAATATGAGAAATACTGCAAACATGTTCCAGAGAACCATTAATGACATTTTCAGAGAGCAAATCATCAAGACTGTTCATTCAAGACTGACGTAATAAGATGTGAAAACTCAAATCAGTTATGTGGATTGGGATCTATGGATTGGGTCCCGATGAAAAAGAACAATTTTTTTTTTAAATCATAGTGGTTCTTGGGCATCGCCGTTCCATCTAACGACGGATGCTTCGCCCTAACAAGATAATCTTGTTGTAACAGTACTGTCCTAAGAGGGACTTTAACCCTCTAACGCGGAAATAAAAAGGTGGACCCACCTTTACCTAACTTTGAAACCTGGCAAGAGAAACTGGTTGCTGATGACCTGTCCAGACAGCAACTGAATGCCATGGGAGAACAGGCCGCAGAATCGTGCATAGCGACGATTTACGGTAAGCCCCTAATTGCTTCCAGAACCAAATAATTCTCGAGGAGGCCCGCTTTCCGTTAAAACGCACTTTTGTTCTCTTTGGAAACAAGAAATGTCACGCGATAAACTTTACCGGCAAGAAGTCATTACTCGATGACCTTGCGGTCGTCAAAGTTCCCAAGGGGATAATATCCGATAAATACGATCGGCATCCGCAAAAATACAAAACTGTCGAATCACTGATTCCTTCTCATGTAGAGGAAATGTTACATATAGACATTTTCTCAATGGATAAAAAATATTTTATCACTTGTTTTGACAAATTCTCACAATTCGCCATCGTTAGCACATGCGCTCAAGGTCTATTGAAACCAACCTTGCTATAGGTCATGAATTTCTTTCCAAAAGCCATAATGGTAATGGGATTTACTGATACAAAAAATTAATCTACTCGGTCATCGATAAGAGACCAGTCAATGTGATACAAGAGTAATCGTACAAACCACAAGTGCGGATCACTGACAAAATTAGAAGTGCCCAAAACGCATTAGGGGCAATAGGGGCATTAGGGGCAATGCATTTTGGCAAAACAGAGTCTTCGAGGTTGCCAAAAATTTTATTCGAGAGTCGAAAGAATTCGAGAGAGCACGAGGGCTCAGCAATAAGCTTACACCCTTGTGTGAGGAAAAAGCCATACAACCAGACCTGGGGACCACGGTCCTCATTTTATCGTTGGTAATTGAGAATGAATGGCATGGTCTGAATGGTTATTGAGACAATCAAAAAATATGCAGCTCAAAATTAATTCAAAGCTACAAAATCAAATAAATCAATTAACTGCAACCGTAAACCAATTTTGCAAACAACAAGTGTTCCGCCAAGTAACCTGCACCGGCTATGGGAGGGTAGCTTTTGCTGTTGGCCGCCATAGAGTGGTCTGCCTTGGGAATAATTCTGCTACAATGCTAGCCAGGACATCCGGGTCAGTTGGGGTTGCCTCTCTCTTCCTTAGCTTTTTAGCTACGAGTCCCCACGGATCTCTATCCACGGTATCTAGTAGTTCCTTATAGGCCCGCGCTTTGGCAGCCAATATGCCGTGCTGAAACTCAGAGCGTTTTCTTCTAAAAGCCTCCATGAGTTCTGCGTGCTGGGTGCTGCCTCTGGCTCGTTGCGCCCTTCTCCTTGCCCTTAGGCATTCCGAGCCTAGCTTGCTTAAGTTGGTGCTCCACCAGTACACTGGGGGCTTGCGCTGCTCTTTTTCCTCCTTGGCATGGTTGCATCGCACGTTGCCTCGTGCATCTTCATGAGGTCGGTTGCCATTGAATCTGCGTGT
The DNA here is from genome assembly GCA_035047325.1 of Drosophila vallismaia. NCBI lineage: Eukaryota > Metazoa > Arthropoda > Insecta > Diptera > Drosophilidae > Drosophila > Drosophila vallismaia. The sequence goes on along the minus strand of JAWNPU010000023.1, from coordinate 163,012 downwards.
CCATTTGGGATTCGAAACGAGTCGATTTGATATGACAGCATATCTTCGTCGATCTTCCTCGAGTCCCAGGCTTGTCCGACTGATCCTCTCTGCCGCCTCCAAGTCGTGCCCTTCGGTAGGATGCCGAAGGAAATCAGCGCGTGGTCACTCAGTGTTACAGCGACGTGGACCCTCCAGCTCGCGTTGGCCACTAACCCTCTGCTGACGTAGGTGATGTCGATATAGGACGAGCCCCTATCGTTGTTGAACGTTGGTTTGCAGCCATCGTTTAGCAATACCAAGTCCAACATGAGCATTGTGTTTATTACTGCTCGTCCTCTGGGATTCGATGTCCTGCTGCCCCATTCTACTGCCCATGCATTGAAGTCGCCCGCGATGATCTTCGGGCCGCGCCCTCTCGCGTGGCTGCCCAGCACTTCCATCATCTCCTCGAACTGTTCTGGGGTGTCGCTAGGGGGGGCGTAGCAGCTGTAAAAGTGCACTCCTTTTATCTTTGCGTATGCTATTCCGCGCATCGGCGAGGATGCCAATTCCTGTATGTGTGGGTTGCTGCAACACTTGATGGCTGCTTTACCGGTCTCGTCCAGTATCATTGTGGGGTTGCCACGGACGGGGTAATAGGGTTCGCTCAAAAGCATGATGTCTACCTTGGGCTCCGCCGCAGTTTGAGCCAGGAGGCTCTGAGCAGCTGCGCAATGGTTAACATTCAGCTGGACAATCTTAATTTTCTCCTGCATTATGGTGGGACTTCACTTCTTTAAGGCTGGCACTGTATGTCAGGCACGTGAAACAGCCCGTCGGGTGGTTTTTATCCACTACGTCGCTGCATAATAGGCACTTTGGTGGTGCCACGCATCCCCTTGCCTTGTGTCCTCGTTCGCCGCATCGCAGGCAGCAATCTGATCGATCGATCTCCTTGCAGGTCGTTGCTCGATGTCCGTACCCCATGCACTTGTAACATCTCGTGGGCCGGACGTCCTGGATAATGCGGCTAAGACCGCAATCGCGTTATTCGTTTTCACCAGGACAGAAACTATCTGAGTCCCATCCCGCATCCTACGGAGGCCTTTGATGTCCTCTGTTTTCATCAGAATGCCTTGAAATTTGGTGACCAGGCAGCTGTGGAGATCTTCTGCTGTCGTAGCCTCGTATAATCCATTGCAGGATAGTGCTATTCTTTACGTGCCCGTACGTACCGAAGCCATGTCTTTTAGAGTTGCTTCCAGCTCGGTCTTAAATTTGGGGGCGCTGTCGGAGACTTTCCCCTCTACTTCCAGCAGTAGTTCCTCTTGTTAAGTTCTGCGGACTTTGCGAACATGTTTGCCCAGTTCGCTGAGGTTCGGGTCTACTTTCAGTTTTCGGAGCATTTCCGCATATGAGGCCTCTCCCGTCTTCTTTAGTATAAGTGCCTCCGGCTTCTTCTTCAGGCGTTTAGGCTGAACTTTTTTCCACTCGCCTCCAGTGCTAGCCTCCTTGGCGACGGATGCATAGCTGCGCGGCTTGGACGTATTTTCTTTCTGTATACCCTCTGAGCTCCCCGCGGAGTAGTTGCCGCGCTTGGGTGCCTGTGCTTTAGGCACCTGACCTTTGGGCATCTGCCCCTTTGGCAGTTCCCTTGTTGGTGTATCCTTTGGTCTAGGCTTTTGGGGCTCAGTTTGGTAGAAGCGGTCTTAGAAAGATTCCCTTTAGAGATTTCTTCGTAAAGCTCGATGGCCCTGTTTCTGAGAGCCGAGAGTTCCAGTAGTTCACTCTTGTCGTCTATGATGACATGGCGCCGAACTTCGAACGCGGATAGTATCGCGTTAATTTTCTTACCCATCCTGGCGAGGATCCTCCTTAAGTCTTCGTTTTGGAATCCCGCGGCGAAGTCTAAGGGCCTTATGGGCGATCCCGTCGGTGATTTCCTTCCTTTCCTGTGCGACGGCACGCTAACAGCGTCCTTTGCCTTCGGGTTGCTCGTATTGCTGGCTACAGGGGCCGAGTCGTCCAGCGCTGCAGCACTGCGGCGGCTAGTCCAGTGGCTATATCCTCCAACAAAACCGCCGGCGCAGGGTTTCCGGCATTCTGCACCGGAATTCCTCCTCCTTTTGTTGGGGACCTCGACATTCTGCAGCTCCTCTTGAAAGGGTCTTCGTCGGTGGGGGCGGGGCCCTCACTGCTCTGTCCATTTAGATCCCGATCTCCAGATCTGGCAGCACTGTTGGTCTGTGATGAGTTGTCAGCTCCACCGGCTGATTTAACAGCTGGGCCTCCCACCGCAAATAGTGCAATCAAGAAAGAACAAAATGAGAAATTGTATTTTGCACCTTATTTACACAATGTAAAAATGTATATATCACAGAGAATAAAAAAATGTCGGGCTCATAAAGTATTACCATTCTTGATCAGCATCAATAGCCAAGTCTATCTATCCAGGTTGGTCTGTCCGTATGATTTCGTTTGCGTTTTGATTTCGAATCTACAGAAAGGTTCGTAAAAATAAACGTATCTAACTATAAAAAACGTATAGCTAAAATCTTATATCTTTTCCTGGTTTATAGAACATGTTTGCGTTATGTTTATCTATATAGGCTTTTCACCTTTTTATTGTTGGGTTTGTGTTCCTATAAAAGACATAAAAAATAAGGAGCTGGTGGTCAGTGAAAATATTTACTTCCTTTGTATACAATGGCTTAGAGTTCGCGCGACCACGCCAAAACCGTTTGCTGATGGTCTGATGGTGCCTTTTTAATAGTTTCTTTATGTTTTAATGGCCCTGGCCTCATCAGTGAAAAAACGCAATCGGATTTGTTGACTTTGTACTTTTATATGGATCACTACGATTACCAAACCAATTACAAAACCTCTTCTGCTTGAGCGGTGCTTCCACGAATCTTCTTTATTACGATGTTGATACCCGATTTCCTATGTCTGATGAGGCTGTATAATGATGCTGTGGGTCCCGCTGGCCTTGTGGCTCAACAATGAATCAATTCGGCTATTGCCGATAAACAAAAATCAAAAAAGTCGAAATACAAGAAAGTGTTTATGCTACAACACAATTGTCTTAAAAAAATAGCCGGCAAATCAAAAAAAACGGTCGAGGCCGCAAATTCATGGTTTTGCATCAGACTTGCATATGCATTTGTGTATCTGATAAATAAAAGTACCAGATAACAGTGAGCGCTGAGAGACTAAAGAAATTGATTGAGGCATTTCTATTGTATATTTTGTTTCCCATTTCAAGGTGAAATGTAACAACTAAGTAATATCTTGCCCTAGCAACAAAGTAGCTTTGCATAAACAATGAATGGATTTCAGCGCTCTGTGCTAAGAACGGATGGTAAGCTGAAACTTCTCATTTAGAGTACTGCGCCTGTATGAAATATTAATTCGGCTACATTGCTCCGGCACGCTGCCGATAAATACTTTTTTTTATTAATATAACTACACAAGTCACAAGGCCAGAGGTCACTGAGTCACAAGGCCAGTAATTCATAAAGGAGGCGAAGTCAAGCGCTCCACCTTAATCTTCATAAAACTCAATTAAAGCATAACTTTAATATATGTGTTGTTAAGATGCTATTTAGAATGTATGGTTTCAACGCTTAATTGATTAAAAAAAAAAAATAAAAAATAAAATAAAGGTTGAGGGAAGACATAACTCCAATCTTCATAATCCTGAAGCAAGACACAATTGACGCTCAACGTAATTAAGAAACAAACTGGTTAATTAAGCAGGATAATTAAGTTACAAAATATGTAAGTTGGACAAATCAGTTCACAATAGGCACACCCTTAAGAGACATAAAATTTTTTTTTTTTTAATTATTAAAACAAAATGAATTCTTTAGTGCGTAATTGTATTTTGCGAATTCATAGGCTATGGCAGCAGAGGAGCGATCGCAGATAGCCCAAACGGCAAACAGCAAGAGTCGCTTCCAGGGAAAGCCAGGTACGAAAAGCTAAGAAGGGCCACGACAGAAACCCAAAATTTGTCAAATGCCAAAAGGGCACCACGAAGAAACTAACAATGACAAACAGGAGCAAGCTCGACAACCAATCAGAACGTTTGATAGGCTCGCGACGTCAGCGTCTTCACAATATTATCTAAGACGAGCCCAAAGACCCTAAGGAGAAATACGAAAAACAACATGGGATGCGGTCGAAGATATTGACAATAAGAATGAGTACGTTCCAATTGACGACCCAATAAATTTTTAAGGGAACGCTCCAACGACAGTTGGCTGGGAGAACTTTAAAATGTTGATTGACACAGGTGCGGCAAAAAATTACATCAAGCCCTTAAGAAAGCTGAAATTCACAATGCCAGTCGCCAAATCATTTTCGGTGAGATCAATACACGGCTCCATCGAAATCAATCAAAAATGCTTAATGAATGTATTCCAGCACACTTCCCCATTTTTATACCCTGTACCCATTAAAAATGGGTGATTTAATGGGGAAGTGTGCTGGAATACATTCATTAAGCATTTTTGATTGAGGTATCATAAGGGTATCATAATATGGTGCAAATGTATGTAACAGGCAGAAGGAAGCATCTCCGTCCCCATAAAGTATATATATTCTTGATCAGCATCAACAGCCGAGTCGATATAGCCATGTCCGTCTGTCCGTCCGTCCGTCCGTCCGTCCGTCTGTCTGTCCGTATCAACGCCTAGATCTCAGAAACTACAAGAGCTACAGACATGTACCATATATCGTTGGATAGGTAATTAACATACGCAGTACAAGTTTGTTGTTTTATTTTGATATCACCCCCCGCTACCCCGCAAATCGCAAAAAACTGCCACGCCCACAATTATTAACCTAATGCTGTGCAATTCGGCATGTGCGTGGGTGCTTATAAAAGCTATCTAATTTTTTAATTTGAACCAAATCGGATAATAAACAGGGAAGGTACGCCACATGCAAAATCTATGGCAAGGGAAGCAGAAGCGCAGCAAAATACGCATTGCGCGACGCCGACTGCGACGTTGGTATCGAAATGTGTATGGCTTTATGACACACGAAACTTATTTTCTTTTTTAATAGAATATTGTTTCATTTATTTATTGATACTAAATAAATAAATTGTAAGCATGTCTAAGGGTACAGGGTATTTTGCAGTCGGGAAACTCGACTGCTGCTCCCTTACTTGTTTATATTTAATGCGCTCAGCTTGCTTGACGCTATTATAGGCTTTGACTTGTTAACACAGCCCAGGGTAAAAATGAACTTGGAGAACACTCCGGAGTATCAGGGCATTTCCCAAAAACTTCAGTATCGTGCGTGTGCTAATGTTAATTTCACCGATTGAACGATATTGTGGTTCGTACCTGCTTTTAAAAGGAATTTAAGGACCCAATCATCATTAGGATAATTAGCAGGAAAAAAAGCTTGTTTGCACAGCAGACGAAGCTCTCCCATTCAACACCGCTGTCGTTGCCACGATCCATACAATAGACAACGAACCGGTGTACTCCAGAGCGAAGTCAAGCATCATGGGTCTTTCCGACTTCGTAAATAACGAAGTCTAAATTTTGCACTACTCTCGACTTGAAGTCAAAAAAAAGGGTGTCACCAAATTTACCTTGTGGAACATGATCACGAGAAGACGTCGTTTTCGCTAAATGAAGGAAAATTTTGTCGGCTGCCGTTCCGTTTGAAAAATGCAAGCAGCATTTTCCAAAGAAGATTAGATGATTTTCTGAGGGAATAAATTTGGAAGATATGTTACGTTTATATAGATCACATCATAATTGTCTCAGAAAATGATACCTGTCATGTCCGCCGCATCCATACTGTGCTAAATTGCCTAATCGATGATAACACGAGAGTAAGCCAGGAAAAGGCTAGAGTTTTCAAAGAAAGCGTAAAATACATCGGTTTTATAGTAAGCAAGAACTAAACAAAATCCGATCTAAAAAATATAAGAGTCATACAGGAATACGCTGAACCAAAAAGCGTATACAGTGTCGGGTCGTTCCTAGGAATAGCAAGCTTCTACCAGATCTTTATCAAAGATTTTTCCGCCATAGCTCTGCCAATAACATACATACTGTTCCATACCAACTAATGTTGGCTGTAGCTGACAGAAATATGATCTCAAAAATTAAGAGAAGGAAGGCGTACGTCGACAAACACAATGCCAAAGATTTTTATAAGCCTGGCAAAGAAAATTTTGTGGATGTACTCTTTCAAGGTTAAACCTTAACTCCTTACAAAATGGACTTAATCGGACGCTCCAACCATTCACAGCACAGTTAAAAGTCAGCCCAGCTGGACACAACCATGTGCACAGTGCGGCTTAGAAAAATGTCAAACAGGTCCTTCGTGACTACTATTTCCCCAAAATGAGCAGATTACCCAAAGAACTGGTTGCAAACTGCAGAATCGGCACCAAAACCAAATATGACAGGCACCCTAAGAAGCAAGAGCTACAGGTGATACAGGTAAAATGCTACACATTGACATCTTTTCAACCGAGAGGGAACAATTCCTACATAACAATTGCAATATAACCTTGCACTCTGTTACTTGCAAGAGACCAAATAAGGTTGTTCACTCAGGCTCCAATGAACGCTCCTTACACATCAAAGCAAGACAAGTAAAAACCCAGCAAGACAATATCGGAATCTGCAACCCAACCAGACAAAACCGGTTTTTTAAGGTATGAGAACAAGATTTCGTGAAGAACAACAAGAAGTTAGGAACTGTTGTTATTTTAAATGGTTTATTTTAATGCGGATGTACAAAGTTTAGTTATTGTTATTGACGGCGCGTGCTCTTGCCGTTGTACACAGACCTGCATAGCTTTCGGACGACGATTTTCAGACTTACTGCACAGTTTGGTGGGACCATTGGGCAAAGCCCCAATCGCATATGCGCAAGTTAATAGAGGTTGATACAGACCAACTCAAAACTTCGTTGTCCTTCCTCAAGGTACACCACAGAATTGCGAGGAGTTTTGATTTCTAAGCGACAGCTAAGCAATATCATGAGCATAATCGTTATTATGTTATTGTAGCTTTATGTTCTTTGTAGATTGTAGATTATAAGGTTTTGTGGGCTACGCACCCGCTTGATGGTGGCTTTAAATTTAGTTCTTACTTAAAGGGCATTGCAGTAAGTCGCACATTACTAAATCCTATACTATTTGGCAAACACTGTCATTATCTATATATTTTTACAACATACCAGCAATAAAGGGAGTTGGAGGACTGCTGCTGTTGGCGAATAGCTGTATAAAAAAGGAACTTTGTTTTCGGTGTTAAATTGAATTATTTTTCGGAATTTTGTGTTTTGTTATTGCAATTTTTTTTTACGGACTGCCCGCACTTGGGACTTGGTGGACTGCGCATTTTACGGGCCGGGTCGGGCTGCCAAGAGCGGAGTCCTTCGTGAAATTCCATTAAAGTGTTGCCTGCAGTAAAAAAAACGTACAAATTATCGTGTACCGATGGAATATTACGTTTCGAACAGTCGCGAAACTTCCATTTCAGCACACCGTTGTCGGCAGGAAATTGTTGATTGAGTTGTGTGAACATTCAATGGTCGGTTAGGTAGATACATAAAAAAAAGAAGGACAACAAAACGGAAAATCGGTGGTGTGACTTTTAGCAATCAGAGGGTACAACGAGAAATACGCAATGCAAAACGTAGAACGTACGTCAAATGAAAAGTTGATTATTGGTCGTTGAATTAAACAAAAGTTGTTTTAATTTGTTTAAGTTAATAAAGTTGGTTCGATCATATACATGAATGATGATGAATGACTTTTTTCTGATAGTTCTTCATTTGCATCCGAAATAATAGTCTTTACAGAAACCTGGTTAATACCGGAGATTTTTAGCTCCGAAATTTTTCGAGACAAGTTCACCACTTACAGACGGGACCAACCAATGCGAAGAAAAGGAGCAGTTCTAATCTCTTTGGACTACGACATCACTTCTGAATAGCTGAAGTTACCGAATTTTGGTGATTTAGAATTACTGTGTGAATACTTACTTGCCATCTTCTTCAGAACCGCCTACATAATGGCACCAATTATCTGCCATTCAGATGGTTTTCAATCGCAAGTCCGACAGTGACCTGGTTGTGACTCTAGGAGACTTTAATTTGCCTGATCTTATTTGTTCAAACATCGCGAATTCATCACCTTTATCACTTTCATCACACCATAATTTTACTGACGGAATTTTCGACATCTCCCTCGGTCAAATAAACTACGTTAGAAATTCTTTAGGTCGGCTTCTAGATTTATGCTTTGTTTCTGATCCAGATAGAATAACCTGTTCCAGAGCCATGCCACTTTCGACCCCAGAAAATCCTTACCACCCATCGCTTGAGGTGTCCATTGAAATCTAAGCAATGTAATTTACACATTTGATTGGTCCGATCTCTGGGAATGCAACGATATTAATATCGCTTTAGAAACCTTCTACAAAACGCTTAACGCTTTCTTCGACTCTTGCGTGCCATGGAAGTATCCATCCTCGACTGTACCGGCTGCGACTTAACTTTTTCAAGATACTTAGAAGCTCGGTCAAACTTCCTCCTGCATAACGCTAAGTGTTTTAAGAATTTTATTTACCGCTGCCGGATCCAGTTTACACAGGATCCGAAGCAGTTTTATAATTTTGTTAAAACTAACCCTAAACATGTACTTTTTCCCCCACCCCCCTTTATTTCGTTTGAAAATGTATCTTCGACTACTGATCAGGCTATTACCGATCTATGAAACTTCTTTCAAGCACGGTTACAAACCTGGGGATCTGGTTGCGATTAAATGAACTCAATATGTTGCCGGTCGCAAGCTAGCTACTGAGTTTTTAGTACCTTTTGAAGTCACTAACGTATAACGGAACAGCCGCTACGAAGTAAAGAAAGCAGCAAATACCACAGCTACCAGTGACGACAATATGAAATTGTGGAGATATGTAACCGAGAACGAAGACCTATTGTCATCTGGGACAGATGCCGATGATGAGGAGGGTTGAATGTATGCAGAGGATAGACTGCTGATCGAGTGTCGTACTTGAGCTTCCGGGCGATAAAGATACAGACGCCAGGCATCGTAAAGAGGAAAGAAGAGAGTTCGACAAAAACAGTCACGATTGGGTAGTCGTTTAGTGAAGTTGTCTTTAAGAAGTCGGTAAAGCAGTCGTTTATCGTTGGAAGATTCGAATCGGCAATAGAATTATAATGCAACAATATTCATAATAATCAAATTTAATGTCATTAATTGATAAGAATATATGTATCTTAAGATACAAAAATTAGGAAGATTAAAAATATAAATCCGGTGCCCAGAATGATAAGCAAGCCTAGAATATCTATAGTGTCGAAGGTCTGAGTGCCAGCCCATTTAAAAAGGAAAGAAGGAAAAAAGGAAGACTGCAATAATCTCAAACTGTCTTTATGGACCACCCTCCCTCATATGGTGTGGTCCCCAAGTCAGCCTCTACTATTTCCGCCGTGTAAAAATCTGTTACTTTAATTTCTAATCTTTTATTTTGATTTTACGAGGACTTTGTCTCCTACTTGAACATTTCTCTTTTGTCTTGTCTTGTACCACCTTTCTAGCTGAGTGTTTTCGGGTATTTCGGATTTTTTTCTCATTTCGGCGTTAAGCTCACACATATGTCAGTTACCATACGGTCCGTGTAGCGAAAAGTAGTTGTCGAGAATGTTTCCACTAATTTGTGCTGAAAAAATGCCAGCAATGGCAGTTTTCATAAAATTTTGTACGTTTTTTTTTTACCATATCACAAATTTTCAGAATTAGTGTTTCTTTGTCCGAGAAGTATTGATGTCGAGTTTTTTGTCCAATAATATTGACCACTCTAACTAAGGCAGTTCCACCTTCTTTTGGTTCCGAAAGCAGTTGACCGGTTTATCTGTCTTTTCGACATTGTAGTTGAGTGATAACTCGCTGTGAATCAATGCAATATCGGACTGCGCGTCCTCTTCTATCGGACTGCGCGGGCTCTTCTATCGGGACAGCGTGTCTGCGACGTAGTTTGCCTTTCGTTTGTAAAAAATTAGCTCACCAATGAAAACTTTTCAACGCTTAAATTTGAGATTTGGATTGCAATCTGTTCACGTCGTATAAGTAGGTTCCATTCTTTGGTTGTCTACAACTAAAGAGTTTTCCAATAGGTCGCTCGAACTTGGATAGCCCATTGCGGCCATGTTGTTTAAGTGACAGATGTCAAATGCTGTTTGATATATATATTCAGTCCTCCCAAACCACCATGGCAGGTTACAGTGTCAACCAGCACGTGGAAATCATAAAATTGATTTATGAAAATGGGTCTTCTGTCATGCAACGTTCCGCGCACTTTACGGTCGCGATGACCTGCCGAGTCGACTATCCGTCGATTGGTGGACAAGTTCGACTCAACCGGGTCAGTAAACAATGAGCCGGCCCCCATGCGTCAACGTAACGCGAGATCAATTATTCCGTCAAAAGTTGAAAGGCTTGGTAATATGCAGAAGGTCGCATTTGTATTAAAAAAATCCATCACGCATTGTTTATAGTTTAAAATCGTTGATTCATTTCACATGGAATAGTTTATTTACGGAAATAATACTTTTTAGTTATTTTAATGGTAAAGGGTGTTTAAATTTCAAGGGCCGATGTTGATTTTGAATAAAACATAAACTATTTAGGAAATTATTGAAATTTTATTTTATTATGATATATTGGTATTACTCAATTATGTATGTAACAAAATATCGGCCAAATGAGTGCCGCGACCTCGGCGGCACACCTCCATACGATGGTCCAAATTTTCGATGACGCTGAGGCATAATGGAGGTTCTATGCCGTTAATGTGCCGAATTATCTCATCCTTTAGCTCTTGAATTGTTGCTGGCTTATCGACGTACACCTTTTCTATCAAATAACCCCAAAGAAAAAAGCCAACGGTGTCAAATCACATGATCTTGGGGGCCAATTGACTTCGCCATTACGTGAGATAACACGGCCATTGAATTTGTTGCGCAAAAGAGCCATTGTTTCTTTAGCTGTGTGGCAAGTGCCACCGTCCTGCTGAAACCACATATCGTCCACATCCATATCTTCCCATTGTGGCCATAAAAAATTCGGTATCATCTCACGATAGCGAACACCATTCACAGTAACTGCCTGTCCGGCCTCATTTTGGAAAAAATACGGCCCGATATGCCAAGGTCGCAGCGCTCATTTGGCCGATATTTTGTTACATACATAATTGAGTAATACCAATATATCATAATAAAATAAAATTTCAATAATTTCCTAAATAGTTTGTGTTTTATTTAAAATCAACATCGGCCCTTGAAATTTACCCACCCTTTATAATGCGTTTTTTGAAAGCCCCCGCGGTCTATTCGAAGTTTGATTTAAAATCTCCTTCTGATTCCCTTCCTATGAGCAGGGAGTTATGCCAAAAAGGTCATCGTCTATATCCCTTATTTCTTCTTCGGCTATCCTTGGGTATGCATAATGCTCTTGGATGGGCAATATTCACTGGGCAATATTATATTTTCGACCATATATTTATGGAAAACATTTTACAGTCAAAACAGATCACAGACCATTAATATATCTATTCTCAATGATTAATCCGAGTTCTAAACTGACACGTATGAGGCCAGAATTAGAAGAGTATGATTTCACAGTTGAATATCTAAAGGGAAAAGACAATCATGTAGCTGATGCGTTATCAAGAATAACCATTAAAGATCTACAAAATATTACAGGAAATATAATGAAAGTCACTACTAGATACCAAAATAGACAGCACGAAAATCCGCACGGATAACAAAGAAATAGAATTGCCTACGCAATCTATAGAGAAAGCTTCTAAGCCCAACGTATATAAAGTCATAAATAATGACGAACTACGTAAAGTAGTGACCTTGCATGTAACACATACGCTGTTTTTTTAAACATGGTAGAAAAATTACAGCAAGATATGATGTTAGCGATTTATTACCAATGGAATCCTAGACTTAGGTCAATTTTTCCAAAGGCTTGAAATGCAAGCCGGTATAAACAAAATCAGCCAACTCAAAATGGCACCGTGGGAAAATATCTTTGAACATGTTTCAATAGATAATTTTAAACAAATGGGCAATAAGATACACAATACATTAAGAGTAGCGCTACTCAACCCGGTGACCCTTATGGAAAAACAAAAAGAGAAAGAATCTATACCGTCTAAATTCCATGACGATCCAATACAAGGAGGTCATATCGGCATTACAAAAACCTTGGCCAAGATCAAAAGACATTATTTTTGCAAAGGTATGACTCGAGATATTACTGAGTACATACAAAAATGTCAAAAATGACAAAAGGCTAAAATAACCAAGCACAATAAGACACCATTGATAATAACTGATACGGCAAAAAATGCTTTCGACAGGGTGATAGTAGACACTATTGGTCCACTACCAAAATCATAAAATGGCAATGAATAAGCAGTCACTCTAATATGTGACCTAACTAAATATTTAGTTGCCATACCAGTTCGAAATAAGAACGCGAACACTGTCGCTAAAGCAATTTTTTAATCATTTATTCTGAAGTACGGTCCAATGAAGACGTTCATTACGGACATGGGAACAGAATATAAGAATTCAATTATAAATGATTTATGCAAATACCAAGAAATTGAATATATAAAATCTACGGCACACCACCACCAGACAATTGGAGCGTAGTCATAGAACCTTCAATGAATACCTACGCTCATATATATCGGTTGATAAAACTGATTTGGACTTCAATACTTCGTTTTCAATACTTCGTTTTCTGTTTCGACACGACCCCCTCAATGGCACATACAGTGGCTCACAGCTTATTTCGTGTAAGCAACCTTTTTGAAAAACTAAATATTTGCAAAAGAACATGAAAACAAAGCCATTTCTTTCTGGAACACAGTAATTTTTGCCGATGAGAGTAAATTCAATATTTCTGCATCAGATGGTAAGGCTTATGTGTGGCGTCAACCAAATACTGAGCTCCAAAAAAATAATTTACGTGGCACAGTAAAACATGGAGGCGGACATGTAATGGGTTTGGATGTCGTCAGCAGGTGTCGGTAAATTGGAATTCATAGAATCCACCATGACTAAAGAGGTATACCTAGACTTGTTGCAGCGAAATTTACTCCAAAGTGCTGAAGATTTTGGGCATACGAGATACATTTCGCTTCTATCAAGATAACGATCCCAAGCATAAATCCGGTATTGTTCAAACTTGGCTAATTTGGAATTGCCCACACGTGGTCAAAACACCTGCCCAATCCCCAGATTTGAATGTAATTGAAAATTTATGGCACATTCTAGAACTGGGTATTCGAAAACGATATATTTATAATATCAAAAGTTTGAAAGCAGCGCTAATAGAAGAGTGGAATAAAATATCGCCAGAATACACCAAAAAATTGGTTGACTCTATGCAATCCAGATTAAAAGCTGTAATGAAGCAAAAAGGCTACTCTACAAAATATTAAATAATTATTATTGAACAATTTTTAGATATCACTAATGTTCCCTCGCCAAACACGAAATAAGCTGTGACATGAGAATTATGTGCTTGTTTAGTTTTATTTCAATAAATCTTTCAATACTGATATTTGTGCATATGTTTTTGGTGTTTTGTAATGGAGACTAAATTATCTACGAAACTGTATCATTTATTTGTAGAGTTGTGAATAATATATACCTCTTCTATCTTTATTTTTTCAAAAATGTTGCTCACACGAAATAAGCTGTGAGCCACTGTAACTACTATCCATATGGGTTAGTATTTGGTAAAATAAATAATTTACCAAAACAATTTAATAGTATAGATCATATAGAGACTATATATAATATAAATGACTATGCTAAGGACAGTAAATATAGATTAGAAGTAGCATATAAAAGAGCTAGAATAATGAATGAAGAAAATAAGAAAAGTAGTAAGATATTTTATGATCAGAAAATAAATGACATAGATATATCAGTAGGTGATAAAGTCTTATTAAGAAATGAAACAGGTCATAAGTTAGAATATAAATATACTGGTCCGTATAAAGTAACGGGAATAGGAGATAAAAATAACATTATAATAACGAATAATAAAAAAAACAAACAGTACATAAGGATAGGTTAAAAATGTTTATTTCATAATTTTATTTGGTATGGCCATATTAAAACAAAAATTCTTCTTTACATTTGAATATTATTTACATTATTATAATCATCAAAAAAAAAAAAAAACCAAAATTTATTTTAAAGAAAATCTTCCTTTGTTAATTAAGAATTAATCGTTTAAGTCTTATTGAATATCTACTTTACCAAGAGTACACCGTAACACTCCAACTGTCCAATTGCTCTTGACCGATCTCAGGTGTATGCATATACCATCGCGCTTCAGCTTAAGAGAGCATAAATACATATATAACATATAGAATATACATAACCGTCTCTCGCTGCCGTCCAGCTGTGGGCAGCGCAGCGATAACACTTAGGCTTAGGTGACGAGGATTGCAGCTCTAATAAGAAATATCCTTCTGTTGAAAAGGCTATCCAGGATATTAACGATCGATTAGATCATTTATTTAGACTAATCACTGAAACGATAGAAGCAAACAAGGCTTTTCGAGAAATAGTCCAAGTTCTGATAGCTAAAAAATGATGGCTTCTACTTTAAATCTCGGATTATGGAATGCAAGAGGAATTTTACAGAAAAATGAAGAAATTAGAATTCTTCTTATTGCTCACTCCATAGATATCATGCTACGACCTCGACCAACTACTAATCGCATTGGACCCTAAATGTATAGCAGGAGGCGATTACAATTCAAAGCACCAATGGTGAAGCAACCGTTGAACATGCAGTCGAGGAAAACGGCTACATGAGGCCATCGTAAATAGCTCTAGCCAAATTTTAGCTACAGGTGAGCCTATCCTTCTAACATTAGACTGACCCCGACAGCCTTGGACTTCTTTATAATAAAGGAGGTGGCAACAAACAAGTTTTCAATCGCAACAAAGTACTAGCAACACTTAGCCACACTCCCCAATACAAAACTATAAAAGGAACTATTCTATTACCCGGCATCTTGGAAACAAGCATTAATCTGAACATCAAGATATACCATCCAGAAGACATCGAAGATGTGGTAGAGATCTTTATGGACAAAATACAGTTGGCCGCGACACTTGCTACCCCAAGACGTATAAATTTACTCATCCTGAATAGACACAATATGCTTCCACAAAATGCTTTAGACCTTATACGACTTAAACGAAGAGCAAGAATTTTCAAGAACAGGAGACATCCGTGCCCGCATTCTGAGGCTGGGACACTTTCCAAGCAAGTGGAAACCCGCAATCATAAGGATGATTCCAAAGCCTAGCAAGCAACCTACTGAAGTAGAGTCATATAGGCCCATTTTTTGACACCGCCTTCCTAGCCTCCGCCACAGATCCCCAGGAAGCATCAGCCATCATACAAAGACAACTGGATGCTCTCGATCCATGGCTGAAACGATGGAACATCGTGGCCAACGCGGAGAAATCCTACCACACAACGCAGGGGGGAATGCCCTCCATCACACTCAACGGGGAAATCATCCCTATGAATAACACTCCCAAGTATCTAGGGCTGACCCTGGACCGCAGGCTCACATGGCGCACTCCAGCGATTTCAGAATAAATGCCTGATAACGCCCATCCGTACCACGAAAACTCAATAATCCATTAAGAGCTTGGAATTCCATGTGTAGCAGAGGAGATCACCCGACTCAGCGAAAGATACACAAAAAGACTGGACAACCACCCCAACCACCTGGCCATCAACCTCTTAGATAATATCCCTAAGACACATGGAGAGCAAACACCCGCTTGACCCTCCCCACCAATAGACACCTAGCCAACCTCAATAGATCTACATTACATGTACCTCCCTTAAGGCAAGCTCACCCCCAAACCATTTAATGATTGTCCACTCGGATAGATTTTAAATACAAAATAAGAATGTTAAAAAAAAATTAAAATTCTAGGCCCATTCGTCTCTTAACTGCGATGGGAAAAATGAAAGAAAGGGTATTACTAGATCGCATTAGTAGCGTGAGCAAAACTATTGCTTAATGGCAGTTCGGTTTCTGAAAAAGTCATGGCACACCAGAACAGCTTCACCGGGTGACCAACTTTGCCTTAGAGGCAATGGAGAAGAAGATGTACAGTGTACACAGTAGCAGTATTTATGGACATATAACAAGCTTTCGACAGAGTTAGTCACGAGGGTATTTTAACGAAGCTAAAAACGCTCTTGACGCCGTAATTATTTATACTAATTAATTTTCTTGCAGAAATGAAATTTAGTTTGATTGTTGATGGCGGAAAATTATCACCATCTTGATCCCTCTTGGAAGGTGTACACCAAGGTAGTGTGCTAGGCCCGACCTTGTATTCGCTGTACACTTCTGACATGCCGGAGTCCTGGTGATGTACGGAAGTTGAAGACGAAGGCAGTATAATAGCAACGTACGCGGACGACACTGCGGTAATGTTTAGGAGTAAAAAAATGGTTACTGCAACCAGGGGCCTACAAAATTACGTAACGGCTTTCGAAAAGTGGGAAATGGGATGGAATAAATTGCAGCAAATGTGCTTGCGTAACATTCGCCAAAAGGCCCTTGAATTTCCCAGGAATTACAATGCTTAGCTCCACACATCAACACAAGTCCCACTACAAATACCTTGGTGTGATTTTGGACAGAGTATTAACGTTCCAAAAGCACACAACTATGATTAAACAGGCTGTTCTTTCAAAGGATACAAAAATGTGATGGAACCTTTCGCCGAGAAACAAACTTTCGTTGACAAATAAAGTCCGTCTCTATAAATCCATTTTGAGCCCAATTTGGAAGTATGCTATGGAAGTATACGGAATTACATGTAAATCAAGCCTGAACAAAATAAGAGTTGCGCAAAGCAATTCTAATCAGATCTATTTGTAACGTAATCAGATGTATTTGTTCTTACCCACCCCCACGAAAAAGAAGACTGAAGAAATATTAACCCCAAGATCTTCCTTCCAGATTTTTCTAAAAAAAAAAAAAAAATTGTTTTGTAAAAGATTTAATAGTAAAATGTTATATAAATGTTAATAGTCATTTACTAGATGTGCAGTATGTATTGACATACATTTGTGTAATCAATTTTTATGTACAACCTGTAAAGTTGCCACATAGGTAACAGTAAACATGTTAACTTAAATAATACAAATTATCACCATGAAAAAAAAGTATTTATAATCAGACTTACGAGATGAAAGTGAATAGTTTTATTACAGATTGGACGACGGTCAACTGCATCCTGTGTATTTTATATCAGAAAAGACCACAGATGCACAGCGTAAATACAGCAGCAATGAGATAGAAATATAAATAGAAATGGCAGTCATCGAAGCTTTGACAAAGTTTAAGGTGTATTTATGAGCCATTTATTTTAAACTGGTAACTGACTGCAACTTTAGAAAAACAAAGTTAATGCACCAGGGTGGCTCTCTGGATAATTTTTCTACAGGTATTTAACTATAAAGTTGAACATCGATGTGGCATGAGAATGCAGAAATTAGATGCTCTCCGCCGGTATCAAGTGATGCTTATAAGAGAAGATAGTATAAGTACTGCTTTGAAAGATGCGCAAGCACACTAAAAAATGATTAGAGTCATTAATAAAGTTTTAAGCGATGAATACGATGACTACTTTTTAAAAAATGACGATGAGCTAGTAGTAGAGCCAAACGAAATGCAAAAGCGAAACATAATCAGTGCCCATGACCGAAGTCATTTTGCTGCTAACAAGACAAAGGAGTTAATTTGCCAAGAATTTTGTATACCACATGTTAGAGAATATAATAAAAAATATATCGGGTGCTAACACAAACATCCACTCCAGAAAGAAGAAGGAACACGAAAGGAAGCAAGACGATATGATGTTGGCGACCTAATAGCTATTAAGCATACTCAGTTTGGTAGTGGCGTAACAATGAAACGTAAGTTTTTGGGGCCTTATAAAGTTGTAAAGATGACGTACAACAACGCCTATGATGTCCAAATAGTAGGCAACATCGATGCGTCGAAGAATCCTGCAACGTGCGCGGAATACCGATTGGTAACGATGACAGCGATGACGAAGGAGCATTCGGGTCGAATGCTTAGTCAGAATTGCCGAATGTGAGATTGGTTTTTGACTGTTTACCCAAATTTCCACTAGTTTGAAACAGCTAATCCCTAGACAGTTCACGAGAACAAGAACGAGAAGAGCAACGACTACAGATGAAGGAGGTGGCGAATTAGCGAGATGGCAAATTTGAAAAGACAACGATCAACGAGAAGCAAGCGCATCGCTCCAACAGCGAAGTGCTGCACAACGGCAGCAGAGTTATTGTTTGCTCGTTGAAGAAGGAAGTTTTGCGTTCTGCCTGTGTGCCAACAAGATGACGATAAAGACGCAGGTGTTAATTCTTCTTAAGTACTAATAAAATTGTTAACTATTATAATAAAACTCCACATATACTTCAACGAATACACCATACATTTAAAATATATAATATAAACAATATATATTCATAATATACAATATGACAATATAAGTTATCAAATACTTAAAAAACTTGGGAGTTACCCTAACAAATAAACTTTTAGACCTTTAAAATAGAATACTTGAGACTAGCATCATTCCGCATCAAGGGAAAACTGCAATAATGATTCCAATAACAAACAAATCAAAAAACCTACTAAACAGCTACCGCCCAATATCACGTCTATCTTGCATATGCAAAACTTTAGAAAAAATAATATCAAATAAACATGTAGACCCTCAAAGAAGAGGGAGCTTTAAAAGCTTTTGATCAATACGGACGTGTTTACAAACGCAGCGCGATAAAAATGGAGACAGCCCAGCTACAACAAGCCTTTACTACACCGTGGGAACGTGTAATGGTTCAGCTGAGCGAACCAAACCAAAAAGCAAGTGTTTAAATAAGAATAATTGTCCAAAAGACAATTTCTCATTTTGTTCGTTATTGGTCGCACTTTTCGCGGTGGGAGGCCCATCTGTTAAATCAGCCGGTGGAGCTGACAACTCATCGCACACCAACAGTGCTGCCAGATTTGGTGATCGGGAGCTGAATGGGCAGATCAGCGGGGGGCCCCGCCCCCACCGATGAAGACCCATTCAGGAGGAGCTCCAGAATGTCAAGATCCCCAACAAAAGGAGGAGAAGCTGCGGTGCAGGACGCCGGAACCCCTGCGCAGGCGGTGGTGCTGGAGGATTTACCGACTTGCCGCCGCAGGGATGCAGCGTTGGACAACCTGTAGCAAGCAGCGCTACCAATTGGAGTATCCAGAAGGGAAAGGACGTTATCAGGGTGCCGTCGCACGGCAAAGGAAGGAAATCACCAATCGGATCGCCCATAGGGCCATTAGATCTAGCCGCGGGAACTGCTGCGCCGGCGGTTGTGTTGGATAATATACCGACTAGCCCCCGCAGTGCTGCAGAGCTGAACAACTCGGCCACTGTAGCCAGCAGCGCTAGCAATACGAGCAACCCGAAGGACGCTATCAGCGTGCCGTCGCACAGGAAAGGAAGGAAATCACCGACGGGATCGCCCATAAGGCCCTTAGACTTCGCCGCGGGATTCCAAAACGAATACTTAAGGAGGATCCTCGCCAGGATGGGTAAGAAAATTAACGCGATACTATCCGCGTTCGAAGTTCGGCGCCATGTCATCATAGACGACAAGAGTGAACTACTGGAACTCTCGGCTCTCAGCAACAGGGCCATCGAGCTTTACGAAGGAATCTCTAAAGGGAATCTTTCTAAGACCGCTTCTACCCAAACTGAGCCTTAAAAGCCTAGACCAAAGGCTACACCAGCAAGGGAACTGCCAAAGGGGCAGATGCCCAAAGGTCAGGTGCCTAAAGCACAGGCACCCAAGCGCAGCAGTGGTAGTTACTCCGCGGGGAGCTCAGAGGGTATACAGAAAGAAAATACGTCCAAGCCGCGCAGCTATGCATCCGTCGCCAAGGAGGCTACTGGAGGCGAGTGGAAAAAAGTTCAGCCTAAACGCCTGAAGAAGAAGCCGGAGGCACTTATACTAAAGAAGACGGGAAAGGCCTCATATGCGGAAATGCCGAAAACTGAAAGCGTACCCGAACCTCAGCGAACTGGGCAAATATGTTCGCAAAGTCTGCAGAACTTAACAAGGGGAACTACTGCTGGAAGTAGAGGGGAAAGTCTCCGACAGCGCCCCCAAATTTAAGACCGAGCTGGAAGCAACTCTAAAAGACATGGCTTCGGTACGTACGGGCACGTAAAGAATAGCACTATCCTGCAGTGGATTATACGAGGCTACGACAGCAGAAGATCTCCACAGCTGCCTGGTCACCAAATTTCAAGGCATTCTGCTGAAAACAGAGGACATCAAAGGCCTCCGTAGGATGCGGGATGCGACTCAGATAGTTTCTGTCCTGGTGAAAACGAATAATGCGATTGCGGTCTTAGCGAAGGGCACGGTAACCGTGGGTTGGTCAAGGTGCCGCATTATCCAGGACGTCCGGCCCACGAGATGTTACAAGTGCCTGGGCTATGGACATTGAGCAACGACCTGCAAGGAGATCGATCGATCAGACTGCTGCCTGCGATGCGGCGAACGAGGACACAAGGCAAGGGGATGCGTGGCACCACCAAAGTGCCTATTATGCAGCGACGAAGTGTTTCACGTGCCCGACATACAGAGCCAGCCTTAAAAAAGTGAAGTCCCACCATAATGCAGGAGCAAATTAAGATTGTCCAGCTGAATGTTAACCATTGCGCAGCTGCTCAGAGCCTCCTGGCTCAAACTGCGGCGGAGCCCAAGGTAGACATCATGCTTTTGAGCGAACCCTATTACCCCGTCCGTGGCAAACCCACAATGATACTGGACGAGACCGGTAAAGCAGCCATCAAGTGTTGCAGCAACCCACACATACAGGAATTGGCATCCTCGCCGATGCGCGGAATAGCATACGCAAAGATAAAAGGAGTGCACTTTTACAGCTGCTACGCCCCCCCTAGCGACATCCCAGAACAGTTCGAGGAGATGATGGAAGTGCTGGGCAGCCACGCGAGAGGGCGCGGCCCGAAGATCATCGCGGGCGACTTCAATGCATGGGCAGTAGAATGGGGCAGCAGGACATCGAATCCCAGAGGACGAGCAGTAATAAACACAATGCTCATGTTGGACTTGGTATTGCTAAACGACGGCTGCAAACCAACGTTCAACAACGATAGGGGCTCGTCCTAATCGACATCACCTACGTCAGCAGAGGGTTAGTGGCCAACGCGAGCTGGAGGGTCCACGACGCTGTAACACTGAGTGACCACGCGCTGAGGACTTGGAGGCGGCAGAGAGGATCAGTCGGGCAAGCCTGTGATTCGAGGAAGATCGACGAAGATATGCTGTCATATTAAATCGACTCGTTTCGAATTCCAAATGGACACGCAGATTCAATGGCAACCGACCTCATAAAGATGCACGAGGCAACGTGCGATGGAAAAAGAGAATAAAGAGCAGCGCAAGCCACCAGTGTACTGGTGGAGCGCCAACTTAAGCAAGCTACGCTCGGAATGCCTAAGGGCAAGAAGAAGGGCGCAACGAACCAGAGGCAGCAGCCAGCACGCAGAACTCTTGGAGGCTTTTAGAAGAAAACGCTCCGAGTTTAAGCACGGAATATTGGCTGCCAAGCGCGGGCCTATAAGGAACTACTAGATACCGTGGATAGAGAGCCATGGGGACTTGCCTACAAACTCGTAGCCAACAAGGTAAGGAAGAGAGAGGCAACCCCAACTGACCCGGATGTCCTGGCTATCATAGTAGCAGAACTATTCCCAAGGCAGACCACTCTATGGCGGCCAAACAGCAGTAGCGCCTCGTCACGTTGGACGTGAAGAACGCCTTCAACACCGCTAGATGGCCAGTAATCCTCAGCGCCATGCATAGGATGGGCATCCCGGAGTAACTCAGGAGCTGAGCTACATTGCTTTGCGGACGATGTGGCAATAACTGCAGTGGCCAAGACAATAGCAGTCCTCGAAGAGAAGTGTAACGCGACAATTACTATGGCCATCGACTGGCTAGAGAGAGCCGGCTTAGCAATTGCGGCGCACAAGACCGAGGCAGTCCTACTAAGCAGCAGGAAGAAGGTGGAAAGAATGGTGATCACGGTCAACGGGACACAGTTGGCATCACAAGACTCCTTAAAATACCTGGGAGTAATGATAGACCACAGGCTAGCTTTTAAGGACCATGCTAGCTACGCAAGTAGGAAAGCAGCAATAACAACTGCGTCATTGTCCAGGCTCATGCCCAATATAGGAGGACCAAACTACCCGGCAAGGAAACTACTGGTAGCAGTAGGCAAGGCAACTCTGCTCTATGCTGCACCAATATGGAGCAACGCCACCAAAAAAGCCACTTACTTGAAGGGAGCACGGGCTGTGGTACGGTCTATGGCCCTTAGGCTCATTAGAGGCTTCAGAACTATATCCGGAGACGCAGCACTAGCACTGGCAGGCTAACCGCCAATCGATCTGGAGATAAAGGCCATTTGTCAGGTACGAGAAGGTGCTACACGGCTGGAGGCTCACGAGCGACTAATGGGAGAGTGGCAGAACAGATGGATAACATCGCAACGGGGGAGGTGGTCTACCAACTCATCCTCGATTTAACGACGTGGGCCAATTGCCGCCACAAAAAACTGGACTACCACCTTACCCAGTTTCTCACGGACCATGGCTGCTTTCGGGCGTACCTACTCCGGTTCCACCACGTAGAGACAGCTCAATGCCTCTACTGCCCCGATGCTGAGGAAACAGCAGAGCATGTACTCACGCATTGCTCCAGGTTCACGGAGGAGGGGGCGCAGCTAAGGGCGCTGATCGGTGCCCCGCTCAGCCCTGGCGGCTTGATCGCGGCCATGATGGAGAACAGCGACTCTTGGGAGCGAGGACATAACATCATCAGAGATATGATGAAGCGGGTCCGAACCGACGAGACGGCTAACAGAGCCGAAGGCTAATACAGGCGAAGTAGACGATATACGATGGCAGGAGAACAAATACCCAGCGACACCAGGGATGAAGGACGCGCGCCACTAGGCCAATCAACAAGGAAGGGAGTACAACAAGGCTCCACATCCTGCTCACCGAAGAAATAACTTGACTGGAAGTCCCGGTGAGCTTGCAAAGGACAGAAGAGCATACGGAGGTTTTTGTTTTTAGTACGTAGGCATAACACTACTAGGGGGGTTATGAATCGTGCATGCCAGCTACGGACGGTGGTATCTTTAGAAGATTTTTAATTTTCCTACCGTAAGAAATAATAAAAAAAAAAAAAACCCTCAAAGAAGACTTCCTTTCACACAATAGACCCACTATTATTATTAGATAGCTACGTCTGCAACCACCTCGCAATAAAAAACCACATATACATATTGTCCATAGATTTGAAAAAAAGCTTTCGACAGAATAGAAGCCCACAGCATAATGTTAATTTAAAAATAACTAAACCTTAACTAAGAATCTGCCGACAAATTAATAGGACCACCAACACATCCATCACATCGCTACATGAATCAATCATCACTCAACTTACCATAAATGCAAAAGAACAGCACGAATCCCATCCATTCTACAACTTATTATAAACAAAGCAACAGCACTCAACATCCTTATTATTTCAAATAAAAAATATAAAGAAAATCTCACCATGGTTCTACAAAAAAAGTCTGTCATAATAGAACTTATTAAACATAGAAAAAATTAAATACCCAACTATAGTAAATCTATAAACACAAATTCTACAAAATAGGACATCAACACCGCATATGGGAATTAAAAAAAAAGACAACATTACAGAACTGTGTTGTAAGTAAAGAAAACATTGTCTTAAAACGCTTTGGTTACACCAACGTACACACAAATCTTCACCGCAGAAGAAAAAGCGGCAGAAATCGCAAGCGTAAGAAAAAAAGAAAATACATCACACACACGGATTTTCTTTCCACTATCGCCGCTATACAAAACATCAACAATAACGAACCAACGGTCAGCAAAATACGGGATATAATCGCCACATACACCAAACATGTAAAGCTGATATGGACCCTAGGACACGCAGGAATAGCCGGGAATGAAGAAGCAGATACAGCAGCCAAAATCGGTAAAAGATCACCTTTATTTATCCACACAAATTACAATAACACAAAAAAAATCTAAAAACTATTTAGAACAACTACAACCACCTTTATAAAACCTTTAACCCAAATAGAGAATCAATACAAATACCCATAACAATAAACAGAAATTATGCCATTTTATACACCAGATACAGATTAACCCACCCCAAATTCACACACGAACACATCTATTCAAAAAAACACCAGCACCAGTCTGCCCCTATAGTAACACAAATTCCCTCACAGTCGATCAACTACAGCAACTACATAAAAAACCTAACCACATCACTAAGAATCCCTTCCCCATAACATAAACAATTTTGTACTATTATTAAATAAGCTACACATAAACAATTAATTAGATCAAATCAAATCAAATCAATCAATCAAATGATATTCATATATATATATATTCATATATTCATATTTGATTTTAAAGAGGACTTACTTATTCTAATCCAAAAATCGATTCTTTTATTGAACCCTATTGAAAAAGATGAATTTGTGTATATGAATTTTCTTGTTAGGATGAAAATATATACCATTAAATTTGTAATTTTTTTTTTAAATATACTTACGAATTTTGAATCTTGTCATTTGAACTATTAAGCCATATTGTAAATGCGCCATGAGCTTGTTTGATACATGGTACATAGCCTGATTAAGCCATGAAATTCTTTTTATTTTACGGATATTTACTTTTCGTTAATCTTTGTTTTCAATGTCACCCCAAGTCTTCATATATAGAAACCAAAAGATTTATGGTTAAAAACAAAAGAATCGTAACAAAATAATTGAGTGTTTCGTGTTTGGATTTGCATTGATTGTTTTGAATTTGTCTATGAAATAGACCGTTTTGTTTTGCTGTGTAGGTTTACTGAAACGGAAGGCTTGGTCTTGTCTAGTTGGCTACCCTAGTCAATTGCAGAAGTGGGGATTTTTGGCTTTATAAGGCTTTCTTTGTTGGCTTTGGATTTGTTGCTCCATAAGGTAGACTGATCGTTTATTCGCATATGTAAAGACTAACATAAATTAAGAGGATGCTGCTGATTTTCCTAATGTTCTGTTTCTTTAGTTTTTTTGTTTCTTCACGTTACGAGAGTCTTTCGAACGTTGGGTGCCTATTATTTTCGTTGTTATTGCAGAAGGTAATTATTATCAGCGATCAGCGGACGAAAAATTTTTCAATGCTGTAATAACCGTTGAATAGAGGAGCGTGTGTGTTAGATTAGTTACCGGTTGTGGGATGACTTCTTGCGACCGGTGCGACTTATTTCCAAAATTTCGCAAAAACTTTGGTACAAAATTACTTATCATGAAAACTGAACATTTGCCCAATAGGTGCCAACTCGATATCGCGTCCGTTGCATCCGATCGCACACGCCTAAATTATGGAGCATTGACCGCAGCCACGGGGTATTGACAGTCGTCGCCGACCGAAGTTTGAAATTGCACAGTACCTGTCACAAAAAAAGTCGGGAAAAATGTTAATCGATTGAAAATGAAAATTTTAAACTTCCTATAACAGAATAGAAGTACATAAAATCAAATTATTAAAAAAACTTGAAACTATTTTAGAAGACTGTTGAAAAAAAGAAACCCTATTCATTATGAGCACAAGGGTCATCTTACAAAATAAATTGGAAGTCAACATTTTTTTTTCACTAAACGATTATCATCAAAGGCAAAGATATTTTAGTTTGGAATTGTATTACTTACCAAAGCCATAGAAATTAAAAGTCAGTAAGAAATAAACACTGACGATGGCGATTTGACTCAAATGCAACAACGGATTCCGAATTTATTAATAAAAATACAAAAGACAAATAAAGAGGAAATAAATACAAAATGAGAGTCATATAAATTTGGCAATCTCAGACAGATTAAGAATACCAAAATCAGCTGATCAAAGCCACGGTGAATCTAACTCATATTCAACCTTCAGCAATTTAAAAGAAATAACTTTAAACATGAAAGTCGCGTAAGCTGCTGCAAAGATGTACCTCAAAGTTTAGATTGTGCGACCGGTCGGGAGCTCACTTGCCCTGATTCTTACGATGCATGTATGTATATCGGCTTAGAAGGTGATTCTTATCAAGAACATGTCTTCTTGACTGCTTTGTACACTAGCTGAAGATTATAACTAACGGAAGTGTATAAATGTTATTTAATTTCAAACCGCCATAAAAATTGTAAATGACTATATGAAACTAGGAAATATATGCGATGGTCTTGAAATGCCTTTTTCGACTAAGGACACTCTTTTATTTAATGAACAATATATTATTATTACATCATATAATTTGAGTCCAAAATGCTAATAAAATTTTGTTTAAATATTTTTTTAGGAAAGACAAGAAAACTTCATTAAGGCCATTTCAAAAGGATTAAAATTAAAACATTTTCCACATATTGTTATTCTCTGGCGCCGTGACAACAAGCATGTGAAATACGAATGGGTTTCTGGAATTATGCAAGACAATGACTCTGTTACTGGAAACATTGTTAATATAACGAAAAATGAAGTCTCTCGTACAATAAGAAGGCTATTACAATCATCAGAAGGTTTTGATTATGAAGCTGTTGTACAGGTATTTAAAAAGATAATATAAAAAAAAAATAATGAAATAAAAAATATTCTTTTAGAAACTATTCAACGAGCATAGTGAAGGAATTTTATCTATGTGGCTGTCTAAAATAACTTATTTAATCGATTATATATCAGATCAGGTGGAAAATGAGCATTTATTTGCTGCTGTGTCATTCATGGGAACTCTAGGATTGATGTTTACCGTTGGGTACATACTAATCTATTTTGTTCGCGTTGAGGAAAACAATCTTAAGGCACAGGGATTTATTATAAGATATCAAAGTAAGTTAAAAACTTTGAAAATATATTCCATTAGATAACAAAAATTTCTGATAAACCTTTAAATAGAATTTTTTTAAAGTAATTTTCATGAAATTTTGTATTATGCTTTCTCTAGATAACAATAGCGCAATAACAAAAAAATCTTTAATTAACTTAAAATAAATCAATTTTGCGATCACGTTTTTTATTTGAAATGCTGACGCCACATGGACGCAGTTTTGTGTAGTGCCATAGCTTCGTTGGTTTTCAACGATCGTCTGATACTTCCACATGTTGCTTGTTCAACGGTTCGGTTACGTTACAGATAAGCTTTAGATAAAGGATCAGTTACAATTTGTATACACATAAATAAAAAGCACTAGTTTAATAAATTCATAAATTTAAAAGCTTAGAAGGGTGCTCTCCCAAGGAGGCAACCCTACTACCTTTGGAATTCTGACAGAAAGCCACTGTCAGACGACTACACCCACTTGAACGCAAAATCAAGATCCGACACCAAATCAGATAGAAGACGACCACTGGTACATTTTTCTAGAAGAAATATAAATAATAAAGCATTCGAACATTGTCTGAAATCCAACAAGGGGTCTTTGTTGGTCTTACGTGGGTGGCCCATAAGTTTAAGGTTAAGTACTATAATAACTACCAACTCTTACGCAGCTTACACATACCAAAGGGTGACTATATTCCAAAATATTAAATGTTAGGTAATATTAGGTGATGTTAAATCCGTTCGAAAAAAATGTGTCGTGTAGTTAGGCTGCTGTCGACTTCCAATTAGTTTAACCTAGTAAACCTGGCAATCGGGTTATGTACCCTTGCAAAAGTTAACCCTTACAACACAGCAAGTGGTACCTTTGTACTTTTTTCTCCAATTGATCCTTAAGGCCTTACATTTTGGTGATCCCAGCGTGATCCGTCGTGGTCCATATTATTGTGGAAACGTAAGCTAGAGATGCAGAGATGTAGAGATGCATTTGGCATCAGGCCAAATCAATAAATCAATCAGTCGATTTAAAAACTCCTCCAACAAGTGTTTCCTCAGTTTATTAGTGTTCTAAGATGTCAGCAATAACTGTAGAGATGCATTTGGCATCAGGCCAAATTAATAAATCAATCAGTCGATTTATAAACTCCATCAAAAAGTGTTTCCTCAGTTTCTTAGTGTTCTGTAGCGAGTCGGAGCGCATTTGGGTACTACCACAAAAAGCACTCCAATCGGTCAGGAACGAAAAGCAGAAAGATGGAATAAGCAAGAGAAAGCCACAGATGATGTAGCCACTCAATAGCTCATTAATGTCAGCAATAACTGTAGAGATGCATTTGGAACTAAAAAAGAAATGTGGCAAGACGAAAGAAAGGCATCGCACTACCAAACAGATAAGAATTTTTCGAAAGATTGGCAGAAAACGATTCAATTCAAGACCAAATTCAAGACCAAAGCTACAGCAAATACGTGGAGGATCTGCAGATGAATTTTAAAAAATACGTAACAAACTAATGCAACGCATAAGTCGCAAGAAAAATGCTCAAGAACAAGCCCGAGATAAAGTTCTAGGGCAAAGCCACCCCAATATTAATAAGAGGATACCGGATTTACATTGTCGGCAACGAGAGCTATTAAAATCGGTAAAAGGCATGGTGCAAGCCTCTTCTTAAAATATTATGGATCCAAGTCAAAAAAATCGACTTAACAGTTTATTAAGAATTTTTAGACTGTGGTTAAAACAAAGCACCATATTTACGGCAGCGGGCAAGGTGATGGCGAGCGTCACTGTTGTGCAAATGCCTCGAATAAACATAAAACTATTCATGGAAATATAGTGAATATAGAGTTTAGGTCAGTTCGACGGCCTCTTTCTGGGCCTTGGTCTCCCGATTTCTGGCAGACTCTTGGCGTTCTTTTCCTTCTGGACATCGTTAATCTTCTCCTTTAGCCGCCGGATCTCCGCCAGGGCCAGCTGCTTCTCCTGGTAGGTCACGTCTTCCGCCTGTTTTAGCTCTTCTTCTGCGTGGCCCAGCTTCAGTCGTTCCTCTTTCCGGTCCTTTAACTCTGTTATTGTCTATAATTTCTCAACGCTTTCATTTTCGGCTTGGGATATTGCTCCTTGAACCTAACGATCTCCTCCAAAGCCTCCTGATGCTTCAAATTCCTAGCCTCCTCGATGTAGCATTGAGCTCGGACATTTCCATCCGGCTCTTAGTGATCTTGTCCAATTCCTCCTTAAGCCTGTCGATCTCCTGATGCTGCTGTTGCTCCTGAGCCAGTTCATTCTGGTTTTGAGACTGCTCTTTAGTTTGAGCCAACTCCTCCTTGACAGCTTCGATTTCCTGGTTTGTTGTCTCCTTTGCTTTCTTGTAATCTTCAATTTCCTGGTTAGCCTTCACCAGTTTCAGGCCTAAGGTCTCTAAATCCTGCTGGGTAACCTGCTTGGCCTGGTTGGTGGCCTTCTCGAAGTCCTTGGCTTGCATATCCTTTTGAACCTGCGTTATTTTCTGGGTCAGCTTTTCGCTCTTGAGTGTGGCCTTGGGCTTGGACTGTTCCAGATCCTTCACCTTCGCCTCGATGTATTTCCGAGCTTCCTGCAGCTGCTCTTTCAACTGGTCGATCTCCTGCTGGGCCAGGCGCTTCTCCCGACTCTTGACCTCGTTCAGCTGCTCCACTTGGACCTCCATGTCCTGCTGTTTTGCGATCAGCTCGGCGTTCATGTTTTTCAGCTCTTCCAGACAATGTAAGTCCACTGCCTTTTTCTGGGCTTGCAACATCAGCAGGTCATTCTCGACTTTAAGTTTATACAATTCGCGGTGGCTCTGCGACAGTTCATTCTTCAGGACTTCCACTTGCTATTTTACGGCGGCCGCTTCCATAGCTGAATAACGACTTAGTTGGTGACGAAATGGTTTTATTTGTTCGTCCGGTATGATCCTCGTTTTTACAGGACACACAATTGGAGATTCAGCTGGCTTTTAATTGTTGACCAACGGCTGAATTATCAGCTTGACCTGTTCAGAAACACCTAAGTTATTTTTGTTCTCGACAATATTTCATATACTTATCTCATTATGTCCAACGTTATCTGGTCGCGGTGACACCTTGGTGAAAGTGAACCCCTCCTCGTCCAATGTGACACGAAACTTGAATGCGAAGTCAAAACCAAGCACGGCGTCATCTTCAATATTTTTATCCGGAACAAGAGCACATTTTTGATCTACCTCAGGTCCATCGACGCACACGGCTCTCGTAAATGTACCCAGCGGCATTGTTTTTACATTTCCTACCATCTGCACAAATCTGGATACTTGTGGACACTCCCTTGCAATATGTCCCACGCCATCACACTTAAAGCATTTTGTATCTGTTTTGTAATCATTTCTCAGGTGCTCAGCTGACCCGCAATTAAAGCAACGAGCATTTCGGTGGCTGGTATTGTATGTGTTTTTCTTGCCACCACTGTCCGATTTGACTTGATTGGACATGCACTTGCGTTGGTATACCTCGAATTTCTCTTTAAGCTCATGAAATTCTTTGGAGCTGTACAGGCTAAATTTGAATTCACTTGGTATATCTAACCCGTTCACAATGTATCCAATAAGGATAAGGATTCCTCGATTGTTCCCTAGGCTGCTATGTTTTTCAAAATCAAAATATATTATTGAAAGCTCTCATCTTTCTTCTTCTTTCGCTCTCACAGTTTGGCATATAAATTAGCACTTCTCATTGTACGCCCAAATTCTCTAGTTAATACATTTTTCAACTGCTCAAGCGTTTTAACAACCTCCGAATCTAAGAACAGCTTTGCCAGCTTTGTTATCTTTCCACGTGCTTGTACGGATTTCTGTTGCTCGCTTAAGCCATACGCCTTTGAATTTGGTTCAAAATTATTGAACCTCTTCTCCACAGAAATACTCTCCGGAATGATCGGATTGAGACCCAAATATAAGGCATTATAGTATATACAGTTTATTAATATAGTTATGTTGGATAAAACAAAAATTGCGGCATTACAAATAAATGGAACAGCGACTTCTCGACTTTGCTGACAATGGCTGCAACTTGACGACTTGACTTCTTAACCATTGACGACGATTGACCCTGCGTCACACCAACTTCTATGCTCGGACTTGATCCCTCGACGACTTCGTTTACCACTTGACAATTTAACGACTTCACGATCCCAATGTTATGCTCTCCGCACGTCTTGCACTCGGTAGCTTTTCTTCCACACTCCTTCCTCTTCTTGATTTGTCAATCAATGCCCAACTCTACTTTACAATTGCAAGACGCGAGTTTTGAGTTAAGCTAAAGATAAAAAATGTGTCAACTACTTTGAAACGGATCACAAGATAATGGAATGTAAACAGATGTTGTTTTAAGTGTGACATAGGACACAATATCTTATTGTACCTGGAATCCGACAATTATCAGTTTCCAGTTACCTTCTCACCACAGCAAAAGCCATCCTGGCAGATAACCGGCAAAGGTCTAACTCACAAGCATTTATACTAAACTTGCTTATTGACAGGGGACAGGGGCTTATTCAGATGAAAAGATGGAAACTCGGTAGAAACTCATTCCTGACGTACCACGGTGCCCTAAGTTATTAGCCTGAGTTAATATTTCTAAGGAATCCCATAGAAAGCACATAGGGTTGCATTTTAACATTTTAGGTTTTACGAGATTGGTGGAAAACCATTTTTGGAAACTATCAAAATTGGACTGAAACTTACATTGGGGCAAAAAAGGGTTTATTTTTAAGAGTAAGCTTAAAGTCAACTGCATACATAAGCTCCAGAGAGAAACTAATAAAAATAGTAACGGGTAATGGCTATAAATGGACAAGGTGTGAGTATAGATCCTTAAAAAAGACACAATTGGTTCTTTCCGCTAAGCAGCTAGAAATTTACATTATGTCGGTGGGAATACCCAAAAGATTGTAAACTGATGAGGAGTGAGTGAACAGCGTAGTGTCAACTCAGTGTAGATGACATCGCTTCGAACCAGAGGAGATTGTGCAGGAGGTCGCCTCCTTAAAAAAAAGGCAAGTCACCAGGTCCTGGCCGAATCGATGCAACAGCACTGAAAATGTTGCCCCTAATCTGTTTCCAAAGGCTGGCTAACATCTTTAACAGCTGCCTCCGTCTAAGGTACTTCCCGAAAGTGTGGAAGCGTGCTGAAGTAATTGTCCTCCTCATGCCTGGAAAACTTGAAGCCAATCTAGCCTCGTATCGTCCGATTAGTTTGCTGGCAATCCTCTCTAAAATACTTGAAAGAGTATTAAATTAGTATTTAATTAAATCCCACCTTCCAAGTTCCTACTTCGGCTTCCTTAAGTCGTACACAGAGGAAAGAGAATTTTGAGTGAGATGCGGATCATCAATCAGCACGCGTAGGCCTATAAGAGCAGGAGTACCACAGGGCAGTGTTCTTGGACCCATCTTGTACACACTGTACACAGCGGACCTTCCCATCACCCCCTCCCGGAACCTCACAGTAGCCACATATGCCGATGACACCGCCTTCCTAGCCTCCGCCACAGAAGGATCAGCCATCATCCAGAGACAACTGGATGCTCTGGATCCGTGGCTAATACGATGAAACACGTGGTCAACGCGGAGAAATCCTCCCACACAACCTTCGCACTACGCAGGGGGGAATGTCCCCCCGTCACACTCAACGGGAAAACCATCCCTATGAATAACACTCCCAAATATCTAGGGCTGACCCTGGACCGCAGGCTCAAATGGCGCCCTCACCTGATCAACAAACGCAACCAGGCCAACCTCCGACTCAAGAAACTGCGCTGGCTCCTTGGAAGAAGGCCCAAGCTCAAACAAAAACTGCTTATATACGAAGTAGTCATGAAGCCAATCTGGACCTATGGGATACGGTTGTGGGGCACGGCAAGCTGTTCAAACCGCATCAGAATCCAGCCTGAGAACAATTTTTAACGCCCATCCGTACCACGAAAACTCAATAATCCATAAAAAGCTTGGAATTCCTTCGGTAGCAGAGAAGATCACCCGACTCAGCGAAAGATACACAAAAAGACTGGACAACCACCCCAACCACCTAGCCATCAACCTACTGGATAATACCCAATCCCTAAGACGCCTGAAAAGGAAACACCCGCTTGACCTCCCCCACCAAAAGACACCTAGCCAACCTTAAGTCAAGGTCACTCGGATACATTTGAAATACAAAATAAGAACGTAAAAAAAAAGAAAATTAAAGGATGTCACTACCAAAAGATGATGTTGGAGCGACGTTTATTCAATCATGTCGGCATGGAGAATATAATTAATAATTAAAATTGATTAAATTATAGAGGTGCTGTAAATGTGGCTTGACCAATATTTCAAAAAGTTTTTGAGTTGCTGACACTTTAGTTATGTAAAGTGGCATCACACTGATATCTTGCCATCCCCCTTAAACTAGAAGTTGTTGAAAACTAAACGAGAGGGATGGCAACGCTAAAAAGAAGAAAAGTCCGTCGATCGTGGAAAGTAGTGAAAGAAAGTAGTAAAAGCAGAGTCGATCAGAAAAAGCGAATAAAGCAGCGTCGGCAGTTGAGCGAGATTAATCATTCTGAGTTTAAAATTAGTTACTAATATTAGCATTTAGATTGAACCATTATCAAATATATATTACTTTAAAAGATTCCTTTCACATATAGATAGTTATATAGTTATATGTTATATATCATATAACATTTAGCATTATGCACAGTAAAGTTTGACTGAGTAGCTCAGTATCACAAAAAAAGTTATGTTGGAGCCAGTTTTTTTTGTGTTTCTCTAAAAGTCTATTTTTTAATATATTTTAAGTTCGTTAGACACCTTGTAAGCCAAAGCAAATTATTTGGTAAGGTAACTTGAGGCGCACATGAGTCAAAAAATTCATTTACAGTTGTATAGAATATATCTTAGACGATATTTACATCGGTGCATTCCCAAAGATCAGCCCATTAAAATGATAGAATTCAGTTACTTAGTCTCTAAGAAATAACCTTCTAAAGCAACGAGTTTTATTAACTACAAAGCGGACTTAAAGGCGATACACGGTTTCGATAGAAAGATCAAGCGTTGGATAGTAGGGATCTTCTAGGGTCGCAAGAAGCAAAGATCTGTAAATGGTGATACCATCAGGATCAGAGGTCTAGGATCCGATTTCAAAATTTCTTATGTGGTTAAATTGAACTAGACAAATTTCAAGTATACTCGCAGTGAAATCATTTTACCAAGTGAGTTCAGGTTGATCATAGTCACCAAAGTCTTTAGTAGGTCGCTATGGGACATTTTTTTTTAAATTTTTATTTAAGTATTGAAACCGTGCTACCATTTTGCACCTTAACAACACAAGCAAAAAATAGTCTTTATAAGCCCATCACCAAGCGCTACTATGGGACATAAAATTAAAAATCAACTGGATGGCATACAGTGATACAAGTATGTAGGCGGACTCGGACTTCTCCCCATACGAGTATAATAGTGGTGTACCCATCTGGCAAGAATTTGGGACTGAATATCTTCGGCTTAACCAAGTTTCTATAAAGACATTAATATTGGTTGCAAACCATACATAACATACATAACTAAAACCGAGGTTGTGGAACCGGCACATTTAGCATGTAACTACAACGTTTTAACACAACCAGTAGGGGATGCAATTAGAAAAATTATTATTACCTTAATCCAATATACCTATGAGTTAGGTTTAAGGTAAGCGAGAATGAGAGGGATGCAAGAAGAGCACAAAGCTAATGAAAAGAAGGTTCTGATATTAAAGGTGTACTTTTTTCTGTAACGGATTTCTGAGAGAAGCATGGATTTAGAGTAGGAATTGAGATTTCTCAAGCTTGTGCTGTGAAACGCTATTAGAATTACAAGTGGATATCCGTAGGGAAGCCATTACTTATTTAGACCGATGTGAAACGAATATTGATATCAATTGGTTCTGATTTCCCTTTAGATCTGGCACAGTTATTCGCATAAATTAATGAAAATCATGTGAAATATATTTTATATTTTATATATATAGTAAAATTAGTTGTCGTATTTTTTGGTTGAGTCGAATAAATGTCCCGTCAGTTGACTAAGGACAACGCCGAGAAGAATTATTACACGAAGGTTTTTATTAACTTCTTTATTCGGATAAGATTAAGATTAAAGAGCTTAAGATTAAAAATCAAATGTAAATTAGGTTGAGGAGAAGCCTCAGTATTTTAACAATATTTTTATTTCGGGAGAGCCTCGCTCTTGGATTCTTACGATTAGGAAAAGAAGAGCAGTCAAATCTGCTTAGGTCAGGCTTTAGGATGTGTATAAAAACGGCTAAGTGCCGTTGCCAAAGAATTCTTTATTATAAACGGATGTTGCGTAACTGGGATACATTATGGAAATTACTTAAGTGCATTATTGTTTATAATTCTTTGAAATAATTGAAGTGGCCGGTTTGGTCCACTTAAATACGTCACTATATATATTTGTTAACATCGTCAATTGTTTTACCGACTAGATGTCTGATTTTAAGGCTACGCATAAATGGCTGTTTGAATAGGACATTTAGGAGCGTGCTGCGTGTCAGGTTTAACGACTAAGCGAGGGAAGCCATGTTTATTCTCGACCAGTAAATGATTCGGCGCTCCTCCGTATTGCCGAACCATTCGATTAGCAAATAGCTTTTCTGCTCCGAATATCGACCCATTTTTCGGTTGAAGTTTGTAGCTTTGCCACCACTGCCTCTTTCACCTTTAGCGGAAGCTATGTCGAGGGACTGGAGTTTCGGTCCATATTGTCCATCGATGGTAGATACTAACTCATTTATTACTGAAAAAAGCAGTAGTAGAATAGCTGTATAACTCTGTTTTTCTTTTGTCTATGGGCTGTTTTTTGTGGGCGTTT
Organism: Drosophila vallismaia; assembly: GCA_035047325.1. Classification (NCBI taxonomy): domain Eukaryota; kingdom Metazoa; phylum Arthropoda; class Insecta; order Diptera; family Drosophilidae; genus Drosophila; species Drosophila vallismaia. The sequence goes on along the minus strand of JAWNPU010000023.1, from coordinate 126,985 downwards.
ATTTGCAGTCTCAATTCTTGGACTATTCGGCTTAGATTACATCGATCCTAGAGATAATTCTCAGACCGTCAGCCCAGTTTCCCTATAGATGTCCACGCTGATGAACGATTTCTGAAAATCGGACACTTGCTGATCCCAAATTTTACGGGGCTGCTAATAGGGGCTAGCCTCTTCTACCAAGTTCTTTGCGTCGGGTAAATCCATTTTTCTTCTGGCTTGCCTTCGGAGTACATATAGGTCCTTATCGCAAGGGAGAGCCATCTAGAATGTCGATGGGATAGTGGCTCAATGCGCTTTTGCGCCAATTCTGAAGAGTCCACAACAGCGTTGATCCCATCGTGAAGCTATCCAAAGTTGAGCACAGCACTTTACTGAACTTTTGTCAAAATAGGGTTCGGTAAGAGACAGGGGCATACTTAATGAATAGTGGTTCTAACTATAGGTATTTAAATTAGAATAGGTGTATACTTTAGACAGCATACAATTATAATTTCAGTAAGTAATTTAATAGGAACTGCTAACAGATAGGAACTGCAAAACTGCTGCTACGTACCCGACGGTTGACTCGCGACGCAATTCCTTCTTGACTTTTCCACGTCCGACTTCTCTCTGACATCTTTACGACTCGACCGTTCACCACTTACTGCTGACTCCAGAGATGCCCACTCGTTCATGGACGTACCAACTATATTACATATATTGCATATATGTGGTCTCCCAGCTTCCCCACTGAGAAGTGGGAAGTTGCTCCGGTCAAAACATTAACAGTGCCCACACGCTGGTTGTGACTATATCGTTAACTTTTATGCATAAGGTTAGAGATACTCCTTTGCCATCTCTTGCGGAATAGGTCTGCTATCTGAACTTCAATTCGAAAATTCTTTGCGAGTACGATGGCGATGTCATCATTCTTTGAGTCCATGGTACTTGTAGAGCATCGTAGAAAGTGGTTTGGCGTCAGCGCTTTCTTCCGGGGCTTTATTTACTATAAAAGATAGCGGTCTACCGTTAGGATGTTTTCTAGTTAGCCATTGCCACTCAGAAAAGGATATAGACCGCCTATGGCAATATGAGTGACCAATGTATCTCTGGTGGCTTGTACTTCAGCTTGCTCTGTGATATTCTTTTCATCTCCAATTTAAACAGGCAACTTTCTTTCTTAAATTTCTTCCCTTTAAATTTTCGGTGGAAGTAGTCGATTAGAAGGTTGGTTTTCTGTTCTATAAAGGTATGTCTCCAATTCGTTTCCGTACCCGCTAAACGTTGTCACCGTCTAGGTTCGGCGACAGATTGAAGATTTATCTTTTTTCGATTATACCTATTTTCAAACTATAACCTCCACATTTTATCCCCTTATTTTATCTCATTAAATGTCAATTAATCTCAAATTATTGAATATACCTCTCAGAACAATTACAAATTCATATTTGACCAAGTGAGTTCTGGTAGATTGAAGTCCCCTGACTGACTTTAATGTACCAGAACTCACTTGGTCAGATATTGAAAATGAATCGCTACCGACTGAATAGCAGACAAGTGATGACAGCTACGTACTGCGGATCAGGTGGTATTGGTATGAAGGTGGTATTTAAGAACTGGTAATAAAGAGTCCCATCTAAAAGTGGTGTACCTATCTGGAAAGACTTTAGAGCTAAATGGGTATGCAAATAAGGAACTATCAAAATAAAGTTTAGAAAGATTACTACGTGGCCCCCAAATATTATGATAGTTAGGTTTTTGATCAAGAAATGGTTTTATCTCTTCGGAGCTTAACTCCCAAAGACTTGGTAATTTTTTCCACAACTCTACTTGGCTGATGTTCTCCGGCCAGAAGCGGGCTAATAAATCGTGTTAAACATCGGCAAAGGGACACGTATCTAAAAGGCATATTTAAACATTCAAACGCCGTATGTAATATCAATTTCTGAGGTGTAAGGGTCTAGTCATTAAATACAAATGTGTTTAGAGAGGGAATCACCTAATTGGGTTTTGGTGTAACGGTTGGTAAGACCACGACATCTGTCTGTAAGGGGAAATCGGGACGGTGGATTTTACTCTTAATTGGATTTTAGGGTGTCAATTAATTCTGGGTCCGATGAATCGCTTGAAATGATCCCCTCTACTAAAAATTGGATCCATTTTTCCCAATTGTATTCAATTTGGGTGCCGAATTTATTATCTTGTCAATCATCTTTATATTTATAATTAAGTCGCCGAAGTCTCGAACCTTTTCTCGCTTCCTCAAAATCATATTTTCATTACAGATGTATCCTAGAAGTTGTAGGTCGTGGGAATGGATTCAGAAAGAGTGATTCTGTTTTACACAAAATACGCCTAGATTATCTTTATTATCTTTTTCTACTGTTGATAGCGTTCTGCTACCGATAGACATGTTTGATATGGTTAAGAATGCATTGTGACAAAACTGTCCCAAAAAAGGTAAGTATAAATCAAATCAATTGTTTCAAATCAATTGTCGTCTTCTATGCTTTGGGAAATAAATGTCCTTTTCATTAATAGAGCTCGTGAAAATGAGTAGATCTTATAGATCTTAGGTCCCAGTGGCCCTTTTATACCTTTTAAAATCGTATTTTGTCAGGTGTTGGCGAAAACTTCTTTACTTGTTTTGAAAAGTTACTTTTATTCGTTTGCTCATCTGCAATAACAACTGTATAACACCATCCGCTTTATGGTCAAGTGGCTTGATAACGAGCGCTATGAATACCACTGCTCTCAACTACGGGAAGATATGTCATTCAGGATATGCATAAAAGGCCTTCACCATAGCACTCTTCATAGCCACCTCAATGAAGAGCTGACAAAGCTTGGCCACAAGATGTTAGACGCACACACGCCCCAACGCCGCAGCGAACCAGGCTGCCCTGAAGCAAGACCGATTAACATGTTCTTTGTTAATATTGCCATTGCATCAAATAACAAGGATATATTAAGTGTCAAGACACTGTGCCACATAAGGGTTGCAGTCGTACCGCTCCGGAAGCGAACATCTGTTGTGCAGTGTCACTGATGCCAGCAATTTGATCACTCGGCCAAATACTGCCGAAAAGCCAACGTCTGTGTAAAATGTGCAGGAGAACAACCCGCAAGTAGTTGCACTCGGCCTCGAAATGAACTATGTACGTGCTACAGCTGTGGAGAGCAACACTCCGCAAATTACTCAGTATGTGCCAAGTTCCAGGCATTCCTACACCGCTCCAGCCCCAAGCGCGGCACGGGTGCTAGAAGATCAGTCAACGAGCGTTCGGTGCCCCAACTTACCCCCAGCGGCCAGGTAGCCGTCACCAGGGGTAGTGTCTTTTACGCGGACATAAAAAGAGGCAGAAGCATGGAGTATAACCAGTATCAGGAACGTCAGCGTCATGAAAGAAGCCGCACTCGATCAAGAAGTCGCCGCGATCCAGCTCAGCATCCAGCGTCTAGGCGCGTCTATCCCGCAAACGATCCAAGAGATGGCAACGCAAAAGGAGGAGTAGCTTTTCTGGTTAAGTCCAACCTAGTCCACTTCCCGCTAACCCCAATTACTGCCGACAAGGTGCAACTTTCGTCTGCAGCCATACAAACAGTACTTTGCCCCATTAATTTTGGAGCAGTCTACTGCGCACCGAGATTTGCATGGACTACGGAGGTGTTTACCGACATTCTGGACCATAACTGCCCGAGGTATATTCTGACGGATGACTGGAAAGCGTCCCACTGGCTTTGAGGTGCAGGAAGGTGTAACCAACGATGTCGTGCGCTAGCGAATCTTTCCCTGAGCACTGAGGTGAACTGTCTTGCCACAGGTGACCCCACACGGTACCCGCCTGGCAGACGAGGCTCTCCTGGCTTCATCATATTTTGCATGTTGATATACGGTCTGTCGTTGAGCTCAGCTCCGACCACCTACCGCTAATAATCACGCTGGACGCAGCCGCTATGGCATATGCGACGTCGGAGAGGCTGATGACCAAGCGAAGCAACCTTGAACTCTTCAAAGGACAACTTGAGAGATCTCTGCACCTCGATATTGAGATCAACACTCGAGATGACTTAGAAGACGCCGTTGAATTGTTCACCAGCAAAGTAAAGACAGCACAAAAAAATGGCAGCACACACTCCGCCCCGGAAGCCAGATCACCAACGCGAACCATGTTCTAATCCGTGAGGTTTCGACACCCCCTGGACAAAACAGCGTGGAATAGAGCTCAGAGCGAACTTCAACGGGCACTTGCAGATCACAAAGCTGGATGGTTCAATGCGAGACCGGCGAGCACTGGAACTGATAATGACGCAACGCACTCACTTTGGAAGGCCACACGCGCCATCAAAAGGAGGTGTACCATGAAGGCTCCGCTTCTACACAGCAACGGGACATGGTGTCGGACTTGCAGCAAGCCGAGGTTTTTGCTGGGCACCTGGCTAAACGTTTTCAGCCATTTGAGCTAGCGAGCTCGGAGCAAGTAAGCGAAACGCATGCCAGGCTGTCTCAAGCGCTCCAAATGGACCTGCCAATTAGGCCTTTTTCGCCCAGCGAGATATTCCAAATTATTGGTGCCTAAATATCTGCAGAGCACCTGGCCACGACACTATAAGCAACGCCACACTAAAGGCATTACCAAGTCACGCAATTCTCTATATAGCGTTGTTGTTCAACGTCAGTGAGATTGCAATGCTTCCCTGCGCAGTGGAGGCTCGCATTAATAACTATGATCCACAAACCGGGCAAGTCGGCCCCACGTCCTATCGGCCGATCAGTCTCCTCCCTTCGATTTCGAAGGTGTTTGAGAGACTGATTGCTGCCCGGTTTGTTCGGATTATGGACACTCAGGGGATTACTCCTGAGCACCAGTTCGGGTTCCGAGCTGGTCATTGTGCGGTGGACCAACTTCATTGGCTATCGACATAGAAGGAAGGCCTGTCCTACAGACCAATTCAACTAAATATCTGTGTCTTACATTGTATCGCAGACTCACCTTCGTCAAGCACATCACCGTCATTAGAACTCGCATTCGAAATGCAATGAACAAACATTTATGGCTGTTAAGTTCAAGGAGCAAACTGTCATTGGCTAATAAGGTGATCATCTATAAGCAAATTATCGCGCCGATTTGGAGGTATGGGTGCCAAATATGGGGATTAGCTTGTGATAGCCAAATCAAAAGAGTACAGACGGCCCAAAACAAAACACTCAGATTGATCACCGGGTGCGAGTGGTACATTCGTAACTCGTCACTCGTATCTCAAGCTTCCCACAGTTTTAGACGAGTTTAATAACCACTCCAGCCACTGCTACAATATAAGACTACAGAGGCACAGGAACAGACTGGCACAACGACTTGCCACTGGGACGTTGCTAAGGAGGCTGAAAAGGCGTCAGCCCAGGGACCAATAACACGATCTCCTAAGGGTCGATCCCGTACACGACTTTAAATTAGTATTTAGTCCAAATATTATATTATTCATTTCCAAGTATTAAGCTAGGCAACTCTCTAGCCGGCGCGCCTTTTAGGCTGAAAAAATAGCTAGCAAGTAACCCCGGTTGCCTTAATAAATATTTTACAAATAAAAAATACATGGAATAGTTCAATTTTTAGTAAAAAAATGTCATTAATACCTGTTGCGTAAAAAACTAAGTAACGGATCCATAATCAAGAATGAAACTACTTGTAATACAATTAACAGCACTCAACAACACAAAAAAGAAGTGAAGTGAGCGAAAAAACAGCCTCAACTACACAAAAGGTGTAATTTACTTTAATTATTTAAGAGATTTTCCTGCAACCGATATTCTCGAAGAATTAAGGGGTTACATCCAACAATTTTTTTTCATTTTTTTATTGGCTTAAATCATGCTAAAACTACTCTAGATTCAAAATCTACAACGCTTAGGTACAAATTTAAATTCAAAATTCGTTTAAATTCATTTTTACCGAACAATTTTAAGGCTCCTTGTACAGCATTTAAAAACTTTAAACGCGTTTTTCTCGAAACCATGTTTTCAAAATTGGTGAGCTGTTGAACTGAAAAAGTTTACCCGATTGACTTGAAATTTGAACTGTATCTTCTTCAATTGCTGCACAGCCGCCATTTTGTAAAAAAAATAAAAATACAAAATTTTTTTCTATTCTTTAAGAGTTGCTTAATCCAATGATAAACTATTAAAATACCTTACATCTTAAATGTCATTTAAAAACAAATCATGAAAAAAGCATTGTTTTTTTGAGCATTTGGTGGATGTAACGCCTTAAAAGCGCAAAATGCGGTCAAAGTATTCAAAAATATAAAAAAAAGTGCAAGACATATGAACTGAATCTGGACTACTTGTAATTACTCTAAAACTACTAACGCACATATATAATATACAAGTATTGGATATCAGAGAACTCTGATCAGACAATTTGTTTCGCTGCTAGGCGATGCTTTAACTGCTGTCATCAGGCCACTTAACCAAATACTGCAGAGCACAAAGGTTATGCCCTACATGTGTCCGTTCAAGCCGACAAGCAATTTGAAAAAAATAACTGTTGGATTAACTACAAAGAAGACAATGTACCATCACCATCTTTGAAAGATGCCCAATATACCTATATATTAAACAAAAGGGGTCTTTCTGAAGCCAAATTGGTGTTGTGGTATGTGGTCTACTACCTGTTGCAATTCGGAAAACAAAATCCTGGAAAAGTTGTAAGCAAGCTGATTGGGCGGTAAGAGTCAATTTGAGTTGTTGACTTTGCGGCTATTGGAATCTTTTTTTTCGCACGCTTCCATTGTCTTGGGAAGTGTCCAAATCTCGGCACGGCATTATTTTAACAAGGACACCTAAGAGCCAGAACACCTTTGCGTGGCAGAGATTTTGCGGCTCGGTTCTCAAAGCCGTCGTTCCCAAGGAATTTTCTTTGGTAGCAGCGCCTTTAGTAGAGGACAGATGCGAAGCAAAAGTGCTCGCTTTTTCGTTATCCGTCGTGACTAAGAACGGCTGATTGCAATAACGGCTGTCTTTTAATCCCTCAAGTAAGTCTTTATATCGAACTCCAGCATGGTATCCATATTTACTTGGCGGTTCTTGGTCAGCACACTGCGCAGTCTGTTTGTGACGCTTGAGTATTCCTGTTTAACGCTAGGTTCTCCTGTCTTGATAGTCTTCTGAGGCCGCTTATATGGGCCTAGCTTCCAAGCTCAAGATTAGTGTAGCCTGTCGTGCTGTTTTAGCAATTGTCGATGCGAGGTATTCACCATAGCTCTAAGCCTATTGCTGTCGATGTAATAGTGTAGTAAAGTGGTGGCCTTGATATGCTCCTTCAAAAACCTGAGCGTTTGCATGTGGTGACATAATTTTTGTGACACCTTTAAATGTTTTTGCGTCTGCATCAAGCTCAAAGAGCAAAATCAGATGGCCAGATGACAACTCTGTCAGCACTTGCACTCTGATATGCTGTTGTTTAAAGGCTCTGACATCTCTGTCAGCACTTGCACTCTGACTTGCTGTTGTTAAAAGGCTCTGACATCTCTGTCAGCACTTGCACTCTGATTTGCTGTTGTCTGAGATCCCGAAATTGATGGCACTTGGTGTGGCATTTGCACGATAGGGGTCGCATGCTGCTTCTTCAGTTGCTACTATGTCAACTCCTTTTTCCGGCAGTGCAGAATTCAGCACCCTGCCTCTGCCATACATAATATAGTTTCCCCATAATTTAAATAGTTTGCATTCTAATCACCTGCCGCAAGGAATTTTGTGCCGAGTTGGGTGATGAGCGACGAACGACAACTGAAGTTCCAACTGAAGTTAGGAGGGCAGTATACTGAGGCAATAATAAACTATTCTCTGCTTGCAGTCAGTTCAATAATTCATGCTTGGATATAATTTTCCGTCAGACTGGAGAAAGGTTGATGGGAAATGGTTGATCACTGCACCTCCGCGATGGTGGCCATCCAGGTAGTTGGCAGTATGTTGGGTAAAGCCGGTAACCATTAAGGTGGTTTCCGATAACAGGAGGATGTCGATGTTGTGAAATTCAATGAAGTCCATCCCTGCATTAAAAGCTGAGGGTTTTTGCTATTTTTAAAGGTTGAACAATGAGCTGGTTACTTCTGACATCGCTCGCAAATGATGGTTTTCCAGCGCTGTAAGTGTGTGAACTAGGTAGATATTTGATCTTTGCGTGCCCTGGTGTGGCCCTTGCCTTGGCACCTATGGCATTGCACAGGCTGAGTATTCTTTCTGGGTTTTTCCCAGATCACTTTATGCCTAAAGACAAGACAAGTTAACAAACTTATTGAAAAAAACAGCCACGGCATTGACATGGTGAGTGCGCCCCCGCTCGTAGCTCTTCAAATGGCCAAGCAAAACGGTTCCACAGCACCTTGGCAGAAATTGCCAGATGTCTAAAAATGGATAAAAAGATCCATGAAACAGTAGATGTAATCCCTAAACCAACGGTATAATATAAACAAGTAACGACGCAGCAGTGGAGTATCCCGACTGCAAAATACCCTGTACCCTTAGACATGCATACAATTTATTTATCTAGTATCAATAAATAAATGAAACAATATTCTATAAAAAAAAATAAGTTTCGTGTGTCATAAAGCCATACACATTTCGCTGCCAACGTCGCAGTCGGAGTCGCGCAATGCGTATTTTGCTGCGCTTCTGCTTCCCTTGCCATAGATTTTGCATGTGGCATACCATCCGTGTTTCTTATCCGATTTGGTTCAAATTAAAAAATTAGATAGCTTTTATAAGCACCAACGCATATGCCGAATTGCACAGCATTAGGTTAATAATTGTGGGCGTGGCAGTTTTTTGCGATTTGCGGGGTAGCGAGGGGTGATATCAAAATAAAACAACAAACTTGTACTGCGTATGTTAATTACCTATCTAACAATATATGGCACATGTCTGTAGCTCTTGTAGTTTCTGAGATCTAGGCGTTGATACGGACAGACAGACGGACGGACGGACGGACGGACGGACGGACGGACGGACGGACGGACAGACGGACATGGCTATATCGACTCGGCTGTTGATGCTGATCAAGAATATATATACTTTATGGGGTCGGAGATGCTTCCTTCTGCCTGTTATTATGATACCCTTTTCACCCATTTTTAATGGGTACAGGGTATAAAAACCTTGCACGCAGTTTCTGGGGAGAGGCCAGTTGATGTGGTTTACTCAAGGCCCAATGAACCCTGCTTAGGTATCAGAATAGTAAATTATAGGCAAATAGCCATAAACTCTGTAACTCAATCTATATATATAAAAATAAGTCGGGATATAAAATAACTCCAGAACTCACCAACCGATTTCCCCGATTTTGCATTCTTTGGAAAGGTCTCGGTCTTTGTGAGGTTTGTAGCAAAGAAAATTCAAGAAAAATTTCAACAAAAAAGCGGGAAAGTCTTTATTCACATACAGCGCCAAATCTTATACAGAGCATGCGGTGCGTGATACATTGTTTAAAAGCTACTTATTGTTATCCGCTCAGTTAATTTCGTGGATTGGAATCAATCACGTGTAATGGGCAAATTTTTATTCAATTTCAACAGCAGGCATTTGTCTTAAAGGTGGTAACTGGTTCTGTGTAAATTATGGGGATCATGCAAATAAGGTTAAATTCACCACTCTGTCCATAGTTCAAAATGCCTAGAGGACGACGTGCTAACATCGGCCGCCGCACAAGACATGCAAGGCAGCAACAAGTGTATTCACAGGACTTAAGCGGAGAAAAAAAAATATAATAAGAGAAAATGCCCGATTAGACAACGCGTGAGCACTTGAAGATCATTGCCATCATACAATCGCTTGGCATTCCAATATGATACCACTGCGAAATATCTGGATGATACAAATTTTGATATTGGACCAATGACAACTATATGCCGATTGCAATGGGTTAATGTTCAAAAGAGAAACGGCTGGATTGTGCTGCGCAACCGGAAAAGTCAAACTGGATCCATTACTTACACCACCACAACAACTTAAACCATTGTTAAATGGAAGTGATCCTGATTCCAGCCATTTTCTTCAACATATCCTTGAATATAATAACTGCTTTCGCATGACTTCCTTTGGAGCTAATATCAAAGGCGGCTTCATGCCGACTTGCAAGGTAAAAGGCACACCACACAACACCAATCACTCACACCAACACAATGAATTCCAACACATAACAACTAGATATTCATACATATTACAGACAAAAGGACAAATATATCATTTGCATGGTTCAATTGTACCAACACCATATATGGTAAACCGCATAAATTTCTGCAAATACATTTCATTTCGTCGATGGTGGATCAGCTGAATGTTTGGTGCAATATTCAGGGAACACAACAGTTAAAGAGACGAATTATTGAACAGTTGCAACCATTTTTTCACTCTAATAATTCTGTGGTTAAAAACAGCATTGGAAGGAATTCCATCGGATACGCACAAATATGTCATAAGAGCGGATTGTACGGATTTTCCACTGATGCACTAAGTCGCATGCATACTGTTCATCCTAGAAATGATGAATGTTTTTACTTGCGACTGCTGTTCGTAAATGTACGTAGATCAAAACCGTTTGCGCGTTTGGAAACTGTGAATGGCCACCAACATATCGAGAAGCATGTCAACTATTGGCTTTGCTGGAGAATGATTCTCATTGGAATTTAACACCTGCGGATTTAGTTGTTTCATCAAATGCGTACCAAATACACTCACTGTTCGCAATTATCATCACCACATGTTTTCCTCCACAACCAATTCAGTTATGGAACAAATACAAAGACGGCACATGTCATTCAAACGAATAATTCTGAAACCCAAATATCCGATGAAATCTACAATTGATTCTGATTGAGGATCAATGCTTGACTATTGCAAACAAACTAATTATTGAAGTAGGAATAATTCCGGCAAAGAATTATCGGAATCGAGAGCTGCAATACAATGTTGATACATTGCAGGAAATCATTCGACATAATGTGCCGTTGCTGAATTAACAGCAAAAACAAGTATACGAAACATTAATGCAAGCGGTGAACAATAACACTGGTGGTCTATTCTACCTGGACGCACCTGCAGGAACAGGGAAAACATTTGTCATTGGATTAATTTTACATTTGCCACTATTGGCGTTAGTATGATCTGGAATTGCGGCGACTCTTCTAGATGGCGGTCGTACTGCATATTCTGCGCTTAAATTGACACTCAATTTAAACACAATTGATACTCCAACATGCAATATTTCCCGATCCAGTGCAATGGCCAAATTGTTGATGCAATGCAAGCTCATCGTTTAGGATGAATGCACAATGGCAAATTAGAAATCTCTTTAAGCACTTAACCTCACACTGAAGGATCTTTGGCGAAATAGAAATGAAAATTTTTTCCCAAACATTAGTGAGAAATATCAGAATTATGCTTGGTTAAGTCAAGGAGCAATTCTTGCCACAAAGAATTTCACCATTCAATCAAAAATTGATGGCGATTTGATGACATACAAATCCGTTGATTCCATAACAAATCCCGATGATGTTATAAATTATCCAACGGAGATTTTGAACTGTCTGGAGTTTGCAGGATTTCCACCACATAACTTGCAACTGAAAGTTGATACAGTTATTATGATAATGCGTAATTAGAATCCACCGCAACTTTGCAACGGTACTCGACTTTCGGTAAAAAGACTTATGCCGAATTTGATTGAGGCAACCACTAATAACGGAAAGTACGCAGGTGAAAATGTATGTATTAATCGAATACCAATGATTCCGACTGATCTTCCGTTTGACTTCAAATGATTGCAATTTCCAGTTCACCTTGCGTTCGCAATGACAATTAACAAGTCGCAAGGAAAACCATTCGCTTTGTTTGTGTTAACGTCAGACCAAAAAACAAAAAATGTTACCAAAGAGCACTTCAATGAAACGGATAATTTGCGGACACGTATAGCGCTTCGATTCAGTATTTACTTTGGATTCACATTCATTTACTTAGAGAAGTTCAACTAAATTACACTTCATTTTTGTAATCGAAATAAATTCATTAGTCTTGTGAAATGAAATAAAATTTTTCCTTTCAAATAAAAAAAAAATAAATTTTTTCTTCAGCTTTTAATCACCAAACTAAATGTTACATAAAACGAAGCCATCAGTTGGGCGAAGCGGAGTTCGCCGGGTTTTCTAGTTGTTTCTAAATTTTATTTGCTTTATAATTTTTCAAATTTGCTTTTGTGAGGAGGCCCTTGTCTGTCATTGCATATTTTTTTTAGTTTCGTCCTTAATTGTTTGTGTGTCTAAAATTGTTCGCCCAGAATAGAAGAATATAGGAAAATGTGAGCAGTGGTTTTTTATTACAGGGTATAAATTGAAAATAGGTGAAAAGGGTATCATAATATGGTACAAATGTATGTAACAGGCAGAAGGAAGCATCTCCGACCCCATAAAGTATATATATTCTTGATCAGCATCAACAGCCGAGTCGATATAGCCATGTCCGTCTGTCCGTCTGTCTGTCCGTATCAACGACTAGATCTCAGAAACTACAAGAGCTACAGACATGTGCCATATATCGTTGGATAGGTAATTAACATACGCAGTACAAGTTTGTTGTTTTATTTTGATATCACCCCCCGCTACCCCGCAAATCGCAAAAAACTGCCACGCCCACAATTATTAACCTAATGCTGTGCAATTCGGCATATGCGTTGGTGCTTATAGAAGCTATCTAATTTTTTGATTTGAACCAAATCGGATAAGAAACACGGAAGGTATGCCACATGCAAAATCTATGGCAAGGGAAGCAGAAGCGCAGCAGAATACGCATTGCGCGACCCCGACTGCGACGTTGGCAGCGAAATGTGTATGGCTTTATGACACACGAAACTTATTTTCTTTTTTAATAGAATATTGTTTCATTTATTAATTGATACTAAATAAATAAATTGTATGCATGTCTAAGGGTACAGGGTATTTTGCAGTCGGGATACTCGACTGCTGCGTCCTTACTTGTTCAGTATTGGAATGCTTAGTTTTGTGCTTTCTACAAGGTGCGTTCCAAAGTAAGCAGGACTTCAAAAAAAAGACGGAACAAATGGTTTTATCGGCAAAATCAATTAATTTTATTCAAAATAGTGTATTGCTTTAATACAGCTTTTTTCACGGTCCAAAAGCATGTTGAACGAGTGTTTTAGCTTGTTGCCCGGTATGGCCGCCAGTATGACAGTATGCAAATGCATTTTTCCGAAGAGGTAGAAGTCGAACGGTGCCATATCAGGTGAATTCGGGGAGTAGTTGATTGTTAAAATGTGATTTTTGGTCAAATAATCGGCCACGGTCCGGCGCCTTCCATTTAGCACTCTGGCGCTTCGTTTCGGGATCATATCGAAAACACCACGTTTCGTACCCAGTCACAATCTTGTAAAGGAAGTTCGAGTCTTTTTTTGCCTCTTTTATGATGTCCGTCGAATTTTGTATTTTGATAAATTTTTGGTCGTCAGTCATTTTGGGCGGACAAACCGCGCACACACTTTTTGTTAGCCCAAACGTTCGGTCAAAATGCGATAAATCGATGTTTTGCAGATGTTCAATTCTATTTCCATGAATTTCAATGATGATTTCGTCTGATTTTTTCGAATTCACGCACAGTTTCAATAGAATTTTCGGTGATCACGGATTTTGGTTGCTCCACATGTTCATCGTCATTTACATCGTATGTCCTCACTTTGAAAACGTGAAAAGCACTCGTGCACTCTGCAACGAGATAGGCAATCATCGCAATAAACTTGTTTCATCAATTAAAACGTTTAAAAAAAGTTTTGCCAATTTTAAAACAAAATTTAATGTTGGCTCTTTGTTCGAAGCTCATTTCCGTACGATGACAGAATCACACTGACACTGAAAACGCAATAACTTCACTTCCAATAAATGATTTTTTATAAATAATAAAAAAAAATTTTACTTGAAGTCGATAAAGAATAGCAGACTAGTCGACATATAAAGGCGCCATTAGAGGGCGCTATATTCAAAAAGTCCTATTTACTTTTGAACGCACCTGGCATCTTGCTTAAATTAGTTTCCTTATTACTAAAGGAATTATTTATTCGAATTTTCTCATTTAAATTTTTTATGTAGCCGTTTTTGCTGTTTTAAGTCGTAACTCATATTACCGTTCTTAAATGTTTCTAAATAATTTTGATTTTTTATGTGTATTTTTATTCCGTTTTTAAGGAAATTAGTCATTGGGTTTTCTATGTCAGCATAATTAGGGATGAATTGAAATTGGAATTGAAACTATTTACTTACCTTGGTTTAATTCTTTCAAGAGTAAAAATATGAAGGAATTTGCCATCCTTTTCTAGAAACTCGCATCGAATTACAATTTTAAATTTGGTTCGAAACGCTTATAAAAAAAACCACTCTTATGACTTCAGATGTACACTCTAGATTCATCTAGTGATTTAGAAAAACAATAACCTAGGTAAACTTAGAAATTCTTATTAAGCAGCGGTCGAAGAATGTTATTCATGCACCTTTGATATGGTGCTGGTGCGTTTCTGACGCCGAATGGCATGCGAACGTATTCGTTACGTATTCATGCGAACGTATTCGTAATGACCGCCCTTGGTATGCAGTTTTCTGAATTTATTTCGGATCCATATCTATTTGAAGCAAAACTTTTGCTAAATCTGTCCTTGTGAAATAATGACACTTTTCTAGATTACCAAGAATTTCATCCATCTTTGACGTGGAATATCTGTCTCATTTACAACTCTATATTAATCTTCTTTCTTCTTATTTATGTAATAATCATAATAATGGACTTATTAAGAAGCGAGTTCGGTCAACACTTTATTTTACGTTCGGGACCGCTCAATTGAGCGCCCTGATCGTGCGTCTTTAGACTATTTTTTGTGGGGCTAATTTTAATTTAATGTCTATACAGACAAGCCCGCTTCAATGGACTCATTGAAGGACAACATTAAAGCATTTAGCCCTGAGAAAACGGACAAAATATTGGAATGAGTATGCCAAAATTGGACTAAGCAGATGGATCATTTAAGGCGCAGTCCCGGTAAACATTTGCATGAAATAATTTATCGATTCAATATAAATATAAAATATATAATAAAGATTTCATGCGTTTTTCTGAATTTTGTGTTTTAGTTTTGAAAAACTTTTCTATAGCTCTTTAAAATAATAAAATAAAAAATAACCCTTTACGAGTATATGCTAAATGGGACTTTTTCACTGCACCCTCCTATTTAGTGTTCTACGGAAGTATGGAAGTATGGTTATTGAACTGAGGTTGCTTTTGTCGCACTCCAGTCACAAGTTACTCGCAGCTTGATGGTGCGAGCAGATTTTAGCTGCTAAACGAGTCTTCCTAGCGTAAATTAATTATTACTTAGAAGAATTGATTAAAAAACAAAATTAAACTTCTAAAAAGACTTTAGTATATAAGTTACCTAAACTGTCCTAGCATGCTGCGAGTCTCAACAGAAGTAAACCTTGGGCTCACTGCTCTCGGTAGCAGCGAAATTAGATAGACGCTAAGCTTGCAATTTGAAGTGAAATGAATTGGGGTGCATTGTTGTTGTCTTGCTTATTGGTAACATTATTTTTGTAAAGACTTCCCCTCCAATTTAGGCTTTTCCTCAATGGTCGCTGGAAGCATGGAATTTTATTGAACTGAGTTTGCGAGGATTTATATGAAAACAAGTAAGGGAGCAGCAGTCGAGTTTCCCGACTGCAAAGTACCCTGTACCCTTAGACATGCTTACAATTTATTTATCTAGTATCAATAAATAAATGAAACAATATTCTATTAAAAAAGAAAATAAGTTTCGTGTGTCATAAAGCCATACACATTTCGCTGCCAACGTCGCAGTCGGCGTCGCGCAATGCGTATTTTGCTGCGCTTCTGCTCCCTTGCCATAGATTTTGCATGTGGCATACCTTCCGTGTTTCTTATCCGATTTGGTTCAAATTAAAAAATTAGATAGCTTTTATAAGCACCAACGCATATGCCGAATTGCACAGCATTAGGTTAATAATTGTGGGCGTGGAAGTTTTTTGCGATTTGCGGGGTAGCGGGGGGTGCTATCAAAATAAAACAACAAACTTGTACTGCGTATGTTAATTACCTATCCAACGATATATGGCACTTGTCTGTAGCTCTTGTAGTTTCTGATATCTAGGCGTTGATACGGACAGACAGACGGACAGACGGACAGACGGACGGACGGACGGACGGACAGACGGACATGGCTATATCGACTCGGCTGTTGATGCTGATCAATACTTTATATATATACTTTATGGGGTCGGAGATACTTTATATATATACTTTATGGGGTCGGAGATGCTTCCTTCTGCCTGTTACATACATTTGCACCATATTATGATACCCTTTTCACCCATTTTCAATGGGTACAGGGTATAATTATGGGTGTGTCTATTTAGATTATTTGTACACTTTACAGTTCTTAACCAAATTCACACATATTTTTGCGTCATTCTTAGGAAATATATATATTTACGAAAGTTGTTGGGGATTCTAGACTCGTTTCGATAAGCTCTCTTATATATTTGAAGCGTTCTTGCATGCTGTTCATTTTCGTTTGTCATGCTCTCTACCCTGGACTGCGCAAACTTTAATGACCTTTAAATGGCTTAGATTATTTGAAACCAAATTTTTTGTTTTTTGACCTGACGTTAACACAAACCAAGCGGATGGTTTCCCAATGTGAAAAACAATGATTTTCTAAGTTTATCTCTCAAACACTAAGCGATTGCCCTTGCGACTTGTTAATTCTCGTTGCGAACGCAAGACGAACTGGAAATTTCAATCGTTTGAAGTGAAAGGGACGGCAGTCGAAATCATTGGTATTCGATTAATACATACATTTTCACCTGCGTAATTTCCGTTATTAGTGGTTGCTTCAATCAAATTCAGCATAAGTCTTTTTTACCGAAATTCGAGACCGTTGCAAGTCGTGGTGGTTTATAATTACGCAATATCACAATAACTGTACCAACTCTGATTTGCAAGTTATGCGCAAAGTCGCTAACTGCAGAGAGTTCAAAAACTCCATTGAATAATTTATAACATCATCGGGATTTGTTATGGAATCAACGGATTTGTATGTCATCAAATCGCCATCAATTTTTGATTGAATGGTGAAATTCTTTGCGGCAAGAATTGCTCGTTGACTTAACCAAGTATAATTCTGATATTTCTCACTAATGTTTGGGAAAAATTTTTATCAAGCCGCCAAAGATGTTGCTATTTCGACAAAGATCCTTCAGTGTGAGGTTAACTTGTTTTTGCTGTTAATTCAGCAACCGCACATTATGTCGAATGATTTCCTGCAATGTATCAACATTGTATTGCAGCTCTCGATTCCGATAATTCTTTGGCGAAATTATTCCTACTTCAATAATTAGTTTGTTTGTAATAGGCAAGCATTGATCCTCAATCAGAATCAATTGTAGATTTCATCGGATATTTGGGTTTCAGAATTATTCGTTTGAATGACATGTGCCGTCTTTGTATTTGTTCCATAACTGAATTGGTTGTGGAGGAAAACATGTGGTGATGATAATTGCGAACAGTGAGTGTATTTGGTACGCATTTGATGAAACAACTAAATCCGCAGGTGTTAAATTCCAATGAGAATCATTCTCCAGCAAAGCCAATAGTTGACATGCTTCTCGATATGTTGGTGTCCATTCACAGTTTCCAAATGCGCAAACGGTTTTGATCCACGTACATTTACGAACAGCAGTCGCCAGTAAAAACATTCATCATTTCTAGGACGAACAGTATGCATGCGACTAAGTGCATCAGTTAAAAACACCACACACGCAAACAAGCAACACCAGTTCCTGATTGGCCACAAGTGTTTTCCACTGTTGCACTAAGTCGCATGTATACTGTTCATCCTAGAAATGGTAAATGTTTTTACTTGCGACTTAGTGCATCAGTGGAAAACACCTGTGCCCTATCAGGAACTGGGGTTCCTTGTTTGCGACGTTGGAATTTTTTTGTTGATTAATTCCAAGTATAATACTTGGGCATTTTAACGTACATCAGCGTCGCTGAGAATGGATCTGCTTCACACATTGCAAAGAAGCTAGTCAATGTTGTCGATGGTGGTCTTTCAGCTCGTTGTACCACTCCTAAATGTACAATTGTGGGATATCTTTTACGAATTTGAAATGAAAATAATCGCCACAGTGCTTTATTAGTACTGACGTATCTGCCCAATTGAAAATTGGTGCTTTCGTCATTAGCGTTGTTCGACGCAATACCAAACGCAACCATGTTGCTGCCTTTTGCGACGTACTTGCGCTAATATTTAATTGATTTGGCCGAATGACAACTTTCAACGTTTTCATGTGTTTCGAAAATTCGTCATAGCAGTGGACAAAATGGTATTATACAATGAATTTATTTCTGATATCAATATCTTGTTTTTATCCTTTCACTTTGATAGTTCGACCATTATTTTCTTTTGAATGCCGACAATTAAATGGATATCCATCGTTCCCTGCGACTGTTTCAGAAACTAACGGTCGCTAAGCGATAATGGATTTAATGCACCGCACGGTCAATGCACCATCTGTGTCGTTACAATGTCGTGTAGCCGGGGATCAGTAACTGGATCAGGAATTTCAGCTAATATGAAATCCACTTTATTTGAACGTAATTTGTTCAGCAGTCCACGCTTCTGCCATTCCACCGAGTACATATAACAACAGTGTCTACAAAAACTTGATATTTAATAAGCACAGCCTTCATAACCTTGAGTTTTTGCTGAAATACTCTGGCGATCTTGCGGTTTTTGGCCCGGTTCCAACTCACGTTTAATTTCCGTACACTTCGGATTGCATGTGAGCGAAATAAGTAAATCCGGAGTTCTATAATTTCGCACGTGCGTCATAGCGTCTTGAGAGTATTCCTGCATGTAGCGTGGGCTTCCGATATAAGATAATGGGAGAATTGTCAGACGTCCAATATTCTCCATCTGAATGAATAGCATTACAAAAATCCTTAGATCGTAGTTTTGCCTGATTGAATCGGATGAACGCTAAACGTTCGGTTTCGATTTTGACATACATGTCGACAGCGAATTGCTGGAATAGCCGACCGAATTTCAGAATGACATTCTCCTCATATGTACGAATCATCATACGATACGCATAGTAATTCATTGCACATAGAATTTTATTCGTTGATACGCCTGAAAATTCAAAAATATATGAATTGTTAATGGAAACCAATAATAGCAATAATAGCAATAATTAGTGTGTAAATATTGTACCTGTAATTGGATTGCCTATCATCAACGTGATGGATATTGTAACGCATCGTACAAACTATGTGTCACGTTTACACAATGCATGATATTGCTTCTTCGCTGATCGACAATGTCTGGCGATTAGTTGGATCGCCAACAATAATTGCAGCAAAATCAATAATGGTGGGCGCATTAAATCGTCGCACATGTTCACCTGTTGGGGTACAATCCTCTGTTATCACAAATTTGTGCGTATCTGATGACATTCGTTGCAATGCTGTTTTGAACATATTAACACAGCATTATTAGCGTGAAAAATGCTTGCAACTGTTCAATTATTCGTTTCTTTAACTGTTGTGTTCCCTGTATATTGCACCAAACATTCAGCTGATCAACCATCGACGAAATGAAATATATTTGCAGAAATTGATGTAGTTCATCTCGTGTTGGCACAATTGAACCATGCAAATGATATATTTGTCCTTTTATCTGTAATATGTGTTTTTTTTTAAATTTTTTTTTATGCTCTTCCGTCCTTTACTAGCTCACCGGGACTGCCAGTCAAGTTATTACATTGGTGAGCAGGATGTGGAGCCTGATCGTACTCCCTTCCTTATTAATTGGCCAAGAGGCGCACGTCCTTCAACCCCGTAGTCTCCTTCTTCCCCGCTAGTCATCTCCCGCTACCACATAGGAATACGTCACCTGTATAGCATCCAGCTCTGTTGGCCATCTCGTCGGCTCGGACCCGCTTCATCATGTCTCTGATGATGTTATGTCCCCGCTCCCAAGAGTCGCTGTTCTCCATCATGGCCGCGATCAAGTCGCTAGGGCTGAGCGGGACACTAATCAGCGCCCTCAGCTGCACCCTCTCCTCCGTGAACCTGGAACAGTGTATGGGCACATGCTCCGTTGTTTCCTTAGCATCGGGTAGTAGATGAATATCTAATTGTTATGTGTTGCAATTCATTGTGTTGGTGTGAGTGATTGGTATTGTGTGTTGTGTCTTTTACCTTACAAGTCGGCATGACGCCACCTTCTCGAATGATATTAGCTCCAAAGGAAGTAATGCGAAAGTAGTTATTATATTCAATGATTGGTTGAAGAAAATGGCAGGATCACTTCCATCGAATAATAGTTTCAGTGGTTGTGGTGGTGTATGTAATGGTTCCAGTTTGACTTTTCCACACAATCCAGCCGTTTCTCTTTGAACAATAACAAATTACAAAATCGGCATATAGTCGTCATTGGTCCATTACTTAAATTTTCATCATTACTATAATTCGCAGTGGGATCATATTGAAATGCCAAGCGGGGAAGTGAGAAAAAATTCTCTGATACGGACGTGTTTAAGTTACGCTGCGCGAAATTAATCGTATTTCGGAATAAGCTTGGCCGGATCAATTGGTAACTGCACAGAGCGCAATTGTTCGGCTGAGCGATCGAGACGTGCAAAAGAGCGCGAATTCCAAGAAGTTGCAAATTATCCGTTGGTTGTGGGCGGCCCAGCTGTGTAACAGATGTTAGTGCTGCAGACTGTGCTGTTAGTGCTTACTGCGGAGGTCTGGTCAGATCAACATCGCTGCCAGATCTGCTAGGGCGCGAATCCATAAAAGTTTAAATTTGAATTGGATTTTGAATTTTAATTTTTTGAGTGAACCGATTATTAGAAGGGGAATGGCACAAAGGTAGCTGACAAACCGATAATCATCCTCTCACCCTTGCGGCGCCTACGTAGAGGCTCTGGTGTCCGAGAAGAGGCGGAATAACCTCCATAAGTTAACGCCGAGGAGAAATTCATGGCCTACGTGGGACCCCCTCTAATCCTTGGTGCCCATCATCTGTAAAGGCCTAACCGCTGTCGCTGGATACTAAATGGATGGTCCAGCGGTGGGCACTGCTTCCATCGGCGACGACCCATTCAGAAGAAGCGCCAGTGGGAATCCGAGTACCGACGGCTGCGATATCCGGTGAATGCAGTGCTGGAGAGGTGGAGAACTTGGTTCCCACTAATAGCGAATTCGGCAAGCACGTGCGTAAAATAAGGAGGACGCAACACGAAGAACTGTTGCTGGAAATTGAAGGGAAAGCCTCTGCAGACATCCGCAACATCAAGAG
Source organism: Drosophila vallismaia (assembly GCA_035047325.1). Lineage (NCBI taxonomy): Eukaryota > Metazoa > Arthropoda > Insecta > Diptera > Drosophilidae > Drosophila > Drosophila vallismaia. The sequence goes on along the minus strand of JAWNPU010000023.1, from coordinate 105,572 downwards.
TGAGTTACAACCGACGCTCAAAGAGCTAGCTTCGGTACGCACGGGACGAGGCTACGACGGCAGAGGATCTTCACAGTTCCCTGGTCTCCCAATTACAGGGAATCCTCCTGAAACCAGAAGATTTGAGAGGCCTTCACAGGATACGGGACGGAACCCAGATAGCATCTGTGCTGATGAGCGCGAACGATGCCATTGCGGTCATCAAACGGGGTGTAGTAACCGTGGGATGGTCACGATGCCGCATCGTCATGGACATACGTCTAAAAAGATGCTTAAGGTGCCTGGAATATCTCCAACGGGCTTCTAACTGCAAGTCAGTCATCGCTCGGACTGCTGCATACGATGTGGTGAGCATGGGCATTATGCAAAGGGCTGCGTAGCGCCGCCATGATGCCTGATCTGCAGCAGCGACGTGGACAAGAACCATGCGACAGGTGGTTTCGTATGCCCCACCTACAAAGCCAGTACCACAAAAGGAGCCGCCGTAATGATTAACATCATCCAGCTCAACGTCAACCATTGCACAACTTAACCTTAAATGTTAAAGGTGTTACCACCTTAAAGACAAATGCCTGCTGTTGAAATTGAATACAAATTTGCACAATACAGGTGATTGATTTAATGGTTTCCAATCAAAATGTTTGGAAACGAAAAACTTTTTTTGTTGTTTTTACTTTTTTTCAAAATTTCACAGTGAAAACAATACCGGTTTGTCACATGAAATTAACTGAGCAGAGATCAATAAGTAGCTCTCAAACAATGTATCACGCACCGGCGCCATTTAATTAAAATATTGGTTTATAGGACATGCTATGTATCAGAAATAGCGCTGTATACGAAAAAAAATGTTCCTGCTTTTCTTTTGAAATTTTTCATAAATTTTCTTTGCTATAAACCTCACGGAGCCTGAGACCTGTTCAACTAATGCAAAACCGTGGTTCGGGGGTTCTGGAGCGTCAGGAAGGAAAACCCGATTTATTTTTGTATATATAGATAGATATACAGTATATATTATGTAGATAATAAAATCCCCTTAGCCTAACATAGTGTAGTAGGCTGCTCCTTCTACCCTCTTCCTTTACTCTTAGTCATACATTCCTAGTCATACATACCTAATTATACATAGCCAATCTAGTCATAAGCTTATACATTCATACACCCATCCGTACTATATACATAAATACAAAGATTATTATCGAGGAACTTATCGACTGATCGACTCGCCACTCTGCAGAGAGCGCGGCAGTCAGTCGCTGTTGAACTAAGCTAGGGTGCAGATCGAAATAAAAGAGACAGTTGAAATAGTTAACTTTTGTAAACGGCGGCTAAAATCTCAGAAGTGGGATTAATAATCCAAAATGGACGATAAAATCATCCTGAACGACTTTTCGCTGACAACTCTAAAAGATTGGCTACGTATTCTGGGCCAAAATACGGAGGGCACAAAAGCCGAATTAATCGCGAGGCTGCAAGACATCCCAACGGCAGTTCAGGGCGATTGTCCACCGGAGCACCCCCAGAAAAACGGTCCACCAAGAAACGACATTTTTTCTTCACTGGATTTCCAGAATTGTGAAATTAACACCGATCACGTAAGTGTGAATGCGATGAACAGAAAAGAATCAACCGAAACTGGCAGTGAGAGGGAGACAAACATGTTCGAGCTACAGCAACTACGCGCAGAGCTAGCAGAAGCGAAGGCAATGCTTAACGGAACACGATCGAGCCTGCAGTTCCAAGAACAACAACAACCAGAGCAAAGCAGGGCTACAGTTAGTTCCGTTATCCAGATGGCGCAGTTTACGCAGGCTGGCGCCACAAAAGAGAACACAACATTTCACTCGCCGCAGCGATCCAAGGAGAGAGCGGAGAGCCAGTGTTTTCCAGTTGATGTTCTCGCTCTCGCCAAAGAGACGATAACCGATTACGATGGGAAAACTTGCGCGCGTGCCTGGATAACAGTGGTCAAAAATATCGCACGCACTTTCAACATCGATGACAACCATTTACGCATCTTACTCATCACTAAACTTAAAGGAAACGCGCAAGTCTGGTTTGCTTGATCAATTGTCATTGACTTTTGGCGAGCAATCATCCAAGGCTGAGATCCGGCGAAAATTCGAAAGTCGCAAGTGGAAAACCGAGGAGAGTTTCTGCAGTTATTACGATGAGAAGATGGCTCTCTCAAACGGGATAAACATCGACGACGACGAGCTACTGGACCAGGTGATAGAGGGCATGTCGCTGCAAAATTTCCGTACCCAAGCACGGATCCAATGCTTCTCTACTCCATCGGAGATGCTACGCGCATTTTTTAACATCCGTTTGCCAGCTCGGAGGGAGCCACCTGCACAGCCAACCGACTACAAAGATGCCATACGATGCGCAAACTGTAATTCAAGAGGACACAAAGCTGACATCTGCAAGAAGCCCAAACGTGAACCAGGTTCGTGCTACGCCTGTGGACAACTTGGACACCTGGTGGCACCATGTCCCACAAGGAAGAGCGTTTCAACTAATAATTATGTAAGATGGTTTAAAATCAATTTTTTTGAAAATGCTTACAAGCCTATAATTTCAGAATGCCTCATAGACTCTGGCAGTCCTATATCTATCATTAAAAAGTCACTTATTAACGAGACAATGAAGTTAGCCCTAGTTAATACTTGCTATTTTGGTTTAAACAACTGTATTCTCAAAACATATGGACAAACCACATGTTATGTATTGAAAGGATCAATAAAAATATATTTTCGTTTAATCATTGTTTGCGACCAGTCTATGAGGTATAATGTTATTCTCGGCAGAGATTTTTTAACTGCATGCAATTTAAATTTAGACCCGTACACCTTGGAAATGATTGCGTTGAGAAAACCCATGGAAATAAACAAAAGATCAATGTATACTGAAAATGATAGTCCTGAGAAATCGTTAGAAAATGAAATTGTTAGTTCACAATCGTTAGAAAATGAAATTGTTAGTTTAAAATCGTTAGAAAATGCAATTGTTAGTCCAAAATCGTTAGAAAATGAAATTGTTAGTTCACAATCGTTAGAAAATGAAATTGTTAGTCCGAAATCGTTAGAAAACAAAATCGTTAATCAACAGCATAAAGAAACTGGTCCAATATCGTTAAGAGATGAAATAGTTAATCAACAAAAGAATATCAGTAAATCAAAATTATCAGAAGATGAAATTGTTAACACTTCAAAAGAAATCGTTAGTTGTAAATTGCCAAAAGATAAAAACGTTTACGAACAATTAAATGACAACTTTGATAAGGAAGTACTAAGAATATGTCACGTAACGGAAAGTGAGTTAGAATACAAAATAGGAGAAAATGTTAGCAATAGGTTACAACTAGAATTCGATAGGTTGTTTAGAAATTTTTATATAAATGCAAAAAGGCCAAATGAACCGACAGTTAGAAGTGAAATACAATTGTGTTTGAAAAACCCGAAACCGTTTAGCTGTTCTCCTAGGAGGCTTTCATACACAGAAAAAGACAGGTTACAAAAACTATTAGACGAATATTTGGAAAACGGATTTATACGACCAAGCGACTCGGAATATGCATCGCCCATTGTTTTAGTGAAAAAGAAAACTGGAGACTTACGTATGTGCGTCGACTTTAGAAAACTTAATAAAATGACAATGAAAGACAACTATCCTCTACCTCTTATAGATGACTTGTTAGATAGAATGAATGAGAAAACTGTTTTCACCAAACTCGATCTTACAAACGGGTTTTTCCACGTGCATGTTAAAAAAGAATCAATAAAATACACCTCTTTCGTTACACCATTAGGCCAATACGAGTGGCTGCGAATGCCATTTGGCCTCAAAAACGCCCCGTCTGTGTTCCAAAGATTTGTTAACAAAATTTTTGCTGATATGATTAGAGAAAACAAAGTAGTAGTATATATGGACGACATTCTATTGGCAACCGAAAATATAAACGAACACTTAGAAACGTTGAAAGAAATTTTTAAAAGATTAGTTGAAAATAAACTTGAATTAAGAATAGACAAATGTGAGTTTATGCAATCGAGTATAAAATATCTTGGGTTCATAATAAATAAAGATGGCATAATGCCCAATGACAAAGGAATCGAGGCAATAAAAAATTTCCCAATACCTAACAATGTTCATACAGTACAAAGTTTTTTGGGATTATGCTCATATTTTCGACGGTTCATAAAAGATTTTTCTAGACTAGCTAAACCACTGCACGACATTCTTAAAAAAGATAAACCGTTCAAATTTGGTAGTGAAGAAATGATTTGTTTTAATATGTTAAAAGATAAATTAATACAGTCACCGGTCTTAGCTATATACAACCATAAGCACGAAACAGAATTGCATTGTGATGCAAGTTCTTCTGGATTCGGTGCTGTACTTATGCAAAAGAAGGAGGACCAGAAATGGCACCCAGTTTCATTCTTTTCAAAACGGACAACAGATATTGAATCAAAATACCACAGTTTCGAGTTAGAAACTTTAGCCATCGTTTATTCGTTACGTAGATTTAGAGTTTATCTTCATTGGAGGACATTTAAAATAGTCACCGACTGCAACTCATTAATTTTGACCCTAAGCAAAAAAGAGCTAAACCCTAGGATAGCCAGGTGGGCTTTAGAATTCCAAGGTTATGATTTTGAAATTGTGCATAGGGCAGGTAGCCGCATGCAACATGTTGACGCACTGAGTAGGTGTACAAATATTATGGTAATACAAACAAACAGTTTCGAAGATAATCTAGTTTTATGTCAAGGGAAAGATACAAAATTAAAAGAAATCAGGCAATTGTTAGAAAACACAGAAAATAAATTGTATGAGATGAGAAATGGTATAGTTTACAAAAAGACAAATGAAAATAGATTGCTGTTCTACGTTCCGATAGAAATGGAAGAACAAGTGTTATACAAGTATCACAACGAACTTGGACACGTAGGAAGAGACAAAATGATAGAAGCTATAATGAAAAACTATTGGTTTCCAAATTTAAAACAGAAGTGTAGCACACATATCAGCAACTGTTTAAAATGTATTTCATTCAGTCCCAAAACAGGAAAAACAGAAGGATTTCTACACAACATACCTAAGGGAAACAAACCTTTTGAAATCATCCATATTGACCATTATGGTCCAGTAGACTTGGGTAGACCGAAGAAACATATTCTAGTAATAGTAGATGCATTCACAAAGTTTGTCAGACTATACGCAACAAAAACTACGAACACAAAAGAAGTCATACAATCGTTAAACGACTACTTCAGAGCATACAGTAGGCCTAAGTGTATCATATCAGATAGAGGAGCATGTTTCACGTCTGGCGATTTTGACTCATTTTTGAAAGAATGCAATGTTAAACACATAAAAATTGCAACAGGATCGCCACAAGCCAACGGTCAAGTTGAACGTATAAACCGAAGACTTGGTCCAATGATTAGCAAGTTAATTGAACCTGATCAAAGTCTACACTGGGACTTAGTCTTAGAAAAGGTCGAATATACCCTGAACAATACACAACACCGCAGCATTAAACAGTATCCTAGCATAATGTTATTTGGTTTACAACAAAAAGGACAAATTATGGATGAGTTAAAAGAAAAAATTGAGGAAATTGGAGAAACGATTGAAGAAAGAGATTTAGAAAGTATTAGAAATAAAGGCGAGGTAAGTCAGAAAAGAGCACAAGCATACAATAAAGAATATGTTGACAAAAAACGAAAACGATCAGGAGTGTTCACAAAAGGCGACTACGTCATGGTTAAAAATTTTGACTCAACAACAGGCATAGCTAAGAAGTTAGTTCCAAAGCATAAAGGACCCTATGTCATAAGCAAAGTTCTCAAAAATGATCGCTTCCTTCTGGAAGATGTTGATGGATTTCAAATTTCTCGCAATCCTTACCGGGGTGTATGGGGCATACAGAATATAAAACACTGGCAAAGAAAAATTAAGAGTCTACAAAATAGAAAGTATAATTTAAGAAACTCTGTACGAAATAGAAAGTATAATTTAAGAAGCAATTGTAAAACAAAGAAAACAAACGAGAAGAAAAGAAAACCTAAAAAATGTCTAAGACCGTTTAAAAGTATCTCTACTAAGAAGAATAAAATGAGAAACAGGACCCTTAGCTTTAAGAAACGTTAATTGTTATAAAATCCTACGATCGGGAGATCTAGTTGTCAGGACGGCCGAGTTGTAGTAGGCTGCTCCTTCTACCCTCTTCCTTTACTCTTAGTCATACATTCCTAGTCATACATACCTAATTATACATAGCCAATCTAGTCATAAGCTTATACATTCATACACCCATCCGTACTATATACATAAATACAAAGATTATTATCGAGAAACTTATCGACTGATCGACTCGCCACTCTGCAGAGAGCGCGGCAGTCAGTCGCTGTTGAACTAAGCTAGGGTGCAGATCGAAATAAAAGAGACAGTTGAAATAGTTAACTTTTGTAAACGGCGGCTAAAATAGTAACTTCCCATATTATTTTGAGTGGCTGTGGTCGCCTTTTTGGCTATTTATTATATTGGGGGGCAACAGCGGTGGTGGGCAGCCCCGCGGCTGCGGTCAATGCTCCATGCCGTATACAGGTGCATATCATGGGTAAATGCCATAATAACTGTGCAAAGTCGGTATCGTCTACGGATGCTGCTAAATTCCAAATGTTTGTCGACGACAGCGGTCAACACCCCGCAGCTGTGATCAATGCTGTGGCACCTATGCAGGTGTGATCGGCCGCAACGGACGTGGCGCCAATGATCTTGGTTTTCTTTTTATCATAAACTTACGTTTATTTATCGCTTCTCTGTGACAGTAAATAAAGTCAGTGAAATGTTAGAGTTTATTAAGTGTTGGTCAAACGAATTTGACGATGATTTTACCATCAGGTCTTTATATATCACCCTAGTTCTTCCTATCCTCGAACCTGTGGTTGTTCCCGGTATGGTGACTCCAAACCACTATTTTTCCCGTCCGTAAAGGAATAACTAGGACCCTCCGACCTCTATGGTTACTTATGCGCCAATCAATTCATGCTGAACATGATCCTTTTCGTAATAAATGTAAAAACTATAACTTCTGCAGTTTGAAGGTTGTAATGCACGCTGTAATTCGTAATGCAGGGACTGTGGAACTGTGAAATTTTTGCGAAACTTCGAATTTATCAAGACTAGTGCTGTGCATCGAATTTATCAAAACACAAATGCTGTACTGCAGTTTCTTCTTCTTTGTTTCCTAAATTTTAATACTTGTTTCCCAATCTTTCATTACGAATTATCTCACAAACAATGTAGAATTAGAAGAGGTTTATTTTTTACGCTTTTTTATTGATATTTTTGGCGTCACTTAATTTTTTCCAAATGGCATAAATTTACTACTGATTTTAGGTGATTCCAGTATAATAGAATAAAAATGTTTAATGTTTTCCTTTTTAAGAAATGAAGTGGTTTTAAATATTTGTATAAATGTTTTATTACAATATTTTCAGGTACTCCTCCTACAAATCGCATTCCGGAGCTTAAGTTATATGAACTTAGGGCTGAAAAATATAATGGAATGGTACGCTTATTAAAGCCTGGCTTTCGTACGTTACTCTTGATAACAGATTTTGAGACCCGTAAAAAACTTATTCCTGATTTTCATAAAGCTGTGTGGCCTTACAGAAAAACTAAAACATTATTGTTTGGACATTTACTAATAGAAAAAGGATTGTCGTGGTATTCCGAACTTCTGCGATTATCCTTGTGTGAAGCCCAGAAACTACAGGTCAATCCCAGAAATTGTGTTGGTACTGTAATTGCATTAAACGGTCACCGGAAATATTTTTGTATGTATCACGCAAAGCATCCTGAATCGATTCGCGCAAATAAGGTAAATTCTTAAACATAAATAAAATATGCCACAACATTTTTTATTAAACATTCATTATAGGTAAATATAATTACTTGAGCCAGAACCTACGTGTTAGCCATGATTTTTTTTAAGAACGGTTTTCCCTGATAGATGTTATTGACCAAAATTTGCGTTATTTCAAGGACTATTTCTGACAACTAAATGAAATAAACGTTAAAGACCAATTTCAAAAAAAACAAAATAATTTTTTTTTTTGGGTGTGGATCCTTGTCTCTATTATCGACGTGTGGCCAGAATGAAAGTAGAATACTATAAGCTTGAATAAAATTTCGAATAACGTATAAAATATTTACATAGCTTCATTGGTTTTGGAGTCATAAGTTTTTTAATACTTGGCACCTCATAATATAATAAAATATTTTATACAGAGTGCGTTCCAAAGTAAACATGAATTTTAAGGATGATTTCAGGTGATTTTTTATGAATTCACGCACAGTTTCGATGCAATTTTCGGTGATCATGGATTTTGGTTGGCCCACATGTTCATCGTCATTTATGTCCTCACGACCACTTTGAAAACGTTGCTACGGGATAGGCAATCGTCGACATAAACTTGTTTCAAAAATTGAAACGTTTCGGTCAAGTTTTACCAATTTTAAAACAAAATCTAATGTTGGCTCTTTGTTCGAAGCTCATTTTTGCACCGATGACAAAATCATCCTAACACTTAAAACTCGATCACTTCACTTCCAATAAATGATTTTTTATAAATAATAAAAGAAATTTTACTTGAAGTCGATAAAGGATAGCAGATTCTAACGCAATAGTTGCCATATAGATGGGGCCTCTAGAGGGTTTCATACAGAAACTAATGTCCTTGTTTCTAAATCATTCCCATTATTTTAAGGCGTTTTGATACGACTTGCTAATAAAACACCAGATTCTTTTTGCGTTTAAAACTTTTTAGTTAAGTAGTGCTTCCAATTTTACGAAATTCGTCACCCAAACAACGGAAGAAAACTACTATACTAGTATTTGCATTTAATCATCTCATTTTGAAACTGCTTAAAGAATATTACGATTTATCGCGAAAATTTTTGAATGGACTCTTTTAAAAAAGTCAAAATCTTTTCTTAAGCAAACGAATTAAAAAATAATAGTTTTTATAAATAAAAAAAACACTAGTTTATTAAAAAAAACCATCGGGCAAATAATAATTATACTATTTTACGAACCTCTTCCTACGACAGACGTAAGGTGACACCATTACGTAGTTAAAAGGGTATTATTTGCTAAATATTTGAAAGAAAACATTTAAAGAAAATATTTTGAAGAAAACATGTGAGCTAGAAAACCTCGTTTAAGATATTTATCAAAACCCATTGCGGCTTACATGGGTACGTTCAAGGTTCTGTAAGTGTAAAAACAATTGCCAGATTATGTTGTAGACAAGAGCTTAGATTTAAAGTGAAACAATTAAATTTTTATGTTATCAAACACAGGAAAGAGTTATGTTAAATAATTATATATATAATTACATTTTATTAAACTGGGCATTTCTTTAATTGTTTGTAACTTATTGTCCTTTGATTATTACCTATTACTCAAAATAAATTAAAATTGTATTGCCATGATTTAAGAAATCATGTTATATTATATATTACATTGTTCCTTTGTTTATTTCAGAGAATTTTAAAAATCACGAAGCAGATCTTTAATAAACGCGACGATCCTGAGTCGGGAACATTATTTGAGAACCACTTTTCCGATGAATCAGACCCGGAAGACGATAATGTTTTGAACGAAAATTTACTTAAAGGGTTCGATAAATGGCTGGAGAGATTGTTTGATGGGACCACTCATAAATACTACATAAACTACTGGCCAGATTTTTTAACTAAGTAATAAATACAAAAACTTAAAATGAAAAAGTTATTTGGGTTATGCAATAAATTATCAAGAACTGCTTATGCTATAATTTGTTTTATTTTTCAGATTGCTGAGTGAACTTAAGAAAAAAATTGCTTGCCCACTGGGTCTATATGTATGTATATGTATGGGCCCTATGTATTTTATAGCTCTGGCTTCGAAGTGAAGTAGTTCCTCCCTTTCTATATACTGGGGTCTTTAAGTGTTTCCTATGTGCCCTCCTGGCTCTCATCTGGTCTTTCGGATCAGACGGTGAAGTCTGATTGGTAATTACTGGGTCGCAGATTCAATTTATTAAATTCGCCATCTCGGAAGTTTTTAAAAAAGTGATTATGACAAGCGATCCACTTGTCAATAAATTAACCACAGCTTGTTGAAAAGTTGAGTCAGTTTAATCAAAATCCAAGAAATTAAAAAAATTTCTGATGAATTGTGTACAATCGGATTGATTGAGTGAAAGTATAAAACCAGGGCCGCGCCGCCCCTGTGTGCGAAGTGTGCGGCGCACACAGGCGCCAAGACAATAGGGGCGCCGCGCCGCCACTGCCACCTAAATTATTTTTGTTACCTATATGATTGTTTTTTGTAGTGGAGTATTGACAAGTAAGTAGGTACAATAGGCGCAACATAGGCCTTGTAAACAGCAAAACATCTATAACGCTTATTGAACAAGTCTCTCAATATTTAATGTTTATTATTATTCACGTTTATGGTTTCATTTTACGTTTAGGGTTTTAGTTTACATTCCTTACGAGCTCAACGTTGAAACAGCGGCAGTTCTTTTGAGCCAGAGAAAAAGTACTAGTTATTTTGAATCGTTAGGGCGCCGAATTTGTATGGGTATGAGTGTGTTTGTGAACACAACCCGATGCGATGTGTCTGACGCAAGCGGGGTGGGATCACGGGGATTCCCCGATTTTAACGAACGAGATAGCCTGGGCAAAATAAAACAATTAAACAATAATTTGATTGAAAGTGTGTGAAAGGTGCGCATTGAATTTTTATAATAAATAGTTTGTGTGTTACTGATGTTTTAAAGTGTTTTTACGATGAGTGATAATAATCATGATAAGAAGAAGAACGTAATGAAAATGAAACTAAAATAATTAAATATTTTACAGCTCAAGAATCCACTTCGACAGAATCATTAGAGACAGAAAACAGTCACGTTATCGATGAAAATGTTATTAAATCTCATTCAAAAAACGCTTCAAGCTTTACTCTTTATTAAATTTTCTATATAAATAAATATAACTTCTGTTTCGGGTATTTAAGAAAAAAACTTTTTTTTCAATTTTGAATATAAAAATAAATTTTTTCCGGTCGCTTTAGAGATAGACGAAAGGAAAAGATAGACGAAAATTGTAAAAAAATTTTATTTTATGATACCATAAGTTCGTAATAGTCATATTAGTGTTATTATTCTTAGAAAAAAGGCAGCTTCTTTGTTATTAATATTTAAGTATACAATTCTTTATATTAATAAAGTATGTTCAAATTTTGTTCGAGTTTTATTTTTCGCAGTAATTGGCAAGCAGAAGCGAACGGGATTTACCTATTTAGTATCCTAATTCCTAAATGTTCCACAGTTTTGTACACTTAGATATTAATGATAATATTATCTAAGTACTGTAAAACTGGAGAACATTTATTTCAGTCAAAATTAACAATTAAAAATATTCATTCAAAAATTAAATTCGTTTATTATGATGATTCGTTAAAAAAGAGGCGCTTCATAGGTTTCGCACACAGGCGCTGCCGGGGGTCGGCGCGGCCCTGTATAAAACCCATTCAAAATTATTTTTCGGAAACAATCACATTCAAAAAATTCAATCAAATCGGATAATTATTCAGAAATAACAGACATTTTGGATCGGCTATTCACGTTTCGTTAACGCTTTAGAAGTAACAGCAACAATTCCATTGGGCGTCGGTATGCATTTTACGATCGAACATCTCCCAGACATTTTTACAATGTGTCTCGCTCATCAGCCAGATATTAATCACGTGACGTCGCACGAAACATTCAACCACAGGCAGCTTCGTAGAGACGCCGTCGGCGTTCCACACTTTAGTTTAGCCTGAACTTAAACATTTTCTGTATTTGACCCATTTTGTTCTCTTAGATAGTAATATACAATGACGTGCAATTCCTCTCACATCGGGACACCTTACGCGGGAAAAATATTAAATTCGACGCACCAATCTCAAGTTAAGCCCACAATAGGTGCACAATCTGTGAATAGTGATCCTTCGATCCACTATTAGTTATAAAGACACTCAAGCACAGTGATATAAGCTTGCTGCAAACCAACTAAATCGTGGCCCTGCTGATTTAGCAGCTATTTCTGCTGCCAAATGTGATGCAGCCTCATCTGGCATTATCATCGCACCTTCCAAGGCGCAACCTAAACCCCCTCCAATAGTTTTGGAGAAAGCGCACCCCTGCTGATGGACAACTACTCAAAAATCGCTGATCTGAACAAGGTCTCTGCCAAGGCATCGATGGGCGGGGTTCTGAGGCTCTACGCGGCAGACGCTTGCACCTTCCGCAGCATAGTCAGCTGGCTCGAGACCGAAAAGCTTGAGTTTCACTGCTAATAGCTCAAGGAGGACAGGCCATACCGAGTCTACGTTAAAGGACTGCGGCACAGTACGCTCCATCATCAAATCATTGAAGAACTGGAAAGTCTCGGTTACAAGGTGCTAGATGTTCAAACGCCGAAGAGGCGAAACGAGCTGGCTCTTAAGGGTCTATGCCACATGAGAGTTGTCATCGAGACCCCTCGACAACCCAATGTCATCGACGCCAGCAAATTGGCAAACATCCAGCCAAAGACTCGCGTACAGTCTTTCCACGAAGCGAGCCATGCACTTTCTGCAACTGTGGTGAACAGCACCCAGCGAACCATTCCGGATGCTCCAAACTCTGGGCATTCCCTTAGCGCTCTAGGCCAAAAAAAGGTTTGGGCGGAAGAAGCGAGGTCAACAATCAACCTATGTCCCATGCTACTACTGGAGGTATGCCGATTGCACCTCTCCGAAGCGGAGTCTACTACGCAGATGCAGCTAAAGCCAGGATGGGCCCCGAGCAGGATCAGCAACAGGAGCCACAGCCCTTCCAGCAGCAACCCGAGACGAGGAACCACAGCCGGCAAGGAGTCGGCCTAGTGGCGGACATCAGCCACCTTTGGACAATAACACTTTTAGCATCCTGGAACTACTACTACAGCAAGGGCAGTTGTTCCATCTGCTCACTGCTATACACGCGCAGACAGTGCCAAAATGATGCCGCTGCGAATCTTAGTGTGGACCGCCAACGGCGTCTCCGCGAAGCTGCCCGAAGTTGAATGCTTTGTGCGGCGTTACGATATTGATATTTTGCTTATCAGTGCATTACAGACGCAGTCAAGCCCAATCTGTATGGTTGCGAGGCCTATACTGCAAACGACCCGGTGAGGGTAACGCCAAAGGTGGATCAGAAATTATGATCAAATCAAGTTTGGTTCATTTTCCTCTTCCTTCAGTAGCCACTGATAGGGTACAACTTGCGACTGCAACTATCGAGACTGGAGACAGCCTTATAAACTTCGCGCGAGCGGTGCATCGAAGATGCAATCGCCCACAAAATTCAGGTAGCAGCTAAATTGTCCACTCACACCCCAGGACGGAGACCCGCAGCAGCTAGAATACCGGTCCCCAGAGAGATTCTGCTGCTTATTGCAGAGAAGAGGCGCTTACGCTCCAGATGGATGAGGTCCCTCCACCCGCTGAATAAAGCTGATTTCTACAGAGCGAAGGCTATCCTCCATCATGCATTGGTGGAACACAAAGCAGCATGGTTCGACGACAGGTTAGCCAATACGGGGACTCAAGCTGACGCGACCCACTCGTTCTGGAAGGCCACATACGCGATCAAAGGAAAGCCCCATTGCTTAAGGAAAGCACCATTGGTGAACAGCAACGGGACATGGTGCCGAACTGATTTGGAACAAGCGGAAGTATTGCCGCCCACCTGGCTGAGCGGTTCCAACCTTTTAACCACGCCAGTCCGCAGCAGGACGAAAAGACTCATGATCAGCTGTCTCAAGCTCTCCAAATGGGCATGCCGATCCAACCGTTCGATCCTGGTGATATGGCCGATGTTATCGCCAAGAAAAACTCAAAGAGAGCACCGGGCCATGATCCTATGTGCAACGCCACTCTAAGGGCCCTACCGAGCAGAGCAATCCGCTACGTAGCGATGGTTTTCAATGCTATTGTGAGGCTGCAGTACTTCCCTACTCAGTGGAAACTTGGCTGTATCTCTATGATCCATAAACCTGGCAAGCCGGAAAAGCACTCTGGATCCTACCGGCCGATCAGTCTCCTCCTATCGATCTCATAGGTGTTTGAGAGACTGATTGCCGCACCAATGTTTAAGTTTATGGATGCCCAGGGAATAATGCCAGATCACCAGTTCGGATTCCGTGCTGGTCACTGCACGGTGGAGCAACTGCATCGAGTGGTCGAGCAAATTTTAACGGCCTTCGACAGCGACGAATACTGCATTGCTTTTTTTCTCGATGTCCGGGAGGCGTTCGACCGCGTGTGGCATCCTGGCCTGCTCGTGAAAATCAAGAATACCCTGCCTGCGTCTTATTTCTGTCTCCAAGCGTCGTACCTTGGGAATAGGAGATTTGCGGTTCGGTTCCACTTTGCGCTCTCAACCGAATATAATGCGGCAGCTGGAGTACCCCAGGGAAGTGTCCTAAGCCCACTACTATACTGCCTGTATAGCCACGCCATGTCGCTACGGAACATCAATGCTGGCCACATTTGCCGACTACGTTTTCATAACGTACAGGTCCAGGTGCGAGCAGGAGGCCGCCAATGGTATTCAGATCTACGCAACCAGATTTGCCGACTGGGCTAGGAGGTGGAATATTGGAATAAATGGCAACAAGTCCACGAATGTTTGTTGCACCCTCAAACGGAGAACGCCACCAGCAGTGCTCATTGACGATACCCCAGTGAAAGAGGTTGACTCAGCCAAATACCTGGGACTCATACTCGACCGTCGGCTCACTTTCTCTGAGCGGCGTCAAAGCACTACTGGCTCATGGGCCCTCGTAGCAAACTGTCGCTGACAAACAAGATCACAATACATATACAACCAAATCATAGCTCCTATTTGGAGGTATGCGTGCCAAAATTGGGGCCAGCCAGATTATGATAAGCCAAACGATGCCAAACATCATCTTCTCTTTTCTATTTCTTAGTTTTTAACTAATATTTATGTAACGATGGTTATCGATATGCGACGATCGATGGTCATCGCAAGGGGTGGCGTCGTGAGCGTGGGCAGAAGAGGAAGAGTGAGTCGAGAAAGAAAAGACCGAGTTGAAAGTTGGGAAGTAAGAAAAAGATCGTCAAGCCGAAAAGTCGTCGTGTCCGGAGTAAGGCAAAGTTGTGTGGTCGTCGTATGTCCGGAGATCAAGAAGTGTTGGCACGAGTCATCTTTTTATTAGACACTAACTATTATAACCAAACTATTATAACCAAACTATTATAACTAAATATTATTAAGATAAACAATTGTGTAATCAATAAATATCCTACATTTATTATTATTAATTTGTAAATTTAATATAAATTTAGGTAATTATTGTTATTGCTAAGCACAGTTTGCCGGCGAGACCTTCGGGCAGTATTAATAGATACTAAGGACACCAAGGAGTTCCAGGATACCCTGTAAGCCTTAAAAAATAGTTTATATAAAAAAAAGTCAGATGATAGACAGTAACAGGACGTCAATATGATTGTCATGCAGAAATTGAGTTTTTTCAAGTTTATGCCGTGAAACGCCGTTGGCGTTCCACAATGATATTTGTAGAGCACCCATTGATTATTTGGAGTTTTTGGATACAAGCATCTCCATGAGGATGGATCCGCATAAGTAACCGGCATGAAGAACATGAGTTCAATCATAAGCTGCTGCAGAGTATTTATCCTGGTTTCAATGTTGCTTTGTTGTTGCGCCGATGACGATGGGGGATTCGGTATCGGATCGGTTTGGGCAGCATGTAAAGTTGTTGTCGTAGCTTTTAAATGTCGTGCAATGAGCAAAGTCATGAAGCTCTCCACAGATGACGCAAACTTAACGCAATGGGCAGAATGCTCTTGTATGACCATATTCTGGACAATTAGTACATTAGACGAGGCCTTTTCGCTTGTGTGGTTCTTCTACAGTATTTCTACGATGCAGAAGAAACTGTAGCTTGTAAATAGGATGCACTGATGCACTGATAGCTTTTGGATTCTTTTTATCCACTTCGTCAGTGCTGGGCGGTAGGTCCTTATTAATATTTCCCAATATTCCAAATCTGTAGGACTCTGGGTCTCAGATCGCTAAGTTAGAATGTGCAGATTGATTTTTTCACCTGCTGATTCTGCAGGAACGAGCGTTGCAGTCGCCATCGTGCGTACAGTCGATAATGAGGTCGATGTTTTGGTTATCATGGGAGACGTCAGTTCTTTTTCGTTCGTTATTGGCATAAGTTCACGCATCGGGTTGGGGGTGATTGACCATGGCCGATCGACGTTTGTATTTATTACGTGCACTTCCATGGGTTGCGAAGACACATATGAGAAATAAGCGTTGTTTCGTATCGATGAAACTCGTCGTTTGTCTTGCTCTTGTTGACGTCAGCGCGAATGTCTTTTTGACTCATAAAAGTTCGTGGCATGGTTTTTTTTTGTTATTTTCATTGAAATATAATAGTTGAAATATAATATTTTTTAAGTATACAAATATCGCATTGGGCATCTTCTCCATAAATTTTTGGGATAAATTGTTGGTAATTATTCATTTTTAATTTTGAATATTTTGTATATTTTCGGAGCACAGAATATAAACACGTCCACACAGTTTAAATATGGAGAGGCACTTTTTAATTTTCAATTTGCCAAAAAAGTTAATCGGCTTTATCAGCTGACGTTTGACGCAATTCGCAGCATATGGAAGCTTCAAGAAGTCGCAAAAGATGTTCGTATAACGAAAAATATATCCGTAATTTTTTATCGCTTCGACACATATAATGCCATATTTTATTTGTGTTGTTGAGTAGACTTTTCTGAAACATATTTGGTGAATAGCGGCTGCAAATTGACAGATTTATCAACTGCCGTTTGACACAATTCACAGCATATGCAAGCTTCAAAATATCGCAAAAACAGTTTATATAATGGCAATTATCTCCGCCATTTTTGATCGCTTCGTAATGACTTAAGTAAGTAATGATTTATTTCATTTGTGTTGAAGCGTAGACTGTTTCAAAACATATTCGGTGAAGATCGGATGAAAATTGACGGATTATCAGTTTGTACCAAGTCAAATATCTCCGCTATTTTCCATTGCTTCGTCACAAATAATGCTTTATTTTATTTTAGATGATGTGGGACTATTTTGAAACACATTTGGTAAAGTCCGGATGCAAATTGACGGATTTATCAGCTGCCGTTTGACGCAATTCGCAGCATATGTCGCAGTAAAGTTTGTATAACGGAAAATATCTCTGCCATTTTCTATTATCTCTTCACATATGATGTCGTAATTTATTTTTATTGACGCATAGACTCTTTTAAAACACATTTTGTGAAGTCCGGATGCAAATTGATATGCAAGCTTTAAAGTGTCGCAAAAACAGTTTATATAACGGGAATTATCTCCACCATTTTTAATCGTTTTGTCACAAATAATGTGTTATTTTATTTGAGTAGATGCGTAGTGTTTTGAAACTTATTCGGTGAAGATCCGATGTAAATTGACGGATTTATCAGCTACCATTTGCCGGAACCCGCGGCATATGAAAACTTCAAGAAATTTGTAAAACGGCAAATATCTCCGCCATTTCTATTACTTCGTTACAAATAATATCTTATTTTATTTGTGTTGATGCGTAGAGTGTCTTAAAACTTTTTTGGTGAAGTTCGGATGTAAATTGACGGATTTTTCAGCTGGCATTTCCCGCAACTAGACGCATATGCAAGCTTCAAGATATCGCAAAGGAAGTTTGTAGAACGGAAAATATCTCCGCCATTTTCTATGCTCGACACAAATAATATCTTATTTTATTTGTGTTGATGCATAGAGTGCTCCTAAAGTTATTTGGTGAAGATCGGATATAAATTGACGCATTTGTCAGTTCTCATTTGCCGCATATTCAAGCTTTAAGATATCGCAAAGAAAGTTTGTATCACGGAAAAAATCTCCGCCATTTCCTATCGCTTCGTCACAAATAATGTCTTTTTTTGTTTGTGTAGATGCGTAGAGTGTTATTGGGTGAAGACTGGATTTATCGGCTGGCATTTGCCGCAACTCTCATCATATGCAAGCTTCAAGATATCGCAAGGGAAGTTTGTATAACGGCAACGGTCATACCTTATACCAATTCATAAAAAAGGCTCTAAGGCTTTAATTGAGAACTACTGCGGCATTGGTAAGCTTTCTGTGATTCCCAAGCTTCTTGAGAAACTCATTACAACGCTGCAACATGCATGCAAGAGAATAATCTCACCAGCACAGCATGGTTTTGTCAAACTTCGCTCGACAACAACTAACCTACTTGAATTTTCGTCAATAATCAATCGAGGTTCTAATATCGCTTGCAAACTGATGTAATTTATACAGACTTTAGCAAAGCATTTAATTCAGTTAATCATCAGCTCTTGCTACGGAAATACTCGCTTATTGGTTTTCCACCAAATATCTTCATGTGGATTGCTTCCTACCTTTCAGATCGAACTAAGCGTGTCCTATTTAAATATATCCCCTAGTTCGTCGTATCCTTGAATACAGCTCGTGCGTTTGGAGTCCTCAATACTCCTCTCACCAAAATAGTTTTGAGTCGGTGCAAAAGCAGTTTCTGTTATTTGCACTAAAAAACTTAAACTGGGATCTTGATAATCGTCTCCCGCCGTACCGTTGCAGGCTTAAATTGTTAAAGTTACCTCCTCTGAAGGAGCGACGAACCCGTGCTGGGGTCATGTTTCTACATAAGCTTATACATGGCATGGTTGAATCTAAACATCTTCTAAACCTGCATCCCTAATAGGAAAACTAGGTCCTTCCGACCCCATGGTTACCTATTTGCAGATGCAACTACGCTGAACACGACCCCTTTCGCACTATTTGTAAAAACTATAACCTCTTATCACATACTTTATCCCCTGAACTCTCATTTAATTTTTTTTTTAACGTTATTATTTTGTAGTTAAAATCTATCCGGGTGGACAATCATTAAATGGTTTTGGGGTGACATTGACTTAAGGGAGGTACATGGAATGTATATTCAATGAGGTTGACTTAGGTGTCTATTGGTGGGGGAGGTCAAGCGGGTGTTTCCTTTTCAGGCGTCTTAGGGATGGGCTATTATCTAGGAGGTTGATGGCCAGGTGGTTGGGGTGGTTGTCCAGTCTTTTTGTGTATCTTTCGCTGAGTCGGGTGATCTCCTCTGCTACCCATGGAATTACAAGCTCTTTGTGGATTATTGAGTTTTCGTGGTACGGATGGGCGTTAGAAATTGTTCTCAGGCATTTATTCTGAAACCGCTGGATTCCGATGCGGTTAGAACAGCTTTTCGTGCCCCACAACTGTATCCAATAGGTCCAGATTGGCTTCAAAACTACTTTGTAAATAAGCAGTTTGAGTTTTTCTTTGAGCTTGGACCTTCTCCCTAGGAGCCAGTGCAGTTGCTTGAGTCGTAGGTCGGCCTGGTTGCGCATGTTAATCAGGTGTGGACGCCATGTGAGCCTGCGGTCCAGGGTCAGCCCAAGATATTTGGGAGTGTTATTCATAGTGATGGTGTGTGACGGGAGCGGAAATCCCCCCTGCGTAGTGCGAAGGTTGTGTGGGAGGATTTCTCCGCGTTGGCCACGATGTTCCATCGTTTCAGCCATGGATCGAGAGCATCCAGTTGTCTCTATATGATAGCTGATGCTTCCTGGGGATCTGTGGCGGAGGCTACGAAGGCGGTGTCATCTGGCTACTGTGAGGTTCCGAGAGGTGGTGATGGGTAGGTTCGCTGTGTAGAGTGTGTACAAGATGGGTCCAAGAACACTGCCTTGAGGTACTCCTGCTCTTATAGGCCTAGGCGTGCTGATTGATGATCCGCATCTCACTCGAAATTCTCTTTTCTCTGTGTACGAGTTAAGGAAGGCGAAGTGGGAACTTGGAAGGTGGGATTTCATTTTGAAACGGAGTGCAGGGTGCCAGACTCTGTCAAACGCCTGTTTGACATCCATCATAACGGCGCAGCAGTACTTCCTCTTTTCGAAGGCCTCAAGTATGCTCTCAACAATCCGGTGGCATTGCTCAGGTGTTCCAGGTGTTCGTCTGAAGCCAAACGGTTTATCAGGGATCAGTCCGGCCTGACTACGCAAAAATACTCTTTCAAGTACTTAAGAGAGGATTGCCAGCAAACTAATCGTACGATGCGAGGCTAGATTGAATTCAGGTTTCCAGGCTTGAGGATGACAATTACTTCAGCACGCTTCCACACTTTCGGAAGGTACCCTAGACGGAGGCAGAGGTCAAAGATGTTAGCCAGCCCTGGGAACTGATTAGGGGCAACATTTTCAGTGCTGTTGCAACGATTCGGTCAGGACCTGGAGACTTGCCATTTTTAAAGGAGGCGATCTCCTGCGCCTCTGGTTCGACGGGCTGTATTGGCGGGGCAGGAGCACCTGGGCTGTCTACGAACCTTATGGTGGCAGCTTGCTCTTCGCCAGTGCATCTGTCGAAACGTGAGAATGCACTGTGTAGATGGTCAGCAAAGGCTTCTGGTCTTTCGACCTCAGTTCTCTCTTAATGTTCATAAATTAAAAATCCTATAATAGCTCCTAGAATAGTTATATTGTAGTTATATTTATATTTCGCAGATCATTGTTAAATTAATTAAATACCTCCGCCATTTTCTATCGCTTCATCACAAGTAATGACTTTTTTATTTGTGTTCAGGCGTAGACTGTTTCAAAACAGATTTTTCAGCTGCCGTTTAACGCAATGCTAACTTTAAAATGTCAAAAACAAATTTGTAAATCGGCACAAATTTTCGCCATTTTCTATTGTTTCGTTACATATAATGTCTTACTTTATTGCTGTTGATATGAGACTGTTTTAAAACACATTTCGTGAAGTCCCGATGCAAATTGGCGGATTAATCTGAAGCCGTTTGACGCATTTTGCACCATATGCAAGTTTCAAGAGGTCGCAGGGAGGTTGGTATAACGGCCAATATCTCCGCCATTTTCTATTGCTTCGTCACAAATAATATCCTATTTTATTCTTTTTGATGTGTAGAGTGTTCTGAATTTTGTTTGGTGACGATCGGATATAAATTGACGGAGTTATCAGTTGGCATTTGCCGGAACTCGGGGCAAGCTTAAAGATATCACATAAGCAGATTGTATAACGGCAAATATCTTCGCCATTTTCTATCGCTTTGTCACAAATAATATCTCAATTTACTTATGTTGATGCGGGATAACTTGCGGCATATGATCGCGGTGAAGATCGGATGTAAATTAACGGATTTATCAGTTGCCATTTGCCGGAACTCGTGGCAACACGTGGCACATGAAGCTTCAAGATATCGCAAAGGAAGTTTGTATAACGGCAAATATCTCCGCCATTTTCTATCGCTTCGTCACAAATAATGTTCTATTTTGTTTGTGTTGATGCGTAGAGTGCTTTAAAACTTATTTGGTAAAGATCGGATGTAAATTGACGGATTTATCAGCTGCCATTTACCGGAACTCGGGGCAACTCGCGGCATATGCAAGCTTCAAGATATCGCAAAGGAAGTTTGAATGACAGCATATAACTCCGTCATTTTCTATTGCTTCGTCACAAATAATATCTTTTTATACCCTGTACCCATTAAAAATTGGTGATAAGGGTATCATAATATGGTGCAAATGTATGTAACAGGCAGAAGGAAGCATCTTCGACCCCATAAAGTATATATATTCTTGATCAGCATCAACAGCCGAGTCGATATAGCCATGTCCGTCTGTCCGTCCGTCCGTCTGTCCGTCTGTCTGTCTGTCTGTCCGTATCAACGCCTAGATCTCAGAAACTGCAAGAGCTACAGGCATGTGCCATATATCGTTGGATAGGTAATTAACATACGCAGTACAAGTTTGTTGTTTTATTTTGATATAACCCCCCGCTACTCCGCAAATCGCAAAAAACTGCCACGCCCACAATTATTAACCTAATGCTGTGCAATTCGGCATATGCGTTGGTGCTTATAAAAGCTATCTAATTTTTTAATTTGAACCAAATCGGATAAGAAACACGGATGGTATGCCACATGCAAAATCTATGGCAAGGGAAGCAGAAGCGCAGCAAAATACGCATTGCGCGACTCCGACTGCGACGTTGGCAGCGAAATGTGTATGGCTTTATGACACACGAAACTTATTTTCATTTTTAATAGAATATTGTTTCATTTATTTATTGATACTAAATAAATAAATTGTAAGCATGTCTAAGGGTACAGGGTATTTTTCAGTCGGGAATCTCGACTGCTGCTCCCTTACGTGTTTTGTTTGTGTTAATGCGTAGAGTGTTTTAAAACATATTTGGTGAAAATCGAATTTATCAGCTGCCATTTGCCGGATCTCGGGGCAACTCGTGGCATATTCCAGCTTCAAAATATCGCAAAGGAAGTTTGTATGACAGCAAATATCTCCGTCATTTTATATTGATTCGTCACAAATAATATTTTTTTTGTTGGTGTTAATGCGTAGAGTGTTTTAAAACTTATTTGGTGAAGATCGGATGTAAATTGACGGATTTATCAGCTGCCATTTGACGGAACTCGGGGCAACTCGTGGCATATGCAACCTTCGAGCTACCGCTAAGGAAGTTTGTATAACGGCAACTATATCTTTCATTTTCTATCGCTTCGTCACAAATAATATCTCATTTTATTTGTGTTGATGCGGGATAACTCGCGGCATACGATCGCGGTGAAGATCGGATGTAAATTAACGGATTCCCGCCTAAAATTAACATTTTAGCATCCACCTTCTGCTGATTTCTGCTCGCCTGGACTTCAGAAGTGGCAGAGGTCGATTTTTGGACTTTTAAAATTCTTAAATTTCCCGACTTTCCCTCAGCTTTCCATGGTTTTCAAAGTTTATCCAATTTTCCGAATTTCCCTGAATTTTCCTGAATTTTCCCGAATTTTCCTGAATTTCCTGGATTTTTCCGGAATTTTCCGGATTTTTCCTGAACTTTTTCCGAATTTACCGCCCAGATGGCGGTTAAATTCAAAAAGCAAATACCAGATGCCAAAATTTCAAATTCAAATTTTAATGGATTCCCGCCTAAAATTAACATTTTGGCATCCACCTTCTGCTGATTTCTGCTCGCCTGGACTTCAGAAGTGGCAGAGGTCGATTTTTGGACTTCTAAAAATCTTAAATTTCCCGACTTTCCCTAAGCTTTCCATGGTTTTCAAAGTTTTTCCAATTTTCCGAATTTCCCTTAATTTTCCTGAATTTTCCCGAATTTTCCTGAATTTCCTGGATTTTTTCCGGAATTTTCCGGATTTTTCCTGAACATTTTCCGAATTTACCGCCCAGATGGCGGTTAAATTCAAAAACCAAATACCAGATGCCAAAATTTCAAATTCAAATTTTAACGGATTCCCCCCAAAAATTTAAATTTTGGCATCCACGTTCTGCTGATTTCTGCACGCCTGGTACTTCAGAAGTGGCGTAGGTCGATTTTTGGACTTTTAAAATTCTTTAATTTCCCGACTTTCCCTCAGTTTTCCATGGCTTTCAAAGTTTTTCCAATTTTCCGAATTTCCCTGAATTTCCCTGAATTTTTCCGAATTTTCCCGAATTTTCCCGAATTTACCTGAATTTCCTGGATTTTTCCGGATTTTTCCTGAACTTTTACCGAATTTATCCCAAGCGGTTATTTTCAAAAACCAAATACCAGATGACAAAATTTCAAATTCAAATTTTAACGGATTCCCGCCAAAAATTAAAATTTTGGCATCCACCTTCTGCTGATTTCTGCTCGCCTGGTACTTCAGAAGTGGCGGAAGTCGATTTTTGGACTTTTAAAATTCTTAAATTTCCCGACTTTCCCTCAGTTTTCCATGGTTTTCAAAGTTTATCCAATTTTCCTGAATTTTCCTGAATTTTCCCGAATTTTCCTGAATTTCCTGGATTTTTTCCGGAATTTTTCGGTTTTTTTCTGAACATTTTCTGAATTTACCGCCCAGATGGCGGTTAAATTCAAAAACCAAATACCAGATGCCAAAATTTCAATTTCAAATTTTAACGGATTCCCGCCAAAGCTTAAAATTTTGGCATCCACCTTCTGGTGATTTCTGTTCGCCTGGTACTTCAGAAGTGGCGTAGGTCGATTTTTGGACTTTTAAAATTCTTTAATTTCCCGACTTTCCCTCAGCTTTCCATGGTTTTCAAAGTTTATCCAATTTTCCGAATTTCCCTGAATTTTCCTGAATTTTCCCGAATTTTCCTGAATTTCCTGGATTTTTCCTGAACTTTTTCCGAATTTACCGCCCAGATGGCGGTTAAATTCAAAAAGCAAATACCAGATGCCAAAATTTCAAATTCAAATTTTAATGGATTCCCGCCTAAAATTAACATTTTGGCATCCACCTTCTGCTGATTTCTGCTCGCCTGGACTTCAGAAGTGGCAGAGGTCGATTTTTGGACTTCTAAAATTCTTAAATTTCCCGACTTTCCCTAAGCTTTCCATGGTTTTCAAAGTTTTTCCAATTTTCCGAATTTCCCTTAATTTTCCTGAATTTTCCCGAATTTTCCTGAATTTCCTGGATTTTTTCCGGAATTTTCCGGATTTTTCCTGAACATTTTCCGAATTTACCGCCCAGATGGCGGTTAAATTCAAAAACCAAATACCAGATGCCAAAATTTCAAATTCAAATTTTAACGGATTCCCCCCAAAAATTTAAATTTTGGCATCCACGTTCTGCTGATTTCTGCACGCCTGGTACTTCAGAAGTGGCGTAGGTCGATTTTTGGACTTTTAAAATTCTTTAATTTCCCGACTTTCCCTCAGTTTTCCATGGCTTTCAAAGTTTTTCCAATTTTCCGAATTTCCCTGAATTTCCCTGAATTTTCCCGAATTTTCCCGAATTTTCCCGAATTTACCTGAATTTCCTGGATTTTTCCGGATTTTTCCTGAACTTTTACCGAATTTATCCCAAGCGGTTATTTTCAAAAACCAAATACCAGATGACAAAATTTCAAATTCAAATTTTAACGGATTCCCGCCAAAAATTAAAATTTTGGCATCCACCTTCTGCTGATTTCTGCTCGCCTGGTACTTCAGAAGTGGCGGAAGTCGATTTTTGGACTTTTAAAATTCTTAAATTTCCCGACTTTCCCTCAGTTTTCCATGGTTTTCAAAGTTTATCCAATTTTCCTGAATTTTCCTGAATTTTCCCGAATTTTCCTGAATTTCCTGGATTTTTTCCGGAATTTTTCGGTTTTTTTCTGAACATTTTCTGAATTTACCGCCCAGATGGCGGTTAAATTCAAAAACCAAATACCAGATGCCAAAATTTCAATTTCAAATTTTAACGGATTCCCGCCAAAGCTTAAAATTTTGGCATCCACCTTCTGGTGATTTCTGTTCGCCTGGTACTTCAGAAGTGGCGTAGGTCGATTTTTGGACTTTTAAAATTCTTTAATTTCCCGACTTTCCCTCAGCTTTCCATGGTTTTCAAAGTTTATCCAATTTTCCGAATTTCCCTGAATTTTCCTGAATTTTCCCGAATTTTCCTGAATTTCCTGGATTTTTTCCGGAATTTTTCGGTTTTTTTCTGAACATTTTCTGAATTTACCGCCCAGATGGCGGTTAAATTCAAAAACCAAATACCAGATGCCAAAATTTCAATTTCAAATTTTAACGGATTCCCGCCAAAGCTTAAAATTTTGGCATCCACCTTCTGGTGATTTCTGTTCGCCTGGTACTTCAGAAGTGGCGTAGGTCGATTTTTGGACTTTTAAAATTCTTTAATTTCCCGACTTTCCCTCAGCTTTCCATGGTTTTCAAAGTTTATCCAATTTTCCGAATTTCCCTGAATTTTCCTAAATTTTCCCGAATTTTCCCGAATTTACCTGAATTTCCTGGATTTTTCCGGATTTTTCCTGAACTTTTACCGAATTTATCCCAAGCGGTTAAATTCAAAAACCAAATACCAGATGACAAAATTTCAAATTCAAATTTTAACGGATTCCCGCCAAAAATTAAAATTTTGGCATCCACCTTCTGCTGATTTCTGCTCGCCTGGTACTTCAGAAGTGGCGTAGGTCGATTTTTGGACTTTTAAAATTCTTAAATTTCCCGACTTTCCCTCAGTTTTCCATGGTTTTCAAAGTTTTTCCAATTTTCCGAATTTCCCTGAATTTTCCTTAATTTTCCCGAATTTACCTGAATTTCCTGGATTTTTTCCGGAATTTTCCGGATTTTTCCTGAACATTTTCCGAATTTACCGCCCAGATGGCGGTTAAATTCAAAAACCAAATACCAGATGCCAAAATTTCAAATTCAAATTTTAACGGATTCCCGCCAAAAATTAAAATTTTGGCATCCACCTTCTGGTGATTTCTGTTCGCCTGGTACTTCAGAAGTGGCGTAGGTCGATTTTTGGACTTTTAAAATTCTTTAATTTCCCGACTTTCCCTCAGTTTTCCATGGCTTTCAAAGTTTTTCCAATTTTTCGAATTTCCCTGAATTTTCCTGAATTTTCCCGAATTTTCCTGAATTTCCTGGATTTTTCCATAATTTTCCGGATTTTTCCTGAACATTTTCCGAATTTATCCCAGATGGCGGTTAAATTCAAAAACCAAATACCAGATGCCAAAATTTCAAATTCAAATTTTAACGGATTCCCGCCAAAAATTAAAATTTTGGCATCCACCTTCTGCTGATTTCTGTTCGCCTGGTACTTCAGAAGTGGCGTAGGTCGATTTTTGGACTTTTAAAATTCTTAAATTTCCCGACTTTCCCTCAGTTTTCCATGGCTTTCAAAGTTTTTCCAATTTTTCGAATTTCCCTGAATTTTCCTGAATTTTCCCGAATTTTCCTGAATTTCCTGGATTTTTTCCGGAATTTTCCGGATTTTTCCTGAACTTTTTCCGAATTTACCGCCCAGATGGCGGTTAAATTCAAAAACCAAATACCAGATGCCAAAATTTCAAATTCAAATTTTAACGGATTCCCGCCAAAAATTAAAATTTTGGCATCCACCTTCTGGTGATTTCTGTTCGCCTGGTACTTCAGAAGTGGCGTAGGTCGATTTTTGGACTTTTAAAATTCTTTAATTTCCCGACTTTCCCTCAGTTTTCCATGGCTTTCAAAGTTTTTCCAATTTTTCGAATTTCCCTGAATTTTCCTGAATTTTCCCGAATTTTCCTGAATTTCCTGGATTTTTCCATAATTTTCCGGATTTTTCCTGAACATTTTCCGAATTTATCCCAGATGGCGGTTAAATTCAAAAACCAAATACCAGATGCCAAAATTTCAAATTCAAATTTTAACGGATTCCCGCCAAAAATTAAAATTTTGGCATCCACCTTCTGCTGATTTCTGTTCGCCTGGTACTTCAGAAGTGGCGTAGGTCGATTTTTGGACTTTTAAAATTCTTAAATTTCCCGACTTTCCCTCAGTTTTCCATGGCTTTCAAAGTTTTTCCAATTTTTCGAATTTCCCTGAATTTTCCTGAATTTTCCCGAATTTTCCTGAATTTCCTGGATTTTTTCCGGAATTTTCCGGATTTTTCCTGAACTTTTTCCGAATTTACCGCCCAGATGGCGGTTAAATTCAAAAACCAAATACCAGATGCCAAAATTTCAAATTCAAATTTTAACGGATTCCCGCCAAAAATTAAAATTTTGGCATCCACCTTCTGCTGATTTCTGATCGCCTGGTACTTCAGAAGTGGCGAAGGTCGATTTTTTGACTTTTAAAATTCTTAAATTTCCCGACTTTCCCTCAGTTTTCCATGGTTTTCAAAGTTTATCCAATTTTCCGAATTTCCCTGAATTTTCCTAAATTTTCCCGAATTTTCCCGAATTTACCTGAATTTCCTGGATTTTTCCGGATTTTTCCTGAACTTTTACCGAATTTATCCCAAGCGGTTAAATTCAAAAACCAAATACCAGATGACAAAATTTCAAATTCAAATTTTAACGGATTCCCGCCAAAAATTAAAATTTTGGCATCCACCTTCTGCTGATTTCTGCTCGCCTGGTACTTCAGAAGTGGCGTAGGTCGATTTTTGGACTTTTAAAATTCTTAAATTTCCCGACTTTCCCTCAGTTTTCCATGGTTTTCAAAGTTTATCCAATTTTCCTGAATTTTCCTGAATTTTCCCGAATTTTCCTGAATTTCCTGGATTTTTTCCGGAATTTTTCGGTTTTTTTCTGAACATTTTCTGAATTTACCGACCAGATGGCGGTTAAATTCAAAAACCAAATACCAGATGCCAAAATTTCAATTTCAAATTTTAACGGATTCCCGCCAAAGCTTAAAATTTTGGCATCCACCTTCTGGTGATTTCTGTTCGCCTGGTACTTCAGAAGTGGCGTAGGTCGATTTTTGGACTTTTAAAATTCTTTAATTTCCCGACTTTTCCTCATTTTTCCATGGTTTTCAAAGTTATTCCAATTTTCCGATTATTTCTAAATTTTCCCGAATTTTCCTGAATTTCCTAGATTTTTCTGCAATTTTCCGGATTTTTCCTGAACTTTTTCCGAATTTACCGCCCAGATGGCGGTTAAATTCAAAAACCAACTACCAGATGCCAAAATTTCAAATTAAAATTTTAACGGATTCCCGCCAAAAATTAAGATTTAGGCATCCACCTTCTGCTGATTTCTGTTCGCCTGGTACTTCAGAAGTGGCGTAGGTCGATTTTTGGACTTTTAAAATTCTTTAATTTCCCGACTTTCCCTCAGTTTCCCATGGCTTTCAAAGTTTATCCAATTTTCCGAATTTCCCTGAATTTTCCTGAATTTTCCCGAATTTACCTGAATTTCCTCGATTTTTTCCGGAATTTTCCGGATTTTTCCTGAACATTTTCCGAATTTACCGCCCAGATGGCGGTTAATTTCAAAAACCAAATACCAGATGCCAAAATTTCAATTTCAAATTTTAACGGATTCCCGCCAAAGCTTAAAATTTTGGCATCCACCTTCTGGTGATTTCTGTTCGCCTGGTACTTCAGAAGTGGCGTAGGTCGATTTTTGGACTTTTAAAATTCTTTAATTTCCCGACTTTTCCTCATTTTTCCATGGTTTTCAAAGTTATTCCAATTTTCCGATTATTTCTAAATTTTCCCGAATTTTCCTGAATTTCCTAGATTTTTCTGCAATTTTCCGGATTTTTCCTGAACTTTTTCCGAATTTACCGCCCAGATGGCGGTTAAATTCAAAAACCAACTACCAGATGCCAAAATTTCAAATTAAAATTTTAACGGATTCCCGCCAAAAATTAAAATTTTGGCATCCACCTTCTGCTGATTTCTGTTCGCCTGGTACTTCAGAAGTGGCGTAGGTCGATTTTTGGACTTTTAAAATTCTTTAATTTCCCGACTTTCCCTCAGTTTCCCATGGCTTTCAAAGTTTATCCAATTTTCCGAATTTCCCTGAATTTTCCTGAATTTTCCCGAATTTACCTGAATTTCCTCGATTTTTTCCGGAATTTTCCGGATTTTTCCTGAACATTTTCCGAATTTACCGCCCAGATGGCGGTTAATTTCAAAAACCAAATACCAGATGCCAAAATTTCAAATTCAAATTTTAACGGATTCCCGCCAAAACTTAAAATTTTGGCATCCACCTTCTGGTGATTTCTGTTCGCCTGGTACTTCAGAAGTGGCGTAGGTCGATTTTTGGACTTTTAAAATTCTTAAATTTCCCGACTTTTCCTCATTTTTCCATGGTTTTCAAAGTTATTCCAATTTTCCGATTATTTCTAAATTTTCCCGAATTTTCCTGAATTTCCTAGATTTTTCTGCAATTTTCCGGATTTTTCCTGAACTTTTTCCGAATTTACCGCCCAGATGGCGGTTAAATTCAAAAACCAACTACCAGATGCCAAAATTTCAAATTCAAATTTTAACGGATTCCCGCCAAAAATTAAGATTTAGGCATCCACCTTCTGCTGATTTATGTTCGCCTGGTACTTCAGAAGTGGCGTAGGTCGATTTTTGGACTTTTAAAATTCTTTAATTTCCCGACTTTTCCTCATTTTTCCATGGTTTTCAAAGTTATTCCAATTTTCCGATTATTTCTAAATTTTCCCGAATTTTCCTGAATTTCCTAGATTTTTCTGCAATTTTCCGGATTTTTCCTGAACTTTTTCCGAATTTACCGCCCAGATGGCGGTTAAATTCAAAAACCAACTACCAGATGCCAAAATTTCAAATTAAAATTTTAACGGATTCCCGCCAAAAATTAAGATTTAGGCATCCACCTTCTGCTGATTTCTGTTCGCCTGGTACTTCAGAAGTGGCGTAGGTCGATTTTTGGACTTTTAAAATTCTTTAATTTCCCGACTTTCCCTCAGTTTCCCATGGCTTTCAAAGTTTATCCAATTTTCCGAATTTCCCTGAATTTTCCTGAATTTTCCCGAATTTACCTGAATTTCCTCGATTTTTTCCGGAATTTTCCGGATTTTTCCTGAACATTTTCCGAATTTACCGCCCAGATGGCGGTTAATTTCAAAAACCAAATACCAGATGCCAAAATTTCAATTTCAAATTTTAACGGATTCCCGCCAAAGCTTAAAATTTTGGCATCCACCTTCTGGTGATTTCTGTTCGCCTGGTACTTCAGAAGTGGCGTAGGTCGATTTTTGGACTTTTAAAATTCTTTAATTTCCCGACTTTTCCTCATTTTTCCATGGTTTTCAAAGTTATTCCAATTTTCCGATTATTTCTAAATTTTCCCGAATTTTCCTGAATTTCCTAGATTTTTCTGCAATTTTCCGGATTTTTCCTGAACTTTTTCCGAATTTACCGCCCAGATGGCGGTTAAATTCAAAAACCAACTACCAGATGCCAAAATTTCAAATTAAAATTTTAACGGATTCCCGCCAAAAATTAAAATTTTGGCATCCACCTTCTGCTGATTTCTGTTCGCCTGGTACTTCAGAAGTGGCGTAGGTCGATTTTTGGACTTTTAAAATTCTTTAATTTCCCGACTTTCCCTCAGTTTCCCATGGCTTTCAAAGTTTATCCAATTTTCCGAATTTCCCTGAATTTTCCTGAATTTTCCCGAATTTACCTGAATTTCCTCGATTTTTTCCGGAATTTTCCGGATTTTTCCTGAACATTTTCCGAATTTACCGCCCAGATGGCGGTTAATTTCAAAAACCAAATACCAGATGCCAAAATTTCAAATTCAAATTTTAACGGATTCCCGCCAAAACTTAAAATTTTGGCATCCACCTTCTGGTGATTTCTGTTCGCCTGGTACTTCAGAAGTGGCGTAGGTCGATTTTTGGACTTTTAAAATTCTTAAATTTCCCGACTTTTCCTCATTTTTCCATGGTTTTCAAAGTTATTCCAATTTTCCGATTATTTCTAAATTTTCCCGAATTTTCCTGAATTTCCTAGATTTTTCTGCAATTTTCCGGATTTTTCCTGAACTTTTTCCGAATTTACCGCCCAGATGGCGGTTAAATTCAAAAACCAACTACCAGATGCCAAAATTTCAAATTCAAATTTTAACGGATTCCCGCCAAAAATTAAGATTTAGGCATCCACCTTCTGCTGATTTATGTTCGCCTGGTACTTCAGAAGTGGCGTAGGTCGATTTTTGGACTTTTAAAATTCTTTAATTTCCCGACTTTCCCTCAGTTTCCCATGGCTTTCAAAGTTTATCCAATTTTCCGAATTTCCCTGAATTTTCCTGAATTTTCCCGAATTTTCCTGAATTTCCTGGATTTTTTCCGGAATTTTTCGGTTTTTTTCTGAACATTTTCTGAATTTACCGACCAGATGGCGGTTAAATTCAAAAACCAAATACCAGATGCCAAAATTTCAATTTCAAATTTTAACGGATTCCCGCCAAAGCTTAAAATTTTGGCATCCACCTTCTGGTGATTTCTGTTCGCCTGGTACTTCAGAAGTGGCGTAGGTCGATTTTTGGACTTTTAAAATTCTTTAATTTCCCGACTTTTCCTCATTTTTCCATGGTTTTCAAAGTTATTCCAATTTTCCGATTATTTCTAAATTTTCCCGAATTTTCCTGAATTTCCTAGATTTTTCTGGAATTTTCCGGATTTTTCCTGAACTTTTTCCGAATTTACC
This sequence comes from Drosophila vallismaia, assembly GCA_035047325.1. Taxonomy (NCBI): domain Eukaryota; kingdom Metazoa; phylum Arthropoda; class Insecta; order Diptera; family Drosophilidae; genus Drosophila; species Drosophila vallismaia. Next base: position 73,391 of record JAWNPU010000023.1, on the reverse strand, counting down.
GCCCAGATGGCGGTTAAATTCAAAAACCAACTACCAGATGCCAAAATTTCAAATTAAAATTTTAACGGATTCCCGCCAAAAATTAAGATTTAGGCATCCACCTTCTGCTGATTTCTGTTCGCCTGGTACTTCAGAAGTGGCGTAGGTCGATTTTTGGACTTTTAAAATTCTTTAATTTCCCGACTTTCCCTCAGTTTCCCATGGCTTTCAAAGTTTATCCAATTTTCCGAATTTCCCTGAATTTTCCTGAATTTTCCCGAATTTACCTGAATTTCCTCGATTTTTTCCGGAATTTTCCGGATTTTTCCTGAACATTTTCCGAATTTACCGCCCAGATGGCGGTTAATTTCAAAAACCAAATACCAGATGCCAAAATTTCAATTTCAAATTTTAACGGATTCCCGCCAAAGCTTAAAATTTTGGCATCCACCTTCTGGTGATTTCTGTTCGCCTGGTACTTCAGAAGTGGCGTAGGTCGATTTTTGGACTTTTAAAATTCTTTAATTTCCCGACTTTTCCTCATTTTTCCATGGTTTTCAAAGTTATTCCAATTTTCCGATTATTTCTAAATTTTCCCGAATTTTCCTGAATTTCCTAGATTTTTCTGCAATTTTCCGGATTTTTCCTGAACTTTTTCCGAATTTACCGCCCAGATGGCGGTTAAATTCAAAAACCAACTACCAGATGCCAAAATTTCAAATTAAAATTTTAACGGATTCCCGCCAAAAATTAAAATTTTGGCATCCACCTTCTGCTGATTTCTGTTCGCCTGGTACTTCAGAAGTGGCGTAGGTCGATTTTTGGACTTTTAAAATTCTTTAATTTCCCGACTTTCCCTCAGTTTCCCATGGCTTTCAAAGTTTATCCAATTTTCCGAATTTCCCTGAATTTTCCTGAATTTTCCCGAATTTACCTGAATTTCCTCGATTTTTTCCGGAATTTTCCGGATTTTTCCTGAACATTTTCCGAATTTACCGCCCAGATGGCGGTTAATTTCAAAAACCAAATACCAGATGCCAAAATTTCAAATTCAAATTTTAACGGATTCCCGCCAAAACTTAAAATTTTGGCATCCACCTTCTGGTGATTTCTGTTCGCCTGGTACTTCAGAAGTGGCGTAGGTCGATTTTTGGACTTTTAAAATTCTTAAATTTCCCGACTTTTCCTCATTTTTCCATGGTTTTCAAAGTTATTCCAATTTTCCGATTATTTCTAAATTTTCCCGAATTTTCCTGAATTTCCTAGATTTTTCTGCAATTTTCCGGATTTTTCCTGAACTTTTTCCGAATTTACCGCCCAGATGGCGGTTAAATTCAAAAACCAACTACCAGATGCCAAAATTTCAAATTCAAATTTTAACGGATTCCCGCCAAAAATTAAGATTTAGGCATCCACCTTCTGCTGATTTATGTTCGCCTGGTACTTCAGAAGTGGCGTAGGTCGATTTTTGGACTTTTAAAATTCTTTAATTTCCCGACTTTCCCTCAGTTTCCCATGGCTTTCAAAGTTTATCCAATTTTCCGAATTCCCCTGAATTTTCCTGAATTTTCCCGAATTTACCTGAATTTCCTGGATTTTTTCCGGAATTTTCCGGATTTTTCCTGAACTTTTACCGAATTTATCCCAGATGGCGGTTAAATTCAAAAACCAAATACCAGATGCCAAAATTTTAAATTCAAATTTTAACGGATTCCCGCCAAAAATTAAAATTTTGGCATCCACCTTCTGGTGATTTCTGTTCGCCTGGTACTTCAGAAGTGGCGTAGGTCGATTTTTGGACTTTTAAAATTCTTAAATTTCCCGACTTTCCCTCAGTTTTCCATGGCTTTCAAAGTTTTTCCAATTTTTCGAATTTCCCTGAATTTTCCTGAATTTTCCCGAATTTTCCTGAATTTCCTGGATTTTTCTGGAATTTTCCGGATTTTTCCTGAACTTTTTCCGAATTTACCGCCCAGATGGCGGTTAAATTTAAAAACCAAATACCAGATGCCAAAATTTCAAATTAAAATTTTAACGGATTCCCGCCAAAAATTAAAATTTTGGCATCCACCTTCTGCTGATTTCTGCACGCTTGGTACTTCAGAAGTGGCGGAGGTCTTAAAACTTATTTGGTGAAGATCGGGTGTAAATTGAAGGATTTATCTATCAGCTGCCATTTGACGGAACTCCGGGCAACTCGTGGCATATTCCAGCTTCAAAATATCTCAAAGAAAGTTTTTTATGACAGCAAATATCTCCGTAATTATCTATGTTATATATGCAAGCATGAAGATATCGCATAGGATGTTTTTATAGCGGCAAATACCTCCGCCATTATCTATTGCTTTTTCACAAATAATATCTTTTTTTGTTTGTGTTAATGCGTAGAGTGTTTTAAAACTTATTTGGTTAAGATCGGATGTAAATTGACGGATTTATCAGCTGCCATTTGCCAGAACTCGCAAAGGAAGTTTGAATGACAGCATATAACTCCGTCATTTTCTATTGCTTCGTCACAAATAATATCTTTTTATACCCTGTACCCATTAAAAATTGGTGAAAAGGGTATCTTATTAAATTGGGCAAATGTATGTAACAGGCAGAAGGAAGCATCTTCGACCCCATAAATTATATATATTCTTGATCAGCATCAACAGCCGAGTCGATATAGCCATGTCTGTCTGTCCGTCCGTCCGTCTGTCCGTCTGTCTGTCTGTCTGTCCGTATCAACGCCTAGATCTCAGAAACTACAAGAGCTACAGGCATGTGCCATATATCGTTGGAAAGGTAATTAACATACGCAGTACAAGTTTGTTGTTTTATTTTGATATCACCCCCCGCTACTTCGCAAATCGCAAAAAACTGCCACGCCCACAATTATTAACCTAATGCTGTGCAATTCGGCATATGCGTTGGTGCTTATAAAAGCTATCTAATTTTTTAATTTGAACCAAATCGGATAAGAAACACGGAAGGTATGCCACATGCAAAATCTTTGGCAAGGGAAGCAGAAGCGCAGCAAAATACGCATTGCGCGACTCCGACTGCGACGTTGGCAGCGAAATGTGTATGGCTTTATGACACACGAAACTTATTTTCTTTTTTAATAGAATATTGTTTCATTTATTTATTTATACTAAATAAATAAATTGTAAGCATGTCTAAGGGTACGGGGTATTTTGCAGTCGGGAAACTCGACTGCTGCTCCCTTACGTGTTTTGTTTGTGTTAATGCGTAGAGTGTTTTAAAACATATTTGGTGAAAATCGGATTTATCAGCTGCCATTTGCCGGATCTCGGGGCAACTCGTGGCATATTCCAGCTTCAAAATATCGCAAAGGAAGTTTGTATGACAGCAAATATCTCCGTCATTTTATATTGATTCGTCACAAATAATATTTTTTTTGTTGGTGTTAATGCGTAGAGTGTTTTAAAACTTATTTGGTGAAGATCGGATGTAAATTGACGGATTTATCAGCTGCCATTTGACGGAACTCGGGGCAACTCGTGGCATATGCAACCTTCGAGCTACCGCTAAGGATGTTTGTATAACGGCAACTATATCTTTCATTTTCTATCGCTTCGTCACAAATAATATCTCATTTTATTTGTGTTGATGCGGGATAACTCGCGGCATACGATCGCAGTGAAGATCGGATGTAAATTAACGGATTCCCGCCTAAAATTAACATTTTGGCATCCACCTTCTGCTGATTTCTGCTCGCCTGGACTTCAGAAGTGGCAGAGGTCGATTTTTGGACTTTTAAAATTCTTAAATTTCCCGACTTTCCCTCAGCTTTTCATGGTTTTCAAAGTTTATCCAATTTTCCGAATTTCCCTGAATTTTCCTGATTTTTCCCGAATTTTCCTGAATTTTCTGGATTTTTCCGGAATTTTCCGTATTTTTCCTGAACTTTTACCGAATTTATCCCAGATGGCGGTTAAATTCAAAAACCAAATACCAGATGCCAAAATTTCAAATTCAAATTTTAACGGATTCCCGCCAAAAATTAAAATTTTGGCATCCACCTTCTGGTGATTTCTGTTCGCCTGGTACTTCAGAAGTGGCGTAGGTCGATTTTTGGACTTTTAAAATTCTTTAATTTCCCGACTTTCCCTCAGTTTCCCATGGCTTTCAAAGTTTATCCAATTTTCCGAATTCCCCTGAATTTTCCTGAATTTTCCTGAATTTTCCCGAATGTACCTGAATTTCCTGGATTTTTTCCGGAATTTTCCGGATTTTTCCTGAACTTTTACCGAATTTATCCCAGATGGCGGTTAAATTTAAAAACCAAATACCAGATGCCAAAATTTCAAATTCAAATTTTAACGGATTCCCGCCAAAAATTAAAATTTTGGCATCCACCTTCTGGTGATTTCTGTTCGCCTGGTACTTCAGAAGTGGCGTAGGTCGATTTTTGGACTTTTAAAATTCTTAAATTTCCCGACTTTCCCTCAGTTTTCCATGGCTTTCAAAGTTTTTCCAATTTTTCGAATTTCCCTGAATTTTCCTGAATTTTCCCGAATTTTTCTGAATTTCCTGGATTTCTCTGGAATTTTCAGGATTTTTCCTGAACTTTTTCCGAATTTACCCCCCAGATGGCGGTTAAATTCAAAAACCAAATACCAGATGCCAAAATTTCAAATTCAAATTTTAACGGATTCCCGCCAAAAATTAAAATTTTGGCATCCACCTTCTGCTGATTTCTGCTCGCCTGGTACTTCAGATGTGGCGTAGGTCGATTTTTTGACTTTTAAAATTCTTTAATATCCCGACTTTCCCTCAGTTTTCCATGGTTTTCAAAGTTTTTCCAATTTTCCGAATTTCCCTTAATTTTCCTGAATTTCCTGGATTTTTTCCGGAATTTTCCGGATTTTTCCTGAACATTTTCCGAATTTACCGCCCAGATGGCGGTTAAATTCAAAAACCAAATACCAGATGCCAAAATTTCAAATACAAATTTTAACGGATTCCCGCCAAAAATTAAAATTTTGGCATCCACCTTCTGGTGATTTCTGTTCGCCTGGTACTTCAAAAGTGGCGTAGGTCGATTTTTGGACTTTTAAAATTCTTAAATTTCCCGACTTTCCCTCAGTTTTCCATGGATTTCAAAGTTTTTCCAATTTTTCGAATTTCCCTGAATTTTCCTGAATTTTCCCGAATTTTCCTGAATTTCCTGGATTTTTCTGGAATTTTCCGGATTTTTCCTGAACATTTTCCGAATTTACCGCCCAGATGGCGTTTAAATTCAAAAACCAAATACCAGATGCCAAAATTTCAAATTCAAATTTTAACGGATTCCCGCCAAAAATTAAAATTTTGGCATCCACCTTCTGGTGATTTCTGTTCGCCTGGTACTTCAGAAGTGGCGTAGGTCGATTTTTGGACTTTTAAAATTCTTAAATTTCCCGACTCTCCCTCAGTTTTCCATGGTTTTCAAAGTTTATCCAATTTTCCTGAATTTTCCTGAATTTTCCCGAATTTTCCTGAATTTCCTGGATTTTTTCATGAATTTTCCGGTTTTTTCCTGAACATTTTCTGAATTTACCGCCCAGATGGCGGTTAAATTCAAAAACCAAATACCAGATGCCAAAATTTCAATTTCAAATTTTAACGGATTCCCGCCAAAGCTTAAAATTTTGGCATCCACCTTCTGCTGATTTCTGCTCGCCTGGTACTTCAGAAGTGGCGTAGGTCGATTTTTGGACTTTTAAAATTCTTAAATTTCTCGACTTTCCATCAGCTTTCCATGGTTTTCAAAGTTTATCCAATTTTCCGAATTTCCCTGAATTTTCCTGAATTTTCCCGAATTTACCTGAATTTCCTGAATTTTTTCCGGAATTTTCCGGAATTTTCCTGAACATTTTCCGAATTTACCGCGCAGATGGCGGTTAAATTCAAAAACCAAATACCAGATGCCAAAATTTCAAATTCAAATTTTAACGGATTCCCGCCAAAAATTAAGATTTAGGCATCCACCTTCTGCTGATTTCTGTTCGCCTGGTACTTCAGAAGTGGCGGAGGTCGATTTTTGGACTTTTAAAATTCTTAAATTTCCCGACTTTCCCTCAGTTTTCCATGGTTTTCAAAGCTTTTTCAATTTTCCAAATTTCCCTTAATTTTCCTGAATTTTCGCGAATTTTCCTGAATTTCCTGGATTTTTACGGATATTTCCTGAACTTTTTCCGAATTTACCGCCCACATGGCGGTTAAATTCAAAAACCAAAACCAGATGCCAAAATTTCAAATTCAAATTTTAACGGATTCCCGCCAAAAATTAAAATTTTGGCATCCACCTTCTGGTGATTTCTGTTCGCCTGGTACTTCAAAAGTGGCGTAGGTCGATTTTTGGACTTTTAAAATTCTTTAATTTCCCGACTTTCCCTCAGTTTTCCATGGCTTTCAAAGTTGTTCCAATTTTCCGAATTTCCCTGAATTTTCCTGAATTTTCCCGAATTTTCCTGAATTTCCTGGATTTTTTCCGGAATTTTCCGGATTTTTCCTGAACATTTTCCGAATTTACCGCCCAGATGGCGTTTAAATTCAAAAACCAAATACCAGATGCCAAAATTTCAAATTCAAATTTTAACGGATTCCCGCCAAAAATTAAAATTTTGGCATCCACCTTCTGCTGATTTCTGTTCGCCTGGTACTTCAGAAGTGGCGGAGGTCGATTTTTCGACTTTTAAAATTCTTAAATTTCCCGACTTTCCCTCAGTTTTCCATGGTTTTCAAAGCTTTTTCAATTTTCCAATTTTCCCTTAATTTTCCTGAATTTTCGCGAATTTTCCTGAATTTCCTGGATTTTTACGGATATTTCCTGAACTTTTTCCGAATTTACCGCCCACATGGCGGTTAAATTCAAAAACCAAAACCAGATGCCAAAATTTCAAATTCAAATTTTAACGGATTCCCGCCAAAAATTAAAATTTTGGCATCCACCTTCTGGTGATTTCTGTTCGCCTGGTACTTCAAAAGTGGCGTAGGTCGATTTTTGGACTTTTAAAATTCTTTAATTTCCCGACTTTCCCTCAGTTTTCCATGGCTTTCAAAGTTGTTCCAATTTTTCGAATTTCCCTGAATTTTCCGAATTTCCCTCAATTTTCCTGAATTTCCTGGATTTTTTCCGGAATTTTCCGGATTTTTCCTGAACATTTTCCGAATTTACCGCCCAGATGGCGGTTAAATTCAAAAACCAAATACCAGATGCCAAAATTTCAAATTCAAATTTTAACGGATTCCCGCCAAAAATTAAAATTTTGGCATCCACCTTCTGGTGATTTCTGTTCGCCTGGTACTTCAGAAGTGGCGTACGTCGATTTTTGGACTTTTAAAATTCTTTAATATCCCGACTTTCCCTCAGTTTTCCATGGTTTTCAAAGTTGTTCCAATTTTCCGAATTTCCCTCAATTTTCCTGAATTTCCTGGATTTTTTCCGGAATTTTCCGGATTTTAACTGAACATTTTCCGAATTTACCGCCCGTTGGCGGTTAAATTCAAAAACCAAATACCAGATGCCAAAATTTCAAATTCAAATTTTAACGGATTCCCGCCAAAAATTAAAATTTTGGCATCCACCTTCTGGTGATTTCTGTTCGCCTGGTACTTCAGAAGTGGCGTAGGTCGGTTTTTTGACTTTTAAAATTCTTAAATTTCCCGACTTTCCCTCAGTTTTCCATGGTTTTCAAAGTTTATCCAATTTTTCTGAATTTTCCTGAATTTTCCCGAATTTTCCTGAATTTCCTGGATTTTTTCATGAATTTTCCGGTTTTTTCCTGAACATTTTCTGAATTTACCGCCCAGATGGCGGTTAAATTCAAAAACCAAATACCAGATGCCAAAATTTCAATTTCAAATTTTAACGGATTCCCGCCAAAGCTTAAAATTTTGGCATCCACCTTCTGGTGATTTCTGTTCGCCTGGTACTTCAGAAGTGGCGTAGGTCGATTTTTGGACTTTTGAAATTCTTAAATTTCCCGACTTTCCCTCAGCTTTCCATGGTTTTCAAAGTTTATCCAATTTTCCGAATTTCCCTTAATTTTCCTGAATTTTCCCGAATTTACCTGAATTTCCTGGATTTTTTCCGGAATTTTCCGGATTTTAACTGAACATTTTCCGAATTTACCGCCCACATGGCGGTTAAATTCAAAAACCAAAACCAGATGCCAAAATTTCAAATTCAAATTTTAACGGATTCCCGCCAAAAATTAAAATTTTGGCATCCACCTTCTGGTGATTTCTGTTCGCCTGGTACTTCAAAAGTGGCGTAGGTCGATTTTTGGACTTTTAAAATTCTTTAATTTCCCGACTTTCCCTCAGTTTTCCATGGCTTTCAAAGTTGTTCCAATTTTTCGAATTTCCCTGAATTTTCCTGAATTTTCCCGAATTTTCCTGAATTTCCTGGATTTTTTCCGGAATTTTCCTGAACATTTTCCGAATTTACCGCCCAGATGGCGGTTAAATTCAAAAACCAAATACCAGATGCCAAAATTTCAAATTCAAATTTTAACGGATTCCCGCCAAAAATTAAGATTTAGGCATCCACCTTCTGCTGATTTCTGTTCGCCTGGTACTTCAGAAGTGGCGGAGGTCGATTTTTGGACTTTGAAAATTCTTTAATTTCCCGACTTTCCCTCAGTTTTCCATGGCTTTCAAAGTTTTTCCAATTTTTCGAATTTCCCTTAATTTTCCTGAATTTTCCCGAATTTTCCTGAATTTCCTGGATTTTTTCCGGAATTTTCCGGATTTTTCCTGAACATTTTCCGAATTTACCGCCCAGATGGCGTTTAAATTCAAAAACCAAATACCAGATGCCAAAATTTCAAATTCAAATTTTAACGGATTCCCGCCAAAAATTAAAATTTTGGCATCCACCTTCTGGTGATTTCTGTTCGCCTGGTACTTCAGAAGTGGCGTAGGTCGATTTTTGGACTTTTAAAATTCTTAAATTTCCCGACTTTCCCTCAGTTTTCCATGGTTTTCAAAGTTTATCCAATTTTTCGAATTTCCCTGAATTTTCCTGAATTTTCCCGAATTTTCCTGAATTTCCTGGATTTTTTCCGGAATTTTCCTGAACATTTTCCGAATTTACCGCCCAGATGGCGGTTAAATTCAAAAACCAAATACCAGATGCCAAAATTTCAAATTCAAATTTTAACGGATTCCCGCCAAAGCTTAAAATTTTGGCATCCACCTTCTGCTGATTTCTGCTCGCCTGGTACTTCAGAAGTGGCGTAGGTCGATTTTTGGACTTTTAAAATTCTTAAATTTCCCGACTCTCCCTCAGTTTTCCATGGTTTTCAAAGTTTATCCAATTTTCCTGAATTTTCCTGAATTTTCCCGAATTTTCCTGAATTTCCTGGATTTTTTCATGAATTTTCCGGTTTTTTCCTGAACATTTTCTGAATTTACCGCCCAGATGGCGGTTAAATTCAAAAACCAAATACCAGATGCCAAAATTTCAATTTCAAATTTTAACGGATTCCCGCCAAAGCTTAAAATTTTGGCATCCACCTTCTGCTGATTTCTGCTCGCCTGGTACTTCAGATGTGGCGTAGGTCGATTTTTTGACTTTTAAAATTCTTTAATATCCCGACTTTCCCTCAGTTTTCCATGGTTTTCAAAGTTTTTCCAATTTTCCGAATTTCCCTCAATTTTCCTGAATTTCCTGGATTTTTTCCGGAATTTTCCGGATTTTTCCTGAACATTTTCCGAATTTACCACCCAGATGGCGGTTAAATTCAAAAACCAAATACCAGATGCCAAAATTTCAAATTCAAATTTTAACGGATTCCCGCCAAAAATTAAAATTTTGGCATCCACCTTCTGGTGATTTCTGTTCGCCTGGTACTTCAAAAGTGGCGTAGGTCGATTTTTGGACTTTTAAAATTCTTAAATTTCCCGACTTTCCCTCAGTTTTCCATGGATTTCAAAGTTTTTCCAATTTTTCGAATTTCACTGAATTTTCCTGAATTTTCCCGAATTTTCCTGAATTTCCTGGATTTTTCTGGAATTTTCCGGATTTTTCCTGAACATTTTCCGAATTTACCGCCCAGATGGCGTTTAAATTCAAAAACCAAATACCAGATGCCAAAATTTCAAATACAAATTTTAACGGATTCCCGCCAAAAATTAAAATTTTGGCATCCACCTTCTGGTGATTTCTGTTCGCCTGGTACTTCAGAAGTGGCGTAGGTCGATTTTTGGACTTTTAAAATTCTTAAATTTCCCGACTTTCCCTCAGTTTTCCATGGTTTTCAAAGTTTATCCAATTTTCCTGAATTTTCCTGAATTTTCCCGAATTTTCCTGAATTTCCTGGATGTTTTCATGAATTTTCCGGTTTTTTCCTGAACATTTTCTGAATTTACCGCCCAGATGGCGGTTAAATTCAAAAACCAAATACCAGATGCCAAAATTTCAATTTCAAATTTTAACGGATTCCCGCCAAAGCTTAAAATTTTGGCATCCACCTTCTGCTGATTTCTGCTCGCCTGGTACTTCAGAAGTGGCGTAGGTCGATTTTTGGACTTTTAAAATTCTTAAATTTCTCGACTTTCCATCAGCTTTCCATGGTTTTCAAAGTTTATCCAATTTTCCGAATTTCCCTGAATTTTCCTGAATTTTCCCGAATTTACCTGAATTTCCTGAATTTTTTCCGGAATTTTCCGGAATTTTCCTGAACATTTTCCGAATTTACCGCGCAGATGGCGGTTAAATTCAAAAACCAAATACCAGATGCCAAAATTTCAAATTCAAATTTTAACGGATTCCCGCCAAAAATTAAGATTTAGGCATCCACCTTCTGCTGATTTCTGTTCGCCTGGTACTTCAGAAGTGGCGGAGGTCGATTTTTGGACTTTTAAAATTCTTAAATTTCCCGACTTTCCCTCAGTTTTCCATGGTTTTCAAAGCTTTTTCAATTTTCCAAATTTCCCTTAATTTTCCTGAATTTTCCTGAATTTTCCTGAATTTCCTGGATTTTTACGGATATTTCCTGAACTTTTTCCGAATTTACCGCCCACATGGCGGTTAAATTCAAAAACCAAAACCAGATGCCAAAATTTCAAATTCAAATTTTAACGGATTCCCGCCAAAAATTAAAATTTTGGCATCCACCTTCTGGTGATTTCTGTTCGCCTGGTACTTCAAAAGTGGCGTAGGTCGATTTTTGGACTTTTAAAATTCTTTAATTTCCCGACTTTCCCTCAGTTTTCCATGGCTTTCAAAGTTGTTCCAATTTTTCGAATTTCCCTGAATTTTCCTGAATTTTCCCGAATTTTCCTGAATTTCCTGGATTTTTTCCGGAATTTTCCGGATTTTTCCTGAACATTTTCCGAATTTACCGCCCAGATGGCGTTTAAATTCAAAAACCAAATACCAGATGCCAAAATTTCAAATTCAAATTTTAACGGATTCCCGCCAAAAATTAAAATTTTGGCATCCACCTTCTGCTGATTTCTGTTCGCCTGGTACTTCAGAAGTGGCGGAGGTCGATTTTTGGACTTTTAAAATTCTTAAATTTCCCGACTTTCCCTCAGTTTTCCATGGTTTTCAAAGCTTTTTCAATTTTCCAATTTTCCCTTAATTTTCCTGAATTTTCGCGAATTTTCCTGAATTTCCTGGATTTTTACGGATATTTCCTGAACTTTTTCCGAATTTACCGCCCACATGGCGGTTAAATTCAAAAACCAAAACCAGATGCCAAAATTTCAAATTCAAATTTTAACGGATTCCCGCCAAAAATTAAAATTTTGGCATCCACCTTCTGGTGATTTCTGTTCGCCTGGTACTTCAAAAGTGGCGTAGGTCGATTTTTGGACTTTTAAAATTCTTTAATTTCCCGACTTTCCCTCAGTTTTCCATGGCTTTCAAAGTTGTTCCAATTTTTCGAATTTCCCTGAATTTTCCTGAATTTTCCCGAATTTTCCTGAATTTCCTGGATTTTTCTGGAATTTTCCGGATTTTTCCTGAACTTTTTCCGAATTTACCGCCCAGATGGCGGTTAAATTCAAAAACCAAATACCAGATGCCAAAATTTCAATTTCAAATTTTAACGGATTCCCGCCAAAGCTTAAAATTTTGGCATCCACCTTCTGGTGATTTCTGTTCGCCTGGTACTTCAGAAGTGGCGTAGGACGATTTTTGGACTTTTAAAATTCTTTAATTTCCCGACTTTCCCTCAGCTTTCCATGGTTTTCAAAGTTTATCCAATTCTTCGAATTTCCCTGAATTTTCCTGAATTTTCCCGAATTTTCCTGAATTTCCTGGATTTTTCTGGAATTTTCCGGATTTTTCCTGAAATTTTTCCGAATTTACCGCCCAGATGGCGGTTAAATTCAAAAACCAAATACCAGATGCCAAAATTTCAAATTCAAATTTTAACGGATTCCCGCCAAAAATTAAAATTTTGGCATCCACCTTCTGCTGATTTCTGCTCGCCTGGTACTTCAGATGTGGCGTAGGTCGATTTTTTGACTTTTAAAATTCTTTAATATCCCGACTTTCCCTCAGTTTTCCATGGTTTTCAAAGTTTTTCCAATTTTCCGAATTTCCCTCAATTTTCCTGAATTTCCTGGATTTTTTCCGGAATTTTCCGGATTTTTCCTGAACATTTTCCGAATTTACCGCCCAGATGGCGGTTAAATTCAAAAACCAAATACCAGATGCCAAAATTTCAAATACAAATTTTAACGGATTCCCGCCAAAAATTAAAATTTTGGCATCCACCTTCTGGTGATTTCTGTTCGCCTGGTACTTCAAAAGTGGCGTACGTCGATTTTTGGACTTTTAAAATTCTTTAATTTCCCGACTTTCCCTCAGTTTTCCATGGCTTTCAAAGTTTTTCAAATTTTTCGAATTTCCCTGAATTTTCCTGAATTTTCCCGAATTTTCCTGAATTTCCTGGATTTTTTCCGGAATTTTCCGGATTTTTCCTGAACATTTTCCGAATTTACCGCCCAGATGGCGTTTAAATTCAAAAACCAAATACCAGATGCCAAAATTTCAAATTCAAATTTTAACGGATTCCCGCCAAAAATTAAAATTTTGGCATCCACCTTCTGCTGATTTCTGCTCGCCTGGTACTTCAGAAGTGGCGTAGGTCGATTTTTGGACTTTTAAAATTCTTAAATTTCCCGACTTTCCCTCAGCTTTCCATGGTTTTCAAAGTTTATCCAATCTTCCGAATTTCCCTTAATTTTCCTGAATTTTCCCGAATTTTCCTGAATTTCCTGGATTTTTTCCGGAATTTTCCGGATTTTAACTGAACATTTTCCGAATTTACCGCCCGTTGGCGGTTAAATTCAAAAACCAAATACCAGATGCCAAAATTTCAAATTCAAATTTTAACGGATTCCCGCCAAAAATTAAAATTTTGGCATCCACCTTCTGGTGATTTCTGTTCGCCTGGTACTTCAGAAGTGGCGTAGGTCGATTTTTGGACTTTTAAAATTCTTAAATTTCCCGACTTTCCCTCAGTTTTCCATGGTTTTCAAAGTTTATCCAATTTTTCTGAATTTTCCTGAATTTTCCCGAATTTTCCTGAATTTCCTGGATTTTTTCATGAATTTTCCGGTTTTTTCCTGAACATTTTCTGAATTTACCGCCCAGATGGCGGTTAAATTCAAAAACCAAATACCAGATGCCAAAATTTCAATTTCAAATTTTAACGGATTCCCGCCAAAGCTTAAAATTTTGGCATCCACCTTCTGCTGATTTCTGCTCGCCTGGTACTTCAGAAGTGGCGTAGGTCGATTTTTGGACTTTTAAAATTCTTAAATTTCTCGACTTTCCATCAGCTTTCCATGGTTTTCAAAGTTTATCCAATTTTCCGAATTTCCCTGAATTTTCCTGAATTTTCCCGAATTTACCTGAATTTCCTGGATTTTTTCCGGAATTTTCCGGATTTTAACTGAACATTTTCCGAATTTACCGCCCACATGGCGGTTAAATTCAAAAACCAAAACCAGATGCCAAAATTTCAAATTCAAATTTTAACGGATTCCCGCCAAAAATTAAAATTTTGGCATCCACCTTCTAGTGATTTCTGTTCGCCTGGTACTTCAAAAGTGGCGTAGGTCGATTTTTGGACTTTTAAAATTCTTTAATTTCCCGACTTTCCCTCAGTTTTCCATGGCTTTCAAAGTTTTTCAAATTTTCCTGAATTTCCCTGAATTTTCCTGAATTTTCCCGAATTTTCCTGAATTTCCTGGATTTTTTCCGGAATTTTCCGGATTTTTCCTGAACATTTTCCGAATTTACCGCCCAGATGGCGTTTAAATTCAAAAACCAAATACCAGATGCCAAAATTTCAAATTCAAATTTTAACGGATTCCCGCCAAAAATTAAAATTTTGGCATCCACCTTCTGCTGATTTCTGCTCGCCTGGTACTTCAGAAGTGGCGTAGGTCGATTTTTGGACTTTTAAAATTCTTAAATTTCCCGACTTTCCCTCAGCTTTCCATGGTTTTCAAAGTTTATCCAATCTTCCGAATTTCCCTAAATTTTCCTGAATTTTCCCGAATTTACCTGAATTTCCTGGATTTTTTCCGGAATTTTCCGGATTTTAACTGAACATTTTCCGAATTTACCGCCCGTTGGCGGTTAAATTCAAAAACCAAATACCAGATGCCAAAATTTCAAATTCAAATTTTAACGGATTCCCGCCAAAAATTAAAATTTTGGCATCCACCTTCTGGTGATTTCTGTTCGCCTGGTACTTCAGAAGTGGCGTAGGTCGATTTTTGGACTTTTAAAATTCTTAAATTTCCCGACTTTCCCTCAGTTTTCCATGGTTTTCAAAGTTTATCCAATTTTTCTGAATTTTCCTGAATTTTCCCGAATTTTCCTGAATTTCCTGGATTTTTTCATGAATTTTCCGGTTTTTTCCTGAACATTTTCTGAATTTACCGCCCAGATGGCGGTTAAATTCAAAAACCAAATACCAGATGCCAAAATTTCAATTTCAAATTTTAACGGATTCCCGCCAAAGCTTAAAATTTTGGCATCCACCTTCTGCTGATTTCTGCTCGCCTGGTACTTCAGAAGTGGCGTAGGTCGATTTTTGGACTTTTAAAATTCTTAAATTTCTCGACTTTCCATCAGCTTTCCATGGTTTTCAAAGTTTATCCAATTTTCCGAATTTCCCTGAATTTTCCTGAATTTTCCCGAATTTACCTGAATTTCCTGGATTTTTTCCGGAATTTTCCGGATTTTAACTGAACATTTTCCGAATTTACCGCCCACATGGCGGTTAAATTCAAAAACCAAAACCAGATGCCAAAATTTCAAATTCAAATTTTAACGGATTCCCGCCAAAAATTAAAATTTTGGCATCCACCTTCTGGTGATTTCTGTTCGCCTGGTACTTCAAAAGTGGCGTAGGTCGATTTTTGGACTTTTAAAATTCTTTAATTTCCCGACTTTCCCTCAGTTTTCCATGGCTTTCAAAGTTGTTCCAATTTTTCGAATTTCCCTGAATTTTCCTGAATTTTCCCGAATTTACCTGAATTTCCTGGATTTTTCCGGAATTTTCCTGAACATTTTCCGAATTTACCGCCCAGATGGCGGTTAAATTCAAAAACCAAATACCAGATGCCAAAATTTCAAATTCAAATTTTAACGGATTCCCGCCAAAAATTAAGATTTAGGCATCCACCTTCTGCTGATTTCTGTTCGCCTGGTACTTCAGAAGTGGCGGAGGTCGATTTTTGGACTTTGAAAATTCTTTAATTTCCCGACTTTCCCTCAGTTTTCCATGGCTTTCAAAGTTTTTCCAATTTTTCGAATTTCCCTTAATTTTCCTGAATTTTCCCGAATTTTCCTGAATTTCCTGGATTTTTTCCGGAATTTTCCGGATTTTTCCTGAACATTTTCCGAATTTACCGCCCAGATGGCGTTTAAATTCAAAAACCAAATACCAGATGCCAAAATTTCAAATTCAAATTTTAACGGATTCCCGCCAAAAATTAAAATTTTGGCATCCACCTTCTGGTGATTTCTGTTCGCCTGGTACTTCAGAAGTGGCGTAGGTGGATTTTTGGACTTTTAAAATTCTTAAATTTCCCGACTTTCCCTCAGTTTTCCATGGTTTTCAAAGTTTATCCAATTTTTCTGAATTTTCCTGAATTTTCCCGAATTTTCCTGAATTTCCTGGATTTTTTCATGAATTTTCCGGTTTTTTCCTGAACATTTTCTGAATTTACCGCCCAGATGGCGGTTAAATTCAAAAACCAAATACCAGATGCCAAAATTTCAATTTCAAATTTTAACGGATTCCCGCCAAAGCTTAAAATTTTGGCATCCACCTTCTGCTGATTTCTGCTCGCCTGGTACTTCAGAAGTGGCGTAGGTCGATTTTTGGACTTTTAAAATTCTTAAATTTCTCGACTTTCCATCAGCTTTCCATGGTTTTCAAAGTTTATCCAATTTTCCGAATTTCCCTGAATTTTCCTGAATTTTCCCGAATTTACCTGAATTTCCTGGATTTTTTCCGGAATTTTCCGGATTTTAACTGAACATTTTCCGAATTTACCGCCCACATGGCGGTTAAATTCAAAAACCAAAACCAGATGCCAAAATTTCAAATTCAAATTTTAACGGATTCCCGCCAAAAATTAAAATTTTGGCATCCACCTTCTGGTGATTTCTGTTCGCCTGGTACTTCAAAAGTGGCGTAGGTCGATTTTTGGACTTTTAAAATTCTTTAATTTCCCGACTTTCCCTCAGTTTTCCATGGCTTTCAAAGTTGTTCCAATTTTTCGAATTTCCCTGAATTTTCCTGAATTTTCCCGAATTTTCCTGAATTTCCTGGATTTTTTCCGGAATTTTCCTGAACATTTTCCGAATTTACCGCCCAGATGGCGGTTAAATTCAAAAACCAAATACCAGATGCCAAAATTTCAAATTCAAATTTTAACGGATTCCCGCCAAAAATTAAGATTTAGGCATCCACCTTCTGCTGATTTCTGTTCGCCTGGTACTTCAGAAGTGGCGGAGGTCGATTTTTGGACTTTGAAAATTCTTTAATTTCCCGACTTTCCCTCAGTTTTCCATGGCTTTCAAAGTTTTTCCAATTTTTCGAATTTCCCTGAATTTTCCTGAATTTTCCCGAATTTTCCTGAATTTCCTGGATTTTTTCCGGAATTTTCCGGATTTTTCCTGAACTTTTCCCGAATTTTCCTGAATTTTCTGGATTTTTTCCGGATTTTTCCTGAACATTTCCGAATTTACCGCCCAGATGGCGGTTAAATTCAAAAACCAAATACCAGATGCCAAAATTTCAAATTCAAATTTTAACGGATTCCCGCCTAAAATTAACATTTTGGCATCCACCTTCTGCTGATTTCTGCTCGCCTGGACTTCAGAAGTGGCAGAGGTCGATTTTTGGACTTTTAAAATTCTTAAATTTCCCGACTTTCCCTCAGCTTTCCATGGTTTTAAAAGTTTTTCCAATTTTCCGAATTTCCCTTAATTTTCCTGAATTTCCTGGATTTTTTCCGGAATTTTCGGGATTTTAACTGAACATTTTCCGAATTTACCGCCCTTTGGCGGTTAAATTCAAAAACCAAATACCAGATGCCAAAATTTCAAATTCAATTTTAACGGATTCCCGCCAAAAATTAAAATTTTGGCATCCACCTTCTGCTGATTTCTGCTCGCCTGGTACTTCAGAAGTGGCGTAGGTCGATTTTTGGACTTTTAAAATTCTTAAAATTCCCGACTTTCCCTCAGTTTTCCATGGTTTTCAAAGTTTATTCAATTTTCCTGAATTTCCCTGAATTTTCCCGAATTTTCCTGAATTTCCTGGATTTTTTCCGGAATTTTTCCGATTTTTCCTGAACATTTTCTGAATTTACCGCCCAGATGGCGGTTAAATTCAAAAACCAAATACCAGATGCCAAAATTTCAATTTCGAATTTTAACGGATTCCCGCCAAAGCTTAAAATTTTGGCATCCACCTTCTGGTGATTTCTGTTCGCCTGGTACTTCAAAGGTGGCGTAGGTCGATTTTTGGACTTTTAAAATTCTTAAATTTCCCGACTTTCCCTCAGCTTTCCATGGTTTTCAAAGTTTATCCAATTTTCCGAATTTCCCTAAATTTTCCTGAATTTTCCCGAATTTACCTGAATTTCCTGGATTTTTTCCGGAATTTTCCGGAATTTTCCTGAACATTTTCCGAATTTACCGCCCAGATGGCGGTTAAATTCAAAAACCAAATACCAGATGCCAAAATTTCAAATTCAAATTTTAACGGATTCCCGCCAAAAATTAAGATTTAGGCATCCACCTTCTGCTGATTTCTGCTCGCCTGGTACTTCAGAAGTGGCGGAGGTCGATTTCCCGACTTTCCCTCAGTTTTCCATGGTTTTCAAAGCTTTTTCAATTTTCCGAATTTCCCTTAATTTTCCCGAATTTTCCTGAATTTTCGCGAATTTTCCTGAATTTCCTGGATTTTTCCGGATTTTTCCTGAACTTTTTCCGAATTTACCGCCCACATGGCGGTTAAATTCAAAAACCAAAACCAGATGCCAAAATTTCAATTTCAAATTTTAACGGATTCCCGCCAAAAATTAAAATTTTGGCATCCACCTTTTGCTGATTTCTGCTCGCCTGGTACTTTAGAAGTGGCGGAGGTCGATTTTTGAACTTTTAAAATTCTTAAATTTCCCGACTTTCCCTCAGTTTTCCATGGTTTTCAAAGTTTTTCCAATTTTCCGAATTTCCCTTAATTTTCCTGAATTTTCCCGAATTTTCCGGAATTTCCTGGATTTTTCTGGAATTTTCCGGATTTTTCCTGAACTTTTACCGAATTTATCCCAGATGGCGGTTAATTCAAAAACCAAATACCAGATGTCAAACTTTCACAATCAAATTTTAACGGATTCCCGCCAAAAATTAAAATTTTGGCATCCACCTTCTGGTGATTTCTGTTCGCCTGGTACTTCAAAGGTGGCGTAGGTCGATTTTTGGACTTTTAAAATTCTTAAATTTCCCGACTTTCCCTCAGCTTTCCATGGTTTTCAAAGTTTATCCAATTTTCCGAATTTCCCTAAATTTTCCTGAATTTTCCCGAATTTACCTGAATTTCCTGGATTTTTTCCGGAATTTTCCGGAATTTTCCTGAACATTTTCCGAATTTACCGCCCAGATGGCGGTTAAATTCAAAAACCAAATACCAGATGCCAAAATTTCAAATTCAAATTTTAACGGATTCCCGCCAAAAATTAAGATTTAGGCATCCACCTTCTGCTGATTTCTGCTCACCTGGTACTTCAGAAGTGGCGGAGGTCGATTTCCCGACTTTCCCTCAGCTTTCCATGGTTTTCAAAGTTTATCCAATTTTCCGAATTTCCCTTAATTTTCCTGAATTTTCCCGAATTTACCTGAATTTCCTGGATTTTTTCCGGAATTTTCCGGATTTTAACTGAACATTTTCCGAATTTACCGCCCACATGGCGGTTAAATTCAAAAACCAAAACCAGATGCCAAAATTTCAATTTCAAATTTTAACGGATTCCCGCCAAAAATTAAAATTTTGGCATCCACCTTCTGCTGATTTCTGTTCGCCTGGTACTTTAGAAGTGGCGGAGGTCGATTTTTGAACTTTTAAAATTCTTAAATTTTCCGACTTTCCCTCAGTTTTCCATGGTTTTCAAAGTTTTTCCAATTTTCCGAATTTCCCTTAATTTTCCTGAATTTTCCCGAATTTTCCGGAATTTCCTGGATTTTTCTGGAATTTTCCGGATTTTTCCTGAACTTTTACCGAATTTATCCCAAATGGCGGTTAATTCAAAAACCAAATACCAGATGTCAAACTTTCACAATCAAATTTTAACGGATTCCCGCCAAAAATTAAAATTTTGGCATCCACCTTCTGGTGATTTCTGTTCGCCTGGTACTTCAGAAGTGGCGTAGGTCGATTTTTTGACTTTTAAAATTCTTTAATATCCCGACTTTCCCTCAGTTTTCCATGGTTTTCAAAGTTTATTCAATTTTCCGAATTTCCCTCAATTTTCCTGAATTTTCCCGAATTTACCTGAATTTCTTGGATTTTTTCCGGAATTTTCCGGATTTTTCCTGAACATTTTCCGAATTTACCGCCCAGATGGCGGTTAAATTCAAAAACCAAATACCAGATGCCAAAATTTCAAATTCAAATTTTAACGGATTCCCGCCAAAAATTAAAATTTTGGCATCCACCTTCTGGTGATTTCTGTTCGCCTGGTACTTCAGAAGTGGCGTAGGACGATTTTTGGACTTTTCTCTATTTCCCGACGTTCCCTCAGTTTTCCATGGTTTTCAAAGTTTTTCCAATTTTCCGATTTTCCCTTAATTTTCCTGAATTTTCCCGAATTTTCCGGAATTTCCTGGATTTTTCTGGAATTTTCCGGATTTTTCCTGAACTTTTTCCGAATTTATCCCAAATGGCGGTTAATTCAAAAACCAAATACCAGATGTCAAACTTTCACAATCAAATTTTAACGGATTCCCGCCAAAAATTAAAATTTTGGCATCCACCTTTTGCTGATTTCTGCTCGCCTGGTACTTTAGAAGTGGCGGAGGTCGATTTTTGAACTTTTAAAATTCTTAAATTTCCCGACTTTCCCTCAGTTTTCCATGGTTTTCAAAGTTTTTCCAATTTTCCGAATTTCCCTTAATTTTCCTGAATTTTCCCGAATTTTCCGGAATTTCCTGGATTTTTCTGGAATTTTCCGGATTTTTCCTGAACTTTTACCGAATTTATCCCAAATGGCGGTTAATTCAAAAACCAAATACCAGATGTCAAACTTTCACAATCAAATTTTAACGGATTCCCGCCAAAAATTAAAATTTTGGCATCCACCTTCTGGTGATTTCTGTTCGCCTGGTACTTCAGAAGTGGCGTAGGTCGATTTTTTGACTTTTAAAATTCTTTAATATCCCGACTTTCCCTCAGTTTTCCATGGTTTTCAAAGTTTATTCAATTTTCCGAATTTCCCTCAATTTTCCTGAATTTTCCCGAATTTACCTGAATTTCTTGGATTTTTTCCGGAATTTTCCGGATTTTTCCTGAACATTTTCCGAATTTACCGCCCAGATGGCGGTTAAATTCAAAAACCAAATACCAGATGCCAAAATTTCAAATGCAAATTATAACGGATTCCCGCCAAAAATTAAAATTTTGGCATCCACCTTCTGCTGATTTCTGTTCGCCTGGTACTTCAGAAGTGGCGGAGGTCGATTTTTGACATTTAAAATTCTTAAATTTCCCGACTTTCCCTCAGCTTTCCATGGTTTTCAAAGTTTATCCAATTTTCCGAATTTCCCTGAATTTTCCCGAATTTTCCCGAATTTACCTGAATTTCCTGGATTTTTTCCGGAATTTTTCCGATTTTTCCTGAACATTTTCCGAATTTACCGCCCAGATGGCGGTTAAATTCAAAAACCAAATACCAGATGCCAAAATTTCAAATTCAAATTTTAACGGATTCCCGCCAAAAATTAAAATTTTGGCATCCACCTTCTGGTGATTTCTGTTCGCCTGGTACTTCAGAAGTGGCGTAGGACGATTTTTGGACTTTTAAAATTCTTTAATTTCCCGACTTTCCCTCAGTTTTCCATGGCTTTCAAAGTTTTTCTAATTTTTCGAATTTCCCTGAATTTTCCTGAATTTTCCCGAATTTTCCTGAATTTCCTGGATTTTTCTGGAATTTTCCGGATTTTTCCTGAACTTTTTCCGAATTTACCGCCCAGATGGCGGTTAAATTCAAAAACCAAATACCAGATGCCAAAATTTCAAATTCAAATTTTAACGGATTCCCGCCAAAAATTAAAATTTTGGCATCCACCTTCTGCTGATTTCTGCTCGCCTGATACTTTAGAAGTGGCGTAGGTCGATTTTTTGACTTTTAAAATTCTTTAATATCCCGACTTTCCCTCAGTTTTCCATGGTTTTCAAAGTTTTTCCAATTTTCCGAATTTCCCTTAATTTTCCCGAATTTTCCTGAATTTTCTGGATTTTTTCCGGAATTTTCCGGATTTTTCCTGAACATTTTCCGAATTTACCGCCCAGATGGCGGTTAAATTCAAAAACCAAATACCAGATGCCAAAATTTCAAATTAAAATTTTAACGGATTCCCGCCAAAACTTAAAATTTTGGAATCCACCTTCTGGTGATTTCTGTTCGCCTGGTACTTCAGAAGTGGCGTAGGTCGATTTTTGGACTTTTAAAATTCTTTAATTTCCCGACTTTCCCTCATTTTTCCATGGTTTTCAAAGTTTTTCCAATTTTCCGAATTTCCCTTAATTTTCCCGAATTTACCTGAATTTCCTGGATTTTTTCCGGAATTTTTCCGATTTTTCCTGAACATTTTCCGAATTTACCGCCCAGATGGCGGTTAAATTCAAAAACCAAATACCAGATGCCAAAATTTCAAATTCAAATTTTAACGGATTCCCGCCAAAAATTAAAATTTTGGCATCCACCTTCTGGTGATTTCTGTTCGCCTGGTACTTCAGAAGTGGCGTAGGACGATTTTTGGACTTTTAAAATTCTTTAATTTCCCGACTTTCCCTCAGTTTTCCATGGCTTTCAAAGTTTTTCTAATTTTTCGAATTTCCCTGAATTTTCCTGAATTTTCCCGAATTTTCCTGAATTTCCTGGATTTTTCTGGAATTTTCCGGATTTTTCCTGAACTTTTTCCGAATTTACCGCCCAGATGGCGGTTAAATTCAAAAACCAAATACCAGATGCCAAAATTTCAAATTCAAATTTTAACGGATTCCCGCCAAAAATTAAAATTTTGGCATCCACCTTCTGCTGATTTCTGCTCGCCTGATACTTTAGAAGTGGCGTAGGTCGATTTTTTGACTTTTAAAATTCTTTAATATCCCGACTTTCCCTCAGTTTTCCATGGTTTTCAAAGTTTTTCCAATTTTCCGAATTTCCCTTAATTTTCCCGAATTTTCCTGAATTTTCTGGATTTTTTCCGGAATTTTCCGGATTTTTCCTGAACATTTTCCGAATTTACCGCCCAGATGGCGGTTAAATTCAAAAACCAAATACCAGATGCCAAAATTTCAAATTAAAATTTTAACGGATTCCCGCCAAAACTTAAAATTTTGGAATCCACCTTCTGGTGATTTCTGTTCGCCTGGTACTTCAGAAGTGGCGTAGGTCGATTTTTGGACTTTTAAAATTCTTTAATTTCCCGACTTTCCCTCATTTTTCCATGGTTTTCAAAGTTTTTCCAATTTTCCGAATTTCCCTTAATTTTCCCGAATTTTCCTGAATTTCATGGATTTTCACGGAATTTTCCGGATTTTTCTTCATTTTTTCCCGAATTTTCCTGAATTTTCTGGATTTTTTCCGGAATTTTCCGGATTTTTCCTGAACATTTTCCGAATTTACCGCCCAGATGGCGGTTAAATTCAAAAACCAAATACCAGATGCCAAAATTTCAAATTCAAATTTTAACGGATTCCCGCCAAAACTTAAAATTTTGGCATCCACCTTCTGCTGATTTCTGCTCGCCTGGTACTTCAGAAGTGGCGGAGGTCGATTTTTGGACTTTTAAAATTCTTAAATTTCCCGACTTTCCCTCAGCTTTCCATGGTTTTCAAAGTTTATCCAATTTTCCGAATTTGCCTGAATTTTCCTGAATTTTTCCGAATTTACCTGAATTTCCTGGATTTTTTCCGGAATTTTCCGGATTTTAACTGAACATTTTCCGAATTTACCGCCCGTTGGCGGTTAAATTCAAAAACCAAATACCAGATGCCAAAATTTCAAATTCAAATTTTAACGGATTCCCGCCATAAATTAAAATTTTGGCATCCACCTTCTGCTGATTTCTGCTCGCCTGATACTTCAGAAGTGGCGTAGGTCGATTTCTTGACTTTTAAAATTCTTTAATATCCCGACTTTCCCTCAGTTTTCCATGGTTTTCAAAGTTTTTCCAATTTTCCGAATTTCCCTGAATTTTCCCGAATTTTCCCGAATTTTCCTGAATTTTCTGGATTTTTTCCGGAATTTTCCGGATTTTTCCTGAACATTTTCCGAATTTACCGCCCGTTGGTGGTTAAATTCAAAAACCAAATACCAGATGCCAAAATTTCAAATTCAAATTTTAACGGATTCCCGCCAAAAATTAAAATTTTGGAATCCACCTTCTGGTGATTTCTGTTCGCCTGGTACTTCAGAAGTGGCGTAGGTCGATTTTTGGACTTTTAAAATTCTTTAATTTCCCGACTTTCCCTCAGTTTTCCATGGTTTTCAAAGTTTTTCCAATTTTCCGAATTTCCCTTAATTTTCCTGAATTTTCCCGAATTTTCCTGAATTTCATGGATTTTCCCGGAATTTTCCGGATTTTTCCTCAACTTTTCCCGAATTTTCCTGAATTTTGTGGATTTTTTCCGGAATTTTCCGGATTTTTCCTGAACATTTTCCGAATTTACCGCCCAGATGGCGGTTAAATTCAAAAACCAAATACCAGATACCAAAATTTCAAATTCAAATTTTAACGGATTCCCGCCAAAACTTAAAATTTTGGCATCCACCTTCTGGTGATTTCTGTTCGCTGGTACTTCAGAAGTGGCGGAGGTCGATTTTTGGACTTTTAAAATTCTTAAATTTCCCGACTTTCCCTCAGCTTTCCATGGTTTTCAAAGTTTATCCAATTTTCCGA
Organism: Drosophila vallismaia; assembly: GCA_035047325.1. NCBI lineage: Eukaryota > Metazoa > Arthropoda > Insecta > Diptera > Drosophilidae > Drosophila > Drosophila vallismaia. The sequence continues at coordinate 48,745 of JAWNPU010000023.1, read as the reverse complement.
ATTTGCCTGAATTTTCCTGAATTTTTCCGAATTTACCTGAATTTCCTGGATTTTTTCCGGAATTTTCCGGATTTTAACTGAACATTTTCCGAATTTACCGCCCGTTGGCGGTTAAATTCAAAAACCAAATACCAGATGCCAAAATTTCAAATTCAAATTTTAACGGATTCCCGCCAAAAATTAAAATTTTGGCATCCACCTTCTGCTGATTTCTGCTCGCCTGATACTTCAGAAGTGGCGTAGGTCGATTTCTTGACTTTTAAAATTCTTTAATATCCCGACTTTCCCTCAGTTTTCCATGGTTTTCAAAGTTTTTCCAATTTTCCGAATTTCCCTGAATTTTCCCGAATTTTCCCGAATTTACCTGAATTTCGTGGATTTTTTCCGGATTTTTCCTGAACATTTTCCGAATTTACCGCCCAGATGGCGGTTAAATTCCAAAATCAAATACCAGATGCCAAAATTTCAAATTCAAATTTTAACGGATTCCCGCCAAAAATTAAAATTTTGACATCCACCTTCTGCTGATTTCTGCTCGCCTGGTACTTCAGAAGTGGCGGAGGTCGATTTTTGGACTTTTAAAATTCTTAAATTTCCCGACTTTCCCTCAGCTTTCCATGGTTTTCAAAGTTTATCCAATTTTCCGAATTTGCCTGAATTTTCCTGAATTTTTCCGAATTTACCTGAATTTCCTGGATTTTTTCCGGAATTTTCCGGATTTTTCCTGAACATTTTCCGAATTTACCGCCCAGATGGCTGTTAATTTCAAAAACCAAATACCAGATGCCAAAATTTCAAATTCAAATTTTAACGGATTCCCGCCAAAACTTAAAATTTTGGCATCCACCTTCTGGTGATTTCTGTTCGCCTGGTACTTCAGAAGTGGCGTAGGTCGATTTTTGGACTTTTAAAATTCTTAAATTTCCCGACTTTCCCTCATTTTTCCATGGTTTTCAAAGTTTTTCCAATTTTCCGATTATTTCTAAATTTTCCCGAATTTTCCTGAATTTCCTAGATTTTTCTGCAATTTTCCGGATTTTTCCTGAACTTTTTCCGAAATTACCGCCCAGATACCGGGTAAATTCAAAAACCAAATACCAGATGCCAAAATTTCAAATTAAAATTTTAACGGATTCCCGCCAAAAATTAAAATTTTGGCATCCACCTTCTGGCGGAGGTCGTTTTTTGGACTTTTAAAATTCTTAAATTTCCCGACTTTCCCTCAGCTTTACATGGTTTTCAAAGTTTATCCAATTTTCCGAATTTCCCTGAATTTTCCTGAATTTTCCCGAATTTACCTGAATTTCTTGGATTTTTTCCGGAATTTTCCGGATTTTTCCTGAAAATTTTCCGAATTTACCGCCCAGATGGCGGTTAAATTCAAAAACAAAATACCAGATGCCAAAATTTCAAATGCAAATTATAACGGATTCCCGCCAAAAATTAAAATTTTGGCATCCACCTTCTGCTGATTTCTGTTCGCCTGGTACTTCAGAAGTGGCGGAGGTCGATTTTTGACCTTTTAAAATTCTTAAATTTCCCGACTTTCCCTCAGCTTTCCATGGTTTTCAAAGTTTATCCAATTTTCCGGATTTCCCTGAATTTTCCCGAATTTTCCCGAATTTTCCTGAATTTCCTGGATTTTTTCCGGAATTTTCCGGATTTTTCCTGAACATTTTCCGAATTTACCGCCCAGATGGCGGTTAAATTCAAAAACCAAATACCAGATGCCAAAATTTCAAATTCAAATTTTAACGGATTCCCGCCAAAACTTAAAATTTTGGAATCCACCTTCTGGTGATTTCTGTTCGCCTGGTACTTCAGAAGTGGCGTAGGTCGATTTTTGGACTTTTAAAATTCTTTAATTTCCCGACTTTCCCTCATTTTTCCATGGTTTTCAAAGTTTTTCCAATTTTCCGAATTTCCCTTAATTTTCCCGAATTTTCCTGAATTTCATGGATTTTCACGGAATTTTCCGGATTTTTCCTCATTTTTTCCCGAATTTTCCTGAATTTTCTGGATTTTTTCCGGAATTTTCCGGATTTTTCCTGAACATTTTCCGAATTTACCGCCCAGATGGCGGTTAAATTCAAAAACCAAATACCAGATGCCAAAATTTCAAATTCAAATTTTAACGGATTCCCGCCAAACTTAAAATTTTGGCATCCACCTTCTGCTGATTTCTGCTCGCCTGGTACTTCAGAAGTGGCGGAGGTCGATTTTTGGACTTTTAAAATTCTTAAATTTCCCGACTTTCCCTCAGCTTTCCATGGTTTTCAAAGTTTATCCAATTTTCCGAATTTGCCTGAATTTTCCTGAATTTTTCCGAATTTACCTGAATTTCCTGGATTTTTTCCGGAATTTTCCGAATTTTAACTGAACATTTTCCGAATTTACCGCCCGTTGGCGGTTAAATTCAAAAACCAAATACCAGATGCCAAAATTTCAAATTCAAATTTTAACGGATTCCCGCCAAAAATTAAAATTTTGGCATCCACCTTCTGCTGATTTCTGCTCGCCTGATACTTCAGAAGTGGCGTAGGTCGATATTTTGACTTTTAAAATTCTTTAATATCCCGACTTTCCCTCAGTTTTCCATGGTTTTCAAAGTTTTTCCAATTTTCCGAATTTCCCTTAATTTTCCCGAATTTTCCTGAATTTTCTGGATTTTTTCCGGAATTTTCCGGATTTTTCCTGAACATTTTCCGAATTTACCGCCCAGATGGCGGTTAAATTCAAAAACCAAATACCAGATGCCAAAATTTCAAATTAAAATTTTAACGGATTCCCGCCAAAACTTAAAATTTTGGAATCCACCTTCTGGTGATTTCTGTTCGCCTGGTACTTCAGAAGTGGCGTAGGTCGATTTTTGGACTTTTAAAATTCTTAAATTTCCCGACTTTCCCTCATTTTTCCATGGTTTTCAAAGTTTTTCCAATTTTCCGAATTTCCCTTAATTTTCCCGAATTTTCCTGAATTTCATGGATTTTCACGGAATTTTCCGGATTTTTCCTCATTTTTTCCCGAATTTTCCTGAATTTTCTGGATTTTTTCCGGAATTTTCCGGATTTTTCCTGAACATTTTCCGAATTTACCGCCCAGATGGCGGTTAAATTCAAAAACCAAATACCAGATGCCAAAATTTCAAATTCAAATTTTAACGGATTCCCGCCAAAACTTAAAATTTTGGCATCCACCTTCTGCTGATTTCTGCTCGCCTGGTACTTCAGAAGTGGCGGAGGTCGATTTTTGGACTTTTAAAATTCTTAAATTTCCCGACTTTCCCTCAGCTTTCCATGGTTTTCAAAGTTTATCCAATTTTCCGAATTTGCCTGAATTTTCCTGAATTTTTCCGAATTTACCTGAATTTCCTGGATTTTTTCCGGAATTTTCCGGATTTTAACTGAACATTTTCCGAATTTACCGCCCGTTGGCGGTTAAATTCAAAAACCAAATACCAGATGCCAAAATTTCAAATTCAAATTTTAACGGATTCCCGCCAAAAATTAAAATTTTGGCATCCACCTTCTGCTGATTTCTGCTCGCCTGATACTTCAGAAGTGGCGTAGGTCGATTTCTTGACTTTTAAAATTCTTTAATATCCCGACTTTCCCTCAGTTTTCCATGGTTTTCAAAGTTTTTCCAATTTTCCGAATTTCCCTGAATTTTCCCGAATTTTCCCGAATTTTCCTGAATTTTCTGGATTTTTTCCGGAATTTTCCGGATTTTTCCTGAACATTTTCCGAATTTACCGCCCGTTGGTGGTTAAATTCAAAAACCAAATACCAGATGCCAAAATTTCAAATTCAAATTTTAACGGATTCCCGCCAAAAATTAAAATTTTGGAATCCACCTTCTGGTGATTTCTGTTCGCCTGGTACTTCAGAAGTGGCGTAGGTCGATTTTTGGACTTTTAAAATTCTTTAATTTCCCGACTTTCCCTCAGTTTTCCATGGTTTTCAAAGTTTATCCAATTTTCCGAATTTCCCTTAATTTTCCTGAATTTTCCCGAATTTTCCTGAATTTCATGGATTTTCCCGGAATTTTCCGGATTTTTCCTCAACTTTTCTCGAATTTTCCTGAATTTTGTGGATTTTTTCCGGAATTTTCCGGATTTTTCCTGAACATTTTCCGAATTTACCGCCCAGATGGCGGTTAAATTCAAAAACCAAATACCAGATACCAAAATTTCAAATTCAAATTTTAACGGATTCCCGCCAAAACTTAAAATTTTGGCATCCACCTTCTGGTGATTTCTGTTCGCTGGTACTTCAGAAGTGGCGGAGGTCGATTTTTGGACTTTTAAAATTCTTAAATTTCCCGACTTTCCCTCAGCTTTCCATGGTTTTCAAAGTTTATCCAATTTTCCGAATTTGCCTGAATTTTCCTGAATTTTTCCGAATTTACCTGAATTTCCTGGATTTTTTCCGGAATTTTCCGGATTTTAACTGAACATTTTCCGAATTTACCGCCCGTTGGCGGTTAAATTCAAAAACCAAATACCAGATGCCAAAATTTCAAATTCAAATTTTAACGGATTCCCGCCAAAAATTAAAATTTTGGCATCCACCTTCTGGTGATTTCTGTTCGCCTGGTACTTCAGAAGTGGCGTAGGTCGATTTTTGGACTTTTAAAATTCTTAAATTTCCCGACTTTCCCTCATTTTTCCATGGTTTTCAAAGTTTTTCCAATTTTCCGATTATTTCTAAATTTTCCCGAATTTTCCTGAATTTCCTAGATTTTTCTGCAATTTTCCGGATTTTTCCTGAACTTTTTCCGAAATTACCGCCCAGATACCGGGTAAATTCAAAAACCAAATACCAGATGCCAAAATTTCAAATTAAAATTTTAACGGATTCCCGCCAAAAATTAAAATTTTGGCATCCACCTTCTGGCGGAGGTCGTTTTTTGGACTTTTAAAATTCTTAAATTTCCCGACTTTCCCTCAGCTTTACATGGTTTTCAAAGTTTATCCAATTTTCCGAATTTCCCTGAATTTTCCTGAATTTTCCCGAATTTACCTGAATTTCTTGGATTTTTTCCGGAATTTTCCGGATTTTTCCTGAAAATTTTCCGAATTTACCGCCCAGATGGCGGTTAAATTCAAAAACAAAATACCAGATGCCAAAATTTCAAATGCAAATTATAACGGATTCCCGCCAAAAATTAAAATTTTGGCATCCACCTTCTGCTGATTTCTGTTCGCCTGGTACTTCAGAAGTGGCGGAGGTCGATTTTTGACCTTTTAAAATTCTTAAATTTCCCGACTTTCCCTCAGCTTTCCATGGTTTTCAAAGTTTATCCAATTTTCCGGATTTCCCTGAATTTTCCCGAATTTTCCCGAATTTTCCTGAATTTCCTGGATTTTTTCCGGAATTTTCCGGATTTTTCCTGAACATTTTCCGAATTTACCGCCCAGATGGCGGTTAAATTCAAAAACCAAATACCAGATGCCAAAATTTCAAATTCAAATTTTAACGGATTCCCGCATAAAATTAAAATTTTGGCATCCACCTTCTGCTGATTTCTGCTCGCCTGGTACTTCAGAAGTGGCGGAGGTCGATTTTTGGACTTTTAAAATTCTTAAATTTCCCGACTTTCCCTCAGCTTTCCATGGTTTTCAAAGTTTATCCAATTTTCCGAATTTGCCTGAATTTTCCTGAATTTTTCCAAATTTACCTGAATTTCCTGGATTTTTTCCGGAATTTTCCGGATTTTTCCTGAACATTTTCCGAATTTACCGCCCAGATGGCGGTTAAATTTAAAAACCAAATACCAGATGCCAAAATTTCAAATTAAAATTTTAACGGATTCCCGCCAAAACTTAAAATTTTGGCATCCACCTTCTGGTGATTTCTGTTCGACTGGTACTTCAGAAGTGGCGTAGGTCGATTTTTTGACTTTTAAAATTCTTAAATTTCCCGACTTTCCCTCAGTTTTCCATGGTTTTCAAAGTTTTTCCAATTTTCCGAATTTCCCTGAATTTTCCTGAATTTTCCCGAATTTTCCTGAATTTTCTGGATTTTTTCCGGAATTTTCCGGATTTTTCCTGAACATTTTCCGAATTTACCGCCCAGATGGCGGTTAAATTTAAAAACCAAATACCAGATGCCAAAATTTCAAATTAAAATTTTAACGGATTCCCGCCAAAACTTAAAATTTTGGCATCCACCTTCTGGTGATTTCTGTTCGCCTGGTACTTCAGAAGTGGCGTAGGTCGATTTTTGGACTTTTAAAATTCTTAAATTTCCCGACTTTCCCTCAGTTTTCCATGGTTTTCAAAGTTTTTCCAATTTTCCGAATTTCCCTTAATTTTCCTGAAATTTCCCGAATTTTCCTGAATTTCATGGATTTTCCCGGAATTTTCCGGATTTTTCCTGAAGTTTTCCCGAATTTTCCTGAATTTTCTGGATTTTTTCCGGAATTTTCCGGATTTTTCCTGAACATTTTCCGAATTTACCGCCCAGATGGCGGTTAAATTCAAAAACCAAATACCAGATGCCAAAATTTCAAATTCAAATTTTAACGGATTCCCGCAAAAACTTAAAATTTTGGCATCCACCTTCTGCTGATTTCTGTTCGCCTGGTACTTCAGAAGTGGCGGTGGTCGATTTTTGAACTTTTAAAATTCTTAAATTTCCCGACTTTCCCTCAGCTTTCCATGGCTTTCAAAGTTTATCCAATTTTCCGAATATTCCTGAATTTTCCTGAATTTTCCCGAATTTACCTGAATTTCCTGGATTTTTTCCGGAATTTGGCGGTTAAATTCAAAAACCAAATACCAGATGCCAAAATTTCAAATTCAAATTTTAACGGATTCCCGCCAAAAATTAACATTTTGGCATCCACCTTCTGGTGATTTCTGTTCGCCTGGTACTTCAGAAGTGGCGTATGTCGATTTTAGGACTTTTAAAATTATTTAATTTCCCGACTTTCCCTCAGTTTCCCATGGCTTTCAAAGTTTCTCCAATTTTTCAAATTTCCCTGAATTTTCCCGATTTTTCCTGAATTTTCTGGATTTTTCCGGAATTTTCCGGATTTTTCCTGAACTTTTACCGAATTTATCCCAGATGGCGGTTAAATTCAAAAACCAAATACCAGATGCCAAAATTTCAAATTCAAATTTTAACGGATTCCCGCCAAATACCAGATGCCAAAATTTCAAATTCAAATTTTAACGGATTCCCGCCAAAAATTAAAATTTTGGCAACCACCTTCTGCTGATTTCTGTTTGCCTGGTACTTCAGAAGTGGCGGAGGTCGATTTTTGAACTTTTAAAATTCTTAAATTTCCCGACTTTCCCTCAGCTTTCCATGGTTTTCAAAGTTTATCCAATTTTCCGAATTTCCCTGAATTTTCCTGAATTTTCCCGAATTTACCTGAATTTCCTGGATTTTTTCCGGAATTTTCCGGATTTTTCCTGAACATTTTCCGAATTTACCGCCCAGATGGCGGTTAAATTCAAAACCCAAATACCAGATGCCAAACTTTCATATTCAAATTTTAACGGATTCCCGCCAAAAATTAAAATTTTGGCATCCACCTTCTGCTGATTTCTGTTCGCCTGGTACTTCAGAAGTGGCGTAGGTCGATTTCTTGACTTTAACAATTCTTTAATATCCCGACTTTCCCTCAGTTTTCCATGGTTTTCAAAGTTTTTCCAATTTTCCGAATTTCCCTTAATTTTCCTGAATTTTCCCGAATTTTCCTGAATTTCCTGGATTTTTCTGAAATTTTCCGGATTTTGCCTGAACTTTTACCGAATTTATCCCAGATGGCGGAAAAAATTTAAAAACCATATACCAGATGTCAAAATTTCAATTGCAAATTTTAACGGATTCCCGCCAAAAATTAAAATTTTGGCATCCACCTTCTGCTGATTTCTGTTCGCCTGGTACTTCAGAAGTGTCGGAGGTCGATTTTTGAACTTTTAAAATTCTTAAATTATCCGACTTTCCCTCAGCTTTCCATGGTTTTCAAAGTTTATCCAATTTTCCGAATTTCCCTAAATTTTCCTGAATTTTCCCGAATTTACCTGAATTTCCTGGATTTTTTCCGGAATTTTCCTGAACATTTTCCGAATTTACCGCCCGTTGGCGGTTAAATTCAAAAACCAAATACCAGATGCAAAAATTTCAAATTAAAATTTTAACGGATTCCCGCCAAAAATTAAAATTTTGGCATCCACCTTCTGGTGATTTCTGTTCGCTGGTACTTCAGAAGTGGCGTAGGTCGATTTTTGGACTTTTAAAATTCTTTAATTTCCTGACTTTCCCTCAGTTTTCCATGGCTTTCAAAGTTTTTCCAATTTTTCGAATGTCCCTGAATTTTCCTGAATTTTCCCGAATTTTCCTGAATTTTCTGGATTTTTTCCGGAATTTTCCGGACTTTTCCTGAACATTTTCCGAATTTATCCCAGATGGCGGTTAAATTCAAAAACCAAATACCAGATGCCAAAATTTACCGCCCGTTGGCGGTTAAATTCAAAAACCAAATACCAGATGCAAAAATTTCAAATTAAAATTTTAACGGATTCCCGCCAAAAATTAAAATTTTGGCATCCACCTTCTGGTGATTTCTGTTCGCTGGTACTTCAGAAGTGGCGTAGGTCGATTTTTGGACTTTTAAAATTCTTTAATTTCCTGACTTTCCCTCAGTTTTCCATGGCTTTCAAAGTTTTTCCAATTTTTCGAATGTCCCTGAATTTTCCTGAATTTTCCCGAATTTTCCTGAATTTTCTGGATTTTTTCCGGAATTTTCCGGACTTTTCCTGAACATTTTCCGAATTTATCCCAGATGGCGGTTAAATTCAAAAACCAAATACCAGATGCCAAAATTTACCGCCCGTTGGCGGTTAAATTCAAAAACCAAATACCAGATGCCAAAATTTCAAATTCAAATTTTAACGGATTCCCGCCAAAAATTAAAATTTTGGCATCCAACTTCTGCTGATTTCTGCTCGCCTGTTACTTCAGAAGTGGCGGAGGTCGATTTTTGGACTTTTAAAATTCTTAAATTTCCCGACTTTCCCTCAGTTTTCCATGGTTTTCAAAGTTTTTCCAATTTTCCGAATTTCCCTGCATTTTCCTGAATTTTCCCGAATTTTCCTGAATTTCCTGGATTTTTTCCGGAATTTTCCGGATTTTTCCTGAACATTTTCCGAATTTACTGCCCGGATGGCGGTTAAATTCAAAAACCAAATACCAGATGCAAAAATTTCAAATTCAAATTTTAACGGATTCCCGCCAAAAATTAAAATTTTGGCATCCACCTTCTGGTGATTTCTGTTCGCTGGTACTTCAGAAGTGGCGTAGGTCGATTTTTTGACTTTTAAAATTCTTTAATTTCCCGACTTTCCCTCAGTTTTCCATGGCTTTCAAAGTTTTTCCAATTTTTCGAATTTGCCTGAATTTCCCTGAATTTTCCCGAATTTTCCTGAATTTCCTGGATTTTTCTGGATTTTTCCGGATTTTTCCTGAACTTTTACCGAATTTATCCCAGATGGCGGTTAAATTCAAAAACCAAATACCAGATGCCAAAATTTCAAATTAAAATTTTAACGGATTCCCGCCAAAAATTAAAATTTTGGCATCCACCTTCTGGTGATTTCTGTTCGCTGGTACTTCAGAAGTGGCGTAGGTCGATTTTTGGACTTTCAAAATTCTTTAATTTCCCGACTTTCCCTCAGTTTTCCATGGCTTTCAAAGTTTTTCCAATTTTTCGAATTTCCCTGAATTTTCCTGAATTTTCCCGAATTTTCCTGAATTTTCTGGATTTTTTCCGGAATTTTCCGGATTTTTCCTGAACATTTTCCGAATTTACCGCCCAGATGGCGGTTAAATTCAAAAACCAAATACCAGATGCCAAAATTTCAAATTCAAATTTTAACGGATTCCCGCCCAAACTTAAAATTTTGGCATCCACCTTCTGGTGATTTCTGTTCGCTGGTACTTCAGAAGTGGCGTAGGTCGATTTTTGGACTTTCAAAATTCTTTAATTTCCTGACTTTCCCTCAGCTTTCCATGATTTTTAAAGTTTATCCAATTTTCCGAATTTCCCTGAATTTTCCTGAATTTTCCCGAATTTACCTGAATTTCCTGGATTTGTTCCGGAATTTTCCGGATTTTTCCTGAACATTTTCCGAATTTACCGCCCGTTAGCGGTTAAATTCAAAAACCAAATACCAGATGCCAAAATTTCAAATTCAAATTTTAACGGATTCCCGCCAAAAATTAAAATTTTGGCATCCACCTTCTGCTGATTTCTGTTCGCCTGGTACTTCAGAAGTGGCGTAGGTCGATTTCTTGACTTTAACAATTCTTTAATATCCCGACTTTCCCTCAGTTTTCCATGGTTTTCAAAGTTTTTCCAATTTTCCGAATTTCCCTTAAGTTTCCTGAATTTTCCCGAATTTTCCTGAATTTCCTGGATTTTTCTGGAATTTTCCGGATTTTGCCTGAACTTTTACCGAATTTATCCCAGATGGCGGAAAAAATTTAAAAACCAAATACCAGATGTCAAAATTTCAAATTCAAATTTTAACGGACTCCCGCCAAAAATTAAAATTTTGGCATCCACCTTCTGCTGATTTCTGTTCGCCTGGTACTTCAGAAGTGTCGGAGGTCGATTTTTGAACTTTTAAAATTCTTAAATTACCCGACTTTCCCTCAGCTTTCCATGGTTTTCAAAGTTTATCCAATTTTCCGAATTTCCCTAAATTTTCCTGAATTTTCCCGAATTTACCTGAATTTCCTGGATTTTTTCCGGAATTTTCCGGATTTTTCCTGAACATTTTCCGAATTTACCGCCCAGATGGCGGTTAAATTCAAAAACCAAATACCAGATGCCAAAATTTCAAATTCAAATTTTAACGGATTCCCGCCAAAAATTAAAATTTTGGCATCCACCTTCTGGTGATTTCTGTTCGCTGGTACTTCAGAAGTGGCGTAGGTCGATTTTTGGACTTTTAAAATTCTTTAATTTCCTGACTTTCCCTCAGTTTTCCATGGCTTTCAAAGTTTTTCCAATTTTTCGAATTTCCCTGAATTTTCCTGAATTTTCCCGAATTTACCTGAATTTTCTGAATTTTTTCCGGAATTTTCCGGATTTTTCCTGAACATTTTCCGAATTTATCCCAGATGGCGGTTAAATTCAAAAACCAAATACCAGATGCCAAAATTTCAAATTCAAATTTTAACGGATTCCCGCCAAAAATTAAAATTTTGGCTTCCAACTTCTGCTGATTTCTGCTCGCCTGTTACTTCAGAAGTGGCGGAGGTCGATTTTTGGACTTTTAAAATTCTTAAATTTCCCAACTTTCCCTCAGTTTTCCATGGTTTTCAAAGTTTTTCCAATTTTCCGAATTTCCCTGCATTTTCCTGAATTTTCCCAAATTTTCCTGAATTTCCTGGATTTTTTCCGGAATTTTCCGGATTTTTCCTGAACATTTTCCGAATTTACCGCCCAGATGGCGGTTAAATTCAAAAACCAAATACCAGATGCCAAAATTTCAAATTCAAATTTTAACGGATTCCCGCCAAAACTTAAAATTTTGGCATCCACCTTCTGGTGATTTCTGTTCGCTGGTACTTCAGAAGTGGCGTAGGTCGATTTTTTGACTTTTAAAATTCTTTAATTTCCTGACTTTCCCTCAGTTTTCCATGGCTTTCAAAGTTTTTCCAATTTTTCGAATTTCCCTGAATTTTCCTGAATTTTCCCGAATTTACCTGAATTTTCTGGATTTTTTCCGGAATTTTCCGGATTTTTCCTGAACATTTTCCGAATTTATCCCAGATGGCGGTTAAATTCAAAAACCAAATACCAGATGCCAAAATTTCAAATTCAAATTTTAACGGATTCCCGCCAAAAATTAAAATTTTGGCTTCCAACTTCTGCTGATTTCTGCTCGCCTGTTACTTCAGAAGTGGCGGAGGTCGATTTTTGGACTTTTAAAATTCTTAAATTTCCCAACTTTCCCTCCGTTTTCCATGGTTTTCAAAGTTTTTCCAATTTTCCGAATTTCCCTGCATTTTCCTGAATTTTCCCAAATTTTCCTGAATTTCCTGGATTTTTTCCGGAATTTTCCGGATTTTTCCTGAACATTTTCCGAATTTACCGCCCAGATGGCGGTTAAATTCAAAAACCAAATACCAGATGCCAAAATTTCAAATTCAAATTTTAACGGATTCCCGCCAAAACTTAAAATTTTGGCATCCACCTTCTGGTGATTTCTGTTCGCTGGTACTTCAGAAGTGGCGTAGGTCGATTTTTTGACTTTTAAAATTCTTTAATTTCCTGACTTTCCCTCAGTTTTCCATGGCTTTCAAAGTTTTTCCAATTTTTCGAATTTCCCTGAATTTTCCTGAATTTTCCCGAATTTACCTGAATTTTCTGGATTTTTTCCGGAATTTTCCGGATTTTTCCTGAACATTTTCCGAATTTATCCCAGATGGCGGTTAAATTCAAAAACCAAATACCAGATGCCAAAATTTCAAATTCAAATTTTAACGGATTCCCGCCAAAAATTAAAATTTTGGCTTCCAACTTCTGCTGATTTCTGCTCGCCTGTTACTTCAGAAGTGGCGGAGGTCGATTTTTGGACTTTTAAAATTCTTAAATTTCCCAACTTTCCCTCCGTTTTCCATGGTTTTCAAAGTTTTTCCAATTTTCCGAATTTCCCTGCATTTTCCTGAATTTTCCCAAATTTTCCTGAATTTCCTGGATTTTTTCCGGAATTTTCCGGATTTTTCCTGAACATTTTCCGAATTTACCGCCCAGATGGCGGTTAAATTCAAAAACCAAATACCAGATGCCAAAATTTCAAATTCAAATTTTAACGGATTCCCGCCAAAAATTAAAATTTTGGCATCCACCTTCTGGTGATTTCTGTTCGCTGGTACTTCAGAAGTGGCGTAGGTCGATTTTTTGACTTTTAAAATTCTTTAATTTCCCGACTTTCCCTCAGTTTTCCATGGCTTTCAAAGTTTTTCCAATTTTTCGAATTTCCCTGAATTTTCCTGAATTTTCCCGAATTTTCCTGAATTTTCTGGATTTTTTCCGGAATTTTCCGGATTTTTCCTGAACATTTTCCGAATTTACCGCCCAGTTGGCGGTTAAATTCAAAAACCAAATACCAGATGCCAAACTTTCACATTCAAATTTTAACGGATTCCCGCCAAAAATTAAAATTTTGACATCCACCTTCTGCTGATTTCTGTTCGCCTGGTACTTCAGAAGTGGCGGAGGTCGATTTTTGAACTTTTAAAATTCTTAAATTTCCCGACTTTCCCTCAGTTTTCCATGGCTTTCAAAGTTTTTCCAATTTTTCGAATTTGCCTGAATTTCCCTGAATTTTCCCGAATTTTCCTGAATTTCCTGGATTTTTCTGGAATTTTCCGGATTTTTCCTGAACTTTTACCGAATTTATCCCAGATGGCGGTTAAATTCAAAAACCAAATACCAGATGCCAAAATTTCAAATTCAAATTTTAACGGATTCCCGCCAAAACTTAAAATATTGGCATCCACCTTCTGGTGATTTCTGTTCGCCTGGTACTTCAGAAGTGGCGTAGGTCGATTTTTTGACTTTTAAAATTCTTTAATATCCCGACTTTCCGTCAGTTTTCCATGGTTTTCAAAGTTTTTCCAATTTTCCGAATTTTCCTTAGTTTTCCTGAATTTTCCCGAATTTTCCTGAATTTCATGGATTTTCCCGGAATTTTCCGGATTTTTCCTGAACTTTTCCCGAATTTTCCTGAATTTTCTGGATTTTTTCCGGAATTTTCCGGATTTTTCCTGAACATTTTCCGAATTTACCGCCCAGATGGCGGTTAAATTCAAAAACCAAATACCAGATGCCAAAATTTCAAATTCAAATTTTAACGGATTCCCGCCAAAACTTAAAATTTTGGCATCCACCTTCTGGTGATTTCTGTTCGCCTGGTACTTCAGAAGTGGCGTAGGTCGATTTTTTGACTTTTAAAATTCTTTAATTTCCCGACTTTCCCTCAGTTTTCCATGGTTTTCAAAGTTTTTCCAATTTTCCGAATATTCCTTAATTTTCCTGAATTTTCCCGAATTTTCCTGAATTTCATGGATTTTCCCGGAATTTTCCGGATTTTTCCTGAACTTTTCCCGAATTTTCCTGAATTTTCTGTATTTTTTCCGGAATTTTCCGGATTTTTCCTGAACATTTTCCGAATTTACCGCCCAGATGGCGGTTAAATTCAAAAACCAAATACCAGATGCCAAAATTTCAAATTCAAATTTTAACGGATTCCCGCCAAAAATTAAAATTTTGGCATCCACCTTCTGGTGATTTCTGTTCGCCTGGTACTTCAGAAGTGGCGTAGGTCGATTTTTTGACTTTTAAAATTCTTTAATATCCCGACTTTCCCTCAGTTTTCCATGGTTTTCAAAGTTTATCCAATTTTCCGAATTTCCCTGAATTTTCCTGAATTTTCCCGAATTTACCTGAATTTCTTGGATTTTTTCCGGAATTTTCCGGATTTTTCCTGAACATTTTCCGAATTTACCGCCCAGATGGCGGTTAAATTCAAAAACTAAATACCAGATGCCAAAATTTCAAATGCAAATTATAACGGATTCCCGCCAAAAATTAAAATTTTGGCATCCACCTTCTGCTGATTTCTGTTCGCCTGGTACTTCAGAAGTGGCGGAGGTCGATTTTTGACCTTTTAAAATTCTTAAATTTCCCGACTTTCCCTCAGTTTTCCATGGCTTTCAAAGTTTATCCAATTTTCCGAATTTCCCTGAATTTTCCTGAATTTTCCCGAATTTACCTGAATTTCCTGGATTTTTTCCGGAATTTTTCCGATTTTTCCTGATCATTTTCCGAATTTACCGCCCAGATGGCGGTTAAATTCAAAAACCAAATACCAGATGCCAAACTTTCAGATTCAAATTTTAACGGATTCCCGCCAAAAATTAAAATTTGGCATCCACCCTCTGCTGATTTCTGTTCGCCTGGTACTTCAGAAGTGGCGGAGGTCGATTTTTGAACTTTTAAAATTCTTAAATTTCCCGACTTTCCCTCAGTTTTCCATGGCTTTCAAAGTTTTTCCAATTTTTCGAATTTGCCTGAATTTCCCTGAATTTTCCCGAATTTTCCTGAATTTCCTGGATTTTTCTGGAATTTTCCGGATTTTTCCTGAACTTTTACCGAATTTATCCCAGATGGCGGTTAAATTCAAAAACCAAATACCAGATGCCAAAATTTCAAATTCAAATTTTAACGGATTCCCGCCAAAAATTAAAATTTTGGCATCCACCTTCTGGTGATTTCTGTTCGCTGGTACTTCAGAAGTGGCGTAGGTCGATTTTTGGACTTTCAAAATTCTTTAATTTCCTGACTTTCCCTCAGTTTTCCATGGCTTTCAAAGTTTTTCCAATTTTTCGAATTTCCCTGAATTTTCCCGAATTTTCCTGAATTTTCGGGATTTTTTCCGGAATTTTCCGGATTTTTCCTGAACATTTTCCGAATTTACCGCCCAGATGGCGGTTAAATTCAAAAACCAAATACCAGATGCCAAAATTTCAAATTCAAATTTTAACGGATTCCCGCCAAAACTTAAAATTTTGGCATCCACCTTCTGGTGATTTCTGTTCGCCTGGTACTTCAGAAGTGGCGTAGGTCGATTTTTGGACTTTTAAAATTCTTTAATTTCCCGACTTTCCCTCAGTTTTCCATGGTTTTCAAAGTTTTTCCAATTTTCCGAATTTTCCTTAATTTTCCTGAATTTTCCCGAATTTTCCTGAATTTCATGGATTTTTCCGGAATTTTCCGGATTTTTCCTGAACTTTTCCCGAATTTTCCTGAATTTTCTGGATTTTTTCCGGAATTTTCCGGATTTTTCCTGAACATTTTCCGAATTTACCGCCCAGATGGCGGTTAAATTCAAAAACCAAATACCAGATGCCAAAATTTCAAATTCAAATTTTAACGGATTCCCGCCAAAACTTAAAATTTTGGCATCCACCTTCTGCTGATTTCTGCTCGCCTGGTACTTCAGAAGTGGCGGAGGTCGATTTTTGGACTTTTAAAATTCTTAAATTTCCCGACTTTCCCTCAGCTTTCCATGGTTTTCAAAGTTTATCCAATTTTCCGAATTCCCCTGAATTTTCCTGAATTTTCCCGAATTAACCTGAATTTCCTGGATTTTTTCCGGAATTTTTCGGATTTTAACTGAACATTTTCCGAATACCAGATGCCAAAATTTCAAATTCAAATTTTAACGGATTCCCGCCAAAAATTAAAAATTTGGCATCCACCTTCTGCTGATTTCTGTTCGCCTGGTACTTCAGAAGTGGCGTAGGTCGATTTTTTGACTTTTAAAATTCTTTAATATCCCGACTTTCCCTCAGTTTTCCATGGTTTTCAAAGTTTATCCAATTTTCCGAATTTCCCTGAATTTTCCTGAATTTTCCCGAATTTACCTGAATTTCTTGGATTTTTTCCGGAATTTTCCGGATTTTTCCTGAACATTTTCCGAATTTACCGCCCAGATGGCGGTAAATACCAAATACCAGATGCCAAAATTTCAAATGCAAATTATAACGGATTCCCGCCAAAAATTAAAATTTTGGCATCCACCTTCTGGTGATTTCTGTTCGCCTGGTACTTCAGAAGTGGCGGAGGTCGATTTTTGACCTTTTAAAATTCTTAAATTTCTCGACTTTCCCTCAGCTTCCTATGGTTTTCAAAGTTTATCCAATTTTCCGAATTTCCCTGAATTTTCCTGAATTTTCCCGAATTTACCTGAATTTCCTGGATTTTTTCCGGAATTTTTCCGATTTTTCCTGAACATTTTCCGAATTTACCGCCCAGATGGCGGTTAAATTCAAAAACCAAATACCAGATGCCAAAATTTCAAATTCAAATTTTAACGGATTCCCGCCAAAAATTAAAATTTTGGCATCCACCTTCTGGTGATTTCTGTTCGCTGGTACTTCAGAAGTGGCGTAGGTCGATTTTTGGACTTCCAAAATTCTTAAATTTCCCGACTGTCCCTCAGTTTTCCATGGCTTTCAAAGTTTTTCCAATTTTTCGAATTTCCCTGAATTTTCCTGAATTTTCCCGAATTTTCCTGAATTTCCTGGATTTTTCTGGAATTTTCCGGATTTTTCCTGAACTTTTTCCGAATTTACCGCCCAGATGGCGGTTAAATTCAAAAACCAAATACCAGATGCCAAACTTTCAGATTCAAATTTTAACGGATTCCCGCCAAAAATTAAAATTTGGCATCCACCTTCTGCTGATTTCTGTTCGCCTGGTACTTCAGAAGTGGCGGAGGTCGATTTTTGAACTTCCAAAATTCTTAAATTTCCCGACTTTCCCTCAGTTTTCCATGGCTTTCAAAGTTTTTCCAATTTTTCGAATTTCCCTGAATTTTCCTGAATTTTCCCGAATTTTCCTGAATTTTCTGGATTTTTTCCGGAATTTTCCGGATTTTTCCTGAACATTTTCCGAATTTACCGCCCAGATGGCGGTTAAATTCAAAAACCAAATACCAGATGCCAATCTTTCAGATTCAAATTTTAACGGATTCCCGCCAAAAATTAAAATTTGGCATCCACCATCTGCTGATTTCTGTTTTTCTGGAATTTTCCGGATTTTTCCTGAACTTTTACCGAATTTATCCCAGATGGCGGTTAAATTCAAAAACCAAATACCAGATGCCAAAATTTCAAATTCAAATTTTAACGGATTCCCGCCAAAAATTAAAATTTTGGCATCCACCTTCTGGTGATTTCTGTTCGCTGGTACTTCAGAAGTGGCGTAGGTCGATTTTTGGACTTTCAAAATTCTTTAATTTCCTGACTTTCCCTCAGTTTTCCATGGCTTTCAAAGTTTTTCCAATTTTTCGAATTTCCCTGAATTTTCCCGAATTTTCCTGAATTTTCTGGATTTTTTCCGGAATTTTCCGGATTTTTCCTGAACATTTTCCGAATTTACCGCCCAGATGGCGGTTAAATTCAAAAACCAAATACCAGATGCCAAAATTTCAAATTCAAATTTTAACGGATTCCCGCCAAAACTTAAAATTTTGGCATCCACCTTCTGGTGATTTCTGTTCGCCTGGTACTTCAGAAGTGGCGTATGTCGATTTTTGGACTTTTAAAATTCTTTAATTTCCCGACTTTCCCTCAGTTTTCCATGGTTTTCAAAGTTTTTCCAATTTTCCGAATTTTCCTTAATTTTCCTGAATTTTCCCGAATTTTCCTGAATTTCATGGATTTTCCCGGAATTTTCCGGATTTTTCCTGAACTTTTCCCGAATTTTCCCGAATTTTCTGGATTTTTTCCGGAATTTTCCGGATTTTTCCTGAACATTTTCCGAATTTACCGCCCAGATGGCGGTTAAATTCAAAAACCAAATACCAGATGCAAAAATTTCAAATTCAAATTTTAACGGATTCCCGCCAAAACTTAAAATTTTGGCATCCACCTTCTGCTGATTTCTGCTCGCCTGGTACTTCAGAAGTGGCGGAGGTCGATTTTTGGGCTTTTAAAATTCTTAAATTTCCCGACTTTCCCTCAGCTTTCCATGGTTTTCAAAGTTTATCCAATTTTCCGAATTTGCCTGAATTTTCCTGAATTTTCCCGAATTTACCTGAATTTCCTGGATTTTTTCCGGAATTTTCCGGATTTTAACTGAACATTTTCCGAATTTACCGCCCGTTGGCGGTTAAATTCAAAAACCAAATACCAGATGCCAAAATTTCAAATTCAAATTTTAACGGATTCCCGCCAAAAATTAAAAATTTGGCATCCACCTTCGGGTGATTTCTGTTCGCCTGGTACTTCAGAAGTGGCGTAGGTCGATTTTTTGACTTTTAAAATTCTTTAATATCCCGACTTTCCCTCAGTTTTCCATGGTTTTCAAAGTTTATCCAATTTTCCGAATTTCCCTGAATTTTCCTGAATTTTCCCGAATTTACCTGAATTTCTTGGATTTTTTCCGGAATTTTCCGGATTTTTCCTGAACATTTTCCGAATTTACCGCCCAGATGGCGGTAAATACCAAATACCAGATGCCAAAATTTCAAATGCAAATTATAACGGATTCCCGCCAAAAATTAAAATTTTGGATCCACCTTCTGCTGATTTCTGTTCGCCTGGTACTTCAGAAGTGGCGGAGGTCGATTTTTGACCTTTTAAAATTCTTAAATTTCTCGACTTTCCCTCAGCTTCCCATGGTTTTCAAAGTTTATCCAATTTTCCGAATTTCCCTGAATTTTCCTGAATTTTCCCGAATTTACCTGAATTTCCTGGATTTTTTCCGGAATTTTTCCGATTTTTCCTGAACATTTTCCGAATTTACCGCCCAGATGGCGGTTAAATTCAAAAACCAAATACCAGATGCCAAAATTTCAAATTCAAATTTTAACGGATTCCCGCCAAAAATTAAAATTTTGGCATCCACCTTCTGGTGATTTCTGTTCGCTGGTACTTCAGAAGTGGCGTAGGTCGATTTTTGGACTTCCAAAATTCTTAAATTTCCCGACTCTCCCTCAGTTTTCCATGGCTTTCAAAGTTTTTCCAATTTTTCGAATTTCCCTGAATTTTCCTGAATTTTCCCGAATTTTCCTGAATTTTCTGGATTTTTTCCGGAATTTTCCGGATTTTTCCTGAACATTTTCCGAATTTACCGCCCAGATGGCGGTTAAATTCAAAAACCAAATACCAGATGCCAAACTTTCAGATTCAAATTTTAACGGATTCCCGCCAAAAATTAAAATTTGGCATCCACCTTCTGCTGATTTCTGTTCGCCTGGTACTTCAGAAGTGGCGGAGGTCGATTTTTGAACTTTTAAAATTCTTAAATTTCCCGACTTTCCCTCAGTTTTCCATGGCTTTCAAAGTTTTTCCAATTTTTCGAATTTGCCTGAATTTCCCTGAATTTTCCCGAATTTTCCTGAATTTCCTGGATTTTTCTGGAATTTTCCGGATTTTTCCTGAACTTTTACCGAATTTATCCCAGATGGCGGTTAAATTCAAAAACCAAATACCAGATGCCAAAATTTCAAATTAAAATTTTAACGGATTCCTGCCAAAAATTAAAATTTTGGCATCCACCTTCTGGTGATTTCTGTTCGCTGGTACTTCAGAAGTGGCGTAGGTCGATTTTTGGACTTTCAAAATTCTTTAATTTCCTGACTTTCCCTCAGTTTTCCATGGCTTTTAAAGTTTTTCCAATTTTTCGAATTTCCCTGAATTTTCCTGAATTTTCCCGAATTTTCCTGAATTTTCTGGATTTTTTCCGGAATTTTCCGGATTTTTCCTGAACATTTTTCGAATTTACCGCCCAGATGGCGGTTAAATTCAAAAACCAAATACCAGATGCCAAACTTTCAGATTCAAATTTTAACGGATTCCCGCCAAAAATTAAAATTTGGCATCCACCTTCTGCTGATTTCTGTTCGCCTGGTACTTCAGAAGTGGCGGAGGTCGATTTTTGAACTTTTAAAATTCTTAAATTTCCCGACTTTCCCTCAGTTTTCCATGGCTTTCAAAGTTTTTCCAATTTTTCGAATTTGCCTGAATTTCCCTGAATTTTCCCGAATTTTCCTGAATTTCCTGGATTTTTCTGGAATTTTCCGGATTTTTCCTGAACTTTTACCGAATTTATCCCAGATGGCGGTTAAATTCAAAAACCAAATACCAGATGCCAAAATTTCAAATTCAAATTTTAACGGATTCCCGCCAAAAATTAAAATTTTGGCATCCACCTTCTGCTGATTTCTTCTCGCCCGGTACTTCAGAAGTGGCGGATGTCGATTTTTGGACTTTTAAAATTCTTAAATTTCCCGACTTTCCCTCAGCTTCCCTCCTGAATTTTCCTGAATTTTCCTGAATTTTCCCGAATTTTCCTGAATTTCCTGGATTTTTTCCGGAATTTTCCGGATTTTTCCTGAACTTTTTCCGAATTTACCGCCCAGATGGCGGTTAAATTCAAAAACCAAATACCAGATGCCAAAATTTCAAATTAAAATTTTAACGGATTCCCGCCAAAAATTAAAATTTTGGTATCCACCTTCTGGTGATTTCTGTTCGCTGGTACTTCAGAAGTGGCGTAGGTCGATTTTTGGACTTTCAAAATTCTTTAATTTCCTGACTTTCCCTCAGTTTTCCATGGCTTTCAAAGTTTTTCCAATTTTTCGAATTTCCCTGAATTTTCCTGAATTTTCCCGAATTTTCCTGAATTTTCTGGATTTTTTCCGGAATTTTCCGGATTTTTCCTGAACATTTTCCGAATTTACCGCCCAGATGGCGGTTAAATTCAAAAACCAAATACCAGATGCCAAACTTTCAGATTCAAATTTTAACGGATTCCCGCCAAAAATTAAAATTTGGCATCCACCTTCTGCTGATTTCTGTTCGCCTGGTACTTCAGAAGTGGCGGAGGTCGATTTTTGAACTTTTAAAATTCTTAAATTTCCCGACTTTCCCTCAGTTTTCCATGGCTTTCAAAGTTTTTCCAATTTTTCGAATTTGCCTGAATTTCCCTGAATTTTCCCGAATTTTCCTGAATTTCCTGGATTTTTCTGGAATTTTCCGGATTTTTCCTGAACTTTTACCGAATTTATCCCAGATGGCGGTTAAATTCAAAAACCAAATACCAGATGCCAAAATTTCAAATTAAAATTTTAACGGATTCCCGCCAAAAATTAAAATTTTGGCATCCACCTTCTGGTGATTTTTGTTCGCTGGTACTTCAGAAGTGGCGTAGGTCGATTTTCGGACTTTCAAAATTCTTTAATTTCCCGACTTTCCCTCAGTTTTCCATGGCTTTCAAAGTTTTTCCAATTTTTCGAATTTCCCTGAATTTTCCTGAATTTTCCCGAATTTTCCTGAATTTTCTGGATTTTTTCCGGAATTTTCCGGATTTTTCTTGAACATTTTCCGAATTTATCGCCCAGATGGCGGTTAAATTCAAAAACCAAATACCAGATGCCAAACTTTCAAATTAAAATTTTAACGGATTCCCGCCAAAACTTAAAATTTTGGCATCCACCTTCTGGTGATTTCTGTTCGCCTGGTACTTCAGAAGTGGCGTAGGTCGATTTTTGGACTTTTCAAATTCTTTAATTTCCCGACTTTCCCTCAGTTTTCCATGGTTTTCAAAGTTTTTCCAATTTTCCGAATTTTCCTTAATTTTCCTGAATTTTCCCTAATTTTCCTGAATTTCATGGATTTTCCCGGAATTTTCCGGATTTTCCTGAACTTTTCCCGAATTTTCCTGAATTTTCTGGATTTTTTCCGGAATTTTCCGGATTTTTCCTGAACATTTTCCGAATTTACCGCCCAGATGGCGGTTAAATTCAAAAACCAAATACCAGATGCCAAAATTTCAAATTCAAATTTTAACGGATTCCCGCCAAAACTTAAAATTTTGGCATCCACCTTCTGCTGATTTCTGCTCGCCTGGTACTTCAGAAGTGGCGGAGGTCGATTTTTGGACTTTTAAAATTCTTAAATTTCCCGACTTTCCCTCAGCTTTCCATGGTTTTCAAAGTTTATCCAATTTTCCGAATTTGCCTGAATTTTCCTGAATTTTTCCGAATTTACCTGAATTTCCTGGATTTTTCCGGAATTTTCCGGATTTTAACTGAACATTTTCCGAATTTACCGCCCGTTGGCGGTTAAATTCAAAAACCAAATACCAGATGCCAAAATTTCAAATTCAAATTTTAACGGATTCCCGCCAAAAATTAAAATTTTGGCATCCACCTTCTGGTGATTTCTGTTCGCCTGGTACTTCAAAATTCTTTAATATCCCGACTTACCTCAGTTTTCCATGGTTTTCAAAGTTTATCCAATTTTCCGAATTTGCCTGAATTTTCCTGAATTTTCCCGAATTTACCTGAATTTCTTGGATTTTTTCCAGAATTTTCCGGATTTTTCCTGAACATTTTCCGAATTTACCGCGCAGATGGCGGTTAAATTCAAAAACCAAATACCAGATGCCAAAATTTCAAATGCAAATTATAACGGATTCCCGCCAAAAATTAAAATTTTGGCATCCACCTTCTGGTGATTTCTGTTCGCCTGGTACTTCAGAAGTGGCGGAGGTCGATTTTTGACCTTTTAAAATTCTTAAATTTCCCGACTTTCCCTCAGCTTCCCATGGTTTTCAAAGTTTATCCAATTTTCCGAATTTCCCTGAATTTTCCCGAATTTACCTGAATTTCTTGGATTTTTTCCGGAATTTTTCCGATTTTTCCAAATACCAGATGCCAAAATTTCAAATTAAAATTTTAACGGATTCCCGCCAAAAATTAAAATTTTGGCATCCACCTTCTGGTGATTTCTGTTCGCCTGGTACTTCAAAATTCTTTAATATCCCGACTTACCTCAGTTTTCCATGGTTTTCAAAGTTTATCCAATTTTCCGAATTTGCCTGAATTTTCCTGAATTTTCCCGAATTTTCCTGAATTTTCTGGATTTTTTCCGGAATTTTCCGGATTTTTCCTGAACATTTTCCGAATTTACCGCCCAGATGGCGGTTAAATTCAAAAACCAAATACCAGATGCCAAAATTTCAAATGCAAATTATAACGGATTCCCGCCAAAAATTAAAATTTTGGCATCCACCTTCTGGTGATTTCTGTTCGCCTGGTACTTCAGAAGTGGCGGAGGTCGATTTTTGACCTTTTAAAATTCTTAAATTTCCCGACTTTCCCTCAGCTTCCCATGGTTTTCAAAGTTTATCCAATTTTCAGAATTTCCCTGAATTTTCCCGAATTTTCCCGAATTTACCTGAATTTCCTGGATTTTTTCCGGAATTTTTCCGATTTTTCCTGAACATTTTCCGAATTTACCGCCCAGATGGCGGTTAAATTCCAAAACCAAATACCAGATGCCAAACTTTCAGATTCAAATTTTAACGGATTCCCGCCAAAAATTAAAATTTGGCATCCACCTTCTGCTGATTTCTGTTCGCCTGGTACTTCAGAAGTGGCGGAGGTCGATTTTTGAACTTTTAAAATTCTTAAATTTCCCGACTTTCCCTCAGTTTTCCATGGCTTTCAAAGATTTTCCAATTTTTCGAATTTGCCTGAATTTCCCTGAATTTTCCCGAATTTTCCTGAATTTCCTGGATTTTTCTGGAATTTTCCGGATTTTTCCTGAACTTTTACCGAATTTATCCCAGATGGCGGTTAAATTCAAAAACCAAATACCAGATGCCAAAATTTCAAATTAAAATTTTAACGGATTCCCGCCAAAAATTAAAATTTTGGCATCCACCTTCTGGTGATTTCTGTTCGCTGGTACTTCAGAAGTGGCGTAGGTCGATTTTTGGACTTTCAAAATTCTTTAATTTCCCGACTTTCCCTCAGTTTTCCATGGCTTACAAAGTTTTTCCAATTTTTCGAATTTCCCTGAGTTTTCCTGAATTTTCCCGAATTTTCCTGAATTTTCTGGATTTTTTCCGGAATTTTCCGGATTTTTCCTGAACATTTTCCGAATTTACCGCCCAGATGGCGGTTAAATTCAAAAACCAAATACCAGATGCCAAACTTTCAAATTAAAATTTTAACGGATTCCCGCCAAAACTTAAAATTTTGGCATCCACCTTCTGGTGATTTCTGTTCGCCTGGTACTTCAGAAGTGGCGTAGGTCGATTTTTGGACTTTTCAAATTCTTTAATTTCCCGACTTTCCCTCAGTTTTCCATGGTTTTCAAAGTTTTTCCAATTTTCCGAATTTTCCTTAATTTTCCTGAATTTTCCCGAATTTTCCTGAATTTCATGGATTTTCCCGGAATTTTCCGGATTTTTCCTGAACTTTTCCCGAATTTTCCTGAATTTTCTGGATTTTTTCCGGAATTTTCCGGATTTTCCTGAACATTTTCCGAATTTACCGCCCAGATGGCGGTTAAATTCAAAAACCAAATACCAGATGCCAAAATTTCAAATTCAAATTTTAACGGATTCCCGCCAAAACTTAAAATTTTGGCATCCACCTTCTGCTGATTTCTGCTCGCCTGGTACTTCAGAAGTGGCGGAGGTCGATTTTTGGACTTTTAAAATTCTTAAATTTCCCGACTTTCCCTCAGCTTTCCATGGTTTTCAAAGTTTTTCCAATTTTCCGAATTTGCCTGAATTTTCCTGAATTTTTCCGAATTTACCTGAATTTCCTGGATTTTTTCCGGAATTTTCCGGATTTTAACTGAACATTTTCCGAATTTACCGCCCGTTGGCGGTTAAATTCAAAAACCAAATACCAGATGCCAAAATTTCAAATTCAAATTTTAACGGATTCCCGCCAAAAATTAAAATTTTGGCATCCACCTTCTGGTGATTTCTGTTCGCCTGGTACTTCAAAATTCTTTAATATCCCGACTTACCTCAGTTTTCCATGGTTTTCAAAGTTTATCCAATTTTCCGAATTTGCCTGAATTTTCCTGAATTTTCCCGAATTTACCTGAATTTCTTGGATTTTTTCCGGAATTTTCCGGATTTTTCCTGAACATTTTCCGAATTTACCGCCCAGATGGCGGTTAAATTCAAAAACCAAATACCAGATGCCAAAATTTCAAATGCAAATTATAACGGATTCCCGCCAAAAATTAAAATTTTGGCATCCACCTTCTGGTGATTTCTGTTCGCCTGGTACTTCAGAAGTGGCGGAGGTCGATTTTTGACCTTTTAAAATTCTTAAATTTCCCGACTTTCCCTCAGCTTCCCATGGTTTTCAAAGTTTATCCAATTTTCCGAATTTCCCTGAATTTTCCCGAATTTTCCCGAATTTACCTGAATTTCCTGGATTTTTCCGGAATTTTTCCGATTTTTCCTGAACATTTTCCGAATTTACCGCCCAGATGGCGGTTAAATTCAAAAACCAAATACCAGATGCCAAAATTTCAAATTCAAATTTTAACGGATTCCCGCCAAAAATTAAAATTTTGGCATCCACCTTCTGGTGATTTCTGTTTCTTCAGAAGTGGCGTAGGACGATTTTTGGACTTTTAAAATTCTTTAATTTCCCGACTTTTCCTCAGTTTTCCATGGCTTTCAAAGTTTGTCCAATTTTTCGAATTTCCCTGAATTTTCCTGAATTTTCCCGAATTTTCCTGAATTTCCTGGATTTTTCTGGAATTTTCCGGATTTTTCCTGAACTTTTTCCGAATTTACCGCCCAGATGGCGGTTAAATTCAAAAACCAAATACCAGATGCCAAAATTTCAAATTCAAATTTTAACGGATTCCCGCCAAAAATTAAAATTTTGGCATCCACCTTCTGCTGATTTCTGCTCGCCTGGTACTTCAGAAGTGGCGGAGGTCGATTTTTGGACTTTTAAAATTAAATTCCCCGAAATTTCGCGACTTTCCCTCATTTTTCCATGGTTTTCAAAGTTTTTCCAATTTTTTCCAATTATTTCTAAATTTTCCCGAATTTTCCTGAATTTCCTAGATTTTTCTGCAATTTTCCGGATTTTTCCTGAACTTTTTCCGAATTTACCGCCCAGATAGCGGGTAAATTCAAAAACCAAATACCAGATGCCAAAATTTCAAATTAAAATTTTAACGGATTCCCGCCAAAAATTAAAATTTTGGCATCCACCTTCTGGCGGAGGTCGATTTTTGGACTTTTAAAATTCTTAAATTTCCCGACTTTCCCTCAGCTTTACATGGTTTTCAAAGTTTATCCAATTTTCCGAATTTGCCTGAATTTTCCTGATGTTTCCCGAATTTACCTGAATTTCTTGGGTTTTTTCCGGAATTTTCCGGATTTTTCCTGAACATTTTCCGAATTTACCGCCCAGATGGCGGTTAAATTCAAAAACCAAATACCAGATGCCAAAATTTCAAATTCAAATTTTAACGGATTCCCGCCAAAACTTAAAATTTTGGCATCCACCTTCTGCTGATTTCTGCTCGCCTGGTACTTCAGAAGTGGCGGAGGTCGATTTTTGGACTTTTAAAATTCTTAAATTTCCCGACTTTCCCTCAGCTTTCCATGGTTTTCAAAGTTTATCCAATTTTCCGAATTTGCCTGAATTTTCCTGAATTTTTCCGAATTTACCTGAATTTCCTGGATTTTTTCCGGAATTTTCCGGATTTTAACTGAACATTTTCCGAATTTACCGCCCGTTGGCGGTTAAATTCAAAAACCAAATACCAGATGCCAAAATTTCAAATTCAAATTTTAACGGATTCCCGCCAAAAATTAAAATTTTGGCATCCACCTTCTGGTGATTTCTGCTCGCCTGGTACTTCAGAAGTGGCGGAGGTCGATTTTTGGACTTTTAAAATTCTTAAATTTCCCGACTTTCCCTCAGCTTTCCATGGTTTTCAAAGTTTTTCCAATTTTCCGAATTTGCCTGAATTTTCCTGAATTTTTCCGAATTTAACTGAATTTCCTGGATTTTTTCCGGAATTTTCCGGATTTTAACTGAACATTTTCCGAATTTACCGCCCGTTGGCGGTTAAATTCAAAAACCAAATACCAGATGCCAAAATTTCAAATTCAAATTTTAACGGATTCCCGCCAAAAATTAAAATTTTGGCATCCACCTTCTGGTGATTTCTGTTCGCCTGGTACTTCAAAATTCTTTAATATCCCGACTTACCTCAGTTTTCCATGGTTTTCAAAGTTTATCCAATTTTCCGAATTTGCCTGAATTTTCCTGAATTTTCCCGAATTTACCTGAATTTCTTGGATTTTTTCCGGAATTTTCCGGATTTTTCCTGAACATTTTCCGAATTTACCGCCCAGATGGCGGTTAAATTCAAAAACCAAATACCAGATGCCAAAATTTCAAATGCAAATTATAACGGATTCCCGCCAAAAATTAAAATTTTGGCATCCACCTTCTGGTGATTTCTGTTCGCCTGGTACTTCAGAAGTGGCGGAGGTCGATTTTTGACCTTTTAAAATTCTTAAATTTCCCGACTTTCCCTCAGCTTCCCATGGTTTTCAAAGTTTATCCAATTTTCCGAATTTCCCTGAATTTTCCCGAATTTTCCCGAATTTACCTGAATTTCCTGGATTTTTTCCGGAATTTTTCCGATTTTTCCTGAACATTTTCCGAATTTACCGCCCAGATGGCGGTTAAATTCAAAAACCAAATACCAGATGCCAAAATTTCAAATTCAAATTTTAACGGATTCCCGCCAAAAATTAAAATTTTGGCATCCACCTTCTGGTGATTTCTGTTTCTTCAGAAGTGGCGTAGGACGATTTTTGGACTTTTAAAATTCTTTAATTTCCCGACTTTTCCTCAGTTTTCCATGGCTTTCAAAGTTTGTCCAATTTTTCGAATTTCCCTGAATTTTCCTGAATTTTCCCGAATTTTCCTGAATTTCCTGGATTTTTCTGGAATTTTCCGGATTTTTCCTGAACTTTTTCCGAATTTACCGCCCAGATGGCGGTTAAATTCAAAAACCAAATACCAGATGCCAAAATTTCAAATTCAAATTTTAACGGATTCCCGCCAAAAATTAAAATTTTGGCATCCACCTTCTGCTGATTTCTGCTCGCCTGGTACTTCAGAAGTGGCGGAGGTCGATTTTTGGACTTTTAAAATTAAATTCCCCGAAATTTCGCGACTTTCCCTCATTTTTCCATGGTTTTCAAAGTTTTTCCAATTTTTTCCAATTATTTCTAAATTTTCCCGAATTTTCCTGAATTTCCTAGATTTTTCTGCAATTTTCCGGATTTTTCCTGAACTTTTTCCGAATTTACCGCCCAGATAGCGGGTAAATTCAAAAACCAAATACCAGATGCCAAAATTTCAAATTAAAATTTTAACGGATTCCCGCCAAAAATTAAAATTTTGGCATCCACCTTCTGGCGGAGGTCGATTTTTGGACTTTTAAAATTCTTAAATTTCCCGACTTTCCCTCAGCTTTACATGGTTTTCAAAGTTTATCCAATTTTCCGAATTTGCCTGAATTTTCCTGATGTTTCCCGAATTTACCTGAATTTCTTGGGTTTTTTCCGGAATTTTCCGGATTTTTCCTGAACATTTTCCGAATTTACCGCCCAGATGGCGGTTAAATTCAAAAACCAAATACCAGATGCCAAAATTTCAAATTCAAATTTTAACGGATTCCCGCCAAAACTTAAAATTTTGGCATCCACCTTCTGCTGATTTCTGCTCGCCTGGTACTTCAGAAGTGGCGGAGGTCGATTTTTGGACTTTTAAAATTCTTAAATTTCCCGACTTTCCCTCAGCTTTCCATGGTTTTCAAAGTTTATCCAATTTTCCGAATTTGCCTGAATTTTCCTGAATTTTTCCGAATTTACCTGAATTTCCTGGATTTTTTCCGGAATTTTCCGGATTTTAACTGAACATTTTCCGAATTTACCGCCCGTTGGCGGTTAAATTCAAAAACCAAATACCAGATGCCAAAATTTCAAATTCAAATTTTAACGGATTCCCGCCAAAAATTAAAATTTTGGCATCCACCTTCTGGTGATTTCTGTTCGCCTGGTACTTCAAAATTCTTTAATATCCCGACTTACCTCAGTTTTCCATGGTTTTCAAAGTTTATCCAATTTTCCGAATTTGCCTGAATTTTCCTGAATTTTCCCGAATTTACCTGAATTTCTTGGATTTTTTCCGGAATTTTCCGGATTTTTCCTGAACATTTTCCGAATTTACCGCCCAGATGGCGGTTAAATTCAAAAACCAAATACCAGATGCCAAAATTTCAAATGCAAATTATAACGGATTCCCGCCAAAAATTAAAATTTTGGCATCCACCTTCTGCTGATTTCTGTTCGCCTGGTACTTCAGAAGTGGCGGAGGTCGATTTTTGACCTTTTAAAATTCTTAAATTTCCCGACTTTCCCTCAGCTTCCCATGGTTTTCAAAGTTTATCCAATTTTCCGAATTTCCCTGAATTTTCCCGAATTTTCCCGAATTTACCTGAATTTCCTGGATTTTTTCCGGAATTTTTCCGATTTTTCCTGAACATTTTCCGAATTTACCGCCCAGATGGCGGTTAAATTCAAAAACCAAATACCAGATGCCAAAATTTCAAATTCAAATTTTAACGGATTCCCGCCAAAAATTAAAATTTTGGCATCCACCTTCTGGTGATTTCTGTTTCTTCAGAAGTGGCGTAGGACGATTTTTGGACTTTTAAAATTCTTTAATTTCCCGACTTTTCCTCAGTTTTCCATGGCTTTCAAAGTTTGTCCAATTTTTCGAATTTCCCTGAATTTTCCTGAATTTTCCCGAATTTTCCTGAATTTCCTGGATTTTTCTGGAATTTTCCGGATTTTTCCTGAACTTTTTCCGAATTTACCGCCCAGATGGCGGTTAAATTCAAAAACCAAATACCAGATGCCAAAATTTCAAATTCAAATTTTAACGGATTCCCGCCAAAAATTAAAATTTTGGCATCCACCTTCTGCTGATTTCTGCTCGCCTGGTACTTCAGAAGTGGCGGAGGTCGATTTTTGGACTTTTAAAATTGAATTCCCCGAAATTTCCCGACTTTCCCTCATTTTTCCATGGTTTTCAAAGTTTTTCCAATTTTTTCCAATTATTTCTAAATTTTCCCGAATTTTCCTGAATTTCCTAGATTTTTCTGGAATTTTCCGGATTTTTCCTGAACTTTTTCCGAATTTACCGCCCAGATAGCGGGTAAATTCAAAAACCAAATACCAGATGCCAAAATTTCAAATTAAAATTTTAACGGATTCCCGCCAAAAATTAAAATTTTGGCATCCACCTTCTGGCGGAGGTCGATTTTTGGACTTTTAAAATTCTTAAATTTCCCGACTTTCCCTCAGCTTTACATGGTTTTCAAAGTTTATCCAATTTTCCGAATTTCCCTGAATTTTCCTGATGTTTCCCGAATTTACCTGAATTTCTTGGATTTTTTCCGGAATTTTCCGGATTTTTCCTGAACATTTTCCGAATTTACCGCCCAGATGGCGGTTAAATTCAAAAACCAAATACCAGATGCCAAAATTTCAAATTCAAATTTTAACGGATTCCCGCCAAAACTTAAAATTTTGGCATCCACCTTCTGCTGATTTCTGCTCGCCTGGTACTTCAGAAGTGGCCGAGGTCGATTTTTGACCTTTTAAAATTCTTAAATTTCCCGACTTTCCCTCAGCTTTCCATGGTTTTCAAAGTTTATCCAATTTTCCGAATTTCCCTTAATTTTCCTGAATTTTCCCGAATTTTCCTGAATTTCCTGGATTTTTCTGGAATTTTCCGGATTTTTCCTGAACTTTTACCGAATTTATCCCAGATGGCGGAAAAAAACCAAATACCAAATACCAAAAACCAAATACCAGATGTGAAAAATTTCAAATGCAAATTTTAACGGATTCCCGCCAAAAATTAAAATTTTGGCATCCACCTTCTGCTGATTTCTGTTCGCCTGGTACTTCAGAAGTGGCGTAGGTCGATTTCTTGACTTTTAAAATTCTTTAATTTCCCGACTTTTCCTCAGTTTTCCATGGCTTTCAAAGTTTTTCCAATTTTTCGAATTTCCCTGAATTTTCATGAATTTTCCCGAATTTTCCTGAATTTCCTAGATTTTTCTGCAATTTTCCGGATTTTTCCTGAACTTTTTCCGAATTTACCGCCCAGATAGCGGGTAAATTCAAAAACCAAATACCAGATGCCAAAATTTCAAATTCAAATTTTAACGGATTCCCGCCAAAAATTAAAATTTTGGCATCCACCTTCTGGCGGAGGTCGATTTTTGGACTTTTAAAATTCTTAAATTTCCCGACTTTCCCTCAGCTTTCCATGGTTTTCAAAGTTTATCCAATTTTCCGAATTTCCCTTAATTTTCCTGAATTTTCCCGAATTTTCCTGAAATTCCTGGATTTTTCTGGAATTTTCCGGATTTTTCCTGAACTTTTACCGAATTTATCCCAGATGGCGGAAAAAAATTAAAAACCAAATACCAGATGTCAAAATTTCAAATGAAAATTTTAACGGATTCCCGCCAAAAATTAAAATTTTGGCATCCACCCTCTGCTGATTTCTGTTCGCCTGGTACTTCAGAAGTGGCGTAGGTCGATTTCTTGACTTTTAAAATTCTTTAATTTCCCGACTTTTCCTCAGTTTTCCATGGCTTTCAAATTTTTTCCAATTTTTCGAATTTCCCTGAATTTTCCTGAATTTTCCCGAATTTTCCTGAATTTCCTAGATTTTTCTGCAATTTTCCGGATTTTTCCTGAACTTTTTCCGAATTTACCGCCCAGATAGCGGGTAAATTCAAAAACCAAATACCAGATGCCAAAATTTCAAATTCAAATTTTAACGGATTCCCGCCAAAAATTAAAATTTTGGCATCCACCTTCTGGCGGAGGTCGATTTTTGGACTTTTAAAATTCTTTAATTTCCCGACTTTCCCTCAGTTTTCCATGGTTTTCAAAGTTTTTCCAATTTTCCGAATTTTCCTTAATTTTCCTGAATTTTCCCGAATTTTCCTGAATTTCATGGATTTTCCCGGAATTTTCCGGATTTTTCCTGAACGTTTCCCGAATTTTCCTGAATTTTCTGGATTTTTTCCGGAATTTTCCGGATTTTTCCTGAACATTTTCCGAATTTACCGCCCAGATGGCGGTTAAATTCAAAAACCAAATACCAGATGCCAAAATTTCAAATTCAAATTTTAACGGATTCCCGCCAAAACTTAAAATTTTGGCATCCACCTTCTGCTGATTTCTGCTCGCCTGGTACTTCAGAAGTGGCGGAGGTCGATTTTTGGACTTTTAAAATTCTTAAATTTCCCGACTTTCCCTCAGCTTTCCATGGTTTTCAAAGTTTATCCAATTTTCCGAATTTGCCTGAATTTTCCTGAATTTTTCCGAATTTACCTGAATTTCCTGGATTTTTTCCGGAATTTTCCGGATTTTAACTGAACATTTTCCGAATTTACCGCCCGTTGGCGGTTAAATTCAAAAACCAAATACCAGATGCCAAAATTTCAAATTCAAATTTTAACGGATTCCCGCCAAAAATTAAAATTTTGGCATCCACCTTCTGGTGATTTCTGTTCGCCTGGTACTTCAGAAGTGGCGTAGGTCGGTTTTTTGACTTTTAAAATTCTTTAATATCCCGACTTTCCCTCAGTTTTCCATGGTTTTCAAAGTTTATCAAAGTTAATTTTCCGAATTTCCCTGAATTTTCCTGAATTTTCCCGAATTTACCCGAATTTCTTGGATTTTTTCCGGATTTTTCCGGATTTTTCCTGAACATTTTCCGAATTTACCGCCCAGATGGCGGTTAAATTCAAAAACCAAATACCAGATGCCAAAATTTCAAATGCAAATTATAACGGATTCCCGCCAAAAATTAAAATTTTGGCATCCACCTTCTGGTGATTTCTGTTCGCCTGGTACTTCAGAAGTGGCGGAGGTCGATTTTTGACCTTTTAAAATTCTTAAATTTCCCGACTTTCCCTCAGCTTTCCATGGTTTTCAAAGTTTATCCAATTTTCCGAATTTCCCTTAATTTTCCTGAATTTTCCCGAATTTTCCTGAATTTCCTGGATTTTTCTGGAATTTTCCGGATTTTTCCTGAACTTTTACCGAATTTATCCCAGATGGCGGAAAAAATTTAAAAACCAAATACCAGATGTCAAAATTTCAAATGCAAATTTTAACGGATTCCCGCCAAAAATTAAAGTTTTGGCATCCACCTTCTGCTGATTTCTGTTCGCCTGGTACTTCAGAAGTGGCGTAGGTCGATTTCTTGACTTTTAAAATTCTTTAATTTCCCGACTTTTCCTCAGTTTTCCATGGCTTTCAAAGTTTTTCCAATTTTTCGAATTTCCCTGAATTTTCCTGAATTTTCCCGAATTTTCCTGAATTTCCTAGATTTTTCTGCAATTTTCCGGATTTTTCCTGAACTTTTTCCGAATTTACCGCCCAGATAGCGGGTAAATTCAAAAACCAAATACCAGATGCCAAAATTTCAAATTCAAATTTTAACGGATTCCCGCCAAAACTTAAAATTTTGGCATCCACCTTCTGGCGGAGGTCGATTTTTGGACTTTTAAAATTCTTAAATTTCCCGACTTTCCCTCAGCTTTCCATGGTTTTCAAAGTTTATCCAATTTTCCGAATTTCCCTTAATTTTCCTGAATTTTCCCGAATTTTCCTGAAATTCCTGGATTTTTCTGGAATTTTCCGGATTTTTCCTGAACTTTTACCGAATTTATCCCAGATGGCGGAAAAAATTTAAAAACCAAATACCAGATGTCAAAATTTCAAATGAAAATTTTAACGGATTCCCGCCAAAAATTAAAATTTTGGCATCCACCCTCTGCTGATTTCTGTTCGCCTGGTACTTCAGAAGTGGCGTAGGTCGATTTCTTGACTTTTAAAATTC
Source organism: Drosophila vallismaia (assembly GCA_035047325.1). Classification (NCBI taxonomy): domain Eukaryota; kingdom Metazoa; phylum Arthropoda; class Insecta; order Diptera; family Drosophilidae; genus Drosophila; species Drosophila vallismaia. Next base: position 14,406 of record JAWNPU010000023.1, on the reverse strand, counting down.
TTTAATTTCCCGACTTTTCCTCAGTTTTCCATGGCTTTCAAATTTTTTCCAATTTTTCGAATTTCCCTGAATTTTCCTGAATTTTCCCGAATTTTCCTGAATTTCCTAGATTTTTCTGCAATTTTCCGGATTTTTCCTGAACTTTTTCCGAATTTACCGCCCAGATAGCGGGTAAATTCAAAAACCAAATACCAGATGCCAAAATTTCAAATTCAAATTTTAACGGATTCCCGCCAAAAATTAAAATTTTGGCATCCACCTTCTGGCGGAGGTCGATTTTTGGACTTTTAAAATTCTTTAATTTCCCGACTTTCCCTCAGTTTTCCATGGTTTTCAAAGTTTTTCCAATTTTCCGAATTTTCCTTAATTTTCCTGAATTTTCCCGAATTTTCCTGAATTTCATGGATTTTCCCGGAATTTTCCGGATTTTTCCTGAACGTTTCCCGAATTTTCCTGAATTTTCTGGATTTTTTCCGGAATTTTCCGGATTTTTCCTGAACATTTTCCGAATTTACCGCCCAGATGGCGGTTAAATTCAAAAACCAAATACCAGATGCCAAAATTTCAAATTCAAATTTTAACGGATTCCCGCCAAAACTTAAAATTTTGGCATCCACCTTCTGGTGATTTCTGTTCGCCTGGTACTTCAGAAGTGGCGGAGGTCGATTTTTGACCTTTTAAAATTCTTAAATTTCCCGACTTTCCCTCAGCTTTCCATGGTTTTCAAAGTTTATCCAATTTTCCGAATTTCCCTTAATTTTCCTGAATTTTCCCGAATTTTCCTGAATTTCCTGGATTTTTCTGGAATTTTCCGGATTTTTCCTGAACTTTTACCGATTTTATCCCAGATGGCGGAAAAAATTTAAAAACCAAATACCAGATGTCAAAATTTCAAATGCAAATTTTAACGGATTCCCGCCAAAAATTAAAATTTTGGCATCCACCTTCTGCTGATTTCTGTTCGCCTGGTACTTCAGAAGTGGCGTAGGTCGATTTTTGACCTTTTAAAATTCTTTAATTTCCCGACTTTTCCTCAGTTTTCCATGGCTTTCAAAGTTTTTCCAATTTTTCGAATTTCCCTGAATTTTCCTGAATTTTCCCGAATTTTCCTGAATTTCCTAGATTTTTCTGCAATTTTCCGCATTTTTCCTGAACTTTTTCCGAATTTACCGCCCAGATAGCGGGTAAATTCAAAAACCAAATACCAGATGCCAAAATTTCAAATTCAAATTTTAACGGATTCCCGCCAAAAATTAAAATTTTGGCATCCACCTTCTGGCGGAGGTCGATTTTTGGACTTTTAAAATTCTTAAATTTCCCGACTTTCCCTCAGTTTTCCATGGTTTTCAAAGTTTTTCCAATTTTCCGAATTTTCCTTAATTTTCCTGAATTTTCCCGAATTTTCCTGAATTTTATGGATTTTCCCGGAATTTTCCGGATTTTTCCTGAACGTTTCCCGAATTTTCCTGAATTTTCTGGATTTTTTCCGGAATTTTCCGGATTTTCCTGAACATTTTCCGAATTTACCGCCCAGATGGCGGTTAAATTCAAAAACCAAATACCAGATGCCAAAATTTCAAATTCAAATTTTAACGGATTCCCGCCAAAACTTAAAATTTTGGCATCCACCTTCTGCTGATTTCTGCTCGCCTGGTACTTCAGAAGTGGCGGAGGTCGATTTTTGGACTTTTAAAATTCTTAAATTTCCCGACTTTCCCTCAGCTTTCCATGGTTTTCAAAGTTTATCCAATTTTCCGAATTTGCCTGAATTTTCCTGAATTTTTCCGAATTTACCTGAATTTCCTGGATTTTTTCCGGAATTTTCCGGATTTTAACTGAACATTTTCCGAATTTACCGCCCGTTGGCGGTTAAATTCAAAAACCAAATACCAGATGCCAAAATTTCAAATGCAAATTATAACGGATTCCCGCCAAAAATTAAAATTTTGGCATCCACCTTCTGGTGATTTCTGTTCGCCTGGTACTTCAGAAGTGGCGGAGGTCGATTTTTGACCTTTTAAAATTCTTAAATTTCCCGACTTTCCCTCAGCTTTCCATGGTTTTCAAAGTTTATCCAATTTTCCGAATTTCCCTTAATTTTCCTGAATTTTCCCGAATTTTCCTGAATTTCCTGGATTTTTCTGGAATTTTCCGGATTTTTCCTGAACTTTTACCGATTTTATCCCAGATGGCGGAAAAAATTTAAAAACCAAATACCAGATGTCAAAATTTCAAATGCAAATTTTAACGGATTCCCGCCAAAAATTAAAATTTTGGCATCCACCTTCTGCTGATTTCTGTTCGCCTGGTACTTCAGAAGTGGCGTAGGTCGATTTTTGACCTTTTAAAATTCTTTAATTTCCCGACTTTTCCTCAGTTTTCCATGGCTTTCAAAGTTTTTCCAATTTTTCGAATTTCCCTGAATTTTCCTGAATTTTCCCGAATTTTCCTGAATTTCCTAGATTTTTCTGCAATTTTCCGCATTTTTCCTGAACTTTTTCCGAATTTACCGCCCAGATAGCGGGTAAATTCAAAAACCAAATACCAGATGCCAAAATTTCAAATTCAAATTTTAACGGATTCCCGCCAAAAATTAAAATTTTGGCATCCACCTTCTGGCGGAGGTCGATTTTTGGACTTTTAAAATTCTTAAATTTCCCGACTTTCCCTCAGTTTTCCATGGTTTTCAAAGTTTTTCCAATTTTCCGAATTTTCCTTAATTTTCCTGAATTTTCCCGAATTTTCCTGAATTTTATGGATTTTCCCGGAATTTTCCGGATTTTTCCTGAACGTTTCCCGAATTTTCCTGAATTTTCTGGATTTTTTCCGGAATTTTCCGGATTTTTCCTGAACATTTTCCGAATTTACCGCCCAGATGGCGGTTAAATTCAAAAACCAAATACCAGATGCCAAAATTTCAAATTCAAATTTTAACGGATTCCCGCCAAAACTTAAAATTTTGGCATCCACCTTCTGCTGATTTCTGCTCGCCTGGTACTTCAGAAGTGGCGGAGGTCGATTTTTGGACTTTTAAAATTCTTAAATTTCCCGACTTTCCCTCAGCTTTCCATGGTTTTCAAAGTTTATCCAATTTTCCGAATTTGCCTGAATTTTCCTGAATTTTTCCGAATTTACCTGAATTTCCTGGATTTTTTCCGGAATTTTCCGGATTTTTCCTGAACTTTTTCCGAATTTACCGCCCGTTGGCGGTTAAATTCAAAAACCAAATACCAGATGCCAAAATTTCAAATTCAAATTTTAACGGATTCCCGCCAAAAATTAAAATTTTGGCATCCACCTTCTGGTGATTTCTGTTCGCCTGGTACTTCAGAAGTGGCGGAGGTCACCATAACTATCACATTTATCTATCACATTTATCTATCACATTTATCTATCTTATTTATCTATCACATTTATCTATCACATTTATCTATCACATTTATCTATCACATTTATCGATCACATTTATCTATCACATTTATCTATCACATTTATCTATCACATTTATCTATCACATTTATCTATCACATTTATCTATCACATTTATCTATCACATTTATCTATCACATTTAGCTATCACATTATCAATCACATTTATCTATCACATTTATCTATCACATTTATCTATCACATTTATCTATCACATTTATCTATCACATTTATCTATCACATTTATCTATCACATTTATCTATCACATTTATCTATCACATTTATCTATCACATTTATCTATCACATTTATCAATCACATTTATCTATCACATTTATCTATCACATTTATCTATCACATTTATCTATCACATTTATCTATCACATTTATCTATCACATTTATCTATCACATTTATCTAGCACATTTATCTATCACATTTATCTATCACATTTATCTATCACATTTATCTATCACATTTATCTATCACATTTATCTATCACATTTATCTATCACATTTATCTATCACATTTATCTATCACATTTATCAATCACATTTATCTATCACATTTATCTATCACATTTATCTATCACATTTATCTATCACATTTATCTATCACATTTATCTATCACATTTATCTATCACATTTATCTATCACATTTATCTATCACATTTATCTATCACATTTATCTATCACATTTATCTATCACATTTATCTATCACATTTATCTATCACATTTATCTATCACATTTATCTATCACATTTATCTATCACATTTATCTATCACATTTATCTAGCACATTTATCTATCACATTTATCTATCACATTTATATATCACATTTATCTATCACATTTATATATCACATTTATGTATCATATTTATCTATCACATTTATCTATCACATTTATCTATTACATTTATCTATCACATTTATCTATCACATTTATCTATCACATGTATCTATCACATTTATCTATCACATTTATCTATCAAATTTATCTATCACATTTATCTATCACATTTATCTATCACATTTATCTATCACATTTATCTATTACATTTATCTATCACATTTATCTATCACCTTTATCTATCACATTTATCTATCACATTTATCTATCACATTTATCTATCACATTTATCTATCACATTTATCTATCACATTTATCTATCACATTTAACTATCACATTTATCTATCACATTTATCTATCACATTTATCTATCTTATTTATCTATCACATTTATCTATCACATTTATCTATCACATTTATCTATCACATTTATCTATCACATTTATCTATCACATTTATCTATCACATTTATCTATCACATTTATCTATCACATTTATCAATCACATTTATCTATCACATTTATCTATCACATTTATCTATCACATTTATCTATCACATTTATCTATCACATTTATCTATCACATTTATCTATCACATTTATCTATCACATTTATCTATCACATTTATCTAGCACATTTATCTATCACATTTATCTATCACATTTATCTATCACATTTATCTATCACATTTATCTATCACATTTATCTATCACATGTATCTATCACATTTATCTATCACATTTATCTATCACATTTATCTATCACATTTATCTATCACATGTATCTATCACATTTATCTATCACATTTATCTATCACATTTATCTATCACATTTATCTATCACATTTATCTATCACATTTATCTATTACATTTATCTATCACATTTATCTATCACCTTTATCTATCACATTTATCTATCACATTTATCTATCACATTTATCTATCACATTTATCTATCTTATTTATCTATCACATTTATCTATCACATTTATCTATCACATTTATCTATCACATTTATCTATCACATTTATCTATCACATTTATCTATCACATTTATCTATCACATTTATCTATCACATTTATCTATCACATTTATCTATCACATTTATCTATCACATTTATCTATCACATTTATCTATCACATTTATCTATCACATTTATCTATCACATTTATCTATCACATTTATCTATCACATTTATCTATCACATTTATCTATCACATTTATCTATCACATTTATCTATCACATTTATCTATCACATTTATCTATCACATTTATCTATCACATTTACTATCCATTTATCTATCACATTTATCTATCACATTTATCTATCACATTTATCTATCACATTTATCTATCCATTTATCTATCACATTTATCTATCACATTTATCTATCTTATTTATCTATCTCATTTATCTATCTCATTTATCTATCACATTTATCTATCACATTTATCTATCACATTTATCTATCACTTTATCTATCACATTTATCTATCACATTTATCTATCACATTTATCTATCACATTTATCTATCACATTTATCTATCACATTTATCTATCACATTTACTACAATTTATCTATCACATACTATCACATTATCTATCACATTTATCTATCACATTTATCTATCACATTTATCTATCACATTTATCTATCACATTTATCTATCACATTTATCTATCACATTTATCTATCACATTTATCTATCACATTTATCTATCACATTTATCTATCACATTTATCTATCACATTTATCTATCACATTTATCTATCACATTTAACTATCACATATCTATCACATTTATCTATCACATTTATCTATCACATTTATCTATCACATTTATCTATCACATTTATCTATCACATTTATCTATCACATTTATCTATCACATTTATCTATCACATTTATCTATCACATTTATCTATCACATTTATCTATCACATTTATCTATCACATTTATCTATCACATTTATCTATCACATTTAGCTATCACATTATCTATCACATTTATCTATCACATTTATCTATCACATTTATCTATCACATTTATCTATCACATTTATCTATCACATTTATCTATCACATTTATCTATCACATTTATCTATCACATTTATCTATCACATTTATCTATCACATTTATCTATCACATTTATCTATCACATTTATCAATCACATTTATCTATCACATTTATCTATCACATTTATCTATCACATTTATCTATCACATTTATCTATCACATTTATCTATCACATTTATCTATCACATTTATCTATCACATTTATCTAGCACATTTATCTATCACATTTATCTATCACATTTATCTATCACATTTATCTATCACATTTATCTATCACATTTATCTATCACATTTATCTATCACATTTATCTATCACATTTATCTATCACATTTATCTATCACATTTATCTATCACATTTATCTATCACATTTATCTATCACATTTATCTATCACATTTATCTATCACATTTATCTATCACATTTATCTATCACATTTATCTATCACATTTATCTATCACATTTATCTATCACATTTATCTATCACATTTATCTATCACATTTATCTATCACATTTATCTATCACATTTATCTATCACATTTATCTATCACATTTATCTATCACATTTATCTATCACATTTATCTATCACATTTATCTATCACATTTATCAATCACATTTATCTATCACATTTATATATTACATTTATCTATCACATTTATCTATCACATTTATCTATCATATTTATCTATCACATTTATCTATCACATTTATCTATTACATTTATCTATCACATTTATCTATCACATGTATCTATCACATTTATCTATCACATTTATCTATCACATTTATCTATCACATTTATCTATCACATTTATCTATCACATTTATCTATTACATTTATCTATCACATTTATCTATCACCTTTATCTATCACATTTATCTATCACATTTATCTATCACATTTATCTATCACATTTATCTATCACATTTATCTATCACATTTATCTATCACATTTAACTATCACATTTATCTATCACATTTATCTATCACATTTATCTATCTTATTTATCTATCACATTTATCTATCACATTTATCTATCACATTTATCTATCACATTTATCTATCACATTTATCTATCACATTTATCTATCACATTTATCTATCACATTTATCTATCACATTTATCTATCACATTTATCAATCACATTTATCTATCACATTTATCTATCACATTTATCTATCACATTTATCTATCACATTTATCTATCACATTTATCTATCACATTTATCTATCACATTTATCTATCACATTTAACTATCACATTATCTATCACATTTATCTATCACATTTATCTATCACATTTATCTATCACATTTATCTATCACATTTATCTATCACATTTATCTATCACATTTATCTATCACATTTATCTATCACATTTATCTATCACATTTATCTATCACATTTATCTATCACATTTATCTATCACATTTATCAATCACATTTATCTATCACATTTATCTATCACATTTATCTATCACATTTATCTATCACATTTATCTATCACATTTATCTATCACATTTATCTATCACATTTATCTATCACATTTATCTATCACATTTATCTATCACATTTATCTATACATTTATCTATCACATTTATCTATCACATTTATCTATCACATTTATCTATCACATTTATCTATCACATTTATCTATCACATTATCTATCACATTTATCTATCACATTTATCTATCACATTTATCTATCACATTTATCTATCACATTTATCTATCACATATCTATCACACTTATCTATCACATTTATCTATCACATTTATCTATCACATTTATCTATCACATTTATCTATCACATTTATCTATCACATTTATCTATCACATTTATCTATCACATTATCTATCACATTTATCTATCACATTTATCTATCACATTTATCTATCACATTTATCTATCTTATTTATCTATCACATTTATCTATCACATTTATCTATCACTTTATCTATCACATTTATCTATCACATTTATCTATCACATTTATCTATCACATTTATCTATCACATTTATCTATCACATTTAACTATCACATTTATCTATCACATTTATCTATCACATTTATCTATCACATTTATCTATCACATTTATCTATCACATTTATCTATCACATTTATCTATCACATTATCTATCACATTTATCTATCACATTTATCTATCACATTTATCTATCACATTTATCTATCACATTTATCTATCACATTTATCTATCACATTTATCTATCACATTTATCTATCACATTTATCTATCACATTTATCTATCACATTTATCTATCACATTTATCTATCACATTTATCTATCACATTTATCTATCACATTTATCTATCACATTTATCTATCACATTTATCTATCACATTTATCTATCACATTTATCTATCACATTTATCTATCACATTTATCTATCACATATATCTATCACATTTATCTATCACATTTATCTATCACATTTATCTATCACATTTATCTATCACATTTATCTATCACATTTATCTATCACATTTATCTATCACATTTATCTATCACATTTATCTATCACATTTATCTATCACATTTATCTATCACCTTTATCTATCACATTTATCTATCACATTTATCTATCACATTTATCTATCACATTTATCTATCACATTTATCTATCACATTTATCTATCACATTTATCTATCACTTTATCTATCACTTTATCTATCACATTTATCTATCACATTTATCTATCACATTTATCTATCACATTTATCTATCACATTTATCTATCACATTTATCTATCACATTTATCTATCACATTTATCTATCACATTTATCTATCACATTTATCTATCACATTTATCTATCACATTTATCTATCACATTTATCTATCACATTTATCTATCACATTTATCTATCACATTTATCTATCACATTTATCTATCACATTTATCTATCACATTTATCTATCACATTTATCTATCACATTTATCTATCACATTTATCTATCACATTTATCTATCACATTTATCTATCACATTTATCTATCACATTTATCTATCACATTTATCTATCACATTTATCTATCACATTTATCTATCACATTTATCTATCACATTTATCTATCACATTTATCTATCACATTTATCTATCACATTTATCTATCACATTTATCTATCACATTTATCTATCACATTTATCTATCACATTTATCTATCACATTTATCTATCACATTTATCTATCACATTTATCTATCACATTTATCTATCACATTTATCTATCACATTTATCTATCACATTTATCTATCACATTTATCTATCACATTTATCTATCACATTTATCTATCACATTTATCTATCACTTTATCTATCACATTTATCTATCACATTTATCTATCACATTTATCTATCACATTTATCTATCACATTTATCTATCACATTTATCTATCACATTTATCTATCACATTTATCTATCACATTTATCTATCACATTTATCTATCACATTTATCTATCACATTTATCTATCACATTTATCTATCACATTTATCTATCACATTTATCTATCACATTTATCTATCACATTTATCTATCACATTTATCTATCACATTTATCTATCACATTTATCTATCACATTTATCTATCACATTATCTATCACATTTATCTATCACATTTATCTATCACATTTATCTATCACATTTATCTATCACATTTATCTATCACATTTATCTATCACATTTATCTATCACATTTATCTATCACATTTATCTATCACATTTATCTATCACATTTATCTATCACATTTATCTATCACATTTATCTATCACATTTATCTATCACATTTATCTATCACATTTATCTATCACATTTATCTATCACATTTATCTATCACATTTATCTATCACATTTATCTATCACATTTATCTATCACATTATCTATCACATTTATCTATCACATTTATCTATCACATTTATCTATCACATTTATCTATCACATTTATCTATCACATTTATCTATCACATTTATCTATCACATTTATCTATCACATTTATCTATCACATTTATCTATCACATTTATCTATCACATTTATCTATCACATTTATCTATCACATTTATCTATCACATTTATCTATCACATTTATCTATCACATTTATCTATCTTATTATCTATCACATTTATCTATCACATTTATCTATCACATTTATCTATCACATTTATCTATCACATTTATCTATCACATTTATCTATCACATTTATCTATCACTATTATCTATCACATTTATCTATCACATTTATCTATCACATTTATCTATCACATTTATCTATCACATTTATCTATCACATTTATCTATCACATTATCTATCACATTTATCTATCACATTTATCTATCACATTTATCTATCACATTTATCTATCACATTTATCTATCACATTTATCTATCACATTTATCTATCACATTTATCTATCACATTTATCTATCACATTTATCTATCACATTTATCTATCACATTTATCTATCACATTTATCTATCACATTTATCTATCACATTTATCTATCACATTTATCTATCACATTTATCTATCACATTTATCTATCACATTTATCTATCACATTTATCTATCACATTTATCTATCACATTTATCTATCACATTTATCTATCACATTTATCTATCACATTTATCTATCACATTTATCTATCACATTTTTATCTATCACATTCATCTATCACATTTATCTATCACATTTATCTATCACATTTATCTATCACATTTATCTATCACATTTATCTATCACATTTATCTATCACATTTATCTATCACATTTATCTATCACATTTATCTATCACATTTATCTATCACATTTATCTATCACATTTATCTATCACATTTATCTATCACATTTATCTATCACATTTATCTATCACATTTATCTATCACATTTATCTATCACATTTATCTATCACATTTATCTATCACATTTATCTATCACATTTATCTATCACATTTATCTATCACATTTATCTATCACATTTATCTTCACATTTATCTATCACATTTATCTATCACATTTATCTATCACATTTATCTATCACATTTATCTATCACATTTATCTATCACATTTATCTATCACATTTATCTATCACATTTATCTATCACATTTATCTATCACATTTATCTATCACATTTATCTATCACATTTATCTATCACATTTATCTATCACATTTATCTATCACATTTATCTATCACATTTATCTATCACATTTATCTATCACATTTATCTATCACATTTATCTATCACATTTATCTATCACATTTATCTATCACATTTATCTATCACATTTATCTATCACATTTATCTATCACATTTATCTATCACATTTATCTATCACATTTATCTATCACATTTATCTATCACATTTATCTATCACATTTATCTATCACATTTATCTATCACATTTATCTATCACATTTATCTATCACATTTATCTATCACATTTATCTATCACATTTATCTATCACATTTATCTATCACATTTATCTATCACATTTATCTATCACATTTATCTATCACATTTATCTATCACATTTATCTATCACATTTATCTATCACATTTATCTATCACATTTATCTATCACATTTATCTATCACATTTATCTATCACATTTATCTATCACATTTATCTATCACATTTATCTATCACATTTATCTATCACATTTATCTATCACATTTATCTATCACATTTATCTATCACATTTATCTATCACATTTATCTATCACATTTATCTATCACATTTATCTATCCATTTATCTATCACATTTATCTATCACATTTATCTATCACATTTATCTATCACATTTATCTATCACATTTATCTATCACATTTATCTATCACATTTATCTAACACATTTATCTATCACATTTATCTATCACATTTATCTATCACATTTATCTATCACATTTATCTATCACATTTATCTATCACATTTATCTATCACATTTATCTATCACATTTATCTATCACATTTATCTATCACATTTATCTATCACATTTATCTATCACATTTATCTATCACATTTATCTATCACATTTATCTATCACATTTATCTATCACATTTATCTATCACATTTATCTATCACATTTATCTATCACATTTATCTATCACATTTATCTATCACATTTATCTATCACATTTATCTATCACATTTATCTATCACATTTATCTATCACATTTATCTATCACATTTATCTATCACATTTAACTATCACATTTATCTATCACATTTATCTATCGCATTTATCTATCTCATTTATCTATCACATTTATCTATCACATTTATCTATCTCATTTATCTATCACATTTATCTATCACATTTATCTATCACATTTATCTATCACATTTATCTATCACATTTATCTATCACATTTAACTATCACATTTATCTATCACATTTATCTATCACATTTATCTATCACATTTATCTATCACATTTATCTATCACATTTATCTATCACATTTATCTATCACATTTATCTATCACATTTATCTATCCCATTTATCTATCACATTTATCTATCACATTTATCTATCACATTTATCTATCACATTTATCTATCACATTTATCTATCACATTTAACTATCACATTTATCTATCACATTTATCTATCACATTTATCTATCACATTTATCTATCACATTTATCTATCACATTTATCTATCACATTTATCTATCACATTTATCTATCACATTTATCTATCACATTTATCTATCACATTTATCTATCACATTTATCTATCACATTTATCTATCACATTTATCTATCACATTTATCTAGCACATTTATCTAACACATTTATCTATCACATTTATCTAGCACATTTATCTAACACATTTATCTATCACATTTATCTATCACATTTATCTATCACATTTATCTATCACATTTATCTATCACATTATCTATCACATTTATCTATCACATTATCTATCACATTTATCTATCACATTTATCTATCACATTTATCTATCACATTATCTATCACACTTATCTATCACATTTATCTATCACATTTATCTATCACATTTATCTATCACATCTATCTATCACATTTATCTATCACATTTATCTATCACATTTATCTATCACATTATCTATCACATTTATCTATCACATTTATCTATCACATTTATCTATCACATTTATCTATCACATTTATCTATCACATTTAACTATCACATTTATCTATCACATTTATCTATCACATTTATCTATCACATTTATCTATCACATTTATCTATCACATTTATCTATCACATTTATCTATCACATTTATCTATCACATTTATCTACCACATTTATCTATCACATTTATCTATCACATTTATCTATCACATTTATCTACCACATTTATCTATCACATTTATCTATCACATTTATCTATCACATTTATCTATCACATTTATCCATCTACATTTCATCTATCACATTTATCTATCACATTTATCTATCACATTTATCTAGCACATTTATCTATCACATTTATCTATCACATTTATCTATCACATTTATCTATCACATTTATCTATCACATTTATCTATCACATTAACTATCACATTTATCTATCACATTTATCTATCACATTTATCTATCACATTTATCTATCACATGTATCTATCACATTTATCTATCACATTTATCTATCACATTTATCTATCACATTTATCTATCACATTTATCTATCACATTTATCTATCACATTTATCTATCACATTTATCTATCACATTTATCTATCACATTTATCTATCACATTTAACTATCACATTATCTATCACATTTATCTATCACATTTATCTATCACATTTATCTATCACATTTATCTATCATGATTTATCTATCACATTTATCTATCACATTTATCTATCACATTTATCTATCACATTTATCTATCACATTTATCTATCACATTTATCTATCGGATTTATCTATCCCATTTATCTATCACATTTATCTATCACATTTATCTATCACATTT